>JASXTE010000010.1:12373322-13573322 GCA_030280995.1 Hemileia vastatrix | reverse complement strand
CTTCCCATTTGAGCTTTCTTTTCTTTCCAGTCAATGTGCAGGTTGTACTGGTCCATCCATGTCATACTGGTCTTTCAGGTTTGTTGTGTATGCTTTGCACTGAGTTTCCCTTTAATTGCACCAGAATCTGAAAAAAAATCTTTTCTCTTACTTCTCCTCCCCCACATGGTGATTGATCAAACATAATTAGATGCCTGAGGTGGTCCAATTTTTGTTTTTTTTTATTTTATTCCTCTGTAAAAAATTATTGGAAATAAAACAGTCTGTGGCCCCACAGTCCATCAGGGCTCATATATTTGTTGTGGTGTCAAGGGTCATTAAAGGCAAGCTCAGTATAATATGATTATCATTTAATTCAAGTGGCTTACACACTGATATCTCTTCTACTAAATTCACCTTATTATTTACCTCTACTCTGCTCAAGGAGGGCACAATCTTCACTCTCAAGTTCTGTGTTTTACCTGCAACTTACCTGCACTATCCTCCATTTTACTAACCCTTATTTTCTCCCAACACTCACTTTCCAAGTGACCACTTCTTCAACACCTTAGACACAAACCTTTTATCATGCACCTTTGGTATTCCTCATCTAAAAGCCTTTTCCTCCCACCAGGGCCCCATGAATTTACTGTGTTTATATCCATGGCATTTGTGTCCTGGGAACTGGCTCCACTTGATAAAGCATAGTTGTTCCACTTATGAGTGCCACTTCTTCCATCAATTTTTGATGTTTTGGTGATCCAAACCTGGGTAGGCCTTTGGAGTGCATATTTGGGGGTATTTGGTATGTAGGGTGTTATTGGGGTTATGGTGTTATTAGTGGTATTTTTTATTGTTATTTGATAGTTAGTAGTGTTTATGGAGGCTTAGGCTAGGGTCACTTATTATGTCTCAGCTTAATTTCCTTTCTTTTCTCTTCATTTTGGTATCCCTTATGGGTGGTTACCTTGTTTATTAGTGAAGCTATGGGTTTTTAGGGTTTTTTAGGGATTTTATGGGTTGTATGAGTGTTTTAGGGCCTAGAAGCAGCCACCTGCCTTGAAGTGGGGGGCATGCCTGGGAACTGGGGAAGTGCTAAAATGCACTTTTATGCATGAAAAAGGCTGGGAAAGCTGGATTTTGGGCTGGTAATTGGTCAGGGTGGTGTGTGCACTGGCTGTATGATGTGTGTGTGGGAAGATTTTTAGGGAATCATCTTATCTCTTTAATCATCACCTCTCTGTTCCTCACTGTCTCATTGGCTTGTGTTTTTTGGAATATATTACTGTTCATTTCAACTCTTTCTGGTAGTCTGTCTGGGACTATTATCTTCACTTTTAAAGAGGTCAAGAGTGTTTAATTAGAGGGTCTAGCAAACAGATCTCCAATTTTCTGCAACAGGTAAATCCCACTTGTTTTTCTTTCTGTTTTTACTCCAACTCCCTTGGTCAAGGCCTATAGCTAGTACTATAGGATTGTCTACAATGTGTAAACAAATTATTGATTTAGATTTCCAACTCCATGAGTTCTTGGAGAGAGCTTGGATAAGGGTGAATGATTAGGGTCTTCCTGACTCTTGGTGAGAGCTCATTCCTGAAGTAAAAAAAGATTTCTTCCTCTCCCCATGTTGTGACATAGCTGGTGTGGCCCCAGAATTCTGACACATACTAGGCCATTGAATGTTTCTGGTGTAATTTGTTTAACACATGTTCCAAGGTTGTGGCAACATCAGGATCACCAAAAATCTAGCTCAAATGATGCCATGAACTGGAAAAAAGTTTTTAACTCATTTTCACCTTCAAGGAGTTCTTTTGTATATGACCTTTCCCAGTGTTCCACTTTTTCTGTGAGTTAAGATATTGTTAATACATTTTTGATTTCTCATCTGGGAATTGCTGATTTTTCAGGAAGATATAGAGGTTTACCTGTGATGTATAATGATCCTTCTGGGGGCCTTGATTTCTATCAAATATTTCTGGGACTGCAATCTTTGGGCCTTTGAGGGGTGGCCCTAGTGTGGTGTACAGTGCCTGAGCTTTGGCATCAGAAGTGTCCAACTCTGTCTCCATGGGGCTGCAATATGAGAGTTTCTCCTCTTCTAGATGTTCCATGAGTCTGAAATTCAAGTCTTTAAAGAATTCCATCTGCTCTTGAAGTGCAGAAAGAAGTCATGCATTGGATTGAAATGAGGGGTTCATTATTCTTTTGTAGTTCACTGGTTATAGAATGGTAAAAATGTTAAGACCTAAGAGGGAAGACTACTACTAATGCTAAGACTAGTCAAAGACGGGACTCACTATGCTGATACAGAAGTGAGACCAACTAGACTGACTATTATGGCACTGCCAAAAGTGAGGGTTAAAACTACAGGAGACTAAGAAGTAACTGAATTACTAAATAATTAAGATCCCCTTATGTAATTTCCCTCTTTCCTGTCTATTACAATGCATGGCACCCATAGCACTCCTCCTCCTCCCCTCTCAACCCAAATCCTAACAGGTATTTCCTTTTACATTATATAGTTTTTTTTGTATTTCATTTTTAACCCTAATTGTATTTCTCTTTTCATAAATTTATGTGATAAAATTTAGTATAATGAGAGAGTTTTGAGATTTCACATAGGTATGACAGATTTGGCACTAGGCTGGAGAGTTTAGAGAACAAAAGTTAGAATTAAGGTCTCCACGCTTCTGGAATTAAGATATATTAGGGGGTAAAAAATTACTTGCTTGTGCCATTAGGGAATATTCACCTTATCTTACCTGGATCTGACATTATTAATGGTGGAAGATTCTTATCAACTAGCTCCTAGGATAGTGGATAAGAAAATTTAAATAACCCTTTTTTTGCTCTAATAACCCAATTTTAAGCTGTAATGGCAGATCATACACAAAAAAAATGTTGATTTGATATCAAACTTTGATACATTTCAGATTAAATAATAAGTTTATTTTCAAAAAAAATATGGCAGAAAAAAATTGGGGTGTTTCACTTTTTATCTGCAATTAATTTAATGGTGGATTGCAGTACTTTAATCATACCTGCCATTCAGATTGTCTTTGAATTTTTTTTTGTTGGAAAATTTCTTGAGCATCAGAATATTCACTGGAAATATACAACAATAACACAATGGTTTTTTTCACCTTTACACATAGTAATGTATAGCTTATTCATTAAAAGAACTGTTAGATAAAAGCAAATAATGTAATTGAATATGGGATGACAAAGATGATGATTTAAAAATGGAATTTGGTCATAGAATTAATAAAAAACTATATTTTTTTAAAATATAATATCACCAAGGATTATCAAGTGCCCTTTGAAAGAAAAAAGGAGATCCCTATAGCTCAAAGAAGATATCAATTAGAACCCATGAAGAGCCAAAAATAAAAAGACAAAAAATCCAATTAAAGTCAAAAAAAAGAAAATGTCACCAACAAAAGGAATTATGGGGGTATATTTCTAGAAATACACTCTTTTTCAACTCTACTGTGCCACCGCCATTATGACCAAACTATGCACAAGTTATAATCATGTTGATAAACACATAAGTCTTATATTTATTCACAGATTTTTTCTTTATTGATCTCAACATGAATCCACATGGAGCAGAATTTTTTCCTCTATAACCTTAAATTGATCTTTTGATGAGCTCACATTGATATAACATAATTTTATTATATCAAATAAAATTATTCATAATAATATGAAATTTTATCATGAGCTCACATAGGAATCACTTTTTACACAAAAAAAATACTTTGTCCTACAGTCTTGTTTGTGGTTAGAAACATAAGTTAGATAACTAACTTATTATAAGAATTCTATGCACTACTAAGATTATGCAGCACATAGCATAGAATATTAATTTTTTCCATATTTCCTTTTTAATTTTAGCTCTGATTAATGAGGAGAATGGCATCTTGAATATACTCCAAGGCACCAAAACTAGCCCACCACTTCTGTTGGGCTTTAAGCCAGTGTCCTCATTACACTCAGATGAAATTAAAAAGGACATGGATCAATGAAAAATAATGGAATAAGGGGCACATAAATTTGAGACTATATAAATGTTTAACATAGTTATTGTAATAATTAATTTTGAGAACTTTTGGGGTCTGTTGAGGGGTGAAATATAATAAATATAATGCAAACGGTAAAAATATAAAAAAATTTAGAAAGAAATATATGAATGAAATGAAGTAATTATAATATGGGGTATAAAATTTAGTAAATAAAACCATAAAAAAATATGGAACCTGCTAGAAGGTTTAAATCCCTGACTGAACTATGGTAGGTCAATTGGGGGGGAGGCACCTGCTAGAAGGTTCCAACATTTTTTTACTGGTGTAAGAAGTTAAAATTTGGAAAATAATTTTGAATAAATCAGAATTTAATTAAATTTTTATTTACAAACCAAAATTGCATTAACATGGTGTGTTTCAAAGCTTAAATAACATTTTAATTTATTAAAACCACTCCTTCTTCACATGAAAATTCAGTTTCATTATCTCTATAATATCCCATTTATTTCAAAAACAATATTTTACTCCATAAATATTCCATTCTCAAAAAAATTTTCTGCATGGCAGAAATGAAAATTTTAACTTATTTTTAAATAATTTCAGTATATGTATTATTTTTAAATGATAAAGCTTTTTCAAATATACATTATTTTTTGCTATTCCAGAATGTTTTTTTAAATTTAGAAAAAATTTAATATAATTACATAAATTATTAAATAAATATCTAATATATATCAATTTCTCTAGTTTAAAGTAATGACAATCCCTCAAGCCAAAATGCAGATCAAATCTAGAAACAAAAGTTTGGGACTTTCCACAGGTATAGGCTAGAGGAACCCCATGAAACAAATAAATGTTATCATGATTACCATTTATACAACACAAGGTCGTGGGCCCATTACTTTAGTTGAGGAAATTGATACATAAAAAATATTTATTAAAAATTTACGAAAAAATATAAAATTTTCGATGACAACTCTAATCCCCATATTTTTTGGATCTAAATAAAGTTTTTTTAAATCGATTAACTTTACCCTCTTTCATTACCTTATTGATTCTTTGAATCAACTTATGACTGATTTGAAATGAGCAACCAAAATGTGTTAAATCTTGACAGGATTCCAAACCAGGAGGAGCTTTGGTCGTTTGATGATTATCCTTAGAAGAATTCCAAATAGTTTTTATGATACCCTTTCCCAAACCAAAATCAATGATGCACCAGTGGTCTGGAAAATATAAACCATGTCATTTTATTTTAGCTGGAGATGGTATTGGTTGGCCAGTAATCGGTTTGATATATGAGAATATACCAAAAGTAAGAAAATTGGTGTCCTTGGTATTGGTGTGAATTTTATTGTGAAATCCAGAATAAGTGATAATAACATTAGAAAATAAAAGATATTTGTGGCTGATATCTTCCCATTCGGAGTCACACCAATTCAGTATTCCAACTTTGGTTGCAAGTTCATGATTTTTTTCAAATGCTTTATTACAGTGCTTTTTGAGTTGAAGAGCAAGAAAAGAGTTAAAGAAAGGTAGAGTGTCCCATAAGCAAAAATCTTCATCTTTTTGAGCTTTAGTGATATTCTTGAGCAACAAATACATGCCTATATAATTGAAATGCTTAGATAATAATCATATAAGAGTTTCAGAATCCTTATCCTCTAAATATGCAATATAAAAATGTGAAATAAGACAAGTGAAATTTGGAAAAAAGGCTCAACTTCAAAGGTCAAAATCTCAGCAACCACTGAACCTAATTCAAACCTGTTTGAGGGAAATGAAAGATATGCTTTAGTAGAATCTTCACTTAAAGGACATGTGATTTAAATAAACCTAACCCTAATTTGTTACATAAAAAATGAAATAAAAATTTAAATTGGGAAAAAAAAGGCTCAACTTTAATGGTCAATATCTCAGCAACCACTGAATCAAATTCAAATCTGTTTGTGGGAAATGAAAGGTAGCCTTCAGGAGAATCTTCAGTAAAAAGAACATTAGATTTGAATAAACCTAACCCTAATTCCGAGTCTGATTTTCAAAATTTTACAAAAACTTGAAAAGTGGTAATGAAGATGAGATCAAAAGGAGTTTTATAAGTTCACTGTTTTCCAGATAAGAGTCATACATATATTTAAGTATGAAATTTTCATAAAAGGAATGAGATATCATATAGGCATGAAAAAAAGGAGATGAAACTTACCTTGATTGAAAAGTAGGAAAAATAGAGTGAGAAAGATTGATGTTGGAATTGTGGGGAAATTGAATATGGAGTAAGTGAAATGCATAAAGAATGTGCAATGTATGTGTTTCAATGAAATGGAGCCAAAAAAAAGTGAAATAAGGGAAAGGGGGGATAATGTCCATGCCAAGGAGGGATGAAGAGTAGGGTGATGGAGCTAAAAAAGAAAGTAAAGAGGGAGAGAAAAAAAAGGTTAATTATACCATTGAAATCCAAAATAACCACTTACAAAATAAATTTAGATAAAAAAAATAAAATAAACAGAAAAAAACAAAAAAAATTATAATAGTAATCAAAAAATCAAAAAAAAAGAATAAAGTGACTTACCTGGAGAGATGAGATGACAAAATGAATGAAACCAAATTGTTTGAGGGATGTTGGAGGAGAATAGGAAAAGGATATGAGGGATGAATGAAAAAAAAAATCACTGACAAAATATGTGATTTCAGAAAATATGCAATTTCATGTTGAGCTGGTGAAAGAAAACCAATGAGCCATCCAAAAAAAAAAATTCACCGTAAATTCCAAAAAAAAATGAATATGCAACAAACCAAAATACCAACCCAAGTGAATGAAGTACACAAAGAGGACATTTGGAGAGTACAAAATGGTATGGGAAAGAAAGGGAGGATGTGGCCAACATGTGGTTTTGAAAAAAAATCACGAAAAAAGTGCTGATTTGAGGTCAGAACTGACACCCATAGAAAAAAGATTAAGAAGTAGAAGAAATAAGTAAAAAAGAATGTAAACATACCTGGCCAAAATATTGAAAATGTCAGGAAGGGGTGTGTGCCAAGGATTGATGGGTAGGTAGCGAGGAAGGTCAGTGTGTCACATGTGACAGGGATGGGGTAAGAAAGGAAGGGATGTTTTGTGGCCAAAATGTGGTTGTGAAAAAAAACGGGAAAAAAGTGCTGATTTGAGGTTATAACTGACACCCTTTTTTGAAATAAGTGACTTTTTTGCAAAATTTAAGTGCTGATTTGTAAGTGCTGATTTGGTTGCAAATCCGCACTTAAGTTAAGTGCGGATTTGCCAGAACTGACACCCCCTATTAAGCTACCAACTTACATGTTTTCATGGTTGCTACTTCTAGCTCAGCTATTATTCTTGTATAACCCACTAACTAGTATAAAAAAATGAGCTTTAAGTCCTCATTTTTTCTTCAATTAGTATTTTATTTTCACAGATAATTGTATCCTTCTTTATTTAAAACTCAAAGAATGTGTTTTATAACTTCTGTTCACTGAAATATCTGACAACATTTCTAGATCTTTCTGAACTCTTTATATTCTCTTCAATGTGTTGGAAAAATTGTGATAAATGGGAGTTATCTTATATCCCAAAAGTTTCTGTTAGGATTTTTCAGAAAAGAATTATTTAAAGTGTCAGTTTAAAAAGGATTTTTTTTAAAAGTCTCACCATAAAAAAACCCTGCCTAAACTTCCAGAAGATTTCAACCCCTCAATTCATTTGTGATTCAAGAAGAACTAAGATTTAATGGTACAGAAGCTGGCATGACCAGTTTTCAGTATGTCATCTTCTCAGAAAAATTAAAGCTGAGTAAAAACTTAATCAATCCAAAGATAGGGATTTGTACCTTCTATAAGGTTCCTCAATATTTTTTTCTGGTGGTAAAGAAACAAATAAATATATAGGAATAGCAATAACAGTTTGGTCTAATTCATCTACACAACTTGAAAAATTAGTGCATTGTGTGATGATTTCAGGTTTCTCTCCCTTTTTGGGTACTATCCATGACTTTTTAATGAATGGTGATGTGATCCTTTTTTGAGCCCTTCGACTAATAAGTGGGATCAAGATATAGCCCCCAGTAATCAACTATCCATCCCAAATTGCATACCAGTTATCTAGTCGATTCTCCAGATTTTTACAGTCAAAATGGAAAGATTTCCCACTTTGAGCAGGCTCCCTGCTGTTTAAAACTATCCAAATTACATATAAGCTACCTAAGATGCATAAAACAGTCAAAAAAAAAGCAAGCAAAAGCCACAAAAAAGGCTTATAGTACCACTAATACATGAAATAAAAATAAAATAAAAATAAAATAAAAATACAAGAATTCATAAATCATTCATAACTATCAAATAGATGTTGACTGGACTTAAGACCTATGATAATTCTTACCACATAACACACTGCAATAATGTAACAAATTAATAATAATACTAAACAATACTAAAATCACTCCAGTTAGCCTAACACCCAAGCCACATGTAATTCACTCAACAAAGGCTTAGCCCCTGCTTATATACTACAATTTACATCACAAAAATTATGAGACTCTAACACTAACCCTGAATACTAATAAGAATAAGCAAATGATACTGCTAACATGATTGAGGGCATGATACTGCTAATTTTTTTGAGCAAAATATACTGTTAATGTGGTATGTTGTACACCATGCATGGCTAAATACATACTGGGTTGTGCACAATAGAGGTAGGTATAATATTAATGTAATTACTATTTTTAGAAATCCAGGTTGTTGACAGATTACTGACATAAATTAGTAGCAGACAAGAAAAATGAAATACTCCAATTTTTATTTGTTGTCGTTTTTTTATTTTGAAAATAAATAATTTATTTGGTATGAGAAAGATCAATGATTGACTATAATTGCACGTTTTTTTTTCTGTGTGTGGGGTCCACCATTAAAGCTGAAAATTACGGTATCAGAGCAAAATAAGTCAGTTATTTCAATTTTCTTATACACCAGTCACAGGGCTGCCAGTGGATAAAAATCGTCTGCCATTAATAATGTCACACCTAGGCAAAATTTATTTCAGATTCAAGTACTTTGACGCCCCCTATTGTCTCTATAAAAAGGGAGATCAAAGTGTCAAAAATCAATGTTCAAAGCTTGAGTAAAGTTACACTGCCAACACCATTCGTTACGCCACAAGGCGTAACAGTTGTGTAACGGTTGCATAATAAATACATAACAATCTTAATGTCCCCTAACAATCAATAATAATGGTTATGTATTTGTTACACAACCGTTACGCAACTGTTACGCCGTGTGGCGTAACAGACAAATTTGGTAGTGTTAACACTACGCACCAAGTAAGATATCCCTTATGGGGATATCCAGCGCGAGTTAGGGATATTTTAGGAAGGGGCATAAGGCCAGAAAAATAAATGTAAGATGTATATACAAGGAAAATAAGTGCGAGAAAAGTAAGTGTAAGAAAAATCATTTGCGATCATGAGAATTTTTTTTTTCAAAAAAAAAAATTGTTAAAAAACAGAAAAAAATAAAAAATCATTTTTTCCGAGAGAAAAATTAAAAAAAAAAAAAAAATTCCCATGATTGCAAGATATTTTTCTTACACTTATTTGTCTCACATATTTTTTTTTCACATATTTTCCTTACACATATTTTTCTCGCACATATTTTTCTTACACATATTTTTCTATCCTTATGTCCCTCCCTACAATATCCCCAACTCGCACTGGATATCCCCATCAGGGATATCTTACTTGGTGCGTAGTGTTATTTTTTTCTGTTTTTCCACAATTTTTTTATTGAAAAAAAAAATTCTCATGGGTCGCAAATGATTTTTTTTACACTTACGTTTCTCGCACTTATTTTTCTTGCACTTACTTTTCTTACATTTATTTTTCTGACCTTATGTCCCTTCCTAAAATATCCCTAACTCGCGCTGGATATCCCCATCAGGGATATCTTACTTGGTGTGTAGTGTAAAAAACATAAAAAAATAAAAAACGAAATAAAAATCTTTTTTTTTTTTTGAGAAATAAAAATCATTTCTTTCGAGAAAAAAAAAAATATTAAAAAACAAAATTTCCCATTGTTGCAAATATTTTTCTTACCCTTATTTTTCTCACATATTTTTCTCGCACATATTTTTCTTACACATGTTTTTCTATACTTATGTCCCACCCTACAGTATCCCCATCTCGCGCTGGATATCCCCATCAGGGATATCTTACTTGGTGCATAGTGTAAGAGTAGGGTTATGACCTGAAACCAAAAAACTGTATGGGATGATGTCTAGTATACTATTTTTTCATCTTGTGCCTAGTGCTATGAATCACCACCAAAGAGACCCAACATGATTGTGTATTACAAGTTTAACACAACAAAGAATGTATTCAAGTAGGAACTTAGCAATCCATTTTTTTTATTGGCGTTGTGGAGCTGTAAAAAACTTGTGATATGGAGTTAAGTGATGGCTGTAAGAAAGAAAGTGGTAAAAGAAGAAAAAGGAAAAGTTCAACATTGAATTTGATAATAAAGCCATCTGTTACAACCCAGAATTTTTTTTTTTTTCATTGGTGTCCAATTTTTTTTTCTTTAGTGTCTTTTTTTTTCAATGATAGATTGATACTACAAAATTACTGATTTTATTATATTGGAAACGTGTGTGTGGTGATGAAGCAGTACACTTAGAACACGAAGATATTCATTAAAATATTAATACCAAGGGGCTGGCTGAAACATAACACTCAGTTTTTGCTTCACGTGTCTTGAAAATATGAATTCATGGCGGAGAAGTTGGTATTTTGAGACAAAGAGACAAGTGTCAGAAACCAGCTGTCAAAGAATAGGGATCATCTGTGTTGAAGATGATATGTGCCCGCTGCCACTACAGTTGTTTCTTATGGTTTCTAAAATCACCAGACAGTCAGGTTATGAAGACCATTCATTTATGTATCTTTAACAGATAGCTCGATTGTCCAAATGATCCTGCAGTGACGAAGCGACAACCCAAGTCTGCGCTTAAGTCTACATAGCCGGCTACCTTAGCGAGCATCGTGCATGGACTTAGGGCCATCATGGCGCATTCTTTGCGTCATCGGCCGCCTGTTTTCAATTTTCAAAGTTTATTGTCCATCTTGATTTCAAATTGTCTCCGTCTTGGCGGCTTCTTTACCTCCAACTTTCCTGCGCATAGCGTCTTCTTTTTCCTGCCATTTCCTTTTCTTTTTCCCCATCGTTTCTCGCTCGTCTGGTCTTCATGTCGTCCAAGGCGGTCTATTTGTTGGGGGGCCCTAGCAAGGTCTTTTTTCTCCCGCTTCTTTCCATCTCATCCCTTCTCAATGTCTCCTTTTCGCTACTTTTCTAGGGAACCCGCATGCGTCCACTCACTCTCGACATTCCAAAACCTCTCTTTCCTCTAGCCGGAAGAGCGGTCATTTGGCACGGCATACAGGCCCTGTCTAAACTCCCTAATCTCAAGGAAGTCATCCTCATCGGCTTTTACGACGACTCTGTGCTTGCTCCCTTCTTAAAGCAAGTTGCAAGAGACTTTCCCGCGCTACACGTCCGGTATCTTCGTGAATATGAAGCCCTTGGAACTGCTGGCGGTCTCTATCATTTCCGTGACCTCATCCTCAAAGGAAATCCCGATCAAATTTATGTCCTCCATTCGGATATCGTCTCGTCCTTTCCTCTGGATGAGCTAAAAGCGTTCCACGATCGCCATCGTGGAGTCGGAACTCTTATGGCAGTCCGCGTCCCAAGAGATCAAGCACATAATTTTGGCTGCGTAGTCACTAATCCTGATACTGCTCAAGCTATGCATTATGTCGAAAAGCCTGAATCATTCATCTCAAACACCATCAATACAGGTGTCTATTTGTTTGACAAGTCAATTTTTGACGAAATTAAAACCGCCATGGATTTAAAAATGAAGAAGAACAGGTGGGTGCATTTTATTTCTCAACATCATCATACTGGCACACCACATTCGGCTTTAAACGTTAACAACTCAAACCATGCCTTCATCTATCTATTTTTGCTTTACTTTGTCTGACTAATCTGGTGTGATGTCATGGTTAACATTTTTAGTGAAGATCCTTTAGCCCCTGCAGATGATCAATTACGTCTCGAACAGGATGTCATTGCTCCCCTGGCGGACCGTGGTAAAATTTATGTCTATGAAACAAAAGCTCTGTGGCGACAAATTAAGTCCGCTGCGTAGGTCATTTCATATTTGGGGTTTTTCTTCAGTCTCCTCTTTTTCGATTTTCGATATATATTTTGACTCCTGAATACCCATTGATTTCTACCAGGTCTGCTCTCCCTGCAAATGCCCTAGTCTTAGCATCTTATAAATCCAACAATCCTGTGCTGTTGCGTCGTCGATCACCAACAATTGTAGCTACGAATCCGGTTGACTCGACTATCGCCCCTACACCTGAGATTGTCGAGCCTTGCTATATTGATGAAACTGCTATTATCGACCCCACCGCCAAGATTGGTCCAAATGTGTCAATCGGTGCCAATGTCAAAATAGGTTTCGGTGTTAGAGTCAAAGAATCTATCATTTTAGATAATAGTGTTTTGGAAGCAAGTGATCTCATTATTTTGATATTTCATGATTAAGTTCGGCTCCTGACCCTATTTGTTTCATCATCTACTTTTCATCCCTGTTTTTTTCATCCAATCCTTTGTAGCAAAACTCATGTGTATTGTACTCAATTCTAAGTGAAGATACTAAAATTGGTGCCTGGGGAAGGGTTGAAGGAGCTCCTATACCAACAGATGGCATCATCAACAAACAAGACATATCAGTCTTGGGTAAGTATTGCTCAATTTTTGTCTTTCCGCAAAATCTGCAAGGCACATTTTGATGTGGGTTTTCGTCTGCAGCTAAGGACGTTATGGTGAAAAGCGAAGTTCATGTTCGTAATTGTATTGTTTTGCCCCATAAAACGTTGAATAGATCTTTCGCTGGAGAAGTTTTGCTGTAACTTTATTTCCTTGGGTATTGAAAAGGTTGAGTTATTAATTGAGGTTACCTAGAGACTAGAGAAAGGTGAGTGAAACCCCCACCGCAGGACAATTAATCAGTATAAATGGGTGAAAGTTTCATTAGCTATACACGCCTTTAAACGTTTTTCTTATTTCTATCTACAAGTCAAATACGTAGTGATAGTTTGACACTTGAAAAATAATCTGTCATTTATGCATATCCATATGTCTTTCATCTAATTGTTGAATCGTTTGAATTACGCTTTTGGGCGTTAATCCCTTCTATAGATCAAAGAAATATATAAATTCAAAATATTAGGACTTTCTTTCTTATAATCACTCGTATTCCATTCATTTGAAAGGAGATGGTGATTTTGGTGTACTTCGATATCTTCTTTCATGATCTCATGCAAATCTTGGATTTCGAGCTTTGAACGAGGATTTGCTTAGAATATGAGGAAGGTCAAAAGAATGTGACGGTGAATGGCATGGGGTTAATTGAGTATTTAGAATTAGCAGAGAGGACAACAGAAAGTACAAAAAGGCGGGTACCTGCTATTGAATGCTTTTTAAGGGGCATTCGAATATATTTTACTCATAATTATGTTACTTTACTAAAATAAATAAATGAAAGAAAATTGGAGCCTGATCATAGATAATATGAGTGATTTATGAATGTTAATGATGTCTGTTATCTGAATAGTTGACCAGTTAGTTAGTCATGATGTACTTCATTTTTTTTACTTTTCAGTTTCAGATAATCATGTGAGACAGTTACTTCAATTTAAACATGGTCTAACAAACTGTCTCTTGACATTTTTTTATTTATTTATTTTGTTGGATTTGTCTCATAGGAAAAAGATGAAGGTATCTTGACCAACAAGTTAACCATTTGAGTGACAGATCCTACAAATTGTAATAACTATTGATCATGTTTTATTTTATTTTTTGGTTATCAATAGGGGGTCTCAAGCCTTACCGAATATGCCACATAAACACGCCACACAAAAAGGTACCAATCCTGCCATCAGAAAATGAAATACACCTGTCCTGAACAGTTGTATTTAAACAGTGTATTTTTTTCCCAAACATGTCTTCTTTTGGGTCAAACAGGTCTTCAAAACACTTCCCTTCTTCTTCATGAGTAGTCAGCACTAGGTACAGACACACCAACACCTAGATTTTTTTTTTTTTCACCTATTCCTTAAGGGCTTATTCATACAAGTGAAATATGTGACTTACCAACTCTTAATCAATCCCTCAGAGCATCTACCCCTGTGTCAGTAAATTATGAGTAGCAAAATGAATATTTCTGCAACATTGGTTAATGAATTGACTGAAATCACCACTGTATGCACCCTCATTTACTACTGGCGCAGTAAACTGAATTTTTGACCATTGTTTCCAACACATATTCAGTAAACACCTTCCCATTTAATTTGTGCATGACATGGGGCTTCACTCCATGTCATGTTTCATTGCAGGACATTGACACCCGCATTAGAAACATGACACAATTTCGCCCCTGGTGTTTGTTATCTGCTGACATGGTGTACTTTAAATTGATATACAGGTGGTGGGAGATGGTAGGGAATGATGTTAAAAAGTGAATAATGCCAATAAATATTGTTGTGTAGTGTTAGAGGTGATGTGAAGTGTAAGTGAAAAATGGGAAAAGTAATTGGTAGTGTTTGAGAGTTGCAGATGAGTTTGAAAAAAAAAATGGCAAGAGTGGGCGCAAGTTACAGATTGTAAATCTTTGTGTGTCAGTAAATTTGCTTACAGGGTTGGATTATCTACTTACATTTTTAGTTAATGCAAGAGTTGAATGTAACAGTGGTCAAAATTTGGGAAATGATCTGTAAAGTATGCATACCAACAAATTTACCAACATGGGGGAAGATGCCCTTAATCATACACTTACCCTTCATCATCATCACTGTTCACTTTTGTTGCAATGAATTTCCCCAGTTTCCCAGTTTTATTCATTTTGGTTCAACTCCCAGCCTTGAAATCTTATAACATTTCTATGATTCTGTCTCAGCATGATATCTCTCATCTCCTCTTCATCTCACACTTGCATCAATCATTGTTGGTTCTGATACTTCTCACTCCACATCTCTCAAGATAAGTCAATTTCTCTTTATTTTTTTTTTGTTATTTAATTGCTGATTGAAATGTCTTTTTTCCCTTGTTTCTTTTCTTTTTTTATCATTTTTTTTTGATTTAATTGCTGATTGAACTGTTCTTTTGTTTCCTTTTTTTTTTCCCCTTATTTTTATTGGTCCTCAATCATTTGTATCCTTTTTTTTTATTGACTTTTGGGTGTTTTTATTTTTGGTCATTTCTAGATTTTCTCTCACTCTTTTTTTTTTTTTTTTTTTTTTTTTTTTTTTTGCTAAATCATGTTGGAATAATTTATAACCAATTTGAACATGTTTTCTGAGCATTTTTTCTGTTACTATTTTTTTTTAGGTGTTTTTGGGATTTTTTTTTTGTGGGACTTGTTGACTTTTTTTTTCACATTTGGTGAAAGGTTTAGGCACTATTCTTGTTAGTCTGGATATCCCCAGGACTAAGTAAAATATGCATGGAAAATATGTGAGAAACATGTATTACACATGAGGAAAATAAGTGAAAGTATACAATATGTATACATAAGTGAAATAAGTCAGTTAATATAATATATGCCATTATAATACTTTAAATACATGAATATATTCACCTTTTGTAGGTCTTATGTATTTAATATTAGGTTGGAATATGTTAAGGTAATATTAAGGACCTTATATATAAGGTTACACAATTTTTAAGTGGACCTAAAGCTGTTATTTTTATTATTATAGTGAAATAATGAATAAATGCGATTTAAATCACTTAAAAGTTGAATATATGCACTATAAATTTTATAATATTAAACTTGCTCTTTGACAGATCAATTTGTCTTATTTAGGACTGTTGATTTGGCTACTTAAATTCATAAAAATAACACTTTTCAAAATTGATGTTTTTTATGCTAGAAATGGCTTCTGTGTACTCACCAAATACTGTATGCATTTATCCCATGTGCATAGCTTCATTATTAACAAATTTAGTAATCTCACACTATAATTACCCCACATTGTATTCCCCATATGTGTAAACAGGCTAAAATTGTTAGGTCTAGACTATGCCACAGTATCACCATGTATATATTAACTAGCATGCTTAGAGTAATGAGAACTTTACATGTGAGATTTCCCAAAAAAATCTAAGGTCAAAAATCCAATAGGTTATGGGCCTATAATCCCAGCTTTATCTTTTCTTTCTCTCTCACTATCAAGCCTTGTCAGAAAGCTTCACCAGCACAACTAAAACCTTTTCTTATTACTCTTTTGTTCTCCATACAAAATTTTCCTCCCTTCTCTTTTTTTCTTACTTCTGTCTGTTTCTGTCTACTTTACTTTGAATTCCCAACTGGCATAACATTTTTTCTTTTCCTTTCTTTTTCTTTTCTTCCTTTTTTCTCTCTCTTTATGGTGATTAGGTTGGGATCCTTGCAAGATCCTAAATATCATGGTGTGGGCACACATCACCCAAAACCTTTTTTTCTCTTTTTTTCTTTCTTTCTCACCTTCATTTTGCTTTCTCTCTTCTTTTATGTTCTTTTATTTCTCCTTTTCCCTTTTATAGCTTTAATTTCTATTTACATACTCTTTAATTTAATCTAGTTAAAAAAAAATAAAAAATAAAAAAAACCACTTCAACATGAACTCAAGCAACCACTTCAACCATCCACCTTGACACCAGCACACATTCCCCCAACTCACCCTCCATCTTCCACAACCACCACAGCTTGAAGACAATCTACCTCTCAAGCACCCTCAGTACCGCCTCAATACCTGGATGAAAATAAAGCCAATGATGAAGATTTTTTCCCCTACCAGAACGGGCAGGCTCATACGCCAGCCATTCTGTCAGATGATGAAGAAAATCAGGGCCCCAGAGCTGAAGCAAGGAATGCTGCAAGAAAAAGTGTTACCAATACAATCTGAAATGTAAGGAAAGAAATAGTCAACTGGCCATGAAAACTCAAGGACAATGGATCTAAATTCTGCCTGTGGTACAAGGAGCTACAGATGATCCTAGGGGACTACCTTGGTGAACCAAACTTGCTCATGCGCTCAAATCCATCCACTGGGTCTTCAAGAGAACAAATTGGTAGGTAGATCCTTTTAAACTCAGTGAAAATTAATGTCAAATCCCAAATCAAGTGAAAGGTTCCAAGCACCATTGCTTTCTCCCACCTCCAACAACAATACAATGTGATATCCAGATCATTTCAAATGAAAGCACTTGAAAATTTTCTTGAAATCCAATCCAAGGACTTTCTGAACAAAATTACCATGTTAACACACATGAAAAACTGTTACAGAGACCTTAAAGCGCAAAATCTCCAATTTCATGATAACATGGTAGCCATTTTCTTTCAACAAGCCATCAAAGGCAACTACTGTTAGAGTGCTGAAATGATGAGGGAAATTGAACTGATACTCAAAATCTCTTGAGAAAACCCTACAACTGTATCTATCCAACAGGTGATCATGGCAGTATGGGACAGATTGCGCAATGAAGATCCCATAAAAATAAGAGATGATCATGTTCTGATTCCAACCACTAACCAATTTACCAAGTTACAAGATCAAGCCAGTTCAAACAGTGTTGCACCTGTTTTGATGGTTCCTGGAAACTTGGATCCCCTCACCCTGGACATACCCCACACGGCGGCATCCAGGCCTACAAGACCACCAATCTTCTGGAACTGCAACTCTACAGACCATCTTCAAGATAACTGTCCTTGTCCTGTCATGTTCAGAAACTTACCACATCCTTCTCCCTCCCTCATACCACAAGGTCTACAACCAGTATACCATATGGTCATCCAACCCTCTTTCCTCCTCCCCAACTAACACTATCAATGCTCCTTTAATCAATCTCCCCCACCACAGAGAAGAATGAACTCCTAAATACCTGCTTATCCCACCCATCCTCCAAACCTCCCATCCAGAAACATTCCTCTGGTGCAAGTCAAAGCAGTTGAGCTCACAGATGACTCTGCCAAAGCCACAGTAGCTTCCTTTCAGAGACTGAACATTGATCAAAGCAACATTTACTCCCAATCCCCACTCATAGACACCAAAGCCACCCATCACTTCACAGGAGACCTTAATGAGTTAGTGAATTTTGTACAGTTCAGATCCCCCATGCCAATGAAAGTGGCAACTAATAGTACTCAACTTTCTATTAAAGGGAAAGGGACAGCACACTTACTTGGGATGACTGGTAAAATTATCAATATTAGTCCAGTGTTCTATTGTGCTCAAGCCAGTGGTACACTAATCTTTGCAGCATCCTTAGTTAAAAGTGGAGCAAAGTTAGTAATCACTGCATCACAGGACTTCCAAATATTGTTCAACAAGGAGCCTCTGTTTACAGTATTTTTTGATTACAAGAAGCACATATAGGCAACTCCACCCATGCTGAAAAGAAATGTTACATTTAATCATCTTGTACATACTATTCCTAGATACCTCCCAGCTGTACTGCAAAACACTTATTTTGAACCAAAAAAATTTCACTTAGAGGTTCCAATGAGTTTCCCTGAGCCCCAAGTAAGATCAAAATCTGAGGAGATCCTGTTCCAATGGTGTTGTCTCCTAAGCCATGCAAGTCTATGAAAAATAAGGAGAATGAGCAGAAAAAAGATGGCTATCAGCCTACCTGACTCTCTCCCACCTGGAAAAATTATCTGTGACACATGTCAGATGTGCTAAATCCATATGGAATTTTTCTGAAATCAAGTGGCCACAATTGTTAGCCAGGCTGCTAGACTTACCTAGTAAAATAATTAATTATTTACTGGGATGAAGCCACGACTTTTTAACTCTCATATATTATTATTAATTATAATGTATTTACTCTAAATTACTTTTAATAATTTAAATAGTTACAAAACACTAAAGTTAGTAAATAATTAAAATTAATATTAAATGTCCCTTATAATTTTATTTCCTAACACCGTGCTCAATGACAGGTTAAGAGAGATGAATATTAATATTAAAAGTACAATTTAATATTGAAATAAAAATTAATATTAAAACAAAAATAAGTATATACAAGAAATTAAAATTACTTATTTAAAAATGACAATTACAGTAATTTTCAAATAAATACATTTATTTCTGACATATATAGTAAATACACATTTTTAACACATTCTTTATAGAACAACCTTATTATTTGAAATATCTCCTGGAATATTCTTTTTTTCTTTTATACACCTGTATATAGGATTTTTATTCTGTGCTTTGTCTCTCTTTTGCCTATGTAAGGCCTCCCCTTTTCTGGTTGTTTGCATTCATTACTTACTTATTTACTTATTTTATTAGATTATTTAAATCAAAATATTTATTAATATTATTTATTATTTCAGTAATTACAACATATTAGTTCTAAATCATAAGTCATAATAATAATTATAATAATTCTACCTCTTTAAATTTGAGTAAACAAAATAAAAGAAACATACGTTGTAGGTAGACTCTTACAGTCACCTTGCTGTAAGCAGAATCCAAAGGAGTTGGATAAACCATAGAAAACCCTGTCCTTCTAAGTAAAATAAGGGTTGCTCAAATAACTAAGCTTACTAGTCTACTTGAATTGATTTAAAATATAGATGAAACTCTGATTTTATGAACGCTTATTGAGATTTAGAAGTAGCAGCTGTTGGAAAAGAAATACTGATGACAACAATAAAGGTGTACCAGTGAAAGATCTGAAAAGATAAACTTATATATTTTTATAAAGATTTTATTTTAATGAGTTAACAATAAAAACAAGACCCTGAGATGGAGACCTTTCCAATGATACCCTATATTTGATGAAAATATAATTGTTGTGTTGTATTTCAAAAGTGTTGTAAAATATAAATGTTATAAGGGTATTATAATTTATTTAAATTTGTTGTTATATGTTAAAAATTGTTAATAATGCAAAAAGACTCTCAATATCGAAACTAAAGACAAAAAACATCTAGAAGACTA
This sequence comes from Hemileia vastatrix, assembly GCA_030280995.1. NCBI lineage: Eukaryota > Fungi > Basidiomycota > Pucciniomycetes > Pucciniales > Zaghouaniaceae > Hemileia > Hemileia vastatrix. Next base: position 13,553,248 of record JASXTE010000010.1, on the reverse strand, counting down.
AGATTCCCCCCTTTCTATCTGATTCTCCTACTACAGACCTTTCCAACAATATCCTACATGCATAGGATCTACAATAAACTATTGATCTAATAAGCATAATAAATTCTAACCAAATTTTGCCACAATAACCAAATTTTTCCACAGTCACCAAATTTAATACAGTGTCCAAACTTTGGTACAGTGACCAAACTTTGCCACAGTGCCCAGACTTTTCTGCAGTGACCAAACTTTTCACTGGTGATCAGACTTTCCCATTGTGAGTAAATTTTGCCACAATGAGCTCTTTTTGCCATAATGAGCTAATTTTTCCATAATGAGCTAATTTGGCCAGAGTGAGCTAAATTTGCCACAGTGAGTTAATTTTGTCACCATGACCAAACTTGGCCACAATGACAGAATTATTCCAGTACACTTTGCTTTTGCACTGGTAAATCACCAGAGAAAACCGGAGCGCACCAGAGCGCACCAGAAAAAAAGTGGCCATTCCAAGAGCACAATTCATTCACCAAAAATACAAATCCATAAAACCATCAAATCACAAAAGTAATACCACATATAACCATTCCAATGCACCAAAAATCAACCCAAAAAAATCCATTTAACTCCCTTCAACCAAATTAACACCTGGTAACACCATGATTTTCTTCCAACCAAGTTCCAATCAAATTTTCACCTAAGTGGCCTACCCATATTTGGAATGCCACAACGTACCTTTGACTTTGAAAGCCCCAAAATCCACCTATCTTCAACGTTGGACCTCCGTTAAAAATCTTCTAGACCATCAGGACCCTTCAACACTTGAGGCCCTTTCCAAATCATCGATGGAACATTGATATCTTGAAGCCGGCAACCAAGGGACCATTGACGACAAGGTACCAGTAGGATGAGTAGACAACAAAAATAACAAACGTCATCAACCATGTGACTTATTTTTTTACTGCAACCTGGAATCAAACCACGCTCTAAAATTTAGGCTCATATATTGACAATTGTTGTCAGGCTAAGATCAACTAAATGGAAGTAAACTAGCTTGAAAAGCCTTTGTCTAGAAGATTTAAATGGTCCTATATGAATACTGTAGTATAAATCCAACAAATAGTAAAATATAATTCAGAATAGAGGTTTCAGTAATATAATTCTCACTATTCTTATATGTGGCTTACAATCTTTGTAGTTGGTAGAAAAATAGATTCAATAATTTCAGATACTATTCAAAAGTCTTATAAAAGTACTAATTGATTTGTATTGTAATTTGTTTGGTTATATTGGATAAATTGAAGTGATAAAGAATGAAGAAAACAAGACCCAAAAACCTCCTCCTTTTATACACACTGACTTCCCCAATAAATCACTTGATATACCATCCAATACAAAGTTAATGACGCCTCAAATCCACTAATAGACCTGCCCATCAACATCCCTAGTGATCCATGACATAATTAGACAAGTAACAACCGTAAAAATCCTGTAATAATAAGGGAAATCCATCAAAATTAAAGAAAAAGACAAAAAGAGAGTATATGCGTATAAAACAATAATATAAAAGACTAAAGGAGAATTTTTTAAGGTTAATAATAGCTTAAGAATAAGGGGGATTTACTGTAGAAATGGAGGGGCTAATCATGACATTATACTACGTGAAATTCCCATCCAAAAATAACCAAAATTGACTGAGAAACCACCAAAAAACTTAAAACAGAGCGTGAGATGTGGGGTAACTACATGCAGTCCTTGGAAGGCGCTTGCACGGATAAATCCTTGACTAAAATTAGGCGAATTTAAGCATGGTGATGAAATAAGATACCAAGAATGAGGTTATTAATGAAATTAGTGCATATAAACAAGGTCAATGCACTATTAATTAAGCTAGGACACTAAATAAGTGCCTGTCGCCTATTTTAGTGTGTTTCCCCACAGTGGGCGTAGAATGTGGGGTAATTATAGTGTGAAAAAGCTAACTTTGCTAAAAATGAAGCTATTCACACGGGAAAAAAGCAGGCAGTATGTGGCCAGTACACAGAAGCCATTTCTGGCATAAAAAACACCAAATTTTAAAAGTGTTATTTTTATGCATTTAAATAGCCAAATCAATAGTCCTCAATGAGCCCAATTGATCTGTCAAAGCGCATTTTTGATATTCTCAATTTTATAGCGCATATAGTCAACTTTTAAGTGAAATAAAGCGCATTTCTTGTTTTTTGTGTAAAACAATGAATATAACAGCTTTAAGTGTACTTAAAAATTATGTAGCCTTATACTTAAGGTTCTTAAGATTACCCTAACATATTACAACTTAATATTAAGTACATAAGACCTATAAAAGGTGGATATATGCATGTATATAAGGTGTTATAATGGCATTTTTTGTGTATTTATCATAATTTTACTTATGTATACTATTTGTGTACTCTTATTTATTGTTCCCATGTATAGTTCATGTGTTTAACATAACTTATAAGCACTTTTTACTCAGTCCTGGATACATACAGGCTGACAATTGTCATATATAATTATGGTAATTATATTGATTACTAGTTGTGGGTCATTTTGCACATTTCATTGTCCACGTATATCTTTTTCACTCAGCACTCTGTAAGTGGCATTAACTTGCTCATTTTACAGGGGGAGGTGCGTGGTAAATAAAATATTTTTTTTCCTAGTTGACCAAGATAGAACTATATTGTTCTTAGTCCTAGGAGTGATATAAAAATTTAAATTAATTATATTAAATTTTTTAATTATTTCAGTTGACTTCTTACTACAAAATATAGGGGGTGGACTTGCTAGCAAGTCCTCAACCTGAACTCAGATGGAACTCAGATGGAACTCAGAATGAACTCATACTGAACCTATACTGAACTATACTTGAACACCCACCTAAAACTGTTCTGCTGAGTGGTGCTCATCCCTGATTATATGGTTCCTGAATCAATAGCTCAATGTGTGTTCAATCTCTGGTGAGTTTGGGTCCAAGGTTTCAGACTCGCTAGCAAGTCCCCCCATATTGTGTGGTGTCTGTCCTGATAATTAAAATATTATATTATTGTTTCAGTTAAAAAGTTGTCCTAGCAGTAATTAATAATATTAAAAATTAATTAAATTAATTATATTAAATTATTTCAGTTGACAATAAGTCTGGAAATTAAATTATTTCAGTTGACATTAAGTCCTGAAAATTAAAATTATTTTCAGTTAATATTAAGTCCTGGTAATTAAATTCTTCAGTTGACTTCTAGTCCTGATAAATATCAAAATATTACTATATATTAAATTATTTTATTATTTCAGTTGATTTATTTTAAATCCTGGTTATAAAATTATCTTAAAATTAATTAATAAAATTGCGATTATTATTTCAGTTGATTTTTTGTCCTGATAAACATTATATTTTAATTATTCCAGTTGGTTACAAATTCCTGATAATTACTTATATAATATAATTTTTTTCCCTTATTTTTCTTTAAATAAAGTAAAAATAATAATTGATTAAATTTTAATATTTCTTTCTCTCAGTGCATGTTAATTACAACTATGACTGATCAAGGTTCTTCTGCTGGCCGTGATGAGGAACTGGATTTAATTGATTATGATGAAGCTTCTTCTGAAAGTTCTCCTTTGACTACAAAACTGGCTCAAATTAATCAGTTACTGGACCAATCAGGATGTAGAAATGCAGGAGATTGAAATATTAGTGGAGACAACTGCTCAAGATCAAAAGCCATCTATCAACCCCCTAGAAGAGCTTCCAAAAGGCTTCAAAATAAAAAATATGCACTTGAATCGGCAAGTCAAAAATCTCTCCACTCATATTGTCGGCCGGTTCATCTAGAAGGAAAGTAAGAAGAGAATGAAAAGGAAGAAGAAGAGGGTAGAAGTGAAGCAAAAGAAAAGAAGAGGGGAGTAAAAGATGATGGGAAAATGAAATATTATATTTGTAGACAAAAAATGACAAGAGGTGAACTGGTTATAATAGTATGTATGTTATTTTTTTCTCTCTGCTCAAATATTAACAAACTAACTATTAAAAATCTTAAAACAACCTTTATAATTCTATTTAATATTTAAGGGGACTGATGCGCCACAAAAAATAATAAAATCTAATGTAATGTTTAAAGTATAGTGAGTAAATAAGTGATGAGGCTACAGGGGAGTATCCAAGGCTTTTTTATAGGCAAGGGGTCCTCAGAAGCGCCACAAATGAGTATGTAAAAAATAGTAATAAGGTAAAACAAGAATATAAAAGAATATAACTAAAACATAGATATTGAGAGAAAAACATGAAACAACTAATTAAACCCATGAGTAAGATACTAATTTCCCCACCATAGTTTCCCAAACCAGTTAATTGAAATAATGAGTAACTAAATAAGTTTGAAACATAATAACTGTTAGTAAAAAAATCCAAAAAAGGTATTACAATGTTTTGTTAAGGGTTTTAATTGAAACACATAGAATATTTTGACACAACAATTTTGGTAATTAATTTAATTCAATTTTAGAGGAAAATTAATCATTTTTTTAACTATTTTAGTAACTTAATAATTAATCTAGTTGAAACAAATAATTAATTTAATCATATTGTTAATTTAAAGTGAATATTTTAATATTATTATGTTAAATAAGTAGTTTAATTTATTTAATAATTTCCTGACACAATTAAGGTTCAAAAAAGCACCCAATATTATTGTTTAATAAGATATGTAAGGCTTTATTTAATATATAAATTTAATTAATTGATTTAAGTACATTATAAGTTAATTTTTCACTTATAATTATAATATATGTTTATAGTTACTTGATTATTAATTTATATTTATTAAATACATACAAATGGGCCATAATTTATAGAATAAAAAATATATCATGCTTAAGTTAAATGTATAAATAAATTATATAACAATAAAATTAATATAATCCTTATTTTATTTATATTTAATAAGATACTTATTTAATTTTATTATGAAATAAAATATTAATTTATATACATAAAATGCATATTTTTACGCCCTCTTTTGGTTCCAGTAAATTAACGTAACATTTACTGGGCTCCTGGTATAGCCTGGCTGACACTCCCTCACTCTAAAAAAACAATAAAAAAATGCTAAGATTTTTTCTTTTTATACTTTTTTAACAGAGTAGGAATATTTGAAATTTCTTTTCCAGGTATCCATGCATTGTTTTCAGAAGATTTGTTCTTATATATGAATAAATATTCAATACCTCTTTCAGAAGTGATAAATCTATCATTGAGAATTTTATCAATTTCTGCAGTTTCTGTGACTTCCTGAGGGATTTTCTTGGGTCTTCCCCTTCTTTTGGGAAATAAGTCACAGTTGGAAGTATAAGGTTTAAGCAAAGAAATGGGAAAAACAGGATGTTTCATATCATATGGAGAATACAACTTCTACTGCATCATCTCCAACCATTCTTTTAACAACAAATGGTCCCACAAAAGGATCTTTTAATTTGTTGCTTCCTTGTAGATTTTAATGGACAGTAGATATTAAACTTCATCACCCTTGTTAAATGTGTATTCTTTATGGGATTTATCCCATCTTTTCTTTTCATATTCAAATGCCTTATCAATACAGCTTTGAGCATCACCACAGGAAATCTGGGGGTGAACTGCTAGCAGTTCCCTCTATTTGAAACTATCAGGAATTTGTCAGGAAACTGTTAGGAAACCATCCTGAAACTGCCAGAAATATGTTTTTAAATCTGATGAAAAAACATTGAAAAAATAAACTGTCACAGATTGAATCCAGAACAATCCCTCCTTGAGCAGAGCTTAGAAACCACATTGAACATCAGTTAATCTCAGGTTTGGCAAAAGGTTGAACAAAATCACTTAGCATACCTTAATATTCAAATATTAAACTTGAATATATGTTGCGTGTATGATATAGATGCATATGCATTTGAATTTGCATGGTGGATACTTATTGCATGTTAAAAATTGATGTGAAACGCCTATCCAAAGTGTATGCATAATGACTATGAAGAATAAATATGCAAAAAAATATGCATTAAAAATATGCATATTAAATATACATAAAAATATTAAAATTGAATATGCATTAAAAATATGCATATTGAATATGCAAGAAAAAGGTGCATATATGTATATGAATAAAATATATTAATATGCATATACATCTGCATAATGAATATGCATATTCATATGCATAAATATGCATAATGATTGAAAAATGCAAAAAAATGATGCTTAACAAGTATATTTTATGCATAAATTGAAATATGCAATATGAATTCATATTGCATACAGATAACACTGGCAAACCAACTTGACCAAAACTCATACTAAATTTTCATTCTGGACTAAAGGTGTGAGGGAAGGAAGAAAAACAGTCTGACATTAGAAAAATGCTACATGCACTCATTTTGTAGCAGAGCAAATGAGAAGTGCTGAATTATGGTTGGTGCTCATAATTTTATAAGGGGGTGTCAGTTCTGGAAAATCTGCACTTAACTTATGTGCGGATTTCAAACCAAATAAGCACTTACAAATCAGCACTTAAATTTTGCAAAAAAGTCACTTATTTCAAAAATGGGTGTCAGTTATGACCTCAAATCAGCACTTTTTTCCCGTTTTTTTTCACAACCACATGTTGGCCACAAAACATCCCTTCCTTTCTTACCCCATCCCTGTCACATGTGACACACTGACCTTCCTCGCTACCTACCCATCAATCCTCGGCACACAACCCTTCCTGACATTTTCAACATTTTGACCAGGCATGTTTACATTTGTTTTTACTTATTTCTTCTAACTCTTAATCTTTCTTCTTGTTATGTGCCAATTTCATAATGCCTCCCAGATATTCCAAATCTCAAAAGGTAACTCAAAAATCTTCTTTGTCACAAAAGTCTCCTCGTAAAGCAAGCCCTACACCTGAAAAATCAAAGTCAGGTTCAGGTCAGCTTAAAAAGGATGATTATCTCATCATAATCAACTTCCTTAAATTAAAATCAAATTTTGAAGCATGTTTTGGATGTGAAAAGTTCACTTGTATTGGACGCCACCTTCTTCAAAGGTTAATGGCTACTTATTGATGGCCAATGAAGTAAGGAAGAAAACAAGGGGGAGAATCGATATCAATCCTAAACAAATGAAGGAGAGATTTAAGAGTTACAAATCAAAATATAAAAAGGCTCATCATGATGCAAATGAAACTACTTTGGTATTGACGATGATGATTTGGAGATTGGAATTACTACTGTTTCCAAAAAGCTCAATGTCATGTGTCCTTTCTATGAGGAAATGGATAATCCTTTTTACTCCCGAGTTGATGTAAACCCTTGGTTTCTACACAATACTACTAAGGATATACCCTCTGGATCTCAACAATCAATTAATCCTCCTGAAATACCTGTAAATCAACAGGATAAATCCCCTCCACCTTCTAACGATAGTTCAGCTGAAGATGATCCCGACTATCAAGCAGAACAATTATATCGCAGCAGATCTGAATCCTCAGAGGCCCAAATATTTAAATGTATGTTTAATTTTTGTTTTTTCTTCAATTCTTCTCTGAATTTCTCTTTCATTCTAGTCTCCTCCTACTCAAACTCAATCTCCATTAAATAATCTCAATTCTTGAAATGTGAATCCCACTTTAGAAGCTGCTTTAGATGAACTTCCTGAAGCCTCTTGTTCAAACTCCAAACTAAAGCATTGAGCCTCAACTTCAATGAACTTGAACCATCTATTAAAACGTGGTAATACTTCAACAAGCTCATTTGGCTCCCTTGAGGATTATTTTGAAAAAAAAGATATAAGTAAGATCCGTTTACTATATATCTTAATCATTAACTCATTTATTTATTTACTTCAATTTAATTTTCTCAGCAAAATCAACTATTGCAAAAAATGCCCTTGACTTTGAGAAGATAAAGTTTGATCATATGCTAACGAGAGATCAGCAAGACTTAGATTTGGAAGAAAAAAAATTTGAGGCAGAGCAGATGGAAAGAGTAAATGACCGTCAATTTCAAAGAGAAATGGCTTTTTGTGAATTGGAAAAACAAGAGAGTTTTAAAAAAAAGATTTCATTATGGAATGTGTAAAAAAAGGCCAATCTTATGAAGACATTAAAAAATTACTTGACCTTTTCAATTGATAAATTGTTTTTCTAGTTAATTTAATTTTGTTTGATTTCTTTTTGGTAATATTTTCTTATATGTTGACTTATAAAAGGTCTTGAATATAGTACATTATTTTTGACAAATTTTTGAAAATATCATACAATTTTTCTATCTTTACATTCATTTCAATAAGTTTGCTTATACTTTTATTTTGACGAAAATTTGAATTTATAATAAAAATTTTCTATCTTTACTTTCAAGTCAATAAGTTTGCTTATCTAAATACTTCTAAGTCAATAAAATTCAATATCTCTTTTGAAAATTTGGCAATACCCTCCCCTGCATTTTATTGAAACAAGTAGTGGGTACCACCAAATTTTTCTAAGTCATCAATTTCACATGTCAGATTTAAAAAATTGGCAATACCCTCCCCTGAATTTTATTGAAACAAGGGGTGGGTACCACCAAATTTTTCTAAGTCATCAATTTCACATGTCAGATTTAAAAAATTGGCAATACCCTCCCCTGAATTTTATTGAAACAAGGGGTGGGTACCACCAAATTTTTCTAAGTCATCAATTTCACATGTCAGATTTAAAAAATTGGCAATACCCTCCCCTGCATTTTATTGAAGTAAAGGGTGAAAGTCATCGAAATTAATATAATTACATAAATTAATAAATAAATAAATAAGATATGTCAAATTTACTACTTTTAAAGTAATGACAATTCCTGATGCCAAAATGCAGATCAAGTCTAGAAACTAGGTTTGGGACTTTCCACAGGTATAGGCTAGAGGAACCCCATGAAAAAAATTAATCTTATCATGATTACCTTATATACAACACATGGTCGTTGGCCCATTACTTTAATTTCATAAATTGAAATATCATATTTATTTATTAAAAATTTATGGAAGAATATTAAATATTTGGTGACTCTACAAATCCCCATACTTTTTAGATCTACCTAAAGAATTTTTAAATTTATTACCTTTTTCTTCTTTTTTTAACTTGTTTATTTGTTGGATTAACTTTTGACTGATCTGGAAAGAGCAACCGAAATGCATGAAGTCTTGACAAGATTCCAAACCTGGAGGAGCCTTTGTGGTTTGGTGATTATCATAAGAAGAATTCCAAACTGTTTCAATGATTCCATTTCCTAATCCAAAATCAATTATACATCTATGATCTGGGAAATATAATCCATGTCCTTTAATTTTTGCAGGTGACAGAATAGGTTGTCCAGTGATAGGATTAATATATGTGAAAATTCCATAAGTGAGGTAATTGGCATCATTTGAGTCGGTGTGAATTTGGTTATGAAATCCAGAATGAGTGATTATAACATTTGAAAAAATTAGATAATCACTGCTAATATCTTCCCATTCAGAGTTGCACCAATTTGGTATTCCAAGTCTTGTAGCAACTTCATGATTTGTTTCAAAAGCTTTACTACAGAGTTTTTCAAGTCAAAGAGCAAGAAATGAATTAAATGAAGGTAAAGTATTCCATTTTAGAAAATCATTATCTAATTCAGCTTTAGATAAAGATCTGAGTAAAGAATATATGCCTATTTGAATTAAATTCAGTAAAATGATATTAAAAAATCCAGAAAAATTTTTAAACATACCAAGAGAAAAACCTTTATCAAATCCTGGTCTCCATCCAATACCAATCATGATTACACCCAACAAATTCTTATTCCTTAAAGGTAAGAAAACCAAAGCCATTTGATAGAGTGTTATGATGAGATCACAGAGTTGATTAAATGATTCATCTTTTAAACCATTAAAAGAATGGTTTTCGTAAATAAATTGAGGTTTGAAAGTATTATTAATAACAGCTTTAACTTCATCACCTCCAGTTTCAGTTAAATAATGTATATTTTCAGGCAACTTTTTCGGATATTGTTTTTTTTTCAACTTTAGTTTTATAGTACTTGATTTTTGAAATATGGCCAAATATTTGATCCAAGTGAATTTTTTTTTTAAAATTTCTTTTATTTCGATACTGTTCATTTTTTTTCAATGTTTTAGATGATGATTGAAAAGAAGTTGAATTTGAAGATGATAATGAAGTTAAAGAAGATGAGAGTGAGGTAAGTGGTGAATCTGAAATTAAAGACAAGTATTTTTCTACTTAAAAATTTGTTACTTTTCAAACACCCAAAATTATACATTAAAAAAAACTCACTTTATTTAAATTAAAAAAATAAAAATCCTCAAAAGACTAATAAGAATTTTTTTTATTTCACTTGAACTTGATGAATATTTATCTCTAAAATTAAAAAAAACAAAAAAAAAATTCAAAAAACTGTGAAATTTTTTTTATCACTTCCCCATTACCCTAAATTCCCCGCTCCAAACCCCTCTCCCACATCCCCAAAACCCTTTTACAACCCCCACCTCCAACCTATTCACATTGCCTTTTAAACCCCTCCAAACTCCCTTCCAAACCTGCCTTCAATCTGCCCCAAACCCCCTCCAACCCACCCAACCCCTGTTCCAAACCCCCCTTCAATCCATTTCTAATCCCCCCTCCTATCCCCCTCAAACCCCCCCAATCCCCCCCTCCAAACCCCCCTACCCCCCCTCAATGTTACTTAACAATTTGCTAACAAATTGTTAAGTTAATGAACGATTGTTAGCAATCGTTCATTAACTTAATGATTCTCTATTGATTTGTTAAGTTAACGGACGATTGCTAACAATCGTTTGTTAACTTAACGATTTGTTAGAGAATCATTAAGATAACAAACTATTGCTAACAATCATTCATTAAATTAACAAATCGATAGCAAATCGTTAAGGAACCTTTAAGGGGGGGGGTAGGGGGGTTTTGAGGGGGATAGGAGAGGGGCTTGGAAGGGGGGTTGGAGGGGGTGATTGGGAGAGTTTGGAGGGGGGTTTGGAGGGGATTTGGAGGGGGGAATAAGGCAGCCAAAGGGGGGAAAAGGGGGATCTTTCCATTCAAAGGAGAGGGTAAAGGTGGGAAAAAGCCCAGGCCAAGGGGGGATAAAGAATAGGATAAATGAGAGAAAAGAGGGAGAGAGAGAGAGAGAGAGAGAAAAAAGGTTAATTTTACCTATAAATTTAAAAAAAACCACTTACAAAAAAAAAAAAAAAAAACCCCAAAAAACCAAAAAAAAATAGAAAAAAATTAAGTAAAAAAGATAAAATGACTTACCTGGAGAGATGAGTTGAGAAAAAAGAAATATAAGTGAAATTGTTTGAGTGATGTAGGAAGAGAGGAGAAAACGGATATGAGTGAAGAAAAAAAAGAGAGTGACTGAAAAAATATGCATTTGCTGAAAATATGCAATTTCATGTTGAGTTGATGAAAGAAAACACAGAGAGATAAAAAAAATAAGACTTTAACAGCAAATTTAAAAACCGAAAAAATATGCAAAAAAGTTTACCATTCTCAGTGAATAACACATGCAAATTGATCATTTAAAGAGAATGAAAAAAAATTAAAATTGCGTTGAAAAATGTTGGAGTGTTATTGGAAGAATTTTTGCCCTTATACTAGTTGATTGAGAAATAAAAGTGTTGGATATAGTCGGAGGTGAATCAACTTGTTCATCTTCATACAGCTCTAACCATTGATCTTTGAGTTCAGCAAGTAGGTTATGAAGTATAGTGCAACACAGAATTCAGTTGATCACCGCCTCCATTTCAGATTTATTTCTAAGAGGACTTCTTAATTCCCTTAAACTAGAAAAACGGCCTTTCAAGATTCCAATAGAATGTTCAATACGGACTCTTGACTTTGCCAAATGATTGTTGAACTTGGCATTTTGACTGTCTTCTGAAGCTGCTCCCTGAAAAGCAGGAAGTACATACTTTCCATTCACATAAGCAGAATCTGCAAGAAGATACTGATCTTCATCAAAGAATTTTTCAGGTTCATTTGAAATTTGAATTCTTTGGAAGACGTAGGAGTCATGACATGAGCCAGGATAGCCAGCGAAGAATGATATAAATTTTTTGTTTACGTCACATATAAGCTGAACAGAAATTGAATATCTATAAAGAAGATATATTTGTTTGTGTTAGTTTCAAAGAGAATGAAAGGAGTTAAAAATAATCTACCTCTTTTTACGGTCAAAGTAATTGTTTCCACCTTGAGCAGGTTTCTGGCTCAAAGGAATAGTAGTACCATCAACAAAACCAATACATCCTGGGAAGCCCTCTGCTTGCATAACCTGAGATGATTCAAGTTGCTCTTCTTTTGTTGGCCAGGTGAAAAGTTGAGACTTCAAGGAATTGATGGCAGTGATACATTGTTTGATATAAGTGTTAACTGAACCATACCCTAAATCAAAGACATTTTCTAAACATTTCAAAGTGGCTCCATTACCATTTGAACCCAAATGACATAGTTTGATGGCCAATTGAATTGAAGGATGTCGTTGTTCTTTTTGAGAATTATTGTGAAACATAGGATGATCCTGAATAAGCTCAAGAAATTTAAGGAAATATTACTGAGAAGTCCTGAAAAGCTGCCTAAAACTGGGTGTAGATAGGTAAGAAGTGTTTGGATGGTGTACTTGGGGGTATGAAGTACTTGAGGCTTTCTGGGAAGAAGGTAACGTTTCGTGGCCATTTTTGATAAAAAGACAAAATCTTCTTCTAGATCAGAATCAGAATCCAAGAGCAGTTCAAGAGCCATGAAATTCATTGCTTTACGTAATTTATCATGATTTGAAAGTGAGGAAGGCATAACTCTTATATGATATGATATGAAGATGTAAATGATGTACGATGTTTTCAGTTATGAAGTGTTATGCTGTGGAGTGCTGCGTATGAATGGGATGATGCTGACAAATCAGTGAAATGGGACTTGATGGTGAAGTCAGCACTTTTGGTTGAGAAAGTGCGGATTTGAGTGAAATAAGTGACTTTTTTCACTTTTGAAATCCACCAGTATTGGGGCTAGTGTGTTTTGAAAATCTGCACTTAGATAAGTGCAGATTTGTAAGTGTGGATTTGCCAGAACTGACACCCCCTATTTAATTGTTTTCAATATTGAAAAGACTTTAGGTCGGTTGGTATGGATCTAGCTGTGCCAGGGTCTAATATAATTATTTTAACAATTTCTTAATAATTAACGGGTTTTAATACAAAAACAGGTTGTATTTTTTGTGGGATATTGGATATCATAAGGTCTTTTGTAAAAAAACTTATATTGTTTAAAAATATTCCTGAATCAGATGTGAGATAATCACTACAAAAAATTGTAGTACTGTGGGCAATAAAATATATGCACAAGAAGTAAAGAAAGGACTTAGTGAACCCTTTTTGTGCAATGGGAATCATTAGAGTGGAATTGTGAATGAAAAAAATAATTCATTATTACTATTTTATTTAATCAAAAAATTTTTAATATTAAAAAGAACTATTGATTCATTGGTATTTGACCTTTGTGCCTCACTCATATTTATCATTTGATTGATTTTTTGTCACCATTATGTTATTAATATTATAAGTATAGCAAAAACTCATGTGCCCAACGCATACCGGGTGATGTTACACCTTTTATAATATTATTAAATAAAGGTAAAAAAATATGAAAATGATTTGTTTACAAAAAATAAATTGATATCCAAAAGCAATATGACTGATAAAAAGGTAAAATTAAAGGGATCAAATATGAAATAAAAAATTTAAGTAAAATTCCTGCCATCAAGAGCAAGTAGACATGATGGGGTGAAGGCCCACCAGTGGCACTAAACTTGGACTATAATTTCTTTTTTGTAAAAATAAAAAAAAATCCACTTGAGCTTTACCAAAACTTCAGGATGAAAATTTTGCCATATCAAACAACTGATAGTGCAATTATTGAAGAAAATTTCATTTTCATTGCAATAGAGAGAATTAATCACATCAGACTGCATGTGACCAAAAGTGTCCAGCACAAGTTCGGCCGAACTTGTGCTGGACACTTATATGATGGAGAGTAGCTAGGGTGGAATTTTTCTTCAGTTCATTTGGTATTTCTTATAAACATGTCCACTGGTATTAGATCTTGGTGCCTCACTCATATTTATCATTTGATTGATTTTTTGTCACCATTATGTTATTAATATTATAAGTATAGCAAAAACTTGTGTGCCCAATGCATACCGGGTGATGTTACACCTTTTATGATATTATTAAATAAAGGTAAAAAAATATGAAAATTATTTGTTTTACAAAAATAAATTGATATACAAAAGCAATATGAGTGATAAAAAGGTAAAATTAAAGGGATCAAATATGAAATAAAAAATTAAAATAAAATTACTGCCATCAAGAGCAGGTAGACATGTTGGGGCAAATGCCCACCAGTGAGGCTAAACTTGGACTATAATTGCTTTTTTGAAAAACAAAAAAGTGCCAGCCTGAGGTTTAACAAAACTTCAGCAGAACCATTTAGCTATATCAAAAAACTTCTAGTGCAATTATTGAGAGAGAATTGATCACACCAGACTGCATGTGACCAAAAGTGTCCAGCACAAGTTCAGCCAAACTTGTGCTGGACACATTTATGACGGAGAGTAGCTAGGGTAGAATTTTTCCTCAGTTAATCTGGTATTTCTTATAAACATGTCCATTGGTATTTTATCTTTGTACCTCACTCATATATATCATTTGATTAATTTATTGTCACCATCATATTATTAATATTATAAGTATAGAAAAAACTCATGTGCCAAATGCATACCAGGTGATGTTACACATTATATAATATTATGAAATAAAAGTAAAAAAATATGAAAATGATTAGCTTTACAATAATTTAAAAGATATTAAAAAGAAAAAGAGAAATAAAAAAGTAAAATTAATCTCAAAGAGATCAATTATGAAAAACAAAATACTTGTAAAATTCTTGCTCTCAAGAGCCAGTAGAAGTGTTGAAACAAATGGGAATCATCAGGGCTAAATTGTAATAAGTGACCTTTTTTTTAAAGATAAAAAATTATACACCTGAGGTCCGGAAGAACAACAGGTGGATGATTCAGCTAAAAAAAACTACTTGTAGTGAAGTTTGATAAAAAAATGTTTTTTTGTTACCATAGAGAGAATTGATCCCATCTGACTGCACGTGACCAAAAGTGTCCAGCACAAGCTTGGCTAAACTTGTGCTGGACACTTTTATGACGGAGAGTAGCTTGGGTGAAATTTTTCTTCAGTTCCTTCATCTTGTATTTCTCATAAACATGTCTACTGTTATTTGATCAGTCTGTATCATTCATATTTATCATCCAATTAATATTTTATCACCATTATATTATTAATGTTATTAGTATAGCAAAAGCCTGTGTGCTAAATGCATACCAGGTGAAGTTATACCTTCAATAATTTTTTAAAATAGATGTAAATAAATATGGAAATGATTAGTTTTACAAAAAATAAATAGAAATTTAAAAGTAAAAAGAGGAATAAAAGAGTAAAATAAAATTCAAAGAGTTCTAATATGAAAAAAATACTGGTAAAATTCCTGCTATCAAGAGCCAGTAGAGCGGTTAAAGCAAATGGGAGCCATCAGGGATTAATTTTAATAAGTGACCTTTTCTTTAAAGATAAAAAATTATACACCTGATATTGGGCAGAAAAGCGTGTGGATGATTCAGCTAAACCAAACTACTTCTAGTGAAATTTGATAAAAAATTTTTTTGTTGCCATACAGAGAATTGATCCCATCTGACTACACATGACCAAAAGTGTCCAGCACAAGTTCAGCTAAACTTGTGCTGGACACTTCTATGATGGAGAGTGGCTGGGGTAGAATTTTTCTTCAGTTCATCTGGTATTTCTTACAAGAATGTCTACCGGTATTTTATCTTTGTGCTTCACTAATATATATTGTTTGATTAATTATTTGTCTTAATTATATTATTAATTTTATAAGTATAGCAAAAAATTGTGTTCCAAATGCATACTGAGTGATGTTACACCTTTTATAATATTATTAAATAAATGTATAAAAGTATTAAAATAATTTATTTTCAAAATTATTAATTGATATCCAAAAGCAATATGAGGAATAAAAAATTAAGTTAAAGAAATCAAATATGAAAAAAGAAATCCAAGTATTATTCCAAATATCAAAGGCAAGTAGAGATATTGAAGCAAATGAGAGCCATCAGCAATAAATTGTAGTAAATTGACTGTTTTTTAAAGATAAAAAATTGTGTACCTGTGGTTTGGATGAACTCTAGGTGGACAATTCAGCTATATCAAACTACATCTAGTGAAGTTTCTAATCAAATAATTTTTTTCATTGCCATAGAGAGAATTCATCCCATCTGACTGCACCTGACCAAAAGTGTCCAGCACAAGTTTGGCCGAACTTGTGCTGGACTCTTTTATGATGGAGAGTAGCTAGGGTGCAGGTCTTCTTCAGTGCAACTGTTATTTTTTTAAAACATTTCAACTGGTATTTGATCTTTCTGTGTTATTCATATTTTATTATCTGATTAATTTTTTGTCATTAGAATATTATTAATTTTATTAGTATAGAAAAAACTTGTGTGCCAAATGCATGCCATGTTATATTACACCTTTTATAATATTATTAAAAAATGTTAAAAAAATATGAAAATGATTTTTTTTCCAAAATTGTAAATCAATATCCAAATGTAACATGAGTGATAAAAAAGTAAAGTAAAAGAGATCAAATATGAAAAAGAAAAATTCAAGGAAAATTCCCACCTTCAAGAGCCAGTAGAGGTGTTGAAACAAATGGGTGCCATCAGGGCTAAATTTGACAAAATTTAATTTTTTTTAAAGATAAAAAATTTTTCACCTGAGGTTTTGAAAAACTTAAGGTGGATAATTCAGCCATACCAAACTACTTCCAATGTAATTATTTAGCATTTTTTTAAATATAATTTCCACAGAGAGAATTGATCCCATCTGACTGCACCTGAACAAAAGTGTCCAGCACAAGTTCAGCCAAACTTGTGCTGGACACTTTTATGATGGAGAGTAGCTAGGGTGGAAGTGTTCCTCAGTACATCAGTTTTTTGTTTTTCACATTTCTATTGGTTTTTTATCTTTTTTTGTCATTCATATTTATCTTATAATTAATTTTTTGTCACCATATATATTATTAATGTTTCTAGTATAGCAAAAACCTGCATGCCAAATGCAAAATTGGTGATGTTACATCTTTAATAATATTATTATATAAAGTTAAAAAAATATGAATATGTTTAGTTTTTAAAAAATAAATTGATATTTAAAATTAAAAAGAGTAATAGAAAAGTAAAATGAAAATAAATGGGATCAAATACGAAATAAAAAATACAAGTAAAATTTTTACTATCAAGAGACAGAAGTGGTGTTGGGACAGTTGGGGACCCCTAGGTCAAGACTTGGTCTAAACTTACTTTTATGTATAGCTAACAAATTTTGACCTGAAGTTTGGACAGACTTCCAGGAGACAATTTTACAATATTAAACATTCTTTAATTCAATAATTGAGTGAAATATCATTTTCATTGCCATAGAGAGAATTTATCTCATATGACTTCATGTAACCAAAAGTGTCGAGCACAAGTTTGGCTGAACTTGTGCTGGACACTTTTATAATTGAGAGTAGGCATACAGCAAATCTTCTTAAACTCAAAAGGGATTTCTTATAAGCATTTCCACTGGTATTTGATCTTTCTGTGTCATTTAAATTTACCATTTGATTAATTTTTTGTCGTCATTATATTATTAACTTTATTACTATAGTAATAACTTGTGTGAAAAATACATACCAGGTGGTGTTCCACCTTTTATCATATATTATTAAATAAAGGTATAAGAGTATGAAAATTATTGATTTTAAAAATAAAAAATTGATATCCAAAGCAATATGAGCAATAAAAAAGTAAAATAGAAGGGATAAAATAAGAAAAAAAATCAAAGGAAAATTCCCACTATCAATAACAAGTAGAGGTGTTAGATCAAATGTGCACCACCAGGGCTAAACTTGGACTATATTTTCTTTTTTGTTAAACCAAAGAAAGTAACCTGATGAGTTTTGAAAAATCATCAGGAGGACATTTTAGCAATATCAAACTACTTATTGTGCAATGATTGAGCAAAATGTCATTTTCATTTCCATAGAGTAAATCTATCCCATCTGACTGCATGCAACAAAAAGTGTCCAGCACAAGTTTGGCCAAACTTATGCTGGACACTTTTGTGACGGTGAGTATCTAGGGTGCAGGTCTTTTTCAGCTCATCAGGTATTTCTGATAAACAAATCCACTTGTATATGATCTTTCTGTGTCATTCATATTTATCATTTGATTCATTGTTTTTCACCATTATACTATTAATGTTATTAGTATTCAAAAAACTTGTAGTCCAAATGCATACTGGGAGATGCTACATCTTTAATAATCTTATTAAATAAAAGTAAAAAAAATATGAAAAGTATTAGTTTTACAATAAATAAATTGATATTTGAAAGCAAAAAGAGGAATAAAAAAGTAAAATAAAAGTGATTAAATATGAAATTACACATTTAAATATCATTTCTGCCATCAAAGATAATTTGAGTTTTCAGACCAAATTTGCACCACCAGTTCTAGATTTGGAATATATTTTCATTTTTTTAAAATTAATAAAAGTGTCCACCTGAGGTCTTCCAAAAAATCAGGAGGATAGTATAGCAGTATAAAACTACTTCTTGTGCAATGATTGAGCAAAAATTCATTTTAATTCCATTGAGTAAATTTATCCCATCTGACTGCATGCAACCAAAAGTGTCCAGCACAAGCTCAGCTGAACTTGTGTTGGACACTTTTATGATGGAGAGTAACTAGGGCGCAAGTCTTCTTCAGTTAATCTTGTATTCCTTTTAAAAATGTCTATGGGTATTTTATCTTTCTGTGCCATCCATATTTATTATTTGATTATTTTTTAGTCACCATTACATTATTAATGTTTTTAGTATAGCAAAAACATTTAGACTGAATGTACACTGGCTGATTTTACAACTTTAATAATATTATATAATAAATGTAAAAAAATGTGAAAATTATCAGTTTTACCAAAATAAAATTGATATTTAAAAGCTAAAGGATAAATAAAAGGGTAAAATTAAAATTAAAGAGATAAAACATTAAATAAAGATATTAAGTATAATTTCTGCTATCATGAGCCAGTAGAGGCTTCAGAAAAAATGGGCACCATCATAGATTAACATGGATTGAATTTACTTTTTACCAAAGTAAAAAATTGTCTACCTTAGGTTTGGACAAACTTCAGGGGGACAATTTGTCCATATAAAACTACTTTCAGTGCAATGATGGAGTCATCATTCAGTCTCATTTCAATAAAAAGAATTGATTGCATCTGACGGCATGCAACCAAAAGTGTCCAGCACAAGTTTGGCCAAACTTGTGCTGGACACTTTTATCATGGAGAGAAGCCAGGGTGAAAGTCATTTTAAATCATCTGGAATTTCTTATAAACATGTCAACTGTTATTCAATCTTTGTGCCTCACTCATATTTATCAATTGATTAATTTTTTGTCACCATTATATTATTAATATTATCAGTATAGCAAAAACTTGTGTTCCAAATGAATACTGGGTGATGTTGCACCTTTTATAATATTATTAAATAAAGGTAAAAAAATATGAGAATGATTTATTTTACAAAAAATAAACTTCTATCCAAAAGCAATATGAGGGGAATAAAGTAAAATAAAAGAAATTAAAGTTGAAAATTAAAATCCAAGTTAAATTCCTGCCATAAACAGAAAAAAGAGATGTTGAATCAAATTAGCACAATCAGGGCTAAACTTGCACTAAATTTTCTTTTTTGAAAAAATAAAAAAAAATCCAATTGAGCTTTACCAAAACATCAGGATGACAATTTTGCCATATCAAACTACTTCTAGTGTAATTTTTTATCCAAAATTTATCTTCATTTCCATAGAGAGAATTGCTCCCATCTGACTGCACCTGACCTAAAGTGTCCAGCACAAGTTTGGCCAAACTTGTGCTGGACACTTTTATGATGGAGAGTAGCTAGGGTAGAATTTTTCCTCAGTTCATCTCGTATTTCTTACAAACATGTCTACTGGTATTTTATCTTTGTGCCTAACTCATAAATATCATTTGATTAATTTTTGGTCACCATTATATTATTAATTTTATAAGTATAGAAAAAACTCATGTGCCAAATGCATACCAGGTGTTGTAACACCATTTATAATATTATTAAATAAATGTATAAAAATATGAAAATAATTTATTTTAAAAATTATTAATTGATATCCAAAAGCAATATGAGGAATAAAAAATTAAGTTAAAGGGATCAAATATGAAAAAAGAAATCCAAGTAATATTCCTACTATCAAAGGCAAGTAGAGGTGTTGATGAAAATGAGAGCCATCAGGGATAAATTGTACTAAATTTACTTTTTTAAAAGATAAAAAATTGTGCACCTGTGGTTTGGATGAACTCTAGGTAGAAAATTCGGCTATATAAAACTACTTCTAGTGAAGTTTTTTATTAAATAATTTTTTTCATGGCCATAGAGAGAATTGATCTCATATGGCTGCACCTGACCAAAAGTGTCCAGCACAAGTTCGACCAAACTTGTGCTGGACACCTTTTCGATGGTGGGTATCTAGGGTGCAGCACTTCTTCAGTGCAACTGGTATTTTTTTAAAACATATCCACTGGTATTTGATCTCTCTGTTTTATTAATATTTTATCATTTGATCAATTTTTTGTCACCAGTATATTATTATTTTTATTAGTATAGCAAAAAAAAATGTGCCAAATGCTTACAGGGTGATGTTAAACCTTTAATAATTTTATTAAATACAGGTAAAAAATTATGAAAATGATTTGTTTTACATAAAATTAATTGATATCTAAAAGAAAAAAAGGGATAAAAAGAAATAGGTTGAATAGAAGGGATTTTATATGAAATTAAAAATTCAAGCTAAATGCCTACCTTCAAGCCTCAGAAGAGGTGTTGGATAAAATGGGCACCATCAGGAATAAAATTGTACTTAATTTGATTTTTTGAAAAACTAAATGAAGTTTTCAACTGATTTTTTTCCAATATTTAGTTGGACACTTTGTCTATATCATATTACTTCTAGTACCATGATTGACCAAATTACATCCTCATTTCCATATGTAGAATTGATCCCATATGGCCAGACCAGGTCAAAGGTGTCAACCACAAGCTTGAGAATTCTTCTGGTGGAAACGTTTATGATGGACAGTAGTAGGGTGCAAGTCTTCTTTAGTTAATCTAGTATTCCTCATAAACATTTCCAACTTATTTTTGGCCAAAAATCAGGTGGAAAGTCTGTCCATATCAAATTAATTCTAATTCCATGATTGACTAAAAATTGATTCTCATTTCCATATAGAGACTTGATCCCATATGACTGGATCTGGCAAAAGTGTCACCACAATCTTTGAAAAACTTAAGTTTGAAAATTTTATGATGGAAAGTAATTGCAAGTCTTCTTCATTTCATCAAGTAATCCTCATAAAAATTTCCACCTGTATTTTGGCCAAACTTCAGGTGGACACTTTGGCCATATTCAATTAATTCTAGTTCCATGTTGATAAAAAACTGATACTTATTACCATATATAGATATTAAACCCATCAGACTGTGCCTTTCCAAAAGTGTCTGCCTGAATTAAGGCTAAACCTCAATTGGAAACTTTTATGATGCAGAGTAGCTAGGGCAAAAGTATTCTTCAGTTAATTTAGTATTCATGATAAATTTATCCTCCTGAAGTTTAGCCTAACTTCAGGTGGACAATTTTGGAAAGCATCGGTTAGTCACTATCCAACAAAAAAGTGTTCACCAAAATTTTGGCTAAACTTGTGGTGGACCCCTTTGATCAGCCTCAGTCAGATGAGATCAACCCTTTAGATGGAAATGAGGATGATATTTTGGTCAATCATGGAAATAGAAGTAGTTTGATGTGGCCAAATTATCCCCCTGAAGGTCAGAAAAACCTCACAAGGACACTTTTTAACAGGGAGTAGCTTAGAAAAATCCATTTATCAGAAGGAAAATCTTTTATTGGATAGATGCCAAGGTTTCATATTTGTGTATTATGGTCAGTATTAATTTTGAAAGTGTCTGTCCAAGCGATTTCATTTCCCATCATGACACATTTATTTTTATATTCTTCAAACTGTGTGATACAGTATTAAGGTGTCACATAGTATAATTAAGTTCTATTAAGTGCCCTCCTATGATGCCTAAATTTATAATTTAATATCTTACATAATAATTATTTTTTATATAAATTCATCAATATTTTATTTTATTATCAAATTTAATAGAGCAAGTATCCTGTATTATTATATATGCATAAGCTTAGGTTAGATCAATTTGTGCTCAACAGAGGACCAAAATCAAGTTCTGGAGGATCAGCTTGTGCATAATTTGGAATCAGTTGATATTCGGTCTATAATCAATCTGAGAATAAATTTACTTCCAATACAATTTTGTATATTGTTATAAAGTGAGAATAACCCTGGAATAATAAGAGACACTCCAGATTTCAAAGAGAGGGGATTGCTAGCAGTTCACCCCCAGATTTTCCATGGTGCATGTTTTCTGTGTAGCTGTTGCATTTGCATAAAAGATTATACACCAGGATGTAGTTCCAACTTAGGAAATTTATTATTGAGAATTTGAGCAGGTGTGTTTGGGACATAACCTAACCAAAGCTCAAAAGGCTTTTTCTCAGTGACAGAATGAACAGTGCTATTATATGCAAATTCAAGACCAGGCAAAAGAGTGACCCAATCATGAGTAAATCTGTCATTGTCTTTATATTCTAAACCAAAGGCACAATACCTTCTAATCATATCTTCCAGAGTTTGAATCATTCTTTCAGCTAGACCATCAGTCTGAGGATGGTAAGCTGTAGACAATTTTAACTCACAGCCACAAATATCCATCAAAGAAGTCAAAAATTCAGATGTAAATTTTGGGTCTCTATCAGATATAATGGCTTTTGGAAATCCAAAAATATTAAACATGTGAGACTAATATAAGAAATCTAATTCTTTTGTGGATACATCTTTGTGGGTGGGAATTAATTTGCACATTTTTGTGAATCTATCCACTATTACCCAACAAGAGTTATAACAGTCTTTATCTGCTATAGGAAGACTAGTGACAAAATTCATGTTAATGATTTGCCAAGGAGCATCAGGTGCTTCAATATTTTGCAACAATCCTTCTCTTTTACCTGTCAATATTTTAGATTTTTGACAATAATCACAAGATTCATCATATAATTTAGTGTCTTCAGACATATTAGCCCACCAAGCAGTGTTTTTAATTCTGATTATGGTTTTATCAAAATCAAAATGTCCTGCTAATATGTCATCATGACAAAATTTTAAGAAAGTTTTTTTCATGGAAGGAGGAATAACAATGACATTGCTCAGTTTTCTCCTGTAATAAATATAACCATCTTCAATTGAAAACTGTCCCTTACTCAAAGCACTCTGGTACTTTGGAGGAAGAGTTTTTATGAATGCTTGAATAGAAGAATTCTTTGGATCATTCAAGATTTTAACCAATTTATTTAAATCAGAATCTTGATCATATGAATCCAGAATTAATTGTAACAGTTCTTCTTCCATATCAACTATATATATATCATGTATATGAACAGTATCACCTTCAGGCACATAGGCAGGATTGGAGTCATTATTTAGCAGAGGCAAACTTGACAGCATATGAAAATTGGAGTGAACATTTCCAGCTCTATGGATAATTGTCATTCTTCCTCTGTACTCTTGAAAAGCAATTTGCCACCTAAACATATGTCTATTTGTGTCTTTAGGTTTAAGAGGGATTTGACAGCACTACAGTCAGTTTCCAATTCAAATATTTGGTCATCTAGGTAACATTAAAGCTTCTCAAGAGCCCAATTAACTGCTAAACACTCTAACTGAGTGGCACCATATTTCAATTCACTATTTATCAAGGTTCTTGAAATAAAACAAATTAAAACTTCTGAGGATTTATCATTAATAATTTGTATTTGGTGAAGGGCAGCACCCAGTCCAACAAAGCTAGCATCTGTGTAAAGGAAAAAAGTTTTGTTGAAATCTGGAAGAGCCAAGATAGGGGCTGTCATCAAACAATTTTTCAATGTATCAAAAGCTTTTTGAAAGTCATTATTCTTGGTAAAGGCAACATCGTTTCTGGTCAGTTTGGTAAGAGGTAAGGCTATGACCTGATAATTTTTAATATATTGTTTATAATAGCCACACATACCCAAAAAATTTTGGATTTCTCTTACAGAAGTTGGTGCTTTTACATTTTGAATTGCAGCAACTTTATTCTGGTCTACACAAATCTGTAAGCCTGAAACAACATGGCCAAGGACTTTCAAGGATTGAAAACCAAACTTACACTTTTCAAGGGCAAGGTCATATTAATTTCATCCATTTTTTGGAAAACTCGATTTAATTGAATCATATGTTCATCAAAAGTTTTAGAAAAAACTATAATGTCATCAATATACACCATTAGCTATCCTTCAATTATTTTCTGATGGAAAGTGTTATCCATTATTTTCTGAAAAACTGAAGGTGCATTTTTAGGGCCCAATGGCATCCTAAAATACTTATATATTCCCATATGAGTAGCGATAAGCAAGAAATTCTGTGAAATTTTCTCAACAGGTATTTGATGATAACTTTATTTATATCCAGACAACTAATAAATTAAGCACCTTGCAAGGTAAAATGTATTGAATTAATTCTGGGTAAAGGATAAATATCATCAACAGTATAAGTGTTTAATGCTCTATAATCCCCACATAATCTAGCCTTATCTTTTTCATAGAAATCAAAACTGGGGAGATGACACAATATTTTGGGGTGAGGGGGGTTTCCCTCTTCTACTGACCTTTCCACTTCCTAAAGGGTATGAAGGTTGTTTTTCAGCTGAAGATTTTATGTAAGTTAATTTTGAAGAACCTACAGAGTCATTATCAACATCAACTTAAATTTTATCTACATGCAGGTTATCCATGCTCTCAGTCAATTCTCTAGACATGTAATTGGGAAAATAAATTTTAGATAATTCCTTTAAACAAATAAATATGTCAGGTTAGAAGACAAAAATATATTTTTATATTAAAATATTATTTTAAAAATAAATAAAATTATTCAAATTTAAAGTAGTATTTAATATAATTAAAGAAAACTATATTTGATTTAAATAAATTATTGGGATTTAAACAATAAAATTTTAATGTAAACCAACAATAATAATACCAGAATTAATATGGCAGTTACTGGGACTAAGTAAAGAGTACTATTATAGTGAACCAAAATCAACAAATTAATAATAATAAAAATTAAATTAATAATTCAAATATTAAAATTAAATTTGTGAAATATTCTAGGACTAAGAGGTATTAAAACTCAATTATAGTCAACTAGGAAAATAAATCAAAATTCAATTGAACACTTACCCTCAGTGAATCAACACTAAGCCAGAATCACTGTTATTGCAATAAAAAATTTAATATAAGAGTTGATAGAAGCAAAGGTTGACTTACAGTAGTGATTTTTAAATCACCTACAAAATATATAACTTTTAAAAATATATAAACCTTAATTTAAGTTCCCCCGTTTGATTAACGGTTGCGGAAAAAGTTTACTTTTTGGGCAAGGTGGTCCATGCGTTTGTTGTTTGTCCAAAATTTTGTTGAGTTGATCATTGCCATTTGGAAAGGCCCTCAATCGTTGACCGGTTCCTCTAGAAGGAAAGAAAGAAGAGAATGAAAAGGAAGAAGAAGAGGGTAGAAGTGAAACAAAAGAAAAGAAGAGGGGAATAAAAGATGATGGGACAATGAAATAATATATTTGTAAACAAAAAATGACAAGGGGTGAACTGGTTATAATAGTAAGTATCTTATTTTTTTCTCTCTGCTCAAATATCAACAAAATAACTATTAAAATTCTTAAAACAACCTTTAAATTTTATTTAATATTTAAGGGGACTTATGCGCCTCAAAAAAATAATAAAATCTAATGTAATGTTTAAAGTATAGTGAGTAAATAAGTGATGAGGCTACAGGGGAGTATCCAAGGCTTTTTTATAGGCAAGGGGTCCTTGGAAGCGCCAAAAATGAGTATGTACAAAATAGTAATAAGGTAAAACAAGAATATAAAAGAATATAGCTAAAACATAGATATTGAGAGAAAAACATGAAACAACTAATTAAACCCATGAGTAAGATAATAATTTTCCCACCATAGTTTCCCAAACCAGTTAATTGAAATAATGAGTAACTAAATAAGTTTGAAACATAATAACTGTTAGTAAAAAAATTTAAAACAGGTATTAAAATGTTTTGTTAAGGGTTTTAATTGAAACAAATAGAATATTTTGACATAAAAATTTTGGTAATTAATTTTATTCAATTTTAAAGGAAAATTAATCATTTGTTTTAACTATTTTAGTAACTTAATAATTAATCTAGTTGAAACAAATAATTAATTTAATCATATTGATAATTTAAAGTGAGGATTTTAATATTATTATGTTAAATAAGTAGTTTAATTTATTTAATAATTTCTTGACACAATTAAGGGTCAAAAAAGCACCCAATATTATTTTTAATAAGATATTTAAGGCTTTATTTAATATATAAATTTAATTAATTAATTTAAGTACATTATAAGTTAATTTTTCACTTATAATTATAATATATGGTTATAATTAATTGATTATTAATTTATATTTATTAAATACATAAAAATGTGCTATAATTTATAGAATATAAAATATATCATGCTTAAGTTAAATGTATAAATAAATTATATAACAATAAAATTAATATAATCCTTATTTTATTTATATTCAATAAGATACTTATATAATTTTATTATGCAAAAAAATATTAATTTATATAAATAAAATGCATATTTTTACACCCTCTTTTGGTTCCAGTAAATTAACATAACATTTACTGGGCTCCTGGTATAGCCTGGCTGACACATATCAAGGAGTTGAGGTCAGAAAACCTCAAGCTGAGGTCAAAAACAGACTCTCTAGAAGACAAGGTAAGAAAAATAGAGTCCTTCCCTCAAGAGAAGAGGAAACCTCCTCCTCCAAAAGCCCTTGCACAATTGGCCCCCAATCAACAAGAAAAGGTGGAAGTCTCAAAGTGGCAGTGGGATTGGCTGAACACCCAGTGGGATTATCTGTCCCAACAACAACAGCAACAAGTACCTCAGGCAGGTCCTTCAAGAACCAATCAGTTCAACCCCACACCTCCTCACCCCTATCAAGGAGGAAAAAAGAGAAATAACAATCACTTTCAATTCTTTCCCAAGCCATGGTAAGCCCTTCTATTGAATCTCAAGTACTGTTTCTTTTTTCTGATTCAGTTCCTTCAGGAAATTCTAGAAGAGGAGATGAGACTGTGACCAGTAGAGGCTGGAAATAGTAGTCAAATTTCTCAATATTCTAATGTATCTAATCCTTTGTTTTTATTTCTACTTCAATGATAAATCCTGATATGGAAATTATTGATGAGACACTTGATCCTGAGTTTTATGAGAATCTGGAAAGTTATTCTGTTTCCCTATTGAGAGATACTCCAGATGTAGCTAAAATTAATGATGAATATTTGAGAGATATTATTGCTAAACAAAATCATATAATGTACAACATGCAATTGACTCAGAAATATAATATTTTTTTAACTGAAAAGGGTTATCAAGCATTGAGGAGTGAGTTACAGTGAGTTTCTGATGATTTGTTTCATCACAAAGTAACTCATGAAAAGAGAGTTGCTTTATGGCAAAATATCAAGAATAATTTGTCTAAACTAAAAAATACTGTGTCCACCTGTTGCCAGGAGCTAGAGGGACATAAGTTGAACTTAAACATATTGAGTGACCATTATTCATCTTTGCAAAATAAGAACCAGTTATCTTTTGCAACCATCAATGAGAGTTTATCTAGTATTCAAAGAGTGAAATCTAGGTTAACAACTATTGAAGAGAAATCGAATTCATTGTTACATGATCAAAAGTTTTCTGACATTTCTTTGAAAGAACCTGTTGTGCAGGATACCTCAATTTTACCTGTTCCTAGTTCATCCAAAGTAAAATTAGTGCCAGAAATGCCTGTTGATACCACTGAGTTTCCATCAAAACTTGATGATGTACCTGAATCATCCACAGAAGCATTAAACAATGAGAATACTTCCCAATTGGAGAAGTTATAGCTCTTTCTCACTCAGAAACAGGCTTGTAATAAGGAGACTACGTCAAATCAAAAGAATTGGCTAAAACTTGACCAGTATCCAACATTTGATGGTGACTCTTCCTCTGATTGGCAAAAGTTCATTTGCAGGATTGATAATCTAAACAATTCTTACAAACTCCCAGATGAGGAAATTGTGTAAAAATTAATTTCTTTATTTACCAGTATAGCCCCAATGTGGTAAGAATCTGTTCTCTTGGACAAATATGACTACTCATGGGAAGATTGAAAAAATCAATTAAAGCACAATTTGGTGGTTCCAAGTATAGGTTAGCTCAACAAAGGTAATATGAAGAAACCAGATATATCTATTTTACTGAAAAACCTATTGAGTTCCTGATGAAACTTGAGAAAATCTTGAGGACAATGGACCCAGATATGGAGTTTGAGTTATGGAAGGACAGGATCCTCTATAAATTACCTATTTCTCTGAGAAACTTAATAGTTGCTAGGACTGAGTTCTCAAGGGAACCTTCTTTTTTCATTAATACTTGTAATGAGATCCTTCTAAACAACAATTATGATTCTAGAAGATTCATTTCTAAAACTTCATAAGAGAAAACCTCCAATTACTAACAAAAACCTCTGGAAAAGGTTGGTAAACGTTCTGCCCCTGTTTCACCCAAAAAGTATGCAAAAACACTTGCTTCAAATGCAGAAAGCCTTTGCAGGAAGGCCATTTTTTTGACAAGAAGATAAATCTTGTTGAAAAGACAGAGGAACATGCTGATGACACAATAGCACTGGATGATACTTCAAGTGATTGTGCCAGCAATATTTCATATGAATCTCACCAAGAAATTTTAATGATGGAAGAGGATATTCATTATTTAAACAATAATGATATTGAGAATAATAATTTATCTACTGTGGAAGATGCTGAGATCATAAAAAATCTTGAGGATAGCTCAATTATTATTGCCCCTCTCAAGGCACCAGTCTTGATCAATGGAAACAACATTGAGGTTGTCTTAGATGCTAGAGCTGGAAGAAGTGTATTATCTGAAAAAGCACTTGCTTCAGTGGACCAATATTATAAATCAGAACTTATGCCTATCATTTCTGAGAATTGGAGAGGTTATGGCTCTGTTTTGTCCCCCATTGGTAAATACAAAGCCACAGTATTTTTCAAATATAACCATGGTTTTTGTAAGAGCTATATGTGATTTCTTTTTCATGAAAAATGATAATTTGAGCAGTTGGTTTATTGTGGGAAATGAATTTTTAACCAAATATGGCATAAAATTAGATCCTTCAAGCCAATGCTTCACAATGGGGATGAATGGGAAGAGAAAATTTAAAATTTCCTCCCCCAAAAAATTATTAACACCAGGATTGAACACATGACATTCTGTAGTTTAATATAAAGGAAGATCTACAAAATATATGGCTTCCCTTGTGTCTGAAATTGACAATACTTCTTTTGGAGAACAAATTTCTTGTGAGGATAAATATTCCATCATTAAATTGATAAAATATTTTCCTATGGCCTTTTCTCATGGGTCACATGAATTAGGATTTGTAAAAGAAGAAATGAAGCTTTCATTATCTTGCCTATTAACTGAAATACCACCTAGTTTAAAGAAGAAGCATTATCCTGCTTTTCCCACAAAGAGAAAAGATATTTATTGAAGAAAATATCTCTACCCTCTTACACATGAATATTATTAAAAATGTAGTTGAAACACCTAAAAATTGTGTTATCTCACCTGTCCTAATTTCTTATGAGAAAGGTAAAACCAGTTTATGTGGTGATTAAAGAGCATTGAACACTTATACTGTTGATGATATCTATCCTTTACCCAGAATTAGCTCTATACATGCTACCCTACAAGGTGCTATATATATCAGCTGTTTGTATGGTAACAAAGGATATCATCAGGTACCTTTTGAGAAGAATTCTCAGAATTTTCTGATGATTTCTACTCATATGGGTATTTATAAGTATATTAGGATGCCATTTGGCCCTATAAATTCCCCTTCAGTTTTTCAAAAAGTTATCAATAACACATTCCATCAAGAAATAATTGAAGGATGGCTGATGGTTTATATTGATGGTATCATCATATTCTCAAAAAAATGTGATGACCATCTTAACCACCTGTGTAAAGTGTTCCATAAGATGGTTGAGTAAAATATGACACCTGCTTTGAAGAAATGCAAATTTGGTTTTCATTTCTTAAAAGTGCTTGGTCATGTTGTATCAGGTTTACAGATATGTGTTGACCAAAACAAAGTGGAAGCCATACAACAGGGGAAGGCTCCTACCACAGTTAGAGAGCTACAGAGTTTTTTGGGAATTTGTGGATACTATAGACAGCATATTAAAAATTACCAAGTCATAGCATTAACCCTTACCTAACTGACTATGAAAGATGTTGCTTTTGTCTGGAATAGTGAAAGACAAAGAGCTTTTAACACTATGAAACATTGTTTAATATCAGCACCAATTCTTGCTTTACCTGACTTTAATCAACCATTTATTTTATACGCTGATCCCAGTTTTATTGGTCTTGGTGCTGCCCTCCATCAGAAACAAGTGATGAATGATAAAGTATCAGAAGTAGTAATTTGTTATATTTTAAGAATCTTGAGAAATAGTAAATTGAAATATGGTACCACTCAACTAGAATGTTTAGCAGTAGTGTGGGCTCTAGAGAAGCTAAATTATTACCTGGATGACCAGAAATATGAGCTTGTCACTGACTGCAGTGCAGTTAAATACCTATTAAACTTGAAAAAACTAACAGAAATATGTTCAGATGGCAGCTGGCTGTTCAAGAATACAGAGGGAGAATGACAATAATTCATATGGCTGGTATTGTTCACTCATATGTGGATATGTTATCAAGGTTACCTTGGCCAAATGATGACTCAAATTGTCAGGCTAAGGTCAAGTACAAGGACGTGAACTAGCTTGAATAGTCAGTTGTCTAGAAGATTTTAATGGTCCTATATGAATACTGTAGTTCTAATCCACTAAGTTGTAAAATATAATCAAATATAAAGGTCTCAGTAATATAATTCTCACTATTCTTATATATGGCTTACAATCTTTATAGTTGGTAGAAAAATAGATTATATAAATTCAGATACTATTCAAAAGTCTTATAAAAGTACTAATTGATATGTATTGTAATTGGTTTGGTTATATTGGTTAAATTGTAATGATAAAGAATGAAGAAATACAACCCAAAAACCTCCTCCTTTTATACACACTGAGTTCCCCAATGATTCCCTTGATGTACCACCCAATACACAGTTAATCACGCCTCTAAACAACTAATAGACATTCCCATCAACATTCCCAGTAACCCATGACATAATTAGAAGAGTAATAACCGCCAAAATCCTGAAATAATAAGGGAAATCCATCAAAATTAAAGAAAAAGACAAAAAGAGAGTATATGCGTATAAAACAATAATATTAAGGACTAAAGGAGACTTTTTAAGGTTAATAATAGCTTAATAATAAGGGGGATTGACTGTAGAAATAATGGGGCTAATCCTGACATTATACTACGTGAAATTCCCATTCAAAAATAACCAAAATTGACTGAGAAACCACCCAAAAACTTAAAAAAGAGCGTGAGATGTGGGGTAACTACATGCAGTTCTTGGCAGGCTCTTGCACGGGTAAATCCTTGACTAAAATTAGGCGAATTTAAGCGTGGTGATGAAATAAAGTGCCAAGAGTGAGGTTATTAATGAAATTAGTGCATATAAACAGGGTCAATGCATTATTAATTAAGCTAGGACACTAAATAAGCGCCTGTCGCCTATTTTAGTGTGTTTCCCCACAGTGGGCGTAGAATGTGGGGTAATTATAGTGTGAAAAAGCTAACTTTGCTAAAAATGAAGCTATTCACACGGGAAAAAAGCAGGCAGTATGTGGCCAGTACACAGAAGCCATTTCTGGCATAAAAAACACCAAATTTGAAAAGTGTTATTTTTATGCATTTAAATAGCCAAATCAATAGTTCTAAATGAGCCCAATTGATCTGTCAAAGCGCAATTTTGATATTCTCAATTTTATAGCGCATATAGTCAACTTTTAAGTGAAATAAAGTGCATTTCTTGTTTTTTGCATAAAACAATGAACATAACAGCTTTAAGTGTCCTTAAAAGTTATTCAGCCTTATACTTAAGGTTCTTAAGATTACCCTAACATATTCCAACTTAATATTAAGTACATAAGAGCTATAAAAGGTGGATATATGCGTGTATATAAGGTGTTATAATGGCATTTTTTGTGTATTATCATAATTTTACTTATGTATACTATTTGTGTACTCTTATTTATTAGTCCCATGTATAGTTCATGTGTTTAACATAACTTATAATCACTTTTTACTCAGTCCTGGAGATATACAGGCTGACACAAATCCTGCATATGATCTTAAAGATGAAATTATTAATATTCATGAGATATATGTGGTTGATATGGAGAAGGAGCTATTACATCTTATTCTGGATTCATATGATAAGGACACTGACTTAAAAAAGTTATGTACCATATTAAATGATCCAAAGAATGCTTCAATAGAAGCGTTAATTAAAACCCTTCCACCAAAGTACCAGAAGGTTTTGGAAAAAGGTAATTTTTCAATTGATTAAGTATATCTATATTATAGAAGAAATTTGATTAATGTTATTTTTATTCCTCCTTCTATGAAAGAGATCATCTTGAAAAATTTTCATGATGACATTTTGGCAGGACATTTTGATCTTGAAAAAACATTTATTAGAATTAAGAACACTGCTTGGTGGGTTAATATGTCTGAAGAAACCAAACTATATGTTGAATCCTGTGATTCTTACCAAAAATTAAAATGATTTACTGTTAAAAGAGCTGGATTAATGTAACATATTGAACCTCCTGATGCACCATGGCAGATAATAAACATGGACTTTGTAACAGGATTACCCATTGCTGGGAAAGACAGTTATAACTTAATGAATACACTTTTAAGAAGGGTGATGAAGTACTTATTTCTACAGTCCACTTCAATTTACAAGGTAATAACAGATCAAAAGACCCATTTGTAGGTGCATTTTTTGTCAGAAGAATGGTTGGTGATAATGAAGTTGAAGTTATATTTCATTCTCCATATGACTGAAAACATCCTGTTTTTCCAATATCTCTTTTGAAACCTTCCACATCTTATAGTGATTTATTTCACAAAAGGAGGGGAAGACCAAAAAAAACCACTAATCAGATCACTGAAACAGCAGAAATTGATAAGATTCTAAATGATAGAATAAATACTTCTGAAAAAGGTACAGAATACTTATTGAGATTCAAGAATAAATCTTCTGAATATGATTCTTAGATACCTGGGAAAGAGATATCTAATCTTCCTACTCTGCTAAAGAAATATAAAAAGAAAAAATCATAGCATTTTTTTATTTTTTTTTAGAGTGAGGGAGTGTCAGCCAGGCTGCTAGACTTACCCAGTAAAATACTAAATTATTTACTGGGATAAAGCCACGCCTTTTTAATTCTCATATATTATTATTAATTGTAATGTATTTACTCTAAATTTACATTTAATAATTTAACTAGTTACAAAACAGTAAAATTAGTAAATAATTAAAATCAATATTAAATGTCCCTTATAATTTTATTTCTTAACACTGAGCTCAATGAAAGGCTAAGAAAGATAAATATTAACATTAAAAATACAATTTAATATTGAAATAAAAATTAATTTCAAAACAAAAATAAGTATATACATAAAATTCAAATTAACTATTTAAAAATGACAATCACAGTCATTTTTAAATAAATCCATTTATTTCTGACATATACAGTAAATAAACATTTTAAACACATTCTTTATAGAACAACCTTATTATTTGAAATATCTCCTGGAATATTCTTTTTTTTCTTTTATACACCTGTATATAGGATTTTTATTCCGTTCTTTGTCTCTCTTTTGCCTATATAAGGCCTCCTCTTTTCTGGTTGTTTGCATTCATTACTTACTTACTTATTTTATTAGATAATTTAAATCAAAATATTTATTAATATTGTTTATTATTTCAGTAATTAAAACATAGTATTTCTAAATTATAAGTCATAATAATAATAATAATAATTCTACCTCTTTAAATTTGAGTAGAAAATAAAAGAAAAATATGTACCTATGACTTTGAAAACCCCAAAATCCACCTATCTCCACCATTGGACCTCCGTTAAAAATCTTCTAGACCATTAGGACCCTTTGACAGAAATCCTCACAAACTAGAAATTTTAACAACTAACCTCATTGGCTCTCTTGAAGCAACCTCTGTCAATGGTTGACTTTATGCGCTGAATCTTATAGACCTTGCTTCATCCTCAAATTGAAAAGTGAAGTAGCAGGATAAGTAACAGATGTCATCCTTCTCATCACCTCCATAAAATAAAATGGATGTTAACTTTCTCATTAACAATGTGAAAATCCCATTCAGGGAGAAACCCAAATGTCTAGGAATTTTTACCAATGAGGAAGAGATGTTTCACCAAGAAAGAACCATTGGAAGCATTAAAACAAACTGTGCTTTTTTTGTCTCCCCGGCCCTCAAGTTTTTCAAAGAGGAAATGTAGTCAGTTGTGTGCAATAAATGGCACATGGAATGCCAAAAAGAAATAAAAAACCTATCAGAAATGGATGTGTGGAATAGAGAAACTCCACCAAAAAACATGTGAATCCTAGATGTCAAATGGGTTTTTTCTAAAAAGATGGACAACATGAGCAGTGCCACCAAATTGAAAGCACACTACATAGCCAAGTGTTTTAAACAAATGAAAGGCATAGATTACACAGAAACTTTTTCCCCCACAGCTTTTTTCATGGTGCAATGCATTTTTCTTACCATTTCTGCATTCAACAACTGGCTGGTCCACTATTTTGAGGACACAGCTGCATAACTTCACAGTCCCATTGAAGAAGACATCTTATTTAAGATCCTTCAGGTTTTGAACAATGTGATGGCAAATAATACTAACTAAAAAAGTCATTATATGGGACATGCCAAGCTGCTAGGTGTTGGTGGCAACATTTTATTAAACAACTCAAACAGATTGGTTACACCCTATCCACCTATGACAACAGCATATATTTCCTGCTAAATGTTTTAACTAAAGCACTGATAGGGGTGCACGTTGATGATGGAATAGTCACTGCTAACAGTACCACCACCCTCAAGAATCTCAAACAAGATCTCAGTTTATTGCTGACCATCAAATGGCAATCAGGACTGGATGGTATAGTAGAAGTTAATGTTGAATGTAACCAATCAGGGCCTCTACTTAGCCAGCTAAACCTGACAAACAAAATATTATCACACCACCACCCTACCAAACTTCCCCATCATCAAACCCTCCCTAGCAACATTAATCTAAATACAACTGAAGAATCACAACAACCAATTGATCTGACAGAGTACCTTTTAATCATTTGCTTTCTAAAATATGTTGCTACAGCATCTTTCACTGACATAAGATACACAGTGAACCAACTTGCATGGGACACCAAAAAACCCAGTCACAAAAACTGGCACATCCTACAACATTTAATTGGATACATGCAGTACACCATTGACAAGAGACTGACCATCTATCCAACCAGCTCAAACAGTCTACCTCTCACCATCTTCTCTGATACCAGCTGGGGTGGGGAGTTTTCAAGATTCACAGGCAGAATGATCATCATGCTCAATGACTGTGTGATATTCCGGTCCTCAAAACAAATTCCATCCATAGAAACATCAATTTTTCATGCAGAATACATGGCCCTAGGTGCAGCCACCAGAATGGGGCCCTGGATTCTGAGACTGCTAAACAAATTAAATGGGAATACTGCTGCTTTTAAAATCATATGGCACAAGCAAGCCTCAATCAAAGTCTCAACAAACAAAGCTTCCAACAAACATACAAGACACAGAAACTGTGAGTTTTACTTCATCAATGAACAGCTACCAAAAGGGAAAGCCAAAATAGAATGGGTACCAACAAAAGAACAAAAAGCAAACATAATGACCAAACCCTTAAATTAACAATGTTATGAAAAGGGATGCAAGGACCTAGGAATAATTTTACTCTTCATCACCTTTCCAATATTTTTCTTTCTTTTCTTTTCTTTCTTGTCTCTTCTTTTTTTTTCCTATTTATTATGTATTGCTAGTGTCTTGTCAAGGGGGTGGGTTTTAGGTCTTGACTGTGCCACAGTATCACAATGTATATATTAGGGGGTGTCAGTTCTGGAAAATCCGCACTTACACATCCACACTTAAATAAATGCGGATTTCCAAAACACACTAGCCCCAATACTGGTGGATTTCAAAATGAAATAAGTCACTTATTTCACTCAAATCCGCACTTTCACAACCAAAAGTGCTGATTTCACCATCAAGTCCCATTTCACTGATTTGTCAGAATCATCCCATTCATACGCAGCACTCCACAGCATAACACTTCATAACTCAAAACATCATACATCATTTAAATTTTCATATCATATCATATAAGAGTCATGCCTTCCTCACTTTCAAATCATGATAAATTATATAAAGCAATGACTTTCATGGCTCTTGAACTGCTCTTGGACTCTGATTGTGATTCTGATTCTGATCTAGAAGAGGATTTTGTCTTTTTAAAAAAAATGGCCATGAAACTTTACCTTCTTCCCAGAAAGCCTCAAGTACTTCATACCCCCAAGTACACCATCCAAACACTTCTTAACCTATCTACACCCAGTTTTAGACAGCTGTTCAGGACTTCTCAGGAATGTTTCTTTAAATTGCTTGAGCTTATTCAGGATCCTCCCATATTTCACAATAATTCTCAAAAAGAACAACGACATCCTTCAATTCAATTGGCCATCACACTATGTCATTTGGGTTCAAATGGTAATAGAGCCACTTTGAAACGTTTAGAAAATGTCTTTGATTTAGGGTACGGTTCAGTTAACACTTATACCAAACAATGTATCACTGCCATCAACTGCTTGGAATATCAACTTCTCACCTGGCCAACAAAAGAAGAGTGACTTGAATCATCTCAGGTTATGCAAACAGAGGGCTTCCCAGGATGTATTGGTTTTGTTGATGGTACTGCTATTCCTATGAGCCAGAAACTTGCTCAAGGTGGAAACAATTACTTTCAAATTCTCGTCAAAAATTTTCACCAAAATATTTACAAGTCAAAAAAATTCTATATCTGTTTTTAAAAATTGGCAATACTCTCCCCTGAATTTTATTGAAGCAAGGGGTGGATATCACCAAAATTTTTCTAAGTCATCAATTTCACATGTCAGATTTGAAAATTTGGCAATACCCCCCCCTGCATTTTATTGAAGTAAGTGGTGGAAGTCATCTAAATTTAATATAATTACGTAAATTATTAAATAATTATCTAATATCTATCAATTTCCCTAGTTTAAAGTAATGACAATCCCTCAAGCCAAAATGCAGATCAAATCTAGAAACAAAAGTTTGGGACTTTCCACAGTTATAGGCTAGAGGAACCCCATGAAACATATAAATGTTATCATGATTATCTTTTATACAACACAAGGTCGTTGGCCCATTACTTTAGTTGAGGAAATTGATACATAAAAAATATTTATTAAAAATTTACCAAAAAATATAAAATTTTCGATGACAACTCTAATCCCCATATTTTTTGGATCTAAATAAAGTTTTTTTAAATTGATTAACTTTACCTTCTTTCATTACCTTATTGATTCTTTGAATCAACTTATGACTGATTTGAAATGAGCAACCAAAATGTGTTAAATCTTGACAGGATTCCAAACCAGGAGGAGCTTTGGTCGTTTGATGATTATCCTTAGAAGAATTCCAAATAGTTTTGATGATACCATTTCCCAAACCAAAATCAATGATGCACCAGTGGTCTGGAAAATATAAACCATTTAATTTGATTTTAGCTGGAGATGGTATTGGTTGGCCAGTAATCAGTTTGATATATGAGAATATACCAAAAGCAAGAAAATTGGTGTCATTGGTATCAGTGTAAATTTTATTGTGAAATCCAGAATGAGTGATAATAACATTAGAAAATAAAAGATATTTGTGGCTGATATCTTCCCATTTGGAGTCACACCAATTCAGTATTCCAACTTTGGTTGCAAGTTCAAGATTTTTTTCAAATGTTTTATTACAGTGCTTTTTGAGTCAAAGAGCAAGAAAAGAGTTAAAGGAAGGAAGAGTGTCCCATAAGCAAAAATCTTCATCTTTTTGAGCTTTAGTGATATTCTTGAGCAACAAATATATGCCTATATAATTGAAATGCCTAGATAATAATCATATAAGAGTTTTAGAATCCTTATCCTCTAAATATGCAATATAAAAACGTGAAATAAGACAAGTGAAATTTTGAAAAAAGGCTCAACTTCAAAGGTCAAAATCTCAGCAACCACTGAACCTAATTCAAACCTGTTTGTGGGAAATGAAAGATATGCTTTAGTAGAATCTTCAGTTAAAGGACATGTGATTTAAATAAACCTAACCCTAATTTGTTACATAAAAAATGAAATAAAAATTTAAATTGGGAAAAAAAAGGCTCAACTTTAACAGTCAATATCTCAGCAACCACTGAATCAAATTCAAATCTGTTTGTAGGAAATGAAAGGTAGCCTTCAGGAGAATCTTCAGTAAAAAGAACATTAGATTTCAATAAAACTAACCCTAATTCCGAGTCTGATTTTCAAAATTTTACAAAAACTTGAAAAGTGGTAATGAAGATGAGATCAAAAGGAGTTTTATAAGTTCACTGTTATCCAGATAAGAGTCATACATATATTTAAGTATGAACTTTTTATAAAAGGAATGAGATATCATATAGGCATGAAAAAAAGGAGATGAAACTTACCTTGATTGAAAAGTAGGAAGAATAGAGTGAGAAAGATTGATGTTGGAATTGTGGGGAAATTGAATATGGAGTAAGTGAACTGCATAAAGAATGTGCAATGTATGTGTTTCAATGAAATGGAGCCAAAAAAAAGTGAAATAAGGGAAAGGGGGGATAATGACCATGCCAAGGAGGGATGAAGAGTAGGGTGATGGAGCTAAAAAAGAAAGTAAAGAGGGAGAGAAAAAAAAGGTTAATTATACCATTGAAATCCAAAATAACCACTTAAAAAAAATTTAGATAAAAAAATAAAATAAACAGAAAAAAACAAATAAATTATAATTAGTAATCAAAAAATCAAAAAAAAGAATAAAATGACTTACCTGGAGAGATGAGATGACAAAATGAATGAAACCAAATTGTTTGAGGAATGTTGGAGGAGAATAGGAAAAGGATATGAGGGATGAATGAAAAAAAAAAATCACTGACAAAATATGTGATTTCAGAAAATATGCAATTTCATGTTGAGCTGGTGAAAGAAAACCAATGAGCCATCCAAAAAAAAGATTTTCACTGTAAATTCCAAAAAAAAAATGAATATGCAACAAACCAAAATACCAACCCAAGTGAATGAAGTACACAAAGAGGAAATTTGGAGAGTACAAAATGGTATGGGAAAGAAAGGGATGATGTGGCCAACATGTGGTTTTGAAAAAAAAAATCACGAAAAAAGTGCTGATTTGAGGTCAGAACTGACACCCATTTTTGAAATAAGTGACTTTTTTTGCAAAATTTAAGTGCTGATTTGGTTTGAAATCTGCACTTAAGTTAAGTGCGGATTCGCCAGAACTGACACCCCCTATTAACTAGCATGCTTAGAGTAATGAGAACTTTACATGTGAGAATTCCCAAAAACATCTGAGGTCAAACAGCCAATAAAAATAAGCAAGAGGTGCTTATTTAGTGTCCTAATTTGATTATTAGTGCATTGACTTCAGTATATGCACTAATTTCATTAATAACCTCAAAATTGGTGCCCAGAATTCACTACCATGCTTAAAATTGCCTATTTAGTCAAGAATTTACCTGTGCAAGCACATGGCTATAAATTTAGTAATATTGAAAATTCTCCTTGACAGATCAATTTTTCCTAATTAGAACTATTGATTTTTCAATTCAAATTCATAAAAACAAGACTTTTCAAATTTGATGTTTTTTATGCCAGAAATGGCTTCTATGTACTGGCCACACACTGCCTACATTTTTTCCACATGAATAGCTTCATTTTTTGCAAATTTAACAACTTCACACTATAATTACCCCACATTGTACACCCACTATGGGGTAACACACTCAAATTAGCAATAGGCACTTATTTAGTGTCCTAATTTGATTACTAGTGCATTGACATCATTATATGCACTAATTGCATTAACAACATCTAGATTGGAACCTATATTTCACTACCACACTTAAAATTGCATATTTAGTTAAGGATTTACCTGTGCAAGTGCCTTCCAAGAGACTGCATTCAGCTACCCCACATTTTAAGTCTTATTTTGGGTTTCTCAATGGATTCTCAGGCTATATTGGTCATATCAAGATAGGGATTTCACATATAAACTTGTAATAATTAAGACCTTCATTTCTACTTTAGATCCCCCTTAATTAGAAAGTCTATTTAGTCCCTTTCTTCCCATATTTGGTCTTTTATTTTAAGAATTAAACACACATACTCTTATTTTGGTTATTACTCTATTTTGATAGATTAAAACCTGTTATTTATGTATTTTGGCTTGTG
Source organism: Hemileia vastatrix (assembly GCA_030280995.1). NCBI lineage: Eukaryota > Fungi > Basidiomycota > Pucciniomycetes > Pucciniales > Zaghouaniaceae > Hemileia > Hemileia vastatrix. Next base: position 13,512,186 of record JASXTE010000010.1, on the reverse strand, counting down.
AAATGATTCTTATTTTGTTATTGGTTGGTCCTTAGGTTGATGAGCATGTGTAACTTCTATTTTGGGGTGTCATTGGCCATTTATAGGATCAGTAAATCAAGGGGGAACATTGGGGAACTCATGGGTGTAAAAGGAGGAGGTTTTTGGGCATATATTCTACATTCTTTACATCACCATACAAATATATCACCAAAGCATTATAATACATATTCAATAGTACTTTTAAAGTCTTTTAAATATCTTTTTCAATTATTAGTTCTATTTTTCTTCCAACTTTAAGCTATAAATCATTTATAATAAGCAAGATGAAATTACTGAGACGATTACATTGAATTATATTTTATTACTTAATTGGATTTAGACAACATGATTAATACTGGACCATTAAAAGCTTCTAGAAAACTGAGTAATCAAGCTATTCATCTCTCTGTACTTGAACTAAGCCTGATCATTCTGGACACTTTGTGGCAATTTTTGGGCAATTTTCAGGAAATTTTTAGAACATTATTTTGGCAGACTTTTGAAACATTTTTTGGGTCTTTTGGGGCACTTTTTTTTTTGGCACCATTAGGGCACTACTGGGAAGTGTTGGTGAAATTTTTCACCACTTTTTGAGACTCTTTCTTTTAAGTGGTTTAGAGAAAGCTTTGTAAGTATGTTTAATATAATTTTTATTATATATTATTATTAAAATTGTTTTTTTTAAACATTTAGATAAAAATGATTGAAGATTTAGAGTTGGCCAACTGTTTTCATAAGTTAAGAGAAGAAGATAATGTGAAGAAGAAAACATTATGTTGTCAAAAAAAGTATGGGGTCTAATACAAGTTGTCAAGTTTTATTTATATTTTATGAGTTCAAATTTAACAAGTCATATAAGATAGTCTACTTAAATTAATGAGCCATAAGGCTGGGTGTCATATAAAAGTAATCATGGGGAAATTTGATTTCCTCATGAGGTTCATGTATAAACTGATGTTTGATTTCATTAACTTTTCTCACAGATAATTTCCATTCACATTTTTACTTGAACTGTTATTATTATAATTTTTTTAATTATCTTATATTACTTTTTAACATGTTAATAGGGGGTGTCAGCTCTGGAAAATCCACATTTATTTAAGTGCAGATTTCTGAAACACACTAGCCCCAACACTGGTGGATCTCAAAATGAAATAAGTCACTTATTTCACTCAAATCCGCACATTCTCAACCAAAAGTTCTGATTTCACCATAATGTCCCATTTCACTGATTGGTCAGATTCATCCCATTTAAACACAGCACTCTTCAGCATAACACTTTATAACTCAAAACATCATACATCATTTACATTTTTATACCATATAATAGTCATGCCTTCCTCAATCTCAAATTGTGATAAGCTACATAAAGCAATGACTGTCATAGCTCTTGATCTCATATTTGACTCTGATTGAAATTCTGATTCCAATCTTGAAGAATATATTATTTTTTTATCAAAAATGGACAGGAAACATTACCTTCTTCCTGGAAGGTCTCAAGTACTTCATACCCTCAAGTACACCATTCAAACCCTTCTTAACCTATCTGCACCCAGTTTTAAGCAGTTTTTCAGGAATTCTCAGGAATTTTTCTTTAAATTGCTGAGCTTATTCAGGAACACTCCATCTTTCACAATAATTCTAAAAAACCACAACATGATCCTTCAATTCAATTTGCCATCACACTATGCCGTTTGGGTTCCAACAGTAATGGAGCTGCTTTGAAACTTTTTGAAAATGTTTTTGATTTAGGTATAGCTCTATTAACACTTATAAAAAACAATGCATCACTGCTATCAACTCCTTTGAATCTAAACTTCTCACCTGAACAACTAAAGAAGAGCAACTTTAATCATCTTGGGTTATGCAAGAAGAGGGCTTCCCAGGATGTATTGGTATTGTTGATGGTACTACTATTTCTTTGAGTCAGAAACCTTCTCAAGGTGGAAACAATTATTTGACCATAAAAAGAGGTGGCTTATTTTTAATTCCATTTTTTCTTTTTCTTTCATACTAACACAAGCAACTATATCTTCTCTATAGATATACAATTTCTTTTCAGCTTAAATGTGATGTGAACAAAAAATTTATATCTTTCTTTGCTGGCTACCCTGGTTCATGTCATGACTCCTATGTCTTTCAAAGAATTAAAATTTCAAAAAAACCTGAAAAATTCTCCAATGAAGATCAGTATCTTCTTATATATTCTGCTAATGTGAATGGAAAGTATGTACTTCCTGCTTTTTTGGGAGCAGCATCTGAAGACAGTCAAAATGCCAAGTTCAACAATCATTTGGCAAAGTAAAGAATCCACATTGAACATTCTATTAGAATCTTGAAAGGTTGTTTTTCAAGTTTAAGGGAATTAAGAAGTCCTCTTAGAAATAGGTCTGAAATGGAGGCAATAATCAACTGGATTCTGTGTTGCACTATACTTCCTAACCTACTTGCTGACCTCAAAGATCAATGGTTAGAGTTGTATGAAGTTGAACAACTTGAAACACCTCCCACTTTATCCAACACTTCTATTTCTAAAACCACTAGCATATGGGCAAAAATTCTTCCAATCACACCAGCACATTGGGAGATATAGCAATTTTTTCTTAAATTATTACAATTTTCATTTCATTTTTATCTACTATTAATCTTTCTTCCCACTGGGTTATTCTCCATCATTATGCCAATAATACTTTTATCAATAAAACCCTTTTAATTATTTTTATACTCTTCAAATGATCAAATTGTGTGTATTATTCCATTGATTTTGGAATTTCATTTTTGCATATTGAATTTTATTTTTTATTTTCAGTGAAATTTTCTTTTTCCCTGTCCCTTTTTTTTTTGGTCACCACCTCAACATGAAATTGCATATTTTCAGTCATTTTTTTCATTAATCCCTTATATCCTTTTCCTCTTCTCCTCAAAAATCCCTCAATCATTTTGGTTTCATTTATTTTCTCATCACATCTCTCAAGGTAAGAAATTTTATTCATTTCTTTTGATTTTTTTTTTGCTAATTATAATTTTTTTTTGTTTATTTTTCTGTTTTATTTTCTTTTTGTTTTTTTAAGTGGTTATTTTTCTAGTTTTAAATGTTAAATTAACTGTTTTTTTTGTTCTTTCTATCACTTTTTTCTCTTTTTTTTACTCTCCATCAACCCCTCTTTACCCCTCCTTGGCCTGGTCATTTAACACCTTTCCCTCTCCTTGTTATCCTCATTCCCACCTTTCCATTCTCTTTAGATACCTCTTATCCCCCTTCTTTCCTCCTTGGCTGCCTCAAACCCCCTTTCTTCCCTCCTTTTACTCCCTTTTACTTCCTCAACCCCCCTTTTACTCCTTTTATCATTCTTTCATTAACTAATGAATGAATGATAATTATAGTTCATTATCAAATGAAAAGGTGGGGAGGGGGGTAAGGGAGGGTTGGGTGGAATATGTTAGGGGGACCAGGGGGAGATTTTGAAGCAGGTATAAGTGGATTTGTGGGGGGGTTTAAGGGGGTTTGGAGGGGTTTGAGGAGGGACTTTGGATGGGGTTGGGGTAGAGGTTTGAAGCAGGTGTAGGTGGGGATTGAGGAGGGGGATTTATGGGGTTTTGGTGAGGGTTTTCAGGGTGTTTTGAGGGTGTTTTGGTGAGAATTTGGGGGGTTTATAGGGAGTTTGGAGTGGGCTTTGGAGAAGTTTTACAAGGGGAGAAAGGAGAATAATGAGAGAGTAATGAAAAAAATAATAGAAAATTTTTACAGGGACCAATGAGGGTGCAATTAAAAAATTGACAAAAAAGTTTTATTAACATTTAGTTTTTCTTCTTTTTTTTGTTTTTTTTGCAGAAGTAACCAAAAAACTCATCAAATTGAATTAAAGTAATAAATATTCTTATTGATTATTTGCTTAAAATCTTTAAGGTTGTTGAACTTAAATAGTGTTAGTTTTTCATTCTTGTTAAAAAATATTTTTGACATTTTTTGGATCAGTAAAAAAAATTTTCAGAAAAAAAAACATGTCTGTTTCTTCTGATTTAAGCCTTACATTTCTATCTTAATCTTTATCTTTTTTATCATCTTCTTCAATTTCTTCTTCATTTCAATCATCAAAAAAAAAATTAGAAAATTTGTCAAAAAAAGTAAATTTGTCCAAAAATAATTTCAAAAAAATAAAACTTACTTCTTCTGATTCAAGCCTTACATTTCTATCTTCATCATTATGTTCTTCATCATCTTCTTCAATTTATACTATAAAACCTTCAAAAATAAAAAATTAAGATTGGTCTTATCAAAATAAAAGAATTATAAAAAAATATACTTGAATATTTTTTTTGAGCATATATCAAACATCAAGTATTATAAAACTAAAGTTGATAAAAAAAATTTCCGAAAAATTCACCCAAAGATATCAAATATCTAACCAAAATTGGAGGTAATGAAGTTAAGGATGTAATTAATGATACTCTTAAAACTCAATTTGTTTATGAAAATCATTCATTAATTGGACTTAAAAATGAATCCTTTATTCAACTATCTGATCTCATTACAACACTATATCAAATGGCTTTGGTTCGCTCACCAATAAGGAATAAGAATTTGCATGGTGGTATCATGATTGGTTTTGGATGGAGACCCGAATTTATTAAAGGATATTCTCTTGGTAAGTATAATAATTTTTATTAATTCATTCTTAATATATTTCACTCATTTTAGTTCTATAGGCATCTATTCTTTTCTCAAAAAATTATCTAAAGTAGAAATAGATAATAATTTTATAAAATGGGACTCTCTACCTTCCTTTAATTTTTTTCTTGCTCTTTGACTTAAAAAACTCTGTAATAAAGCTTTTTAAAAAAATCACAAACTTTCAACCAGAGTTGGAATTTCAAATTGGTGTGACTCAGAATGAGAAGAAATTAGCAATGAGTATCTATTTTTTTGAATGTCATAATTACTCATTCTGGATTTCATAACAAGATGCATACCAATTTGAATAATGAAAATTATCTTACTTTGGGGATCTTCTCTTATATAAGTCCTATTACTGGAAAACCTATTCCTTCACCTGTTCAAATAAAAGGACACAGTTTATTTTCCCATATCATAGGTGTATAATCAATTAGGGATTAGGAAATGGAATCATTGAATTGGTTTTGAACTCTTTTCACAGTAATCACCAAAAAACAAAATCTCCTCTAGGTTTGGAATCTTGTCACAACTTTACTCATTTTGGCTGCTTGTTTCAAATAGGTCAAAAGCTAATCCAAAGGGTAAATAAGGGAAAAGTAATAAATTAAATAAAACTTTAGGTAGATCAAAAAAGTATGTGGATTTGTAAAGTCATTGAAGATTTTTTACTCTTTCATAAATTTTTAATAAAAAAATCTAATTTTTCAATTTACTAAAATAAAGTAATGAGCCAACAACCTTGTGTTGTATAAATGGTAATCATGATAAAATTAAATTGTTTCATGGGTTTCATCTCACCTATACCTGTGGAAAGTCCCAAACTTAGTTTATAGACTTGGTCCGCATTTTGGCTTGAGGAATTGTCATTACCTTAAAACTGGTGAATTTAATTTATCTTATTCATTAATTTATTAATTTATGGAATTATATTAAATTTCAGTAATTTTCACCCCTTACTTCAATAAAATTCAGGGGAGGTTATTGACATATTTTTCAAACAGATATAGAATTTTGATGAATTAGCTCTATTCAGAAATGAAAATTGGTGGTGATGTGATAAAATTATTTTAGTGATGTGAATTTTTTCTCAAGTGTTGGTATTATTTTACCATCTGTAATTCCAAAAGTGCAATATTTTAGAGTCAAGTAAGGAAAAATGGTGTTATAAGAATCCTGCTATAACTATTTTTAATAAGATTAAAAGTAACTATCAAAGTCATTCCCTAGCCATTAACAAAATAAAAAATTAATCAATTAAAAAAGTCAAGTAATTTTTTAATGTCCTCATATGATTGGCCATTTTATATACATTCTGTAATGAATTCTGTTTTTTAAAAACTTTCTTGTTTTTCAATTCAAGACTGGCCATTTCTCTTTGAAACTCATGGTCTTTTGTATTCTCCAAGCAAAGGTGAGCTCTTCACATCTCCTCTGCCTCAGATTTAGCCTTTTCAAAATTTTATTGAAGCAAAAAAAAATTTTATATCAAATCTAAATACTTTTCATCTTTCAATAGCATATGATAAAACATTGTTGGGTGGTCCTTCAAGTCTAGAAGAGTTATCAAGGAGATCCAAGGATGGCAACACTGGATTTCAGAGGATTCAAACTTGGTACGTATTTCACTTATCTTTTTAAAGACTTTTTACTCAAATAATAATAAGAGATAAAGGGATAATTTCTATTTTATTTAAAAGTTTAGAATTACGGTGTTAATGTAAATACTAAAATAATAATAAATAGTTTTGTATGTAGTGATAATAAAAATAAGTAAGTAAGGAATGTTTTGAAAAATACAAAAGTGAGGGACTTTTATAGGAAAAACATGAGGGAAATAAAGACACAGAATTTACAACATCTACTGTAAGAATGTAAAAAATAAGATGAATAAAAGGAGTATATATATGACATAAGAAATATAAAGTAATTGGTATTTCAACAAGGGCATCAATTTTATTTGTAATAAAGTATGAGTTCCCTTGGACTGTCACAATTAATTACAACACATTTAAGTTAATTATATTGATTTCACGGAATTCCAGATCTCTCAATGAAGTAATATAATAATTTTAAGGTTTTTTATTATAATTTTATTATTAATTTTTATTCCCAATCAACTGCACTATTGAGCACGGTGTTAAGGAGTAAAAATGTATGGGACACTTACTTAAATTAATTATTTACACTACTTAATATAATTAGCTTAGTTAGTTGTAAGTAATATATAAGTAAATGTTAAATAATTAATTATTAATAAGTATTTTAAAAAAAAGGCATGGCTTCACCTCAATAAAATAATTAATTATTTTACTAGGTAAGTCTAGTAGCCCGGCTGACACTCCATCACTGTAAAAAAACAATAAAAAAATGCTATGATTTTTTCTTTTTATACTTTTTTAGTAGAGTAGAAAGATTAGATATCTCCTTCCCAGCTTTCCAAGAATCATATTCAGATGATTTATTTTTGAATCTCAATAAGTATTCTGTACTTTTTTCAGCAGTGACTATTCTGTCATTCAAAAATTTTTCAATTTCTGCTGTTGAAGTGATTTCATTTGGGGGTTTCTTTGGTTTTCCCCTCCTTTTTAAAAATAAATCACTATTGGATGTGTAAGGTTTCAGAAGAGATATTGGAAAAACAGGATATTTTCTGTCATATGGAGAATAAAAATAAACCTCAACTGAATTGTCTCCAATCATTCTTCTGACAACAAATGGACTAACAAATGGGTCTTTTAATTTGTTTTTTCCTTGTAAATTGAAGTGGACTGTATAAATCAACACTTCATCACCCTTTTTAAAAGTGTATTCTTTATGGGATTTTTCCCATCTCTTCTTCTCATATTCAAATTATTTTTCAATACATTTTTGAGCATGATTTCTGCAAAGTTGTTGCATTTGAAGAAAATATTTTACACCAGGATGTATATCCAATTTAGGTTTTTGTTATTGAGAATTTGGGCAGGAGTATTTAGAACATATCCAAGCCAGAGCTCAAAAGGCTTTCTTTGAGTAACAGAATGAACAGTGCTATTATAGGCAAATTATAACCCAGGAAGTAAGGTAACACAATCATGAGTGAATCTGTCATTATCTTTATATTCAAGGCCAAAGGCACAGTAACTTCTTATCATGTCCTCTAGAGTCTGAACCATTCTTTCAGCTAATCCATCAGTCTGAGGGTGATGGGCAGTAGATAGTTTCAGATCACAACCACAAAAATCCATCAGAGACATCCAAAATTCAGAAGTAAATTTAGGGTCTCTGTCAGAGATTATGGCTTTAGTAAAACCAGCATTATTAAACATATGAGACCACCATAAGAAATCTAATTCTTTAGTGGAAACATCCTTGTGAGTAGGGATAAATTTACAGATTTTAGTGAATCTGTCCACAATAACCCAACAAGAGTTATAACTGTCTTTTCCAGCAATAGGTAATCCTGTTACAAAATCCATGTTTATTATCTGCCATGGTGCATCAGGAGGTTCAATATGTTTCATTAATCCAGCTCTTTTACTAGTCAATCTTTTTGATTTTTGGCAAGAATCACAAGATTCAACATATAATTTGGTGTCTTCAGACATATTAACCCACCAAGCAGTGTTTTTAATGCTTATCATTTTTTTTCAAGATCACAATGTCCAGCTAATATGTCATCATGACAAATTTTCAAGATGATTTCTTTCATAGAAGGAGGAATAAAATGACATTACTCAACTTATTTCTATAATATAGATATCCTTCATCAATTGAAAATTTACCTTTTTACAAAACTTTTTGGTACTTTGGTGAAAGGGTTTTAATTAATGCTTGTATTGAAGCATTCTTTGGATCATTTAATATGGTGCAAAACTTTTTTAAGTCAGTGTCCTTACCATATGAAACCAGAATAAGCTTTAATAGCTCTTCCTCCATATCAACCACATATATATCATGAATATGAATAATTTCATCCTCAGGATCATAAGCAGGATTAGAGTCAACATTTGGTAAAGGTAACCTTGATAACATATCCACAATTGAGTGAATAATACCAGCCCTATGAATAATTGTCATTCTCCCTCTGTATTCTTGAACAGCTAACTGAAATCTGAACATATGTCTGTTAGGTGTTCTCAAGTTTAAAAGGGATTTAACTGCACTTCAGTCAGTGAAAACTTCAAATTTCTGGTCATCTAGGTAATAATGTAGCTTTTCTAGAGCCCACACTACAGCTAAACATTCCAATTGAGTTGCACCATATTTCAACTCACTATTTCTCAAGGTTCTTGAAATATAACAAATTACTACTTCTGATACTTTATCATTTACCACCTGTTTTTGATGGAGGGCAGCACCAAGACCAATAAAAATGGCATCAGTATATAAAACAAATGGTTGATTAAAGTCAGGTAAAGCAAGAATAGGTGCTGACATCAAACAGTGTTTCATAGTGTCAAAGGCTCTTTGTCTTTCACTATTCCAGACAAAAGCAACATCCTTTCTAGTTAATTGGGTAAGGGGTAAAGCTATGACTTGGTAATTTTTAATATACTGTCTATAGTATCCACTCTTTCCTAAAAAACTCTGTAGCTCTCTAACTGTAGTAAGAAACTTCACCTGTTGTATGGCTGCCACTTTGCTTTGGTCAACACATATCTGTAAGCCTGAAACAGCATGACCAAGAACTTTTAAAGAATGGAAACCAAATTTACATTTCTTCAAAGCAAGTGTCATATTTATCTCATCCATTTTTTGGAACACTTTACACAGGTGGTTGAGATGGTCCTCAAATGTTTTTGAGAATATAATGATATCATCAATATAAACCATCAGCCATCCTTCAATTATCTCCTGATGGAATGTGTTATCCATGACTTTTTGAAAAACTGAAGGGGCATTTTTAGGGCCAAATGGCATCCTAACATACTTATAAATACCCATATGAGTAGCAATAATAATAAAATTCTGAGAATTTTTCTCAAAAGGTACCTCGTGATATCCTTTATTAACATCCAAAACAGCTGATATATTTAGCACCCTGTAAGGTAGCATGTATAGAGCTAATTCTAGGAAAAGGATAGATATCATCAACAGTATAAGTATTTAGTGCTCTATAATCACCACAAAGCCTGGATTTATCTTTCTCATAAGAAATTAGGACAGGTGAGATAACACAATATTTAGGTGTTTCAACTATCTTTTCAATAATATTAATTTTTAAAAGGTTAGAGATATTGTCTTCAATATCTTTTCTCTTTGTGGGAGAAGAAGGATAAGTCTTCTTCTTTAAACTAGGTGGTATATCAGTTAATGGACAAGACAATGAGAGTTTCATTTCTTCTTTAACTAATCCCAGTTCATGTGACCCATGAGCAAAGGCCATAGGAAAAGACTTTATCAAGTTAATGATGGAATCTTTATCCTAACCAGAAAGTTGTTCTCCAAAAGAGGCATTGTCAATTTCAGACATAAGGGAATATATTTCTTTTGTAGATCTTCCTTTATATTGAACCACAGAATTACATGTGTTCAATTCTGGTTTTAATAATTTTTTGGGGGAGGAAAACTTAAATTTTCTCTTCTCATTTATCCCCATTGTGAAGCATTGGTTTGAAGGATCTAATTTTATGCCATATTTGGTTAAAATGTCACTTCCTATGATAAAAAAACTGGTTAAATTATCATTTTTCATGACAACAAAATCACAAATAGCTCTTACAAAACCATGGTTATATTTAAAAAATACTATGGCTTTGTAATTAACAATGGGGGACAAAACAGAGCCATAACCTCTCCAATTTTCAGAAGTGATAGGCATCAGTTTTGATTTATAGTCTTGATCCACAGAAGCAAGTGCTTTTTCAGATACTACACTTCCTGAAGCTCCAGAATCCAGAACAACTTCCATGTTGGTTTCATTGATCAAGACTGGTGCTTTGAGAGGGGCAATTACAATTGAGCTATCCTCAATGTTCCTTATGATCTCAGAATCCTCAACTGTAGATAAATCATTATTATCAATATCAATAGTGTTTAAATAATGAATATCTTCTTGAAGCATCAAGATTTCATGTTGAGATTCATATGAAATCTTACTGGAACAATCACTTGAAGTATCATCCAGTACTATTGTGTCATAAGCCTTCTCCTCAGTTTGTTCAACAAGATTTATCCTCTTGTCACAAACATGGCCTTTCTTCCATGGCTTGTTGCACTTGAAGCAGGTGTTTGTTGCATACTTTTTTGGTGCAACAGGGGCAGAAGGTTTACCAACCTTTTCCAGATGTTTCTGTTGGTAAGTGGAGGATTTCTCCAAAGGGGTCCTAGTAATGAATCTTCTGGAATCATACTTGTTGTTTAGAAGGATCTCATTGCAAGTATTAATGAGAGAAGAAGGTTCTCTGGTGAACTCAGTCCTAGCCACTATCAAGTCTCTCAGAGACATTGGCAATTTATAAAAGATCCTGTCCTACCATAACTCAAACTCCATATTTTGGTCCATTTCCCTCAAGAGTTTTACAAGTTTCATTAAGAACTCAATAGGTTTATCAGTGGAAGAGCTATATCTAGTTTCCTCATACTGCCTTTGTTGAGCCATTCTGATCTTGGAACCACCAAATTGTGCTTTAATCAATTTTTTCCAATCTTCCCATGAGTAGTCATTCCTGTCCAGGAGAACAGATTCATACCACATTAGGGCAACATTGGTAAACAAAGAAATTAACTTAGACACAATTTCCTCATCTGGGAGTTTGTAAGAATTTTTTAAGTTATAAATTCTGCAAATAAATTGCTGCCAATCAGAAGAAGAATCACCATCAAATGTTGGGTACTGGTCAAGTTTTGGCCAATTTTTTTGATTTGAAGGAGTCTCCTTAGTACCAGCTTGTTTCTGAGTAAGGAGCAGCTGTAACTTCTCTAATTGTGCAGTAATCTCATTGTTTAATCCCTCTGTTGAAGATCCTGGTGCATTATCAATTTTTGATGGAAACTCAGGGGTATCAACATGTATTTCTGGAACTAATTTTCCTTTAGATGAACTAGCCACAGGTAAGCTTGGAGCATCCTGTACTATATGTTCCTTTGAAGAAATGTCAGAATATTTTTGATCATTAAACATTGAGTTCAATTTTTCCTCAATGGTTGTTAGTCTGGTTTTCACTCTTGGAAGACTAGATAAACTCTCATTGATTGTTGCAAAAGATAACTGATTTTTATTTTGAAAAGATCAAAAATGGTCATTCAATCTTTTCAGATTCATCTTATCTATCTCCACCTCCTGGCAACAGGCAGATACAGTATCTTGCAGTTCAGACAAATCATTTTTGATATTTTGCCATAAAGTAAAGTTCTTTTCATGGGTTGCCTTGTAATGAAACAAATCATCAGAAACTCTCTTTAATTCCCTCCTTAATGCTTGATAACCCTGTTCAGTTAAAAAACTATTATATTTATGAGTCAATTGCATGTTGTTCATTGTATGATTTTGTTTAGCAATAATATCCCTCAAATATTTATCATTAATGTTAGCTACATCTGGAGTGTTTCTTAATAAGGAAACAGAGTAACTTTCCAGATTCTCATAAAACTCAGGTTCAAGTGTTTCATCAATAATATCCATATCAGGATTTATCATTGAAGTAGCAATTAGAGCTAAAGGATTAGAAACATTTGAAATTTGAGCAATTTGTCTACTGTTCTCAGCCTATATAGGTCTCACAGTCTCATCTCCTCTTCCAGAATTACCTGAGGGAAGTGAATTAGTTACAAGAAATGGTACTTGTGAATCAATAGAGGGGCTTACCAAGGTTTTCTGGGCAAGATGATATTGTTTCTTCTTCTTCTTCCTCCTTGATAGGGGTGAGGAGGTGTGGTGTTGAATTGGCTGGGTCTTGATGGACCTGCTTGGGGCAATTGAGTCTGTTGATTTTGAGACAGGTAATTCCACTGAGTGTTCAACCAATCACACTTCCACTTGGATACTTCCACTTTCTCTGGCTGCTGGGGAGCCAATTGATAAAGATCCCTGGGGGGAGGAGGTCTCCTCTTCTCTTGAAGAAAGCATCTATCTTTCTTACCTTTTCCTCTAGAGCATCTACTCTTGACCTCAATCTCAAGTTTTCTGTCCTTAATTATTTTATGTGTGTTGAAAGATTCTTTACTTGTTGAGGTAGTGGCATCTTTTTTATTTTGAAGCCTTTTGGAAGTTCTTCTGGGAGGTTTATTACAGGTTTCTGTTCCTGAGTTGTTTCTACCAGAAATTCCACTTCCTCCATCTCTACATCCTGATTTGGGAAATGATTGATTAATTTGAGATAAGTTTCTAGTTAAATGAGAACTCACAGAAGTAGCCTCATCATAATCAATTAAATCCAATTCCTCTTCACGTGCAGCAGAAACACCTTGATCAGTCATTTCTAAATTTTACTGAAATGACAGAGGGAGACAATAAGATGAATTAGTTTGTATTTTTACTTTTATTTAAAAGAAAAAAAAAAATTCTTCAGGATAAAATCAACTAAAATAATAATTAATTTATTAATTCAAAGTAATTTTAAAACCAGGATTATATAATAATCAACTGAAGAATTAAATTTAAATTTTTTATTAACAATTTTATGATAATTATTACAAGATTTTAAATCTACTGAAAATTAAATAATTAACAGGAAATAATGTCTACTGAAATATTAAATATGAAATTTAAAAAATTTTATTGTCAGGACAATTTGTCAACTGGAACAATTAAAATTTAAATATATCAGGACAAGAGTCAACTGAAAATTATAATGAATAATTTTTTTTAAAATATAATTTATTACTTCTAGGACTAAGAACAAAATTGCTCTATCTTTTTCAACTAGGAAAAATAAAATAAATAATAAAAAAAAATTAATTCCAATTTACTAGACACCTCCCCCTGTTAAATGAGCAAATTAATGCCACTTACAGAGTGCTGAGTAAAAAGGAAATACGTAGAGAGTGAAGAGTGCAAAGTGACCCACAAATAGTAATTTCAATAATTACCACAAAATATATAAAGTTTAGTCAATATATGAACCTAAGTTTTGGAGCGCGGTTCAATTCCTGTTTTCAGCAAAATTTTTAGTCACGTAATATAGAACATTTGACGTTTTTGTCGTTCACTCGTCCTTATAGATACCTCGAATGGCAATGGTCCCCATGTTCTCTGGCCTCAAGTAACAATGCGCCATCAACGATTTGGAAAGGCCTCCAATTGTTGGGTGGTCCTTCAAGTCTAGAAGAGTTTTCAAGGAGATCCAAGGACGGCAACACTGGATTTCAGAGGATTCAAACTTGGTACGTATTTCACTTATCTTTTTAAAGACTTTTTACTCAAATAATAATAAGAGGTAAAGGGATAATTTCTATTTTATTTAAAAGTTTAGAATTACGGTGCTAATGTAAATACTAAAATAATAATAAATAGTTTTGTATGTAGTGATAATAAAACTAAGTAAGTAAGGAATGTTTTGAAAAACACAAAAGTGAGGGACTTTTATAGGAAAACCATGAGGGAAATAAAGACACAGAATTTAAACCATCTACTGCAAGAATGTAAAAAATAAGATGACTAAAAGGAGTATATATATGACATAAGAAATATAAAGTAATTGGTATTTCAACAAGGGCATCAATTTTATTTGTAATAAAGTATGAGTTCCCTTGGACTGTCACAATTAATTACAACACATTTAAGTTAATTATATTGATTTCACGGAATTCCAGATCTCTCAATGAAGTAATAAAATAATTTTAAGGTTTCTTATTATAATTTTATTATTAATTTTTATTCCTAATCAACTGCACTGTTGAGCACGGTGTTAGGGAGTAAAAATGTATGGGACACTTACTTAAATTAATTATTTACACTACTTAATATAATTATATTAGTTAGTTGTAAGTAATATATAAGTAAATGTTAAATAAATAATTATTAATAAGTATTTAAAAAAAAAGGCGTGACTTTACCTCAGTAAAATAATTAATTAATTTACCAGGTAAGTCTAGTAGCCTGGCTGACAAACATCCTTTTTTCAAAGTCAAGGTCATTTTTTGCAATAAAGGATTTCGCTGACAAAATTGAATAGAAAAATTAAATATGTTATTGAAGAAGATATATAGTGACTGAATCTTACTTATATCTTTTTTCTCAAAATAATAATCAAGGGGGGACAAAGAGGTGGCTAAAGTATTACCACATTTCAATTTTGGTTCAAGTTTATTGAAGTTGAAGCCCAATGCTTTAGTTTGGAGTTTGAGCAAGAGGGTTCAGGAAGTTCATCTAAAGCAGGATTGTCATTTCTGGAATTGTTATTCATTTTAAAAATTTGAGTTTGAGTAAGAAGATACTTATCAGGCTGAGTTCAAGTACAAAGATGTTAACTAGCTTAAAAGGTCAGTTGTCTAGAAGATTTAAATGGTCCTATATGAATACTGTAGTATAAATCCAACAAGTAGTAAAATATAATCAAAAATATAGGTCTCAGTAATAAAATTCTCACTATTCTTATATGTGGCTTACAATCTTTTTAGTTGGTAGAAAAATAGATTTAATAAATCAGATACTATTCAAAAGTCTTATATCAGTACTAATTGATATGTATTGTAATTTATTTGGTTATATTGTTTAAATTGTAAATGATAAAAAATGAAGAAATACAACCAAAAATCCTCCTCCTTTTATACACAATGAGTTCCCCAATGATTCCCTTGATGTACCACCCAATACACAGTTAACTACGCCTCTAAACAACTAATAGACATTCCCATCAACATTCCCAGTAATCCCTGATATAATTAGAAGAGTAATAACCTCCAAAATCCTGTATTAATAAGGAAAATCCGTCAAAATTAAGAAATAACATAAAAAGAGAATATATGCGTAATAAACAAGAATATAAAAGCCTAAAGGGGAGTTTTTAAGGTTAATAATAGCTTAATAGTAAGAGAGATTCACTGTAGAAATAATGGGTCTAATCCTGACATTATACTACGTGAAATTCCCATTCAAAAATACCCAATATTGACTGAGAAACCACCCAAAAACCCAAAAAAGAGCGTGAGATGTGGGGTAACTACATGCAGTCCTTGGCAGGCGCTTGAACGGGTGAATTCTTGACTAAATTTAGGCGGATTTAAGTGTGGTGATGAAATAAGACGCCAAGAGTAAGGTTATTAATGAAATTAGTGCATATAAACAAGGTCAATGCATTATTAATTAAGCTAGGACACTAAATAAGCGCCTGTCGCCTATTTTAGTGTGTATCCCCACAGTGGGCGTTGAATGTGGGGTAATTATAGTGTGAAAAAGCTAACTTTGCTAAAAATGAAGCTATTCACATGGGAAAATGCAGGCAGTATGTGGCCAGTACACAGAAGCCATTTCTGGCATAAAAAACACCAAATTTGAAAGGCATTATTTTTATGAATTAAAATAGCAAAAGCAATAGTCCTAAATGACAAAAATTGATCTATCAAAGCACATTTTTGATATTCTCAATTTTATGGCGCATATAATCAACTTTTAAGTGAAATAAAGCGCATTTCTTGTTTTTTGCATAAAACAATGAAAATAACAGCTTTAAGTGTACTTAAAAATTATGTAGCCTTATACTTAGGGTTCTTAAGATTACCCTAACATATTTAAACTTAATATTAAGTACCTAAGACTTATAAAAGGTGGATATATGCGTGTATATAAGGTATTATAATGGCATATTTTGTATATTATCATAAATTTACTTATGTATACTATTTGTGTACTCTTAATTATTATTCCCATGTATAGTTCATGTGTTTAACATAACTTATAAGTAATTTTTACTCAGTCCTGGGGATATACAGGTTGACACTTTCCCACCCAAAAAAATCAATAAAAAAATGATAAGTTATACATTTTATTTATTTATTTGTTTAATTTTCAGGTATTCAGATTAATTCTGTAGCATTAAAAATTATACTTTAAAGAAATAAAAAATAATAAAATATTATGAGTACTGGTTTTTTTTAACCCCTCAACTGGTTGAACAGAAATTTATTTCTGTTTAAATTTTTTAAGAAGGGTGGATAAATTAGAAATTACTTTTTCAGGTATCCATTTATCAAATTCATTTGATTTCCCTTCAAATCTTAATAAATACTCAGTTCCTTTTTCTTTAGTAAGGATTCTTTTCTTGAGTATTTTTTCAATCTCTGCTTTTTCCACAATTTCTTCAGGTTGCTTTTTAGTCCTTCCCCTTCTTTTTGGAAATAAGTCAGGATCATTTGAATGGTAAGGTTTCAATAATGAGATAGGGAAAACTGGATGTTTCCTATCATATGGAGCATATAATATGACTTCCACTGCATTATTACGAACCATTTTACTTACTAAAAAAGGTCCTACAAAGGGATCCTTTAATTTAACATAACCTTGTAAGTTAAAATGTAGTGTTGATATGAGGACCTCATCTCCCTTTTTGAATTCCAATTCTTTATGAGATTTATCCCACCTTTTCTTTTCATATTCAAATGCTTTTTGGATGCATTCTTCTGCATGCTTTCTACGCATTTGTTGCATATGAATAAAGGATTTAGTACCAGGGTGTATATCTAACCTTGGTAAATTATTTAAATGATTTACTGGGGTATTTGGTACATATCCCAGACAGAGTTTAAATGGTTTCTTCTCTGTTACAGAATGAGTTGTGCTGTTGTAAGCAAATTCAAGGCCAGGAATTAATGTTACCCAGTCATGTGTGAATTTCTCATTGTCTTTGTATTCCAATCCAAAGGCATATTATCCTCTGATCATGTCTTCTAGAGTTTGTATCATTCTCTCAGCAAGCCCATCAGTTTGTGGATGGTGTCCTGTAGAAAATTTCAATTGACAACCTGATACTTCCATCAAAGATGTCCAGAAATCTGAAGTTAATTTAGGGTCTCTGTCAGAGATTATGGCTTTAGGGAACTCAGCAGTATTCATCATCTGAATCCACCATAATAATTCTTAGTCTTTAGCAGATACCTCTTTATGGGTAGGGATAAATTTACACATTTTTGTTAATCTATCTACTATTACCCAGCAAGAATTGAAACTTTCTTTTCCTGCTAATGGAAAGCCAGTTACAAAATCCATGTTTATAATTTCCCATGGAGCTTTTGGCTGCTCAATTTGTTGTAACAACCCAGCTCTCTTCCCAGTTAATCTTTTAGATTTCTGACAAGAGTCACATGTTTCAATGTATTTTTTTACATCCTCTTTCATGTTTATCCACCAGGCTGTGTTTTTAACTCTAGTTAATGTTTTGTTAAAGTCAAAATGACAAGCTAAGATGTCATCATTACAAGTACTTAACATTAACTCTTTCATAGAAGGTGGTATCACTATTACATTACTTAACTTTTTCCTGTAATATATGTATCCATCTTCAATTGACAGTTTACCTTTTCCCAACGCATTCCTATACTTTGGAGGCAAGGTTTTGATTAATGCACTCATGGAGGCATTAGTTGGATCATTTAGAATGGTAGATAGTTTAGTCAAATCTTTATCAGATGAATAATTTTCCAATATAGTTTGCATAAATTCTTCCTCTAAATCCACTATATAAATCCCAAATATATGTATAACCTCATTTTCAGGTACATAAGCTGGGTTGTCAGCATCATTTGTCAAAGGACTTCTGGATAATAAATCCACATTAGAATGCAATGTTCCTTCTCTGTGAGTGATTGTCATTCTTCCTCTGTATTCTTGTACAGCTAGTTGCCATCTAAACATGTGCCTATTAGGGGTTTTTATGTTTAGTAATGATTTTACTGCACTGCAATCTGTTATAAGTTCAAACTTCTGGTCCTCCAGATAGTAATCAAGTTTCTCCAAAGCCCACACCACGGCTAAAAAATCTAGCTGTGTGGCACCATACCTTAATTCTGTTTTTCTTAAGGTTCTAAATATACAACAGATAACTACTTCAGATAATTTTCCATTTATTATCTGTTTCTGCTGTAAAGCAGCACCTAAACCTATGAATCTTGAATTGGTGTACAAGATAAAAGGTAGGGTGAAATCTGGCAGTCCCAATATTGGAGCTTACATTAAACATTCCTTTAACTTATTAAAGGCTTGTTGTCTTTCATTATTCTAAATGAAAGCTTCATTTTTCCTGATTAATGTTGTTAAAGGAGCTGCAATGGATTGTTAATTTCTAATGTACTGTCTGTAATATCCACACATACCCAAAAAACTTTGTACCCCTTTTACATTTTTAGGTATACCAATGTTTTTAATTTCTGCCACCTTATTCTAATCAACACAAATTTGTAATCCAGATACAACATGTCCAAGTACTTTCATGGATTGAAATCCAAACTTACATTTCTTAAATGCAATTGTCATTTTTATTTCATCCATCTTTTGAAAGACTCTTTCCAGGTGATTTAAATGTTTGACATATGTTTTTGAAAACTCTATGATGTTATCAATATAGACCAAAAGCCATCCTTCAACCATTTCCTGATGGAAAACACTATCCATTAATTTTTTGAAGACTGAAGGCACATTTTTTGGGCCAAATGGCATTCTCGCATACTTAAATATACCCATATGTGTGGTTATTAATAAGTAATTTTGAGAATTTGTTTCCACAGGAATCTGGTGGTAACCCTTCTTTCCATCCAGTAAGGAAATGTATTTTGCTCCTTGTAAGGTAGAATGGATAGAAGCTATCCTTGGTAGAGGGTAAATATCATCTACAGTGTATGTATTCAGAGCTCTATAATCACCGCATAATCTTGCCTTATCTTTTTCATAAGAGATTAATACTGGTGAAATAACACAATACTTAGGTGTTGTGTCTACTTTTTCAACAATACCCATTTCCAATAGCATTTTTATGTTGTCTTCAATATCTTTCCTTTTTGCAGGAGAAGCTGGGCAAGGTTTCTTTTTCAAGCTGCCAGGAATATTATCCAAATCACAACTTAAAGAGATTTTCATCTCATGGTCTTTGACCAATCCTAGTTCATTTGAACCATGAGCAAATTCCATAGGATATGCTTTAATCAATCTCAAAATATTTTCTTCTTCAATTTTTGGGAGTTGAGGACTGAAAGAGGCCTTTTGGATTTCATTATCCAATTCAATCATTTCAGTGGTGGTTATTCCACTTTTCAGTTGTTCTTCTTTAGGAGAAATGGAATACACTGAGTTTTCAGAACATATTTTAAATTTTCTCTTACCATTCACGCCTATAGTGAAGCAACTGTTTGCAGGATCTAGTTTAATGTCAAATTTTGTCAATAAATCATTGCCAATAATAAACCAATCACTACAGTTTTTATTATCCATAACTACAAATTCACACACTGCTCTAACATATCCATTATTATATTTAAAGAATACAGCAGTTTTGTATTTGCCAATTGGATTTAATACTGAACCAAAACCTCTCCAGTTCTTTGTTTGAACAGGTTCTAGTTTTTCCTGGAACTTACTATCAAGTTTCATTAATTTCTTAATTGAAACTACACTACCTGCAGCCCCAGTTTCAAGAATGGCATTCATTTATTTTCCACATATAATAACAGGTGCTCTGATAGGTGTTATTTTGTAAGTATAATGAGTTACATCTTTAATTATTTCAGCTTCCTCAATGGAAGTTAAAGATGTGTCTGTATATGGTATAGCATCATTCAGGAACATTATATCCTGTTCTAATACAAATATCTCATTTTCATCATCACTGAAAGATATGTTACTTTTGCAATCCTCACTGGATTCTAAATTCTCATCTTCATGATTACTTGGTTCAGAACTCTGTGAGGTTTCAATAACATTTATTCTTTTCTTACACATGTGACCCTTAACCCAAGGCTCATTACATTTATAACAAGTGTTATTCTCTTGTATTTTAGGGACAAGGGGAGCTGAAGGTTTTTTCTTCTCCACTGGCAAATTACTTGTAGTAGGTTTTACCACGTCAACACTTTGTCTGTAATTGTTATACTTGGTTTCATACTTGTGGTTTAATAATACTCATTGCATATATTAATGAACCCAGAGGTATCTCTGATGGTTTCAGTTCTAGTTACAATAATGTCTCTAACTGATATAGGCAACTTGTATATTATCTTTTCTTTCCACTCTTCATAATCCATTTTTGGATCCTTGGCTTTCAAGATTTTTATTAAATTCATTAAAAATACCATGGGTTTATCTCCAGCATTTAGATTATATCTGGCTTTTTCATACAATTTTTGTTGAGTGATTCTAAATTTTGCGCCACCAAATTGCCTTTCAATTAGTGCCTTCCATTCATTCCAGGAGTAATCAATTACCTCACTCAATACAGATTCAAACCATAATAAGGCCACATCTGTAAATAAAGATATTAACTTTGAAGTAATTTCTTCATCAGGTAATTTGTATGAAAATTTTAAGTTATCAATTCTTTGTATGAATTGCTGGCAATAAGATTTTGAATCCCTGTCAAAAGAAGGGTACTGATCTAACTTAGGCCAGTTCTTTTGGTTAGTTCTTGCTTCCCTAACCTGGGGAATATTGAGTAATTCACTTACTTTGGAAAGATGATCATTTATTTCATCTTTTACTGATTTACTGTTCTCAGAGCCCATGACACTATGTTCATGTTCCATCATTGGTGTTTCATTTGCGTGTTTCATGAAAACAGGTACTCTTTCCACATAAGAAGTGTTATCTTTTGTTTTTTCAGTATTTTTCAATATGTTTGCTACTTCTATTTCTACTCTTTGTAACCTATCCTTTATTACAGGTACATGAGTTAGAGTATCATTTACATTTGAAAAAGATAATTTAACATGTCCTTCAATGGTAGCAATAACATTCTGAGTATGTTCTAATTTACTTTCTAAATTCCTAATCACAGAATTCAATCTTTTATTCACATTGATTAATTCATCATTTGAATTTTCAATAATTTTTAATTTATTGTCTGTAGTACTCAATGATTGCGTTAGCTGTAATAATACATTTTCTGTATTATTGTTTAAATCCTTTGAGAACTCTTCCAATTTTTCAATTCTCAATAATAATTTACTTATTATTTTTGATTTCATTGGATTCTCTTTCAAAAAATATTCTATTTTTTCTGTGTCTAACTCAGAAGACTCATCATTTGATTCAATTTTTATATTAATAGCATTATCCTGGTGATCAATAAAACTATTTACATTGTCCTCATGTAGAGAAAAGTTTAACATATTTTTTTCAAATGGATAATCCTTTAAATCATTATCAATAATATCCAATATTTCCTTATCAATCTCATTACCTATAAGTAATTCATTGTCAGGTTGATACAATTGACTATGAGGAGTTGGATGACTTACCAAGGTCTTATCCCACTTCCCCTGCCTCTCTTTGCCTTTCCCCTGTAAGGGTGACTGCTGGAGCCCTGCTGTTGAGGATTGTTGTAATTTTGGGCGTACCAATCTCATTTCCATTTGATTACTTTGATTTTTTGATCCTCCTCTTGGGCTGGAGGTGTTGCTACGGAATTGGTGGTTGCCACTTTTTGTGGTTGAGCCTTTATGTCCACTAGAGCTTGGTTGACTTCTATGAAACCTTGAGCTGTTCTTTTCTCCAGGTTGTTGATCTGGTCCACTATATTGTTGACTTTTATTGTCAAGGTGTTCAATAGGGTGGATAGGGAGTGAATTTGCTCTTGTAATGTATTTTTTACTTTCTTTATTGAAACTTACTTTAAAAGCCTTTCCCTTTCCTCCAGAGACATTGGCGGAGTGTTGCTTATTATGGGAGAGTCCTGGCCCTCCATTTGAATGTCCTGTAACAGGTATTTCAGCTCTGGGTCTTAAGTTATAAGGTTTTGCCTTATTACTTACAATATCATTGTTGTCGCACATTTTTACGTGGAATTTCTTCTAAAGAATTTAAAGATTAGATATGAAAACTTCAAAAGGAGTTTTATCAGTATTTATAAATACCACTGAAGACAATTTTATTGCTTACTTATTGGTATGATGTGAATTTCTAAGTGCCAAAAGTCAAATATGCTTTTTAAGTGGTCACTTGATTTAACTGGTCTACAATATGTAGCTGTGTTTTTATATTTAAAAAGAAAAACAACTGTCAGTAAGATTCTTTTTCAAATATAAATGAATTTTACAAACCAATAGAAAGGGATTAAAAGTCCTGTTAAAAGAAAACAATTAATCATTTTAATTGGTTATTATCTGCAAAGATCACCAATTTAATTGGTCTATTGACAGACTCCCACTAAGAATAATTATATGTTAAATTAGTGGTAAAATTGTTGATTCAATATCACAATTTTATTATATAACAGGGCTTCTTTTTCTGAAATCACTATATAAGTGACCCCAACCTGTTGTAATTATCCAAATATTTCTATAGGGATTTTTATTTACGTGTACCTTCTTTGAAATATTTACTTACTGGATTATAACAGAATTCTTGAGGAAAGGTCCCCAATTTTCAGGCTGAGGTCAAGTACAAAGACGTGAAATATCTTGAAAGGTCAGTTGTCTACAAGATTTTAATGGTCCTATATGAATACTGTGGTATACATCCAACAAGTAGTAAAATATAATCAAAAATAAAGGTCTCAGTAATAAAATTCTCACTATTCTTATATGTGGCTTACAATCTTTTTAGTTGGTAGAAAAATATATTTAATAATTCAGATACTATTCAAAAGTTTTATTACAGTACTAATTGATATGTATTTTAATTTCTTTGGTTATATTGGTTAAATTGTAAATGATAAAGAATGAAGAAATACAACCAAAAATCCTCCTCCTTTTATACACAATGAGTTCTCCAATAATTCCCTTGATGTACCACCCAATACACAGTTAATGAAGCCTCTAAACAACTAATAGACATTCCAATCAACATTCCCAGTAATCCCTGATATATTTAGAAGATTAATAACCGCCAAAATCCTGTATTAATAAGGAAAATCCGTCAAAATTAAGAAATAACATAAAAAGAGAATATATGGGTAGTAAACAAGAATATAAAAGCCTAAAAGGAATTTTTAAGGTTAATAATAGCTTAATAGTAAGAGAGATTCACTGTAGAAATAATGGGTCTAATCCTGACATTATACTACGTGAAATTCCCATTCAAAAATACCCAATATTGACTGAGAAACCACCCAAAAACCCAAAAAAGAGCGTGAGATGTGGGGTAACTACATGCAGTCCTTGGAAGGCGCTTGCACAGGTAAATCCTTGACTAAATTTAGGTGGATTTAAGCGTGGTGATGAAATAAGACGCCAAGAGTAAGGTTATTAATGAAATTAGTGCATATAAACAAGGTCAATGCATTATTAATTAAGCTAGGACACTAAATAAGTGCCTGTCACCTATTTTAGTGTGTTTCCCCACAGTGGGCGAAGAATGTGGGGTAATTATAGTGTGAAAAAGCTAACTTTGCTTAAAATGAGGCTATTCACATGGGAAAAATGCAGGCCGTATGTGTCCAGTACACAGAAGCCATTTCTGGCATAACAAACACCAAATTTGAAAAGTGTTATTTTTATGCATTTAAATAGCTAAATCAATAGTCCTAAATGAGAAAAATTGATCTGTCAAAGCACATTTTTGATATTCTCAATTATATGGAGCATATAATCAACTTTTAAGTGAAATAAAGCGCATTTCTTGTTTTTTGCATAAAACAGTGAAAATAACAGCTTTAAGTGTACTTAAAAATTATGTAGCCTTATAATTAAGGCTATTAAGATTACACTAACATATTCCAACTTAATATTAAGTACCTAAGACTTATAAAAGGTGGATATATGCGTGTATATAAGGTGTTATAATGGCATATTTTGTATATTATCATAAATTTACTTATGTATACTATTTGTGTACTCTTAATTATTATTCCCATGTATAGTTCATGTGTTTAACATAACTTATAAGTACTTTTTACTCAGTTCTGGGGATATACAGGCTGACAATACTAGAAAAGAATGAATGAGCCGTTTAGCAAAGAATTGAAGAAAAAAAAGAGATTGTAAAATTAAATTTAAATTTTGGGGCTCTGAGGACTCATATCTACTCTAGAATAATTGTTCTCCTTGAAAGTCAGGATCATCTTCAGGTGAAATATGGTTAGAAGCTGGATGGGATAGATGTCCTTGAGTTTCAGGTGTCTTGGGAGGATTATTGGCTTTTTGAGATCAAGAGGTCATATCCTTAGTAGTATTGTGTACAAACCAAGGGTTGAGATCATCTTGTGAACCAAAAAGATTATCCATTTTCTCATGAAATTGAGCTTTTTAAAAACAGTAGTAATTCCAATCTCCAAATCATCATCATCAATACCAAAGCCAGTGGAAGTGAAAGTGAAATGAGCCTTTTTATATTTGGATTGATAAATTTTGAACCTCTCCTTCATTTGCTTAGGAGTGATGTCGATTCTCCCTTTTGTTTTCTTTTTTACTTCTTTTGCCATTAACAAGAAGCCATTGACCTTTGATGAAGGAGGATGTCCAATTTGGGTACACTTCTCACATCCAAAACACACACCTTAATTTGATTTAATTTTGAGGAAGTTTATGATGATGAGATAATCTTCCTTTTTTAGCTGTCCAGACTTTGATTTCTCTGTTGAGGGGCTTGCATTACATGAAGACCTTTGTGATGTAGCATTTTTTGAGTTGCCTTTTGAGTGTTGAATTTTCTGGGAGGCATTATGAAACTGATATGTTACAAGAGAAGAGGTTATGAGGTTGAAAATATAAAAATAGAAGAAAAAAATATGCCTGGTTATAATGTTGCAATAAAATGTTTCAAATCTCAGTGAGGAGTTTGTGATGAGGATTGATGAGGGGATGGAGGTCTGGGTGCCACATGTTACAGGGATGGAGTGGGCAAGGAAGGGATGATGTGGCCAACATGTAGTTGTGAAAAAAAAATCAGGAAAAAAGTGCTTATTTGAAGCCATAACTGACACCCATTTTTGAAATAAGGGACTTTTTTGAAAAATTTAAATGCTGATTTGTAAGTGCGGATTTTCCAGAACTGGCTCCCCCTAATTTATAGAATGATCTTAAAATTTGGAAATCTATTCCCCTACTTCAATAATACACAGGGGAGAGCATTACTAATTTTATATGACTTGGAAAAAATTTGGTGATCTCCACCCCTTGCCATGGTAAATAGCAGGGGAGAGTATTTCAAAAAAAAAAATTTTAATATAAATTTTTTTTGACTTTGAAAAATTTTGGTGATCCACACCCCATACTATAGTTAATAGGGGGTGTCAGTTCTGGCAAATCCGCACTTAAATTAAGTGCGGATTTCAAACCAAATCAGCACTTACAAATCAGCACTTAAATTTTGCAAAAAAGTCACTTATTTCAAAAAAGGGTGTCAGTTATGACCTCAAATCAGCACTTTTTTCCCGTTTTTTTCACAACCACATTTTGGCCACAAAACATCCCTTCCTTTCTTACCCCATCCCTGTCACATGTGGCACACTGACCTTCCTCGCTACCTACCCATCAATCCTTGGCACACACCCCTTCCTGACATTTTCAATATTTTGACCAGGCATGCTTACATTCTTTTTTACTTATTTCTTCTACTTTTTAATCTTTTTTCTTGTTATGTGCCAGTTTCATAATGCCTCCCAGACATTCCAAATCTCAAAAGGTAACTCAAAAATCTGCTTTGTCACAAAAGTCTCCTCGTAAAGCAAGGATTACATAGAAAAAAAATCAGTGACTTTTTCTATTACTTACAACTGTTTTTACAGAATTGAAAACTATGTTTCAGCTAATATTTTATGGAAGTGAACTCTGTTCTTCGCCCGAAGAACAGAGTTCATCCTCCTATTTTCACATTCTGTTTGCACCAATCTCCAACATTTTCAATATTTTGACCAGGCATGTTTACATTCTTTTTTACTTATTTCTTCTACTTTTTAATCTTTTTTCTTGTTATGTGCCAGTTTCATAATGCCTCCCAGACATTCCAAATCTCAAAGGGTAACTCAAAAATCTGCTTCGTCACAAAAGTCTCCTCGTAAAGCAAGGATTACATATAAAAAAAATCAGTGACTTTTTCTATTACTTACAACTGTTTTTACAGAATTGAAAACTATGTTTCAGCTAATATTTTATGGAAGTGAACTCTGTTCTTCACCCAAAGAACAGAGTTCATCCTCCTATTTTCACACTCTGTTTGCACCAATCTCCATCCCTTTCAATTCTATCAACACATGCTTGTCTTCCCTCCCCATGCCTTTCGCTATCCTCCCAGCCCCATTGTATGCCATCCTCTTTTAATCCCCATTTCACCCCTCTCAACCTCTCCCAGACCCTTTTCTTCATTTAAAATGCCTCGGAACCCTTAATCTTCCCTTCCAACTCTTTCCCAACCTTTGAGTGACTGAAAAAATATGCGTTTGCTGAAAATATGTGATTTCATGTTGAGTTGATGAAAGAAAACACAGAGAGAAAAAAAAATAAGACTTTAACAGCAAATTCAAAAACCAAAAAAATATGCAAAAAAATTTACCATTCTCAGTGAATAATACATGCAAATTGATAATTTGAAGAGAAAGAGAAAAAAATTAAAATTGCGTTGAAAAATGTTGGAGTGTTATTGGAAGGATTTTTGCCCTTATACTAGTTGATTGAGAAATAGAAGTGTTGGATATAGTCGGAGGTGAATCAACTTGTTCATCTTCATACAGCTCTAACCATTGATCTTTGAGGTCAGCAAGTAGGTTATGAAGTATAGTGCAACACAGAATCCAGTTGATCACCGCCTCCATTTCAGATTTATTTCTAAGAGGACTTCTTAATTCCCTTAAACTAGAAAAACGGCCTTTCAAGATTCCAATAGAATGTTCAATACGGACTCTTGACTTTGCCAAATGATTGTTGAATTTGGCATTTTGACTGTCTTCTGAAGCTGCTCCCCGAAAAGCAGGAAGTACATACTTTCCATTCACATAAGCAGAATCTGCAAGAAGATACTGATTTTCATCAAAGAATTTTTCAGGTTCATTTGAAATATACATTCTTTGGAAGACGTAGGAGTCATGACATGAGCCAGGATAGCCAGCGAAGAATGATATAAATTTTTTGTTTACGTCACATATAAGCTGAACGTTAATTGAATATCTATAAAGAAGATATATTTGTTTGTGTTAGTTTCAAGGAGGATGAAAGGAGTTAAAAATAATCTACCTCTTTTTACGGTCAAAGTAATTGTTTCCACCTTGAGCAGGTTTCTGGCTCAAAGGAATAGTAGTACCATCAACAAAACCAATACATCCTGGAAAGCCCTCTGCTTGCATAACCTGAGATGATTCAAGTCGCTCTTCTTTTGTTGGCCAGGTGAGAAGTTGAGATTCTAAGGAGTTGATGGCAGTGATACATCGTTTGGTATAAGTGTTAACTGAACCATACCCTAAATCAAAGACATTTTCTAAACGTTTCAAAGCGGCTCCATTACCATTTGAACCCAAACGACATAGTGTGATGGCCAATTGAATTGAAGGATGTTGTTGTTCTTTTTGAGAATTATTGTGAAATATGGGATGATCCTGAATAAGCTCAAGCAATTTAAGGAAAAATTCCTGAGAAGTCCTGAACAGCTGTCTAAAACTGGGTGTAGATAGGTTAAGAAGTGTTTGGATGGTGTACTTGGGGGTATGAAGTACTTGAGGCTTTCTGGGAAGAAGGTAACGTTTCCTGGCCATTTTTGATAAAACGACAAAATCTTCTTCTAGATCAGAATCGGAATCAGAGTCCAAGAGCAGTTCAAGCGCCATGAAAGTCATTGCTTTATGTAATTTATCACGATTTGAAAGTGAGGAAGGCATGACTCTTATATGATATGATATGAAGATGTAAGTGATGTACGATGTTTTGAGTTATGAAGTGTTATTCTGCGGAGTGCTGCGTATGAATGGGATGATGCTGACAAATCAGTGAAATGGGACTTGATGGTGAAATCAGCACTTTTGGTTGAGAAAGTGCGGATTTGAGTGAAATAAGTGACTTATTTCATTTTGAAATCCACCAGTATTGGGGCTAGTGTGTTTTGGAAATCCGCACTTATTTAAGTGCGGATTTGGTCAAATTTAAGTGCGGATTTGTAAGTGCGGATTTGCCAGAACTGACACCCCCTAATAGAAGGGAAGTCTACTGCCAAAATAAACTATCATACTGTGTTTTCAAAAACTCTCTTGGTCTAACAGGATCCAATCTCTCTAACAACTAAACTATATTTCATTTTTTTATTCTTAAGAAGCTTTTAAATGAATACCTCATCAAGTATTGAAGACTCTTCTAACAAGGGCTATCAACTCACAAATAAGTAGTTGATGTTTGGAAGTTTTTTCTTGAGACTCTAACATCATGGTTTTAAACTGAGCTTGTTCCTTTTCTGTAACAAGTTTAAATTTCCAGAAGAAGAGAAATAAATCAAAATCAAAATCATTAATAAGTACAAAAAAAAAACCTTGTTCACTTTTTTTAACAATCTCACCATAAGCAGAAGTAACAGCCTTTAACATGGAATGAGTTCTCCTAAAGCTAGAAGAAGCTCTTTGATTGAGTCTGTTGTCAGGAGGTTTTTACTCTTTATCTTCTAGCCTTTCATCATCAGTTACTTCCTTATAATTTTTTAGATTTAATAAGCCTTGGTTCTGGTTGATACATGGGGAGTAAATTAGAAATTCAAAGGAAAAAATAATAGAAAAAGTAGTTTAAGCTTACTACCATGGTCTCATTAAGTTCAATTTATGAATATACAGTGGGTTCTTCAAAATCAGGAGAGTTGAATAAAGGATCTAAAGGAAATTCTTAGCTATTGGTAAGAGAATCAGAGTTTTGAAGTTGTGAGGATAGAAATTTGAGCATGAAACATTGATAAAAAAATGGAATGAAAAGGTAATAAACTTACTCTGGTAAGATGATTTAAAATTTTATTGTGAAAAGTGGGAGGGAGAAAAGCACTATGATGTGCAGTTGATTGAAGAGATGTGGGTATTGGTGAGCTGATTTGTGGTTGAGAAAATGGCAAAAAATTAGGAAGTGTTTGACCCCATGTTTGAAGCCCCAAGTACCAAATCAGCCATGTTTCATAGTGTGTTTGTGTAATGTTTTTCAAATGAAATCTGGTAGGCATTTTTAGTGATGTTTGAGCCACCCCATTGGTATTATTATTATCATTCTGATGAATTTACTCAAGCAGTTTTCAATGCAAGTATTTATCTTCTTCAAATAAAAAGAAAGACAATTTTTTTGTTTCTTAAGAGTTCAATTTTTTAGAATCTATAATTATATAAACTATCATAATTAAAATTTCAATACATTTAACTCCAAAGAGAAGAACAACAATAAATTAATAAAAATATCAAAAGAAAATTTAAGCCTTCATAGCAGGCATTTATTGTGTGAATCTCATACCCAATTTAATTTAATCACTAATCATATCATTTTTAGATGGTGTTAATCACAGGATATTTTTCATTAAAAACAAAGCAAAGAGCAGGCCTTTAATTTTCTGGTACCAGTCCTTTTTTTTAGTATTATGGTGTGATTTTTATTTGTATGAGAGAAACTTTTATAGTAAAAAATATTTATAATGAAGTTTGGTTATATGTTTTCTGTTTCATGAAGAGATCTGCTAAATGTCTTTATTATGAATAAATTATTCTTCCACCCTTTCAAAACATGCAGAAACAAAATTTTTTTTTCATCACTAGGAAGTATTAGCTTGGCTGATCTGAAAATTTACTAGTTTTCATGTTTTTCAACATTTTGTTTTTTTATTATATGTTGACAGCCATTGTCAACAACGCTTCCCAAATTTTCAATTGGGTTTCGATATCAAACTTTTCTCGCTCTTCACTTAAAAGTTTCAGTAAATATTTCACCATTTTAGAGTATTCATTATCGGTGGCTGGTTCGAGGGAATTTTCGGACACTTTTGAATGAGTATCGTATTTCGGTCGAATGCGTACTAAAACAAAAAATTATGTAAGACTTATCCTTGATCTTTTAATCAATATGTTCTCAAAAAAATAGTTGGAAGAAGATAAAATATCTAACATCTTCCAGAAGCTATACCATTAGTTATTGAACTATCTTGAGTACTGGCTTTGAGTTTTGAGTATTTAGAGCTAGAGAGCATAAGATTGGGGAGGATTCTTTTTATATTTTCAATTGGATAATGACCTTCTTTAATTGGATTACCTTTTTCTGATGGATTTAATATCTGAAGATTAGCATGTGGGCTCGCTCATGTGTTGTCTAATTTCATTTGAAACGAGCGAGAAAATACTTACCAATAAATAAATTCTCAAAGGTTTTGTAATCAGCTTTGAGCTCTTTCAAATGTGGCTTCTTATAGCTGAGTATCCAGTATATATTTTCTCTGGCTTGTACTTTTTTATTTAGAGCGTCCACCATAGCGATAGCATAGTCAGGTGCCACATTATTGATATACTCACAATATTCCAAAAGTTTAACTCCCATGTTGAGAATAGCTTCTTTTCCCGCATAAATACCACGATTCAAGGGGAAATCTTTTAGTTCACCTTTACCTTTGTGCCTTGGTTTTATAAGAGGTGAAGTTACATAACATTCTGGTTCGAAAAGTGTATCTAAATCTATGAGGAGTTTCTCCACAAGTTTCCTCAGAAGTGATGTATATCTTTCTTTCATCGTCTTCGCTTGTTCAATCTTTCTCATTAGTGATCGGTAACCATTTTCAATTTTAGCTGTATTAATGTATTTAACTTCATGTAGACCAGCGTTTACAAACGATAAGGTTATTATGCTTGTGTTGTGATTCTATCAATTATAAATATTGGCCTTAAATGAGTAGATATTTCGAACTGGAATTTTCAGTACTAATTTTATTTCTAATAAAAAATATTCAATCATTTACCTGACTCACCATTAGACTTTTGAGCTACTTTCAAAAGTCTTTTAGCCTTTTTTAGCTTTTTCAAGAATCCTTTCCATAAGTCGGAAAAATAAAAAAATAATCTTTTAATCGCCGTCTTGAGTTTCACATGATGGTTCCTCACATTAGTTTCTTCGTAAGGGGGAGATGATGTGATGCCATAATATCCCTGTTTCGCTTATGTAATCAATGTCCGATTAACGTTTTTTGGGGTAAGACGATTGACATTATTTATTTATCAGGGGTTTTTTTTTTTTTAGTATTAAAATAAGTGGAATGCTAATCTTACGATTAAACATCAAGGGCACTTCCTCCAAGTCGGATTCTACGGAAATTGACCGGACGAATCTTTCACTTTCAGGAGATCGAGTGACTGGAAAGGCGGAGCGAAGAGAGCCGAAGCTTCCTATGAGCAAGAGAATAATTTTCATATTTCTGGTTTTTTTCATGATTAATGAATAAAAATCCTGATAAATTTTTTTCGCTGGATACTATTCGATTCCTCGATACAAGTAGCTCGATGATATATACAAGAAAAAAGTAGATTGAAAACCTTTGAACAAGTACAAGCTAAGAGAATTAAAAACCGCTCAAAAATTTGTAAAAATATGAGTTCATGGAAACTAATTTTACAGTATTAAGAAAATTCGATGTACCTACAAATACACAAAAAAACTCGTCTTGCTTCGAGTAATCATTTCTCAGACGGCAAAAAATACGAAAACGATACACATTTCCTCCATGTTACACATGTGACGAGTTACCTTCCCAGCACAAAGCCACATTTAATGCAATTCGAACCCCATGTTTACTGAGAAAATGAAATTAAGTACCGATATATAAAAGAAGACCGTCATCGCTGCACGTTTCAAAATTGGATTAGTGACATCTACTTAGACTACAAGTATCTAGCTTTTGTGTCTTGGTTTGAGTAGCGGAAAAGTCTAGAACAGTCAGCTTGCAGTGTGAAACCCTCCCATCCACGACACTCTAAAAAAAGCTAACATAAAACCGGGACACACATACATGTTACCTTTTCCATTTTTCAAATTATTTCATAATAAACTATCAATCCCCCCTGTTTCTCCCTTTGGTGTTCTCAACACCCCCCTTTCTTTTCCCCCCTTAGGCACCCTCAGGCACACCCTTTCCTCCTTTTGGCCTCCTTAAAACCTCCCTCCCCACCTATCCCAGCCCCTAATCACTCCCCCCTCCCCCCTTATTGCTCCTACCCCTCCTTCACTCCCCTCCTTCACTACTTAGCAATTTTCTAACAAATTGCTAAGTTAATAAAAAATTGGTGACAATCTTTCATTAGTCTAACAAATTGTTAGCAATTCACTAAGCTAATGAACAATTGCAACAATCATTCAATATCTTAATGAATCATTATCAATTTGCTAAGCTAATGAACGATTGTAACCAATTTTTAATTAACTTAACAAATGGCCAACAATTTTTTAGGCTAATGAACAATTATCACCAATCATTCATTAACTTAACAATTTGTTAGTGAATCACTAAGTAATGAATGGGGGGAAGGAGGAGAGGTGAGGGGGGGGGGAGGGGGGGGTAGGAGCAATGAGGGGGGAGGGGGAAGCAACTAGGGACTGGGATAGGTGAGGAGGGGGGGTTTTCATGAGATGAAAGGGGGGAAAATGGACATGTCTGAGAAAAACAAAGATAAAAGGGGGGTGTTGCAGACACCAAAGGGGGGAAAAGAGGGGATGTTGAGGACACCAAAGGGGGAAAAAGGGGGGTTTGATAATACCAAAGGGGACAAGAGAGGGATTTTGAAGATGCCAAAGGGGACAAAAATGGGGATTGAGGACACCAAAAAAAGGATAATAGGGGGGATATTGAGGACATCAAAAAGGGGAAATTGGGGGTCTAAGGTAGAGATAAATTGAAAATTAATTATTAATTTTTGTCTCTTAATTTTTTGGTTTATTTTTTATTTTTTTATTTTTTATATTTCAAAAAAAAATTGATTTGAAAATATCAAAAAAAAAAAACACAAAAAATCAAGTGGCAGCTGCTAGCAGGTGCCTATTCCTATATTTAGGTTTGATTTAAGAGTAAATTTGATTTGATTTTGCACAAGCTATTGTGCTCATTGTTTAGTTTTTTGTCAGCCTGTATATCCCCAGGACTGAGCAAAAAGTACTTATAAGTTATGTTAAACACATGAATTATACATGGGAACAATAAATGAAAGTACACAAACAGTATACAAAAGTAAAATTATGATAACACACAAAAAAATGCCATTATAACACCTTATATACACGCATATATCCACCTTTTATAAGTCTTATGTACTTAATATTAAGTTGGAATATGTTAGGGTAACCTTAAGAACCTTCATTATAAGGCTACATAATTTTTAAGTATACTTAAAGCTGTTATTTTCATTGTTTTATGCAAAAAACAAGAAATGCGCTTTATTTCACTTAAAAGTTGATTATATGCGCTATAAATTTAAGAATATTAAAAATGCGCTTTGACAGTTCAATTTGTCTCATTTAGGACTATTGATTTGGCTATTTAAATGCATAAAAATAACACTTTTCAAATTTGGTGTTTTTTATGCCATAAATGGCTTCTGTGTACTGGCCACATACTGCCTGCATTTTTCCCATGTGAATAGCTTCATTTTTAGCAAAGTTAGCTTTTTCACACTATAATTACCCCACATTCTACGCCTACTGTGGGGAAACACACTAGAATAGGCGACGGGCGCTTATTTAGTATCCTAGCTTAATTAATAATGCATTGACCCTCTTTATATGCACTGACTTCATTAATAACCTCACTCTTGGTGCCTTATTTCACTACCACACTTAAATTCGCCTAAATTTAGTCAAGGATTTACCCGTGCAAGCGCCTGCCAAGGAATGCATGTAGTTACCCCACATCTCACGCTCTTTTTTGAGTTTTTGGGTGGTTTCTCAGTCAATATTGGTTTTTTTTGAATGGGAATTTCACGTAGTATAATGTCAGGATTAGCCCCATCATTTCTACAGTGAATACCCCTTATTATTAAGCTATTATTAACCCTAAAAATTCCCTCTTTAGTCTTTTATATTATTTTTAATACGCATATACTCTCTTTTTATCTTATTCTTAAATTTTGATGGATTTTCCTTATTATTACAGGATTTTGACGGTTGTTACTCTTCTAATTATCTCATGGGTTACTGGGGATGTTGATGGGCATGTCTATTAGTTGGTTTGAGGCGTCATTAAATGTGTATTGGAGTGGTACATCAAGGGATTCATTAGGGAACTCAGTGTGTATAAAAGGAGGAGGTTTTTGGGTCTTGTTTCTACACTCTTTATCAATACAATTTACACCATATAACCAAATAAATTACAATAAATATCATTTAGTACTTTTATAAGTCTTCTGAGTAGTATCTGAATTATTAAAATCTATTTTTATACCAACTAAAAAGATTGTAAGCCATATATAAAAATAGTGAGAATTATATTACTGAGACCTTTATTTTGAATTATATTTTACTATTTGTTGGATTTACACTACAGTATTCATATAGGACCATATAAATATTCTAGACAAAGACTTTTCAAGATAGTTCACGTCCTTTTGGTTGATCTTAGCCTGACATTTTTAGTCTTTCCAAAAGAATTATAGATGAGCTGAAATTGAGTTAAGTCAAAAATAGGGATTGGCACCTGCTATCAGGTGCCCATGTTTTTTTTCTAGTGAAATGTCTGGAATAATGTCAAAGTTTTCATCACTCTCATCATCTTTAAAAATTTTTTCAGAAGTGAAGCCTACAATTTCTAATAAGAAGAGAAAATCTTATCAAAAACAAAGTATAATTCAAAAGAAACAATTTTGTAAAGCCTTCTTTGGTTCTTTTGAAAATCTGTCTTACTTCAAAACTACAATATGTAAGAAAAATATTATCCCGATTCATTACCAGAAAATATCAAGTACTTAACTGCTAGTGAAAAGGATGTTGTGGTTGAAACTATTAGTAACAGGTACAAACCTCAATTTATTATACAGGTTCATTTTTTCAGTGGTGTTCAAGATGAAGTGTTTGATAAACTAACAGATTTCATTACTACTTTATATCAGAAGGAATTAGTTTGACACCCTTTAAAAATCAAAAGAAGATTGGAGGAATTATGATAGGACTTGGGTGGAGACCTGGCTTTGAAAAGGGTGCCTTACTTGGTAAGTCTTTATTTTCATAAATTTTTAAGAAAACCTATTTTCTTATTTTTCTCTCCAGGTATTTATTCTTTACTTCAGAATATCAGTGATCAAGAAATGAAGGAGATTTAGAAAGATGGAAAATCTTAGGATCATTGAATTCTTTCTTGGCCGATTGATTAAAAAATTAGGTATTCAGGTATTTAAATCTAATCATATACTGGCCAAGAAAGCTGGAATTCCCAATTGGACAGATATGGAATGGGTTGAACTCAGTAACAATTATATCTTTTCTGATAATGTTATAATCAACTATGGAGGATTTCATAATCAGATTCATGTAGAAAAATACAATTCTAATATGTTTACTTATTGCCTTTTCTGTTATATTGATCCTATTACTCGAAGACCAATCCCTTCACCTGGTAAAATCAAAGGTCATGGACTATACTTTCCAGATCATAAATGTATCATGGACTTTGCTTTAAGAAATAGGATTATGGAAGTGATTTTGAATTCTTCAAGAGATAATAATAAAACCACTAAGGCGCCTCCTGGATTGGAATCTTGTGAAAAGTTTACTCATTTCATATGTTCTTTTCAGATCAATCAAATTTTGATAAACCTGTAATTAAGGTAAGAGGTGAAGGTTCAATGGCTACTAAAACATTAGGGAGGGGCTCTAAATATGGTAATTAAAGAATTTCCAAATTTTTATTTTTATTTCTTAAATTCTTAATTGGTCAGTTATTTAATATAATCAATCAAATTAAGTATTATAACATCAGGCCCTTGTGCTGTATAAAGGTTTTCATTCAATTTTATTCTATGAATGAGTTCATAATACCCTTCTTGTCATATTTTTTCTTTGAATTTTCTCATGAAATCATTGACAGATATTATTTGGGATTCCTTTACTTGTTTGATTATCTTTTTTAATTTATTTACTTAGTTATTTATGAAATTAGATGAGAATTTGGTAATTCTTACCCTCTTCCAGAGTAAATTGCAGGGGGTGGGAAATTGCCAAATTTTCAAATAAGATGTGTAAATTTTTTGACCTGAAAAAAATTTGGAATGAAATATGAATTTAAAAAAAATAGTCATTAAAAAATTTCATTGAGAATTCTATTTCCTCAACAGATTTATTAGATTTAATGCATTTTATCAAGAAAGATTTCAAAAAAAATTGGAATGAAATATGAATGAAAAAAATAAAAAAAACTAGTCATCAAACATTTTCATTAAGAAGTCAAATTTCACAACATATTTATTAGATTTAATGCATTTTATCAAGAAAAATTTCAAAAAGAAATTGGAATGAAATATGAATGAAAAAAATAAAAAAAACTAGTCATCAAACATTTTCACTAAGAAGTCAAATTTCCCAACAGATTTATTAGCTTAAATGCATTTTATCAAGAAAATTTTCAAAAAAATTGTAATGAAATATGAATGAAAAAAATAAAAAAACTAGTCATCAAAAATTTTCATTAAGAAGTCAATTTCCTCAACAGATTTATTAGCTTCAATTCATTCTATCAAGAAAATTAAAAAAAAATTGGAATGAACTATGAACAAAATAAAAAAACTAGTTATCAATAATTTTTATTAAGCATTCAATTTCATCAACAGATTAATTAGCTTTAACACATTCTATAAAGAAAACTTTTATTTTTCAACCATCTTCAAGTTGATACTTGAGTTTCATTTGATACAATAGGAAATTTTACTCAAAAGCCTTCTCTTATTACTTTATCTCAAATATCTTCTACTGCAAGTCATGTTCCCTCTCATCCCTCTTTAGAGAAAGCTTGAATTTCTTCTCCTCCAAGTCTTGTAACCTCCCATCCATCTGTAAATAAGGCTTGAATTTCTTCTCCTCCAAGTCTTGTTCCCTATCATCCCTGTGTAAAGAGAGCTCATAGTGTTGCTTTGAAAGTTGAGAAAATCTCTTGCAACTTCAAATTTACCTAGAGTGAAAAGAAATATTAAAAAAAGAAAAAATATCTCACTTAATTATTTAGAGGTATGCTATCACTTACCAGATTCACATTTCTCCAAAAAATCATCAATGGAATAAAAAGGGGTTTTGAAAAAACTATCTCTGTTTTACTTTCTTTGACTGTGGAAATTCAAAGTAGTTGATGGTCTTTGCTTTTTTTTGGAGGTAATATTTTTCTCTCCATCATTGATGCTAGCTTCAGACTTGCTTGCTTGAGGATCCTGGGTTTGTTTATTAGACTTTTTAGAAATAATAAAAAGAGATGTGAATAAAAAAAATAAAACAACTAGAAAAGAAATAAAAGCTCACTGGAGTGAGATCAGGCTGGTTTATATTTCCAAAATAATCTATTAAAAAGATATCTTCATTGGTGGAAGTCAAATGAGGGGAGGCTTGAGTAGAAGAGGAAGGAAAAAGATTTCTTTTGACATCATGTTTGGAGATATTATCTTCTCCATCCAACATGTTTTCAGGATTAACATTGGCTTACTCTGAAAATATTGAATCCATCTCTTTATATTAAGGACATAAATAACCAAGTTTATTTTCTATAGATTTGATTCCCTTACTGATTATAAAGGTCTGTAATACAGAAAACAGTGGAAGATGAAAGAGTCTTAGCCTTGCTTTATTTGGCTTGATAGTGCTTGAAGCATTCAGACATCTGATAGGTAAAAGATCAATCCTTCCCTTTGTCTTATTTTGTAATTTTTTTGCCATTAGAAGATTTCCATTGACTTTTGATGCAAGGGGTCATCCTACTTTAGCTGCATTCACAATACAAAAACAAGAATCATAATTAGCTTTAATTTTCAGCCAGTTGATAAGTATGAGATGATCATCTCTTTTTAGTTGAACTGTCATTGATTTATCAGCTGAGTGGGGGAAAGAGGGAGTAATGTAATTTGAAGAACAACTGGGGGAAGGCTTCCTTTGAGAAGATCTATGATGACAAAGCATTTTGAGATATTTGAAGAAGAAAAAGGGAAGAAAAAAGCAGATGAGATGGGGAGGGGTTTTTAATGGATAGAAATAATAGACAGGATGAAAGTGCGTAGAAAGGTAGGGAGGTTGGAACATTCAGAAAGTTGTCCAAGATGTGGTTATGATAAATTGAGGATAAAAATGTCAGATAGAGGTGCACATCAACACATAAAAGGTCTAATAACCCAATTATTAGAAAAAATAATTGTGAAAGATCATTGGGGTATAATTATTTTTACCCACAATTAATTTAATTGAAGATTGGTTAACATTGATACCCCCTATTGCTTCCCCCCCTATGCTCTGTACAGTTGAGCACTTTTTTCTCTCACCTGTGCTCTAGTATTAATTAGTATTCTCTTTCATCCATGTTGATAATTTTTTTTCTTTATTTTTATTCAATTTTCCCATTATCTTCATCACTGATGTTTCACATTCTATTAATTACCATATCATAACACCCTTTTCTTTTTTCATCATTCATACTTCATGATCACACCTCACCCCAACCTTTGTCAATTGTTAGCTGTCCTATTGCACCCCTCCCTTCTTCCACTTTTGACCTTGTTTATTATTTAAAATAATGCATCACCCCTTCCCTATTCTATGATTTACCATACAATCCCTGACTTTTTATCTTCTGTTTTGAACAATCCTATTCTACCCTTTTGCTATTCTATTGTTCATTATTCCATTCCAAAAATTTTCTCTTGTATCATTCAAAATTACATTTCACCCCTTCTCTCATCCATCATTCAGCATTGCATCTAATACATTCCCTCTTATCTTTTTCACTATCCCATTCAACCCCTTTCTTCTTCTATTTTTTATTATTAAATTTCATACCTTCCCTTTTATATTTTTCATCATTCTATTCCACCCCTTCCCTCTATTTCTGTTCACTTTTCTATTTCACATCTCTCTTATATTTTTTACTATCCCACTACACACCTTCAACATTCCATTTTTCATTATTTCATTTTACACCTTCAATGTTATATCATTTACTATCCCATTCCACAACTTATATATTCCATTTCTTAACAACCCATTCCACCCTTTCTTTATTAAAAAATAAAACAAATATTGGATTTTGATGATGCACAAAATGCAGGTGATATTTCTGTTCCAGATGAAATAAAAACATTTTCATTACAAATAATATATATAGGTGATTTATAATTTAAATAAATACGTGAGAAATTTTGATTTCACATAAAAAACTTGATATATTTTTCTTGCATTTAGACCACCTGGTAAATATGTATGGTCAAAATTAAGTTCACCTGTTGCTACACTGCATATTTTTTTCTTAAAATTTGAAAAAAAAAGATTCTCACTTTTTCAAAGCATTAAATTACAATGTTTTTAACATATCATTTTTAGGAATCATTGAAACTACCAGATGAATTAGACAGAGATATCAATTTTGCTGCTTCATGTCCAATTCCTAAAAAGATTGATGGATTGACTAATCTAAATATATGACTTTTATCTCTTTTATTAAAATTACCACTTCTTCCTCAAAGTTGTTTTGACAAAGATATTCCCCAATATCAGGGGAAGAAAAATTATTAAATTTTGTTTCTTCTATACTTTTGAAGATTTCAATGAATACATTAAAAAATTTGAGTACAGTTTTATTATGCCAAATTCATATAAAATTTGACTATTTGTTATCCATGATGGTGGCTATAACAGCTATAGTTTCTATTTTTAATAGAGAAGATTTTGATTTTGTTGAAACTATTTCTCAACACCTAAATTTAATACATCTTTAATCCTCAAAATATTTAAAAAAAATGTGCTTCACTGACAATTTCATGACCAGAAAATGAATTCCATAATATTAGAGTCTTTGAATCCTAAATTTTTTTAATGAATTTTATCATCATGATCTTTTTCATTTATATATAAATTTATTGTTTCTTAATGAATACCAAAATTAACCCATTCAATAATTGATTTAAAGTGACAGATTTCTCCAAATGTTATCATCATTTTCTTATCCATTTGACCTAAATTCAATTTAAGAAGTTGATTATAAAAATTACATTCAGGTGAAATTTAATAATTTTAAAACTGCCAATTTTATTATTATCTTTTATGAAACCTAAATATATATTCATTTTCTCTTTGGACCAAGCTGCTGTAGATGATGGTTGTCTGAAATGCATAATACCTTCTGGATAGTTCCAGGAAAGATGAAAATTTGGCTCATATTAATCAATATGTAATTTTATTATAACGGACTTATTATCGACTCAAAAGCTGTGATAATTTACTAATATTTTTTATATCAATTTTTAAAAAAGTGAGAATTTTAATAATATTTATGAGACACTCCAAATTTTCTTAAAGTTTTTTCTCCCTCCTTCCAGCTGATAGAAATGACAAATGAGGTATGACTTATTTAACATAGAAAAATTTGTGGTACACATCTTTCAGTAACACAGTAGTTTTCTCATTTTGTTTTCTCATTTTTCAGCAAGAAAAATGAAGAGGTTGACATAAAGGATGGATACAAAAGCACAAAAAAGAGGGTCTTCAAAGCACAGAAAAGGTAGATTCTCTGAACTCAGTTTTTTAGTGCAATATGGATATATATGTTGTGAAATGTAGAAAATTGAGGAAAGTACATACAAGACTATATGAATAGAGTACTTTATGTATTTAGAATAATAAAAGCCAGAACTTAAAGCATAGTAAAAGTTTATAGAGCAGCATCAAGTGATAGTTCAGGTTTCATCCTAAGATAAGTGAAACATCACATAAGTAGGATCCATGGTTATCTGTCTCCAATTAGCTCAGCTAAGATTATCAAATACAGTGCTAGGAAATAAGAGGATCAACAAATGAGTGTATATTCAGCACTCAAAGATAAGAAATTAAAGTTAAGACTCTAAATGGGAAATGACTTTGCTAAGTGCTGAGGGTTTCACAAAAAGTGTATACTCTCATTGAAACTGCACATTTCATAGTAAGTATGGAAGGTAGTACAGTACTTAATATATAATTGGTGATCTCAGTAAAATTAGGTTATGTGAAGATAGGTTATGTGTTAGGCACTGATAGTAGAATTTTATATAAAAATTTAGGAACTATTGGCTAGAAACAGACCAATATAGGCATTGTACCTAGAGTACTGAGATGACTAGTTTACTGGTTTATTTACCTAGAATAGTGCTGAAATTGTGCAAGCAAACCAGCAGGGGAAGAAATCTTTCAGGAAGGACACTGATCATATAGGATATATAAAAGAGAGCACACTATTTAATAAAAATTAGGTTACAGAAGAGGAGAGAGATACATACAGATTAAATATAATAGATTAGAAGAGTAGAATAAAAAATTAAAAGAAATATTATATATTTTATTTTGTGTGAATAAAAGTTTTAGATAGCCAGAAGTAGAACTGCAGAGTTATTTTATTGCTACAGTAAAGATAGTATTAGAGAGATTGCTTCAAGAGGGAGTGACTGAGGATAATTGTACTTAATGAGAGCAAATCTAGCCAATCAGCAGGTTATTTATTTTAAAATATATTAAACAGCTTATTTTTTTCTATATCTCTTACTCTTCATTCTCTCACAACACTTACATATTTTTACTCTGTCTTTAAAACAATAAAGTGACAGTTGCTTCTTTTTTAAATTATTTAGAAGGAAGAACCAAACCATCTTGTATTGTGTTTATAGCTTAGTATTATAGATCTTTCTTTATAAAATGTTTTAAAGGATGACCCATTCAGAAGCTTTTAAAGTAAAACCTGGATGAACGAAGTATTCAGGAACTCAATTATATAAAGTAATTTTTAAATATTTTTATCTGTATCTAAAAAATATTAATACTGAAGAATTACAATGATGACTACTTCAAATAAACCTGTTTATTAAGAACTTTTTAGCTGTAAAAGTTGAAAAAAATCCAATATCATACAATATTATCTGAACTTAGAAGATACCAAAACAAGGACTTTCACACTAAACTGAGCCCAGAGATAGTAATCTATTCCATGGTTAATATTTCATAAATTATATATTATTTTACAACTAAAGTTTAGAGAAATAAAACTGCAAAGAAATCATAGGAAATTTTAGAAAGGATGTTTTTCATGTGTTATTTTGAAATAATAAATATGAGAACTTGTTGGCAGACTAAGAAACATGAGAAATAATTGAAAAAAGAGCTTTTAAAAAAACTGAGATGGTGAAATGTGGAAAACAGTATATATTCACTTGATATACCAGCTAACATAACAGAAAGAGTGTAAAAAAATGAAGATTATGAGTGGGTGTGTCAGTATTAAAGAAGAACTCATCAATATGATCAGTGATTAACTAATTGATATTTTTGAAGGAGTAATAACGTGCATTTTGCAGTGCTTGATAAACCTACACTAGCAGTCAGATTAGAGCTACATTTATCATATTCTGGAAGCATAATGGATTTTCCACAGAATCTATCATTTTTCAATCCAATTCTATAAGCTATTCAAATCCAGAATTGAAAATATTTGAAGAGGTTTTACCATTTAAATTTAGAATTCCCCAATATTATTATATTTTTTTTAAAAAATATGATAAATTTTCAAATTATTCATGGCTTATTTAGATTAAATAGTAATATTAATGGTGAGAAACTGGGAAAAAATTTTCAAATGAAAGGAATTTAATCAATAAGTATGGCTCTGAAAAATAAAATTTATTTCCAGTTATTTTTTAAGGTTCATCCCAAGTGTAAATATCAAGAAATTGAAAAAAAGGGAGAAAGTAAAAAAAAGAAAAGGAGGGTGTAAATGGGAATAAGGGAGGGAGAGGGAGTGATTAGATAAAAAAGTAGAGAAGGGGGATAATTAAGCAGAAAATAAAGGGAGGAAGAATATGAATAAAAGGGGGAGAGAGGAAGAATTCAGAAAAAAGTGAAACTGGTGAAGGAAAAAATTACAAGGGGAATGGAAAAAGAAAAAGAGGAGTGAACAAGAAAAAAGAGATAATGGAAAGGGAGGAGAGAGTATTAAAGTGATCAAGTGAATAGAAATAGGTAGTGAAAGGGAGATCTGGTGTTGGCAGGTTGTCTAGAAGAAGGAAGAAAAATACAACAGAAACAGAAGAAGAAAAGGAAACAGGAGAAAAATAATAATAAACATAAAGAATAACTACAACTAATAAAGAAGATAAGGAATTCAAATACAACTATTGGATGTAAAGGGTTCATATAAATCAAGTAAGTAATTTCATTTATCTGACTATAACAAAAACAATTGAACAATGAACCACTCTTAAATCAACCTTTGTATATAGATTTATTCTTTAATTCTAGTATACTATTCACAGTAATAAAACTTTAAGAAAGAAGTTTATATTTGTAACAAAAATATGTAAATTGTAAATTGTAAGGTATATTAAGAAATGTAGACTACAAGGTGAGAAATAAAAGCCTTTATATTGGAAAATGAGGCCCTCTGAGACGTTAATAAGTGTATATACAAAATAAAAGAAGGAAAATAATTTA
Organism: Hemileia vastatrix; assembly: GCA_030280995.1. Classification (NCBI taxonomy): domain Eukaryota; kingdom Fungi; phylum Basidiomycota; class Pucciniomycetes; order Pucciniales; family Zaghouaniaceae; genus Hemileia; species Hemileia vastatrix. The sequence goes on along the minus strand of JASXTE010000010.1, from coordinate 13,467,836 downwards.
AGATTCAGTGAAACAGATAAAATGAGGTTGTCATGTTACTAATTACAAGAGCAGAAATTATAGACCCGTCATATCCACCCTTTGAACCCTGTAACAGATTAATGTATTTATATAAGATAATTCATTGATTTAAAGCAGGGAGTTTGTAACTATAGTAATAATAAACACGTTACATAATTTGTTATTTTATTAAAAATCAGTTCTAATAAAATATAAACATTATACTATGTGTAATTTAAAATTTTAATATGCTTAATTTATATAGTTTAAAATAATACTTATTAATTAAATTAAACTAATTTTACTAGTATAATAGTTATTGAATATAAACAAGTAAGTATTCAAATAAATTCACTAAGTTATTAAAATAAAACCTTTTATATTCAAAAAATGTGTTTTTTCTTGTTTTAATTGTCTTATTGACCCAATTGTGAGTAAAAAGAGTTCTAATAATCTTTGGATGTGAGATATAATTTTTATTTTTTAATATATATTTAATTAATTATAATATAATGTAAATTTATAGTATAAGTTTGTAATCAATTAATTATTAATCATTAAAATCATAAAAAAATGCGCCAACTATTATAGAATAGAATATTTTTTGTTATGTCTATTTTAATGTATATACAAATAATGATAAAATTTAATATAAAATTTATTAAAAAATATTGTTATATAATTTTATTTTAATATAATATTTCATTTGTATATATACTTTAAATACTATTTGTCTCTTGTTTAAGTTTATGTAGTTTAACATAAGATTTTACTAGACTCTTAGTACATCCTGGCTGAGATATGGGCTCAACAAAGGTCACTACAAGTTATTGAGCAGAATTAAAACTAAGGCTAAAACAAGGACAAAAACAACTAGACATCTCACTATGCAATATAGGGGGTTGACTTGCTAGCAAGTCCCCAACCTGAACTCAGACAGAACTCAGATAGAACTCAGACTGAACCCATATTGAACTCAGACCAAGCTCTACTTTAACACCCACCTAAAACTGTTCTTCTGAGTGGTTTTCATACCTGATTGTATGGTTCCTTTTTCAATAGCTCAATGTGTGTTCAATATGTGGTGAATTTGAGTCTAAGTTTGCAGACTTTCTAGCAAGTCTGCCCCCCATATTGTGTGGTGTCTAGTTCACTGGTTTTTTCTGCTGTGTTTAGAGACTACCTAGCTAGATAAACTGTGGGAAAAGCTGAGTCACATTTGAAGTTTGGGTGGAAATTTCCTGCAGTCAAAATGAAACATGATGGTTTGTAATAAAATGAGACATCTGATCATACTAATGTCATGTACAAGAAATGAAACATGTTATGCATGTTGTTTTTAGTGGGGGTGTAATTGTGCCATGTGATGTGTGTAAGATAGCTGTACTTCAAGAAAGTTGCATGATTTCATGTCACATAAATTATGCATGAAATGGGCTTGGGTGCTGTGCCATGTCTCATTGTGGGGCATTTTCACCCAAAATGAAAATGTGACACAGTTTTTCCCACAGTGAAAGAATTATCACCTATTCTAAAGCTAGTGATGTCATTCTTAGTTTTTTAATTAAGTTCTCACCCTCATTATTTTTTAAGCAGCTTTCTGGTGACAAACTGAATTTGCTCCAGTAAAAACCTAATTTTTTGACTGAACAGTCAAATTTCCCATATCTACACCCTTCCCAAATGTAACTAGCTCTATGTGTTGCTTTTCTTCTTTCCCCTCATCCAGTAATAATTTTAATACTGCTAATTCATAAAATCATACAGCTCATTTTCTATTAGCTGCCCTCCCACCAACCCAAAAAGAAGGATTTTTGCTCACCTGACCTGGCGCCTCCAACCATTTGATATACAAATTCTCACCCCAAATGTTTAGACACCACCAACTACCTTACTTTTTCTTTCCTCACACTTTGGATTCTCCTCTCCTATTGATTTTGATCCTTGCTTCACAAAAATTTTCTCAAAATTGTGAGATTTTATTTTTTTATCTTTTCTTTCTTCTTGTCAGCTGGAAGGCTCCACTGGACTATAAACAGACAATTTCTAGAAGCTATAATTATGATAGCCTATAATAAAACAGAAATAATATAAAAAATCTATATATTTTTAAAAAGATCATTAAAAAGTTATAGATAACTATAAGTAGAACTAAATAAATACATTATTATTTTTACTTCAATCCATGATGATACTAATGGATATAATCTGTTTAAAAGGTGTTATGACCAAAAAGCTAAAACACCAAAATTTTATTTAAAGAGATCATTAAAAATTTATTAAGCACTAAATTAAAATTTCATATAAATGGGATTCAAATTTTTCAAAAATTACTTCTTGGATGTGCAAGGAACAATGAAGAGTCACTATTTTCACTTGGGTGGAAAAAATTACTGGATGTAGGATAACACAAATGGAAAACTTAAGTTCTTTCTTTAAATATTAAATATTCTGTATTCATTTTTGGATCAGTTTAAAGCCTCATAGGAAGTTTCAAATGGATCTCAATGGATTTATTTTCTTTAATTCATATTGTTTTTTCTGTTATCTTTTTCCTTTTAAACTATATCTTAAAAAAGGCATTGTTTTTCTTATCTAGTTGTCATATATATAGCTAGAGAAGTTATCTATCCATCACATAATGAAAGCTGTGCTCTTTATGGTGCTTGAAAATAACTTTCTTTTTTCTCTAGATACAAATTAAATATATGTATGTTTTCACACATTTATTAACCTTTTACTGCAGAGAAGACTTATTAAAACCTTATTATTTCTTCCTTTTAATTATTTAATTCATTTTTTATTCCTTTTATGAAGGTTAATTTAATTTTTTTCCACTATATTTACTTCTAATTCCTTCTATCTAGTTCTGGTTTCACTTTATTTCCTCCCAGATCTTATTTTCTTGCCCTTATTAAATATATGTGTCTCTCTCATGAGAATATTGTAAGCACATGGTGTGGGAGGTTAATATGTCCTTTTACTTGACTCATCCAGAGTAAGAGTGGGGCAGATGTAGCTACCATAGGCTTGGGACACCTTTTAGTACACAGCATCTAACCTAGAGGAGGTCTGAAGCCAGATAGAAGGATCTTTGGTTCTAGGGATATCTGATGCATCATGGGGCATAGGAAAGAGAAATTTAATATATATAGGGCTTTTTTCCGGTCTTTTATAATCATATTTTATTTTCCATTATAATTTTTTAAGTATTCAATAAATTTTAAATAAGTAAAGTAAGAAATGTGCCACCTGTTGAATATATAGTGAGTTATATTATCCAAAAATTTTATTTAAATTATCTTCTGCTATATAAAATTATTTTTGGGAGTATTGGGTTGATTCCATCACACTCTTAAGTTGCTAATAGTTGTTGCAGTCTGTGTATTTAATTTCTGGTACAATAATTTTGATTTTATAATACTTTATATATGTTATATATGTCTTTTGTGATACATTCATTTTTATACATTATATTGGTATATCTTTATATATAAAATAGGGATCTCAAACCCTACCAAATACACCACATAAACATGCCACAAAAAAGGTACCAAACCTGCCATCAAAAAATGAAATACACCTGCCCTGGACAAGTATATTTTGACAGTGTATTTATCACTAAAAATGTCTTCTTTTGGGTAAAAAAATTTATTAAAATATATCCCTTCTAAATCATGATTAGTCAGAACTTGGTACAGTGGGGTGACAAAAGGTTGAGTCTGATATTGGAGGTTGTTTTGAACTCTCCCCATCTTCGCCAGTTTACTTCAGCACAACAATAATCTCCGCCACCATCATTTTTTTTTGTATTTTGACTTTGCATCCTTCTTTCTTCAATAGTAAGTTTATTTTAATTTGTTATCATCCTTTTTTTTGCATTTTAAACTTCTCAAATGAATTTGTTTTTCTTTCCTTAAATTTGTTTGGATGGCGAGCAAGAAATCTGCAAAAAAGTACTGTACAACTGAAGAAAAAGCTACAGTTGTCCGGTTAGTGAGCAAGGGAATCTCTACAAGAAATGTAGCATCTTTATTAGAAATTCCTCAAACATCTGTATCTTCCATTATGTAAAGATACCATCAGAGGGGCACAGTCCAAACTCCAAAACCAAAGGGGTGCCCCTTGAAAATGACTGACAGAGATCTTTGGAAGCTTGCATGTGTGCTAAAAACTAATCCAAAAGCAACATTAGCTGAAATAACTGACTCAATGTCTGCTAATTTTTCTTGACAAACTATCCAAAGACATGCACATTAGCTTGGATTCCACCGCCAAGTTGCTGCTGAAAAATCATACTTAAACAAAATTCACAAGAAAAAGAGACTTGCATTTTCTAAGGATCACTTAAGCTGAAATGTGGATGATTGGATAAGGGTTATTTTCTCAGATGAATCAAGTTTTGAGATTGGAAAAAAGTCAAGAAAAACATTAGTTTGGAAAAAGAATGGTCAAAAGTTCCGGAGAAGATGATCCAACCAACTTTTAGAAGTGGATGCACATCAGTTATGGTCTAGGGTGCTTTTTTTAATACTATAAAAGCACCTCTCACATTTCTTCCTCAAAACCAACGGAAATAAACTGATTTTTTTCTGAAAGTTTACATGGATACCCTTCTCCATTTTGTTTCCAAGCATGATCCAACTCGCAAACTAATCTTAATGGATGATAGTTCTCCAATACACGCATCTTTTCATTGTAAAAACTATAGATCAAAAGAAAACATTCATAAAATGGAAAATTGGCCTTCTCAATCTCCGGATTTGAACCCTATAGAAAATGTATGGCATAAACTCAAAACTACCATTCAAAACTATTATCAGAAAAAAAATATCAACCAGTTGAATATTTCACTCAAGATGGCTTGGGAGAGCTTTCCTGATAGTTTTCTAGAAAATTTAGTGGCATCAATGCCATCTTGAATGGAGTTTGTTGTCAAGGCACATGGTGGAACCACCCCATGGTGACTGAAAACAAAATATTTCTTTTCTCTGTGAGTTTTTATTATTTTCAAACTCTGTTTGGTGAAAATTTTCATTATTCTATCCAAAATATCTAGTGGTATTTTTTTCATATTTTTTAGATGTTTCCTCACTGACTTGAAAAATTAAGCCACAAGAAAGCTGTAAATCTATATGGGGAAACTATTTATTTTCATTTTTTTACTATTATATTCTTGTTCTAGAGTCTCAATTATATCATATATCAAAGTTTTATAGAAGTTGAATAAAAGTTTTATGAGTAATAAATAAATGAATTTGGACTCAACCTTTTGTCAGGGTACTGTACAGATATGCCAAAACTAGGTGCAAAAGTGCAAACACCTAGATTTTTTTACCTAATCCTTAAGGGCTTATTCATACAAATAAGGTATGCGAATTTCCAGCCCTTAATTAGTAAATTAATCATAAACTTACCCTTAATCTTTATCACTTTTCACTAACATAACATTGCATTTTCAGTCCACCATCAACTTGAGATCACTACTACAGCTCTAGCTCTTGATCTAATGGTTAATTATGATACTGATTCCAATTCTTTAATGCCTCCACCAATAGAATCTAGCAGTAATTTATTGTCTCAAACCAGTTATATGAATTTTAAAACAATTCCAATCACCCTCTCTCATTTTGAAGGCCAAGATTAACTAATTTACAATTTTGAGCAATGAGAGTCTCCAGTTTCCCAGTTTCACCTGTTTTGGTTCAGCTCCCAGACTTGAAATTGCACCACATTTGAAATTTAATAACACTTCTAAGAATCATTTTAACTAAGATATATCATCTCTCACTTCCATCACTCATTTTTTTGGTTCTGATTTGTAATTTAATTGCTGATTGAAATGTCTTTTTTTTGTCTCTTTTTTTCTGTCCTTTTTTTATCATATTTTTTGTTTCAATATCTGATTGATCTGTTCTTTTTTCCTTTTCTCTTGGTTTTTCCATATTTTTTATTCTTAATTTACTGACTTTTTGGTGTTTTTTAGTCATTTTTAGGTTTTTTCTATTTTTTGGCCTTATTTTTCTAAGTCACTTCAGAATCATTCTGAAACCATTCAGAAAGTTTTCTGAGAATTTTTCAATTTTTTTTAGATGTTTTTGGGCAAATTAAAGTCTTTTTTCATATAAATCAATTCACAAATGTTTTCTGAGCAGTTACCAGTAATTTTTAGGTGTTTTTTTATTATTTATTTTTGGCTGTTTTGGGTCCTTTTTTCACTAAAACCATTCAGAATAATTTGAAAACATTTGGTAAAAATTTTGAAATTTTTGAAAAGAATTTAAAATAAATTTTCAGTTATTTTTTGGCACTTTTCTGCAGTTTTTTGGAAGCTTTTCTTTGGAACCATTTTCCACATTTCTGGGAAATTTTGGGACACTTTTTCTGGGAATTTTGGGAAACCCTCAGGAAACTATTTTGGGAACTTTTGGGAACTTTTTTGGAGACTTCTGGATAATTTTTTGTAACTTTTTGCAACTTTTGTGGAAGATTTTTTAGGCTTTTTTTTGGTGACTTCTTGAACTATTTCAGGTATTTTTTCTCCAACTTTGTTGTTTTGTTATTTAGATTGATTTTCTTTGCATTATTTAGATAAAAATAACTGAAAATCTAGAGTTGGTAAAACAGATTCATAAGGTAAGAAACAAAGGTAATGTGAAAGATAAATCATTGGGTAGCCAAAAAAAAGTATGTAGTCTTATATAGGTTGTCAATTTCTATTTTTGTTTCATGAATTAAAATTTAACAAGTCATATATGATACTCTACTTATAAAAATTAATGAGCCATCAAGCCATGTGTTGTATGACAAAAATAATGGTGACATTTTTTTTCCTCATGAGGTTCATGTATATACTTGTATTTGATTTCATTGACTTCAGCCACAGATTATTTCCACCAATATTTTTACTTGAGTTTTCATTAATTTAAGTTTTTAATTATCTTATATGATTTGTTTACATGTTAATTATAAAATAATTTATAATTTGGAAATATAGGATCCCCTCTTCAATAAAACATAGAAGAGGATATTTCAAATTTTTCTTTCCCAAATATTTTTTTGACTTAGAAAAAAATTGGTGATCCCAAGCCCCTGCTGTAAAAAATAGCATGGGAGGGTATTTAAAAGAACATTTTTGACATAAATTTATTTTGACTTAGAAAAAAGTTTGTGATCTGTACCCAGAAATAAATATGACAATGAAGATAATGTTTAAGAAAAAATTTACAAAGATGATAAATCAAAGACAAAACACAAATTCCTAAACATAATTGATAGAAAAATTGAAAGTATTATGGAGGGAGTAGGATCTAGATGATTAGATATCAGTAGTTTAGTTAGCCACAAAAAAGGATTAAATTTTTAAATTTTAAATTTTTCATTGTCCTCTCTTGGAATTCTAACCTTATCCCTCTCTAAATCTAAAAATCTATCTCAATTTCTAAAAAATTTTCATCTATTGATTGTGAATGAGGCCAAAAACAAGCAAACATTTTTTTCTTGAGTCATTTGCTAGGAGGGTTTGATTCTTTATTATCTAACTGGTCATTGTCAGTTACTTCCTTTTAACATTCTTGATTTGATGAGCTTTGGTTCTGGTTAATACATGTCACCACACAATATTCGGACGGAACTTGCTAACAAGTCCTCAACTTGAAGTCAGATTGAACTCAGACTGAACTCATACTCAAATGAGACTGAAATATGCTTGAAATTATCCTGAACTCTGTGCTAATACTCAATGAATCTTCTGTGAAAGTATAATGAATGCCTCAATAGAGGATTGCATGATATTTGGTGCTTGAAACAAGTAAAAGTTGAATGATTTTCTGTTTTATGATTATTAGTCAAAATTGAAAGCCATTCTTTTAGACTGAATTATAATGTTCAGCTTTAAAATATAGGAGACTGAGAATGTAGGTTTTTTAGTATTATTTGGCTTCTCTCATTATAAGGATATAATCAACTTTTTAATTGATAATACATTATGAGTGGATTAGTTATTCAAGATTATTTTTTGAAATTTCAGAAGTCTTGGGATCTCTTAAAACCTACCTTTTTCTAATCTACACATTTTTTATATATATTTCTGATGAAACAAAAAAATGTAAGAAAAATATCTAAAAATTTTACTCAAAGTTTAATTTCATGTGAAATTTTTACTACTCTTATAACATACATTTGTTCCTTTGTAGAAAAATCATTGAACTTCATTTTAACTAAAAAAATGTATATGTACATAATTTTTTGTACTTTGAAGAAGATACTTATCAATATTTTTAGTAATGGTATGGGTTCAGTTAAAAACCTATTAAAGGTAATCATAAAATGACTTCAAAATTCTGACAAAAATTATTGTGTTATTAAATAAATTTTACCAATCATTTCCATGGAGTCACTGGACTCATGGAAAAAATGATGTGCATATTCATTCAATATGGCTAAATATTGATTAATTGCATTGTGAAACTTCAAAACCATTTATATTCATTTTTACTCCTTCTCATTTCTCCAAAAAATGAGTTCCTTGAAATGTCTTGGTCAATTTATGGTTTTCTTTGAGCCAAAACCATCATATATGATATTACAATTATCAAAAACCCAAACAGAAAAGGCAATGCTTCAGCAAGGTAGAAAAAGAGTTCATATTCTTTCTATGTTAGACACAAAGACCCTTGAGATTATTGGAGATCTTTTGGAAAATTAAAGTGAACAAACTGGACCACTTCTTGGATAAATTGGCGACTGTTCTCATTGGTTGAACTTTGAATCTGTAATGCAGCCGCAGCACAAAACCTATTTCAGAGCTACATAGTCAAAAAGCAAAATGAAACATTTCAGCTGTGGTACACTTTATTTGGAATTGAAAGGTATCTTAATGAAATAAGATGAATATTTTATCTTGCTGGAATAATTATACTTCAAATTGATGATTACAACTTTGAACCATGTTACAATGATGCTTCTTATTGGTCAGAAATTGACTCATTTGGGATTAGTCAAAATTTGATAACTCAAAATCAAACACTAGGAATACAAATGGCATCAAAAATGCACCAACTTCAAGCAGTCAGATTTATGATTGACAACAAAAAAGTAATGAAAGATAAACTGAATAAGCTTTGGGAGCATGATAATAATAAATGGCTTCACAGTGTTTACCATCCTCAAAAACAAGAGTATGAAAATGTTGAACAACACTTTGATGGATATGGGTCAATACTTGCAGATGACATGGGTTTTAGAAAAATGCTATCAACACTTGCTCTTATAAGTGCAACACAAGAGCAAGCAATAAAATTTCAACAAATATTGGAGATTTTTTGTAAAAAACTAAGTTTTGCCACACTAATTATATGCCCATTATCTGTACTCTCAAACTGGGAAGATGAAATAAATCTTCATTTCGACTCTCAATCATTTCCATTCAATGTGTTTCATGGTCAGATTTGTGATAATTTACAAGAAAAAAAACTCCAGAAAACTGCAATTGTACTTACCACCTACAAAAAAGTCAGCCCTTTGACAATAAATAGGCAAATGGAAAAATAGTTATCACTTATAAATAACATTATATGGTATCAAATTGATCTGGATGAAGCACAGTAAGTTATATATGTATCTTGACACAAAAAATGATGTTAAGAAACTTAAAAAGAAACAATAACATATTATAGCTACAATAAAAATCCTCTAGCCAAACAGAAACAGAAGATTTTTAGTTTAATTTAAAAGCATTGACTATGTTTAACAGGAACACCATTGAAGACAATTCTATTGTACTAGCTATAGGCCTTGACCAAGGGAGTCGGAGTAAAACTGGAGATAAGAGCCCCTGTCTCTTTGAGAAATACCAGGTGAGATTTATTTGCTACAAAAAATTAGAGACTGTTACAATACCCCTTCCAACACACTTCTTGACTGCTTAACAAGTCAAGAAAGTATCCTAGATAGACCACAGACCAAAGAGAACCTTAAATGCAGAAAAATACACAGCAGGAAACCAAAACACTGTGCACTTGTTGCACAGAAAACAGCAATAATACTTTATGCAGGTTGCAAAGCTACACCAGATAAACCAGTTGCCAAAGTTGAGTTAAATGAAGAACTAAACTGCAAAAAACACAGCCAACTTTGGCCAAAAAATAGTGAAAACTAAGTGAGAAAAAATGATATAATTACCAGATGGTTGTATGATAATTAAGGTTGCCCCAAACTGTCTTATTAAGTATGTACACACAGACCACCACCTAAAAATCCATGCACAGCAACAAATTTGGCGCTTTTGACAGCCAAATTGAATAAAAACCCTCTAGAAATGCTCCCCAGCCTTCTATAAAAAAGGCAGGAGGGCTTCCCGCCTAGAGTTGGCCAGACCTCCCTGAAGCCAGAAAACCACCAAAAACCTCCAATAAAGCCCAAAATACTTAGAAAAAGCCACCACGACTACTAAAACCCTTAAAACACAAAATTAAGCTATGACAACTTTGAGACATAAAATATAGAGCCAAACTAGCTCTACTTAATGGTACTGAGCACTTAACCCTAAGACTTATGGTTATCCCATAAAACACACAAAACAAAATTAAACAGCTATCTTTTAGAAATGAAAAGTGAGTAAATGACCCCTTAAAACTTGGAATATGAAAATTTTCAACAGGACATCAAGTATAGAGAAAAACCAGGGCTATCCAATGGTAGCACCCAAATACTCATAGTTGTAATGTTCACTGAATAAAACCAAAATACACCTAATTCTTCAACCAATTTCAATTAAGACATACAAAAACAGCCCCAAACAGACTAACAAAGGCCTCTGCCAATGTTGGAATATGACATTGTTACAAAAATCACCAGAAGATATGCAGAGTTTAATCACTTTTCTTCAGTTGGATGGATGGATATGAGGGGTCTCTTTGGAGAGAACAAATTACACCAAAAATTAAGGTTGGCTCATTGCAGACAGTCAAAAATATCAACCACCTTATGAAGGTAGTCTGCTTACAGAGAAGAAAAGATCAAAAAAAAGTTCTTGGGATAATAGTGAATTTCTATGGCCACTAAAGGTTTTACAACTATTTTGTGACCATCCAATGTATGAGCTTAGAGAAGATAAACAGCCTGATGGGTATACATGGAGAGATTTGGCTAAGATATTAAATCTCATTGAGCATGTGATGGAGTTTGTTCAAGGAGAAAAAGGGATAAAGGAGCCTAAAGTAGTCATATTTTCAGAATATGTGGACTTTTTATAAATGTAAGTGACTGATTTAACACTTTTTGATGAATGAAAATTAAATGAATGATTATTTTCAAAAGGATTTCTATATCCATAAAAGAATATAACATTGGCTTTACAATGTATGTGGGTGATTTGAGTCAGAAGGCCCAAGATGAAATTCTAAGCAGGTTTAAAAACAACATCAATTTCTTTGTTCTTCTTGACTTAATTAAGTCAGCAGGGCTAGGTATTGATCTAGAATGTGCACAAAATGTTTACATTATGGTATTTTAGCATATAATTTTCAGTTAATACAAGAAATTCAACTGGGAACACTTATTAATTGAATGTTGTATTATTGTGAATTTGTGAAGGAGCCAAGCTGGAATCCATTGATATAATCTCAAGCTATTGATCAGCTTTTTCAAATGGGTCAAAAAAAACAAGGTCCATGTCATTAAATATTATGTGAGAAAGATTATTGAGTTCAGTATGTACAACATTCAAAGAAAAAAGGAGAAGCTAACTATGTATGTAAAATCAATTTTTATTGAAGAAAAAATTAAAACTAATTATTTAACTTTCTATTTTCAAGACTCAGTGTACCAAATAGTGGAGATGAATAATTTCAGCTTAAAAAGATGTTTCTCAATGAATATCTGAATGAGTTGAAGAAGTTGGAGCAGCTAGTTGAAGAAGATTATTGATGTTTATTTGGTCAGAAATTATCAACATTTTTTTTTCTTGATTGTTGAGAGTAGCTAAATTATAATTATTATAGCAGTCAAGAGGTAAAAATTGAGTTACCATTTCCAGTTGAAGCCTAGAAGGTGGTAATGATACAGAATGTATCCTTTGTATTAAAACAAAATCTTTTAATGGAAATGATGATGTCTTTGATTTTTGAATCATTTCATGAGACTGAAGATTGATATTTTGCGCTAGCATTGAAAATTCATCTGATCTCCATGATAGTGATACTTTACTTATTGACCCATCTTCATTGATTTCTGAGTCAGAGGAGCATTTTAAATTAGTAAAAATATATTGTGCTCTTGAACATATAGGAAGGGTGTTGAGAAAGTTTGTACAATGAGCAGAGAGCTTCAAAAGATTATCAGCAAACAACTCAAAAAAAAATCAAAGATGTTTGACTGAATTTTATATAACCTAGACCAAGACTTTTGATCTTTTTTTTCTCCAAACAGTCTAGAGAATAGTGTCCAAGGAGCCATCAATGAATAAAACCCATTTGATTAGCAAAAGAAATTGTGTTTGTATCAATAGGGTATGAAGCAAAACCCATCATTTGGAAAGCATTGTCCCAATTTTTGATAATAAGTTGAGCAAAGGACTGATTACAGTGAGAGTGCCATTCCAGTTTCCAAGAAAAATTATGACCTGGAAAATTGATGATTCAAGGTCATTGAGAAATGCTTCATATTCTGTCACAACATTAGAGCCTGAAGCTAAACAAATTTATACAGGGGATGTAATCAAGTCATGTGTAATTAACAAGAATTTAAAAATATGGTGATTTATAGGAAAGTGTTTCCAAGATGTTGAAGTAGGAGATATCTGCATATGAGTTCTACAAAAACTATGGATGCAGCAATAAAAAGGATAATTAGAAGGAGGAAGAATTTCAGAAAATATTTTATTTATTTGACAATAGTTTCTGGGAGGTTTTCCAGTAAGAAAGTAAGACCAATAATCAGGCATAGTTTATAAAGAATTATGTATAATAAATGCCAGAGTATGGAGGGAAATCTTAGAGCAGAAACTGTCTATCTTATATGATAGCTCCAACAGTGACATCAGGATATTACAAAGAGATTGCTAAAAACAATAAATATGCACTCAGGAAAAATCCTTAAAATCAATAAATTAAAAGGAATATCAATTTAAACTAATTTTATTACATGAGCTGAGTACTCATACATCTGAGCAAAGCATGGTTATTAAAAGAATGTACTGAGAAAAACAATATCAATAATTTCAATATGTAGCAGTGATGAGAATTACCTGAAAGGAAAGTATAAAAACAAACAACATTAAGTAAATATAATTTAAAAAATGACATTTTTCTGAAATAAATACTATTCTTTTTCTATGAAATTCCAATCATAATTAACATAGAAATTGAACAACTCAATGATAAATAGATATTAAATATGCATGAAAAAAACATATACTTGAAAATAGTTAGTTGAAATTTTTTAAATGAATTTTTTTAAAAGACAAGGCCATTTTCTTTGAAAAAGGTAACTAATTGAAAGATGTTTATGGGAATATTTCTGAATTAATGCTTCTGAAGGAGCCAAAAAATATTGGGCTATTAATTGCAATTGTCAAACCTAATGCAAGAGGTAAATTTGATCATTCACCCATTAAAAAGTGTTTAAGAAAGAATATTCAGAAAAAATCTAAAGGATATCTAGAGGGTAATTAGTCATATATGCAAATCTAGGTCTGGATGGAAATAGTGCTTATGATGAAAATAATAATTCTGTAGTAGAATTAGAAGACCATTATTTTATTAATGGAAAAGTAATTAAAGTCATTTATGTAGCATTGGTTTAATTTTTCATTACCACAGACCTAAAAAACATAAATTTAGTCACCTCACATGATTTCCCAAATCAATGAGGTGTACTTTATTTTTCAGCTGTAAAATAGAGTCCCCACCCAAAAATTGTAATGAAAACTCATAAGGTAAAAAGAAGCAATTATAGATTAATAAAAGGAATATCTGATAATAGAACTAGTTTATATAATTTTATCAATAATGTAAATATTATTATGAGGTTCAAAATATATTAAAGTATAGTTGTTTTAGAGTTTGTGCAAAATTTTATTACTAATACCAACTCAAAAAACATGGGTTAAATCATATCGGCTGCTGCCTCCCACCAGTTTCATAAATATATTTTCAGTAGGAGAGTTGCAAGAAAAATTGAATATATTTGAAAAAAGGATATTAGATTAGAATGGGTAAAGGAATAAAATATATAAAATTAATTAGGAACAAAAAAGATTTGTATTATCTTTCTTGTAATATTATTTTTGATATTCTTTTACAAAAGGAAAATAAATCCTCAAAATAATTTTTTCCATGATGATCATTATCCTGTGATGGATTTATTATTTATTGAAACCTGTGAAAAAATAAAAATGTATTATTCTGGTACCATTTTAAGATATTAATATTTCTATAAATGATAATTTAATAAATTATTAAAATAAAAAAATTATCTAACAATTATAAATTAAGATTAATAACACCAGATATTTAATAGTTTTGTTCTCATTGTAGAGATAGAGGAATCCTTTCTAGTACTTAGAGGTGAAAATTTATTTATTGATTAATCTCTTGATAAAAGTACATTCAAACATGGAAATAAATTGGATTGCTTACTCTAGTTTTTGCATAAAGTTTGTATTCATATAAGCAATTATGCAAATGTAAATAATATTTATTTAGAAATCTAGGACAAAAAAATTAGTTTCAACATTTGTTTTTGAAATTTCTCTACCAAGTTTCAAATTCATTTTCCAAATTCCACATATCCATCATCAATTCTATTTCAGCCAAAAATTTGTGACTGTACAACATTAGGAGTTGCATTCAATGTTCATCTTACTCCACTTGGAACCTACCAAAAAGGAGTTATATATAAAACTGCAAAGTGTTACAAGAATCATCAAACCAAATGTGCAAAAAATATTGATGCAGAGTGTATTAAAGAGTCTACGTTGGAAGGAAATTATGGCAGTTCATCTCAGGTATTTTAATTTTTAAAATTCAAAAATTTTATATGTGCAGAGAATTTTTAGAGAATAAAATCTAAAACATTTATTTTTTAGTTACCAAATTCTTTAAATCCAAAGTTAACTGGCACTATTCTTGGCCAGTGTAGCATGGTAGCTGAGGAGAAGTATAGTCAATCAGTAATGTTACAGGAAGAAAATCTTTATTCATCAAATAAAATCAGCTTGAGAGGATTTGAATCTTTCCTAAAAGACCAAATAAAAAATATGAAAATATTTAGGGATGATCACTCATTGAAAGTTGATGGAATCATTAATAAGATTCCCCAGTCACTAAAAATGGTATCTTTCCATCTTAAAATCAAACCAACACTTTTCACAAAGAAATTCTGTTCTAAATATTTTGTTCTTTTATGAATTTAAGCTGGATAAAAATCCTTCTATCAAAACATACACTCAAGTATTTATTTCATCATTGAAACAGTATTTGAAAAAGTTACCAGAAAAAAAACTCTCTGAAGTGTTATGAATATCTTTACACTAAATCTTACAACAAAAAATAATCATCAGTTAATAAACCAAAAAAAAATTTCTATATAATGTGTTTGTTGATTGGCTTTCAATGAAACTGAAGGAGAAGGATTTTGATGAAGGGACTCAAAAGTGCAAATCTTTTAGAAGATCAGATTGCAATATAATGGATGAAATCTTGGAAGGTGAGGTTTGGAAGAATTTCCATGAAGATTAAAATTCTTCAGAGGATGGCTATTCTGCTTTTGCTTCAACTCCAGGCAATTTGGTGTTCAGCATATATTTGTATTGGTTCCAGCCTGGAGGTAATTGGATTGGAAGTCACCAGAAATCAGTTGGGTTAATTATGCTTATTTTTATGAGCTTACCACCATCTGAATGATATTATGAAGAAAATTTATTTTTATTCTTGATAATACCAGGTCCAAATGAGCCAAAAGGTTGACAAATTTACCATCTTTTGAAACCTTTAGTTGTTGAAATCAAAGTACTTTGGGAAGGCATATGGGTCAGCTCTACACATTCTCATATGGAAGGTAAAAAAATCCAAGCTGAAATCTTCTCACTAATTGCAGATATTCCAGAACTTCAAAAAGTAGCATTCTTTGCTGGCCACTCAGAAAAAAATTCTTTCTGTTTTTTATCAATTAATGAATATGATGAGTAAGATGTGAATTAATTTCCTTTTCTGACCCATGAAGAACACATGAAAAATGTAAAAAAGGGAAAAAATTATCAAAACATTGAGAACAAGAAAAAATTGTTTTAGAGCATGGTGTCTGCTTGAGTGTCTGAATGAATTGAGCTACTGGAGACCAATAGAATATTGTGCTTTGGATATGATGAATTTCCATATGCTGGATAATCTTAAGGATCATAGCAGGATTTTTTTACAAATTTAAGATGCTGTGATTGACCTTGAAAAGAAGTTAAAGAAGGTAGAGAATTGGAATATTAAAGATTTGGATGATTCAGTTTGTCCAGAGAAAGATTTAAGAAGCTCTGAAAGTGGAAGTATTAAACTGATCAATAATATAGGCCAGAATTTTTGTTGTACAGGAGTGGTAGTATGAAACCTGTAACTGACCTAAATCTTAAAATGATAGAAAGTGAAATGAGCGTTGATGTAAGGAAGTGTCAAAAAACCAATAGTTATTTCCTCAGATCCTAAACTCAGTCAAACTCTTCAAGCATATTTTTTGATAACTTGAGTGGTATCCATGTTAGTTCAAGTTATAATTTATGGAGTCAAAAAAAAGGTTAATCATCAAAAATAGCTGGTAAAAACTCTTCTGAGGGGTTGTAAAAGCCAGATAAGGGAAATGAAAATTCTTTGAGTAAAGAAGTAGAAGATTCTGAAGAATTTTTAGACCCTATATTTACAGGAGATGAATTTCTAGTTGTAAGGAAGGTTATTCAGCAGACAATAACTCCTTCTTGGTTTACATGGGTACTGAAAATATCAGGATCTAAAACTGGAGTCTCACTCAAGGCAGCTGAGTGGCATGTACTGTATACTGTCTACTATCCACTTGCATTTATACCACTTTGTACATCATCACAGGGATTCTCAATGGGCTTAGAGCTATGGTCCAAAGAATCAATACTAATAAAGTCATTGACAACTTTGATTTCAATTACAAACTTTCTACCCCTGAAAAAATATCAAAATATGAGGTGAAAGATTTAGAAAAACTATTTTTGAATACCATCAATGTCTTCAGAGTGGATCAAAACATCAGAGGATAAAGCCCAACCTCCACATAACTCAGAATTTCCCCAATATGATAAAATGTTTTTGCCCACCTACTTACACTGCTGCATGGGCAGCTGAAATAATAAATGGTAAAATTTTAAGTATTCCAAATAATCATCATTCTGGTATGTCAACAAGAAATTTTTCATTGAATATTTCTATCAATTATTAATATCCTATTTGTATGTTAGATGAGATACCAAAAATGATTCTCAAGTATTGGCATGTTTAGACAGTTCTAATGCAGTATGAAAAATAAGGAAACATGGAGCTGAACAAAGATGAAAAAATGCTGAAATATTTGGATAGTTTGAATTCGTTTATCATGCTGGATGAAGGAATTTTTCAAAAATGGGAAAAAGTACAAATTTGAAAAGATAGTTTGAGATGGAGGTTGTCATTGTTAGAGATCAATGTTGAAAGAGTGGTGCAAGTATTAAGAAGCTTTGTGTTAAAAGAAAAAAATTTATGAACAAATCTCAGCATGAAGGAAACTCAAATATTGAATTCAAGTATTGTGATGATTGAAGTTTTGGTCAGATTGATATGCTATTCACTTAAAAGGAGGACAAGGGAGAAGTTTGGGCAATTGTTAGTTCTTTCAATGAAGTCCTGCCTAGCAAAACACACAAAGACCCTTATGAGAGTCATACTCTTCTAAATTGTAGAGTACTCAGTGATTCTAATGCAGCTTCAATTGTTGTAATTTAAAATTCAATAATAGGAAATTCAGCTATCCTGGAACAATGGTGAGGAACTTTTGGTATGAAAGAGAAGATTATTATGGCTGTTGGGTTAAGGTCTATTGTAAGTCAAAACTAAGTATTCTGAATATGGGAATTTTGAGTTAATTTTGATACTTTGGAATTTGAAAGGGGTGGTAATGCAAGCAAATTGATTAATGGAGTCATCATGGGTGGAGAATGGGAGAAAAAACATTTTTTTGATTGAGAAATGCCTTACAAAGTTATATAAAAAATATTTCCATAATTCCATTTATAGCTCAGTATTATGAGTTATGAAATATAAAGATTATAGGAAAACAACAAAAATTAAAAAAATAGAAAAATTAATAAGTAAGGTTGGAAGTATAAATAATACTCATTTCAGTTTAGGAACTCAATTTTGAGTCTAATTCCAAGCCTATTTATAAATTTTTTCATCTGATTATTTGTTAACACTATTAATCAAATTCTTGTGAAGGATTAAAATAAGGACCAAGATTTTAATATGAGTAAGGCATTATTATCTACTAAATCATTCCTGCAAGTTAATCATTCAATATTTCAAATTGAACATAAATTTTGCAAAAAATAGGTCAATTATTAAATTCTATTACTGATAATAGAGCTATGGATATAGATGTGGATTACAAAAGTCCAATCCCAGAGGCTAAGGATGGTAATATTAGCCCCCATTCTTTTCCTTTTACATCTATACTTAATGAGCAAAGGAAGAAAAATAATCCACATGAAAATCCAGAAAAGCAGACAAATCAAAATGGGGCTTCTAAGAATTCTAAATTTGTTGCAGGGTTACTGAATGATTTCCTGCCCAAGACTACTGAAGAAAATACAAGTGAACCCAAATCTTTCAGTTGAGTGCTTAAAATTATTTTGATGAATGAAAATGTACTATTAATGACTCATTTAATTTGTTTCCCTGTTTCACAGACACTTTTGATCCAAAGCTAGGAAATAATATTAAGGAGAGAAAATGAAAAGCAGCTGGGAGAAGAGCAGCAGAGGATCATCAAGAAAAAGTCATAAAATCCATCTCAAAAGCAAGAAATGCACCCAGAAAATCTGAAACAATTAGTCAAAATATTCACCACTTCTTAAGAGTGTGCCTGGTGGCCCAACACAGATGAATCATTACCCAGAAAGACCAAATGAAGAGGAGGTTAAAAATTGGATTAATTGGACTCATAACAAGAAGAATATCCTTCAACAGGCCATTGAAAAGGTTATTTTAATTCATCAGCCAAAAGCTGCTGATGATAAAGATTATTTAGCTATAACTGTAGCTGCCCACATTGGAGCAGAGTTTTTTTTACCTGCTTTTCAGCCTTCAAGTAATTTATTGAGCATTCTAGGAGGTCCGCCAGTTCTGATGTCATTGAAAAAAATCTTGAGTGGACTTTAGAAGAAAAAGGATTTCCCAGGCTTACTTTTGAATGGTCATGCAAATCATTTCCAGGATCAGTCAGGAATCAGGTAGTATCAGAAATTTTGACAGAATTTGCATTGAATTGGGTGGATGAAGAGAAATTAAAATTTGTTTTGATTGTCATCAAACAGCGGGTTTTAAATAAAGGTAAAGAATTGAGAAAGTATAAAAGAAGAAATGATACTTCTCTAGCTGACACTAAGAAGATAAAAAATTCAAAGGCACAAGTGCAAAGACACCAAAAACAATGAGGATTTTCATAAAAACCTTTCAAAATGAAAACTAATTACAAGATATTATTTTATTTAACATTTTAGATAGCCAAAACACATTGGACTATATTGGGAGAATACTGCCATGGAAATGAAAACTTTATTGCCATCATTTTGAAAATGGAATGCATGTCAGATATTGAGGAAGAACATTAGCAAAAAATCAAAAGGCTCTTCTTCAGTATAAAAAGACATATGATCCCTCTTCTGAAAAAAAATATTTGAAAAATGGTGTAATTGGTGTCCCTAAAAATTTACTAAAATTTTTTTATTTAAGTGATTTTTTAAAAAGTCTAAATCATATTGAAAGTGATATTCTTTCTGCTAAAAAAGAAGTTAATCTAGAAAAGATTTATTCAAGCTTGACTTACCTATTTAAATAAATAAATTTTTAAAAAGCTTTTTTGTACATCATATAATAGATATATTTTTAACTGTAGATATTACTTAGTTTTTGTTAAAGGGGATTAATGCAAAAATTATCATTATTAATCAGGTAACTTTTTGCCTGATGTAAGTATAAAAAGTAAGAAAAACAGTTTTTTATTAGAAAATATATCATTTAATGTACATGAGAAAAAAGTAAAGTGAAATTTATTAAGTTTTAATCTTTGGATTCTAATGATAGAACAATTAAGTTTGTATAGGTTTGATTGTGCCATATAGGTACATATGGAACTATGCATGTTGGAACAAATGCTTTAGATAATCATAGTGATCAAATAAATGTGAAAATGGAATAAAAAAAGTCTTTTGCTAATTATGCATTACATTCCATAAATCCTAGAGAAGCAAAGGTTGTTAAACCTGTATTAAGAAGCAAAAAGGTGAATGTTTATTCTTTCACCAAAAGCTTAGTTCCTTTTCAATTTCCATCAATACATTCAACAAATATTCAATATAATTTTGAGTAACTATTTTGATTTTGATCAAATATTCATAATATAAATTTTCTAATAATTAAGCTAATTATGATTTTAAATAATTTTTTTCATAAAATTTTTTTGAAATATATCTCTTAAAAAATGTTTAAACTCCTTCTTAAATCATTCTGAACTCATGCTGAACTCAGGTTGAACACAGGTGGGAGATTTTTGTGGGGAAAATTTTAGAACAAGCTCAAACTTTATCAGGTGAATTGAAGATTTCTCATCCAGCTCAAGTATAATCATCAAAGGATTTTATGCTTAGATATATAATTATTTACAATGCAATGTTTAGTTTGGAATTAATGTTGCATGTCTATTCTTAAAAAGGTAATCCCTAGCAGCTAAGTCGTGGAGATTTCATATCCAATAACAAATTTCAAATTGTATAATAGTTTGCTCAGGAAAAACATTACCATTTTTTAAGAATGATTGCTTCAAAAATTATATAAGAGTGTCAGATATCAAAGATTTATCAAATCATCCCACATTTCTCTAAATAAATCAAAACATCATTGGTCTCAAAGATTTTCTCCACTTGATAAGTTAGTAAAATTTAAAAGATTCATCTATTAATAAATATTATTGTGCTCTTCATTCAAATTTTTCATAATCTCATCACATTTCAGACACATGCTCCCAGAAATCATCCACCTTATTGTCAGGATCTAAGAAAAACGCAACACCATCACCTTATTATTAAAAAGTCAGTGATTAAGAACTACTTTTGTGAAAGCTTATATTTCATTATGTATGTAGATGCTTAAGAAATAAAAGAAAATTTAAACAAGAATTCCACTTTTGAAAAATTTTCTTTCCAATCAAGCCATCCATTACAATCAACATCAAGGGAGCCAGCACTTCAGTTGGAAATTATTGAGATTATGTCCAAAGAATACTATTCCAAACTCAATTTGATAGAGGAACCAGCAGCATCTTTTGTTTAGGAGTTGGAAGTAATGAATGTTCACAAGTAATATGTGGATTTGGGATCATCATTTCTTACCTTTTTAAATGTCAAAAAAATGTGAGTAATATCATACTTTAATTGTTATTTTATCTAAAACTTTATTCTTTATGATTATTAGCATATATGGATAGTAAGCAAGTTCCTAAATATTCTCATGTCAAGTTCAAGGAAACATAAGAGTTGGAATTAGGTAGTGCCTCAAGAATTTCAACAAGAGGGTGGAGAATACTCATCAGATAAAAAGAGCACGTACCTCGTTAAGCTCCTCTATAGTCCCAGCATATTCTTCATCACATACTTATGATGGAGAAGAAGGTTCAGAAAGAAAAGATGTTATTAATTTATTTGTAAGTATAATTTTGTTCATATGAACTCTCATGAGATATACTGTATCCCTTCTCATAAATTATTGTCTTTCCATTTAACTATAGGGAAATTAATCAAGGTAAATCTGCATCAGGTAAAAGATAAATATCATAGCTAATAATTTAATATGGATTTTTTAAAACTGAAACATTTCTTTTCATAATATTTACACAGACATAGATGCAGGAAATTCACAAAAGAAAAAAGAAAAACCAATCATTTCCAGTGACAATCCCAGCAGAGAGATATCATCTGCAGCCAAAAAAAACAACAGAAAGGGATGATGAGATACCACATTTTCAAACAGAACCATTAAGTATGTGTATTTAAAATTTTTTTTCAAAGAAAAATGTGGACTAAATTGTTAACATTTTTGTAGTATCTTCTGCATTAAAAAGCTATCCTTGTTCATATATATGGATTTAAAACCAGATAAAAAGAACTATATTATTTTTTCAAACGAAAAATCAGCTGGAAAAATGTGAAAAAGGCATGGAATGAAATCAAATTCTTTCTGAATTTTAAAGGAACAGAGAAGATTTTAAAACAATCATTTGAACCATTCTTGTTTTATTTCACCCAATTCTCTCATGCAGAATGGGTAAAAGTCATCAATAAATTAGGTAATTTCATCACTATTGAAAATAAAAAATTTCTATTTAATAAATTTATGACTCTTATTGTAGGATCTTATTTTTTGGATTTTAATCAATCTACACAACCATGGTACTTGACCAATCAAATTTATTTGTCAAAACTTGCAGAGATCAATGAAAAATAATTGAAAAAAACTTATGGGAACTTATGAAAAAAGAAGAAATCAACTTTAGAAACCCACCTGTTTTGTCTGCTTAGTCAATGTCAATTAGTCAGCCCCCATTCTCAACACTACTTGTTGACCCTAATTGCTTCATCTCTAGAGCTAATTGCAAAAGAAAAAATCAGGAACCTCCAACTGAAATGATTGAGAACGATGATTCAATAACACAAAGCCTTCTATTAATCAATCATTTTGTCAAACTTATGAACAAGATGCCACCAATTTTGAGTTCAGAAAGTAAGATAAAGAAGTACAATGCCATGACCAACTCAATGATGCCGCTTTTAAAATTCCAAAATGTGGTAATTAACTGTTTGAAGTCATACTTGAAATTGTATGCAAGATCACTGGCAAAACCAAAAACACAATCAGAAAAGAAGAAGAGAAGAGACAAAGAAAATGGAGAATTTATTTAGTTGGGATCAAGAAACACAGAAGAAAGGCCAATGATGCAAATTGATCAAAGTTTAGTTCAACACAACTTTCAAACTTTTTTTATGTATTTGATAGATGGACTAAGGGGTTTATTTGTATGCTATCATGATCATAGGTCTTCAAGTATTAGTGATTGTTTAGAATTTATAAGTCAGGTTTATTGTATTTGAAAAAAAAGTAATTGCACATTTAATTTGGAAGAAACTCAATAGCTAAATCATAGGTATTTTTTACAAAATCCTCAAAAATCCAGAAAATAGGCAAGACTTCTGTACACCATCACATTTGGAAATAGCCCATGCAACAACTGTAGATTTTTTGAAATATTTGAAAATTGTGCAACCTGATCCATTTCTTTTAAACTCCAAGTATTAAAGAGTAAATATTGATTATATTTATATAAATAGATGTTTTACTTGATATAATATTTATGTAAATAGATACAACAATATGAATCTTTCATAGTAATAATTAAAAACTAAAAATTAAAAAAATTTGAAAATAACAAAGATGCAGTAATTATGTAAAATGTTGAATAATTATAATACATGGATTAAAAAAAATGTGAGTAATAATAAATAAAAGGTATGAGAATGAAGTGTGAAAAGATGGAGAAAAAAGAATTATTAACAACTTGAAAGAATAACATGACAGGTATAAATGTATTTAATCAGTATAAAGTATTAGAAAAGAAGTATAGGTAAGTAAAAAACATCAAACATTAAAGATGAAGTACAGAATCATAAAAAATGTAAAAACTCTTATTTCCAATGATAAAATGATATATTCATTAATATAAAGAAAGCAGAAGTCTTATATCTGATAATAATAGGAGTATACAAAGACAAGTAACAATGAATATAATATGCTCATCAAAAATATAATTGGATGAAGAAAAGGAAAAGAATAATTTGAACAAATTCAAAACAAAATGGTTTACTCTAACTTATGATGATAGTTAAGGTTTATTGTAATTGATATTCCAAAACAGATTCAAATAGAAGTAAAAAAACATAAGTGCACCCTGATCTTTGCCCAAAGATCATGGTACACTTCTCAAAATATCTCATACAATTTCAATCCAGGCCAAATTATGATGGTAGAATCTTATATTTGGCTAAAGATGAAGGTCCACCTCTGCAAATATCATTGAACACATGTTTTCAGGCAAAAATACCATGGTGTACCCTGATCTTTGAACAAAGATCAGGGTACACCTCTTTGAATTTCAAGAAAAATTTTAATAAGAAAAAAACATATGTACTCTGATTTTTGTGTGAAAATCAGGGTACACATCTTCAATTTTCAAGCACAATGTGTAGACAGGCAAAAATAAAATTGATGACTCTGATTAAGGGTGTTTGAACAGGGGTCGTTTATATTGAAAAAGTCAGGCCCAATTTGTATACAGGCAAAAATGAAAGGTGCACCCTGATCTTTGCCTGAAGATCAGGGTAAGCATCATCAATTTTCATGTAGTTTTTGAATAACAGCAAAAAAACATTTGTGGACTGTGATCTTCTACAAAAAATCAGGGCACCCCACTCAAATTATCTCATAAAAATTCAATCCAGGAAAAAATACAATGGTGGACTCTGAACTTTGGCCAAAGATGAAGGTCCACCTCTTCAAATATCATTGAACGCATGGTTTCAGGCAAAAATACCATGGTGTACCCTGATATTTGGTGGAAGAGTAGGGTACACCTCTTTAGATTTCAAAAAAAATATTAATAGAAGAAAAAATCACAGGTGGGCATTGATCTAAATCAAACAATAAAGGTTAACTGTTCTAAATTCAAAGATAAACACAGTTTTTTTAGTAAATATAAAATAGCTGTATATAGATCTTTGATTGTTGAAATTTGTAGTTATTTTGTTCATGTATAAATTATAACAAACTAGCCATGATTAATATCCATAGGTCAAGATTTACATGTGGTTTTAGAAAGTATAGTAAACCTTCACTTGAAAATTTTTGAGGTGAACTTTTATCTGCAGGGGAAGATCAGTGTCCTCCATTGTACTTTTTCATGAATTGAAATAATATGAAATAAAGTAAGAGGTGTATGCTGATCTTTGCCCAAAGATCAGGGTACGCCATGGTATTTTTGCCTGAAACCATGTGTTCAATGATATTTGTAGAGGTGGACCTTCATCTTTTGCCAAAGATCAGAGTCAACCATTGTATTTTGGCCTGGATTAAAATTGTATGAGAGATTTGGAGAGATGTACCCTGATCTTCAGGCAAAGATAAGGTTACATGTAAGTGGGTTTACCATTATATTTTTGCATGTCATCACATTGAACTTGAAAATTGAACAGGCTTACCTTGATCTACAAGCAAAGATCAGAGAAAACATGTGTTGTGGCATTCCAAATCTTTGTACGGCTCTAAAAGTCTATTTAAAATATTTATTGGGAATAGGATGGTGATCAGAGAAGCCGTATTAGTTTAAAATAATTTATTATTAAACAAAAAATGAAGTTGAAAAAGTCAAGATATGAATGTTTGGTCAGATTTATTAATTTCACGGGTCATATGATTTTTTATGGCCGCAAAATTAAATTTTATGAAAGTCAAGAAGCTCAACAACCTTTTGGAATTTTCCCTGAATTTTTACCATTTTTCTTATATTTTTAATTAATTTTAAAAGATTTATTAAATTATTTACATTTTTCAAAACTTACTTAAATTTAATGATTTTTCACAGGGTGAATAGAGCTGCATTTAAGGTTCTAATTGAGTCCAGATGTCCGTACGAGCTCTGGAAGAGCTCTGTCTGCGCTTCAGAGGGAAAAGGGGCATGTGACTTATTATTATGCATATAAGGCTTTAGGCTCGAAATTATTCAGGAGGAGAGAAGGACAAAAAATAATATAACAGATTATAACAACCATTATTCATATTTTTCTTTTTTCAACAAAAGAATTAATTATTTATAATACCCTTATAAAATAACAATTTTACATAACACTTTAAATATTTTACTAAACAACTCTTAAACATTAACATATAGGGTATCATTAGAAAGGTCTAAACTCCAGGGACTCATTTATAGTATATGTTTTCAAAAATGATTAAAATATAAAAACATTAAAACTTCATTCTTTTAAAATATTGTGTCTGGTGTAACTTTATTGTTGCATTTCAGTTGTTTTTCACAGAAGAACTGCTCAATCATCCTAACAAGCGTTAATTAGACAGGGTCTCATTCTTTATTATTATCAAGTAAACTTTTAAGCTTATTGATCTAAAAAACTCACAAATTCATTTAGAGGGACAGGGTTTTCTCTGATTATCCAACTCCTTCGGATTCTGCTTACAGAAAGGCAACTGTAAGAGTCTACCTACAGTGTATTTCTTCTTTAATTAAAAATGTATATGAAATTTGAAGAGGTGTACCTTTACCAAAAGGTGTTAATCAGTGTTTGTCCCAGTATTTTTTCCCACTGAAATAGTCCTATCCTTTAATCACATCAATATTAATATTTTCTTAAAAATCACATCAATATTAATATTGACCTAATTTCAACCTCCTTGAAAATCTATTCATTATTTATAATTCTTAGATAATATTTTCTTTGTATCTACTTATTTGAGCAACTTCATATTTCTTTTACTATATACTTCAACATCTACATGAGAATATACTATATTTTTAACTTTTATGTTACTGTGCTTGTGCTATCTATGTCATTCTAATTGGCTTCACTATCAGCTAAATATCTTTCCTTCAGTCTCAATACATCAATATAAATTTTTAACAAAAACCTTTCACACATGATTATTTCCTTTTTGTAAACTTCACTTTCTATCTTTATACTTCTTTTCTTTATTTAGGGGAACCTCTTTATTCAATTTTTTATGGTGCTCTTACATAGATCCTTATCTACACATCACCCATAACCTTTTTTTTCATTACATTCTTTATCCTCATTTTGTTCCTTCAACCCACAGCCATCATTTTACTCCTTTTTTTCACACTACTTTTCCATAGATTCACAACCTACACTTATTATAATAAGTATTTTCATCTTTTAAAACAATCCTTAACATTGTTTTTATTAAATATTTTTCTTACCCTCTTTTTCATCTCTATTCTTCTTAAGAGATTTATTAACACTTTTCTTATAAGTTATGAGTTGTTCATGATCCTTGTCCCCCAGATCTTCTTTTTGTAGTGTCATTTCAATTATTTCTTGTAATAATTTTAGATTTGTTGTTTTTTCTTTTTTTTAAATTTACTGTGGAATGTCTATTTCTAGAAGAGAAAAAATTCCAAGTCCTTTGAATAGCTTCTTGGCAGCTTAAATTAATGATCCCAGATGTGTGAACCCTTCTTCCTCATTTCATTTTGATATGTAATGCAGTACTTCATTCACTGGAAAAAGTATCAACCATAATTTATCACCTTTGTTGAAGTTTAATTTTGTCTCCAAATCTGGGAAAATAAACTCTCCTCCTTCTTGCCATGGTTTATTCTCATTGTATGGGTACTCATCGAGTTCATTTTTATATGTATTTTTGGGGTACCAAATCCCAAATGCATATTGGCTCCCGTCCCTATTTCAGTGGGGAGTGTTACTGTATCCATTACCATTAATCCCCAAGGTCCATGTCAGATTTCCAAAAAAAGAGTCCTCTTCCAAACCCAGTATATTTAACTCTTTTTCCAATCCCCATGCTTCCTCATATAACTTCTTAGACAACAACTGAAAGAAAAATTTATAAAAAATTGATAATTGTTTTTTTGCTTGATCTCTTTCAGCTGTTGTAATTCTTTCATTCACATATTGCTCTAATACAGTCTATTAATGTTTTACTCATTTGAAAACATAAAAAAATACTTATTTATATCAAGAGTAATTGAGAATCCTATCGAAATTCTATCAACAAACATTACTCCACTTTCTTGTGGTCTGTTACATGAGACCACATGCTCCAAAAGCTGAAGATCTCTCATGGCCTGTCTTGCATCATCAAGTTTATTGAGCTTTTCTAACTGCTCCAATGAAATTGATGATATAATGATTGGTTGTGTACCTCTTTTTTGGGCTGGATGAAGTATGTTCCCTTGTTCAGCTGCTTGGAATATTGTGGGTTTAATGCTCCATATCAATTGTCTACCATACATCAGATTGCTGTCTATTATGCTAATTCCCTGCTCTTCTGCTCCTTTATTTGCCATAATATTTCTTTTTCCATTTTTTAGATGTTTTTTCCTTCCTGCCCTTCTCCCTCAATGTTTTTCTTTACCATCCTTTCTCAACAAGTCTTATTCTTAATCACACATCTGTTACTCTACTCAAACTTGGATTCAGATATAAATTGATGATCAGTATATGAAACTCCTCAATAAGTTAAATCACATTAATTAAATGTTTGAGTTTAAATAACATGATTCAGAGTCTAAGTGGGGAAATAATTCTCTAACAACATACTTTCTGCATTAAACCTGAATCTTTATATGTCATACTAATAAAAAACTAGAGAAAAAATTTATAAAATAAAGATACTTTTACATACCTTAATTTATTTTAATCCAAAAATTTTCAATCTCCTATTTGGTAATCAAAAAAACGAACCAAAAATTAATTAAAACTCAAATGAAATTTAATACTCTTAAGCTAAAATTACATGAATGAGTGACTAAGAGGGAAAATAACGCTCTAAAAACATGCTTTCTGAATTAGTCATCAATAACATAACATTTACTATTCCCACAACTTGAGGAGAACAATTACAAAAAAAAAACCACATACTTTCATTAATTTCCCAGTTGTTGTGTACCAAAATTAATCTGTAATACAAAAATAAAATTAACATAAAAAGATATTATTACAAACAATTACTACATCTAATAAATCTCTTGAATAAATATTTCAGAATTGAATGACTATGAGCAAAAATATTAAATTCACAACACTACCACTGCATCAGTCATCAATCATGTAATATTTTCAGCCTGGATATTCCCAGGACTGAGTAAATAGTACTTATAATTTATTTTAAACACATGGACTATACATGGGAGCAATAAATTAAAGTACACAAATAGTATACATAAGTAAAATGATGATAATATACAAAAAATGCCATTATAAAACCTTATATACACGCATATATCCACCTTTTATAAGTCTTATGTACTTAATATTAAGCTGGAATATTTTAGGGTAATCTTAAGAACCTTAAAAATAAGGCTACATAATTTTTAAGTACACTTAAAGCTGTTATTTTCATTGTTTTATGTAAAAAACAAGTAATGCGCTTTAAACCACTTAAAAGTTGATTATATGTGCTATAAATTTTTCTTAATTAGGACTATTGATTTGGCTACTCAAATGCATAAAAATAACACTTTTCAAATTTGGTGTTTTTTATGCCAGAAATGGCTTCTGTGTACTGGCCACATACTGCCTGCATTTTTCCTGTGTGAATAGCTTCATTTTTAGCAAAGTTATCTTTGTCACACTATAATTACCCCACATTCTACGCCCACTGTGTGGAAACACACTAAAATAGGCAACTGGCGCTTATTTAGTGTCCTAGCTTAATTATAAATGCATTGACCCTCTATATATGCACTAATTTCATTAATAACCTCATTCTTGGCGCTTCAATTCACTACAATGCTTAAATTCACCTAAATTAATCAAGGATTTACCTGTGCAAGCGCCTGCCAAGGACTGCATGTAGTTGCCCCACATCTCACACCCTTTTTTGGGTTTTTTGGTGGTTTCTCGGTCTATTTTGGTTATTTTTGAATGGGGATTTCATGTAGTATAATGTCATGATTAGCCCCAATATTTCTACAGTTAATTTCCCTTATTATTATGTATTAATTTGTCTTAATTTTCTCTTTTTTTAGCCTTTTATATTAATGTATAATATGCATATACTCTCTTTTTTGCATCATCTTTATTTTTGATGGATTATCCCTATTACTACAGGATTTTGGCAGGTGATTTCAGTCTAATTATGTTACTAGTTACTCTTTTTGGTTCTGAACATGTATTTTGGTTAGAATGAGGCGTCATTAATTGTGTATTGAGATGGAAAATCATAGTGGTCATTGGGGAAGTAATTGTGTATAAAAGGAGGAGGTTTTTGGTCTTATTTTCTGCATTCTTTATCATTACAATTTAAAAATATAACCAATACAATTACAATACATATCAATAGTACTTATAAAGTCTTTGAATAGTATCTGAATTTATTAAATCTATTTTTTTACCAACTATAAAGATTGTAAGCAATATATAATTAGTGAGATTAGAATTACTGAGACCCTTAAATTGAGTTATATTTTAATAATTATTGGATTTGTACTACAGTATATATATAGGACCATTAAAATCTTCTAGACAACTGATTATTCAAGCTAGTTCACGTCTTTGTACTTGACCTCAGTCTGACAATTGGGGGTCTTTCCTCAAGAATTCTGTTGGGTATCTTCCAGTAAGTAAAAATTCAAAAAAAGAGGCTACAAGTAAATAAAATCCCTATAGAAATTTTTGGATAATTACAACAGGTTGGGGTCACTTATATAGTGATTTCAGAAAAAGAAACCCTTTTATATAATAAAATAGTGATATTGAATCAACAATTTTACCACTAATTTAACATATAATTGTTATTAGTTGTATTGAAGGAGACAGGTAGTTAGGACAACATGTTCCTTGGTATTCTATATGTGCTTAACACATTGATCAGTGTATATGGTTTATTGACTTAAGATGTGATCAGTCAATCAGGGTGAATGTTGATAATATAAGATTATATATAGTAGATGATACCTTTCTTGTATCCTTATCCAATCTTATACTTTTCCATTACCAAAAGCTGATTGATCGCTTCGCATTATTTCTCTTTATTCTTTTATTTATTATCGATATTTGTTACTATCCCGTGTTGCGCATCAATCACTGGGGACAGGTACATGTATTACATTACTACTGTGTTTAACTGGTACTAACATTAGTATACCTGTCAGGTGATTGAATACGTTTGCTTCAACGGGGTGTTTATTATTTAACTAACAAATAACTTATATTAAATAAAAGGTTTGTATGATTATTATTATGAATATTTCTCAACATTCTGCAATCCAATCTTATACTTTTCCATTACCAAAAGCTGATTGATCGCTTCGCATTATTTCTCTTTATTCTTTTATTTATTATCGATATTTGTTACTATCCCGTGTTGCGCATCAATCACTGGGGACAGGTACATGTATTACATTACTACTGTGTTTAACTGGTACTAACATTAGTATACCTGTCAGGTGATTGAATACGTTTGCTTCAACGGGGTGTTTATTATTTAACTAACAAATAACTTATATTAAATAAAAGGTGATTGAATACGTTTGCTTCAACGGGGTGTTTATTATTTAACTAACAAATAACTTATATTAAATAAAAGGATTTGAGACCTTCAATAAGTTGGTCTGTCAATAGACCAATTAAATTTGTGATCTTTGCAGATAAATTTTTTACCACTAATTTAACATAAAATTGTTATTAGTGGGAGTCTGTAAATAGACCAATTAAATTTGTGATCTTTGCAGATGATAAACCAATTAAACTGATTAATTGTTTTCTTTTAACAGGACTCTTAATCCCTTTTTATTTGTTTGTAAAATTCATTTAATATTTAGAAAGAATCTTACTGACAGGTTTCTTTTTTAAATATAAAAAAAGGCTACATATTGTAGACCAGTTCGATCAAGTGACCACATAAAAGCATATTTGACTTTTGGCACTTATATATTCACTTCATACCTACAAGTAAGCAATAAAATTCTCTTCAGTTGTATTGATAAATACTGATAAAACTCCTTTTTGAAGTTTTAAAATCTCAAGTTTTAAATTCTTTGATTAAATTCCATGTAAAAATGTGTGAAAACAATGATATTGTGATTAATAAGGCAAAACCTTATAGCTTAAGACCTAGAGCTGAAAGACCTGTTACAGGACATTCAAATGGAGGGCCAGGATTCCCTCACAAACAGAAACACTCCACAAATGTCTCTGGAGGAAAGGGAAAAACTATCAAAACAGGTATCAATAAAGAAAACAAGAAATACCTTACAAGAACAAATTCACTCCCTCTCCACTCTACTGAACACCTTGACAATAAGAGTCAACAATATAGTGGACCAGATAAATAATCTGGAGAAAAGAGCAGCTCAGGGTTTTGTAGAAGTCAATAAAGCTCTAGTAGAAATAAAGGCTTAACCACCAACAGTGGCACCCTACAATTACATAGCAACACCCCCAGCCTAAGAGGAGGACCAAAAAATTACTGTAAGTAAATGGAAATGGGATTGGTATGCCCAAAACTACAACAACCCTCAACAGCAGGGCTCTAGCAGTCACCCTTACAGGGGAAATCCAAGGAGAGGCAGGGGAAATGGAATAAGACCTTGGTAAGTCATCCATCTTCTCAGGATCAATTATATAATCCTAACAATGAATTACTTATAGGTAATGAAATTGATAGAGAGTTATTGGATATAATTAATAAGGATTTAAAAAATTATTCATTTGAAATAACATGTTAAACTTGTCTTTAAATGAGGACAATGTACATAGTTTTATTGACCACCATGAAAATGCTATTAATAGGGGGTATCAATGTTCAGGGATCCGCAATTAGGGATCAGGAATTTTTTTTCCCAGGATCAGACATTATTAATTGCGGAAGATTCTTATCCACTAGCCCCAGGGCTAGTGGATAAAGAATCCACAATAATGCATTATCCCGCCTCTTATACCCCAATTTCCATTCCTAATTCCTGATCCCAAACTCATCTCATCCATGATGGATTTTTAAGAAAGTCACATGACTTATAATTGCTGATGCCATCCTTAAGTATTTCCTCACTCTATGCTACTTAATTTTGGTGGAAAACACTTGAGTTTTTTTTCTATCTACACACCCCAACTGCACATTTGGCGGTGAATTCCCACCTCCCTCATCACTTAACCCTTCCACCGGCAACAATGAAACACCTCTCTACTAGGAAGCTACTTCATTCAACAATGAATGCTATCACTTTTCTTTTAGTTCTTTACTATAAATCTGACTCTGATTTGGAAGATGCTTTAGCTTATATGTGTTTTCTTTCCAAAAAGTGTTACATCATCACCAGGGGGCCAAATCTTTATCATGATCCCCGATATGATCTGGCCTCCATTCTCAACATTCCTCATTTAAACTTCACACAACTTTTTAGAACTTCTCCCGATTCTTTCTTCAAACTTTATCAACTCATCTCCGATCATCCTATCTTCCATAACAATTCTCATAACAAACAGCGTATTCCTGCCATCCAACTTGCTGTTGCTCTATGTCGCTTTGGCTCAAATGGAAATGGTGCTGCCGTAAGACATTTGGATAATCTCTTTAACATAGGATATGGTACCGTGATATTATACACCAAGCACTGTATTATTGCTATCCTTTCCCTCAAGTCTCAAACTCTTGCTTGGCCAACTCCAGAACAGCGACTTGAATCCTCTCAAGTAATGCAAGCTGAAGGTTTCCCTGGCTGTATAGGTTTTGTTGATGGCACAACCATCCCTTTGAGTCAAAAGCCTGCTCATGATGGCAACCATTATTTTGATCGCAAAAAAAGGTTTCTTCAAAATCTTCTCCAAGTTCTCATCTTTCACAATCTAACTTTTAATCTTCTTTCTAGATACTCTATTGCCATTCAACTTGTATGCGATGTCAATAAAAAATTTATTGCTTTTCACAGTGGCTGCCCTGGATCATGTCATGACTCTTCCGTCTTCCAAAGAATGAGGATTTCTCAATCCCCTGAATCATACTTTGACGAATCTCAGTACCTCCTTGCAGACTCAGCATATGCAAGTGGAAAGTACATTATACCTGCTTTCCGTGGTGCAACTTCAGAAAATGACCCCAAAACTAAATTTAATTATCACCTTGCACAATCAAGAGTACGAATTGAACATGCTATAGGTATTTTAAAGGGACAATTTTCTAGTCTTCGGGAGCTCAGAATCCAATTTCAAAAAAAATTGGAGATCAAAGCTGCAAATCATTGGATCTTGACTTGCGTAATACTCCACAATATTCTAGCTGATTTAAAGGATGAGTGGAATGATCTTTATGGAGAAGAGGATCCTGAACCACCGCTGGCACTCCCCTCCCTTGATTCACAAATCATTCAATCAACCGGCATACACCCCATTATAATGCCAATTACTCTCCAACATTTCTCTTCACCCTTTTAATTTTTTATTTTTATGTTTTCATACTTTCCAAATGTTCTCTTTGTGTACTTTAATCACTTGGTTTTGTATTTTGGTTTGTTGCATATTCATTTTTTTTTTTGAATTTACGGTGAATATCTTTTTTTTGGATGGCTCATTGGTTTTCTTTCACTTCCTCAACATGAAATTGCATATTTTCTTATATCGCATATTTTGTCAGTGATTTTTTTTTTCATTCATCACTCATATCCTTTTCATCCTCTCCTCAAACATCCCTCAAATATTTTGGTTGCATATATTTTCTCAACTCAACTCACCAGGTAGGTCATTTTTTTTCTTTTTTCATGGTTTTTTATTTGCTAATCATGATTTTTTTTTTTTGCTTTTTTTTTGCTTTTTTTTTGCTTTTTTTTTGCTTTTTTTTTGGTTTTTTTGTTTTTTTGTAAGTGCTTCTATTATTTTTGTTCTAGGGTAAACTAATTTTTGTTTTGCTTTTTTCTCTTTTTTATCTTTTTATTTTTTGTTTTTTTTCTCTCCTTCACCTCTCTTTATGATCCTCAAGGCCCCCCTTTTTCCCTCTCTTTACCTGTCTCTGACCCCCTTTTTACCACCTTTTTAGCTGCCTCAAATCCCCCCTTTCCCCCCTCTTTAGGTCCCTCATCACCCCCTTTCCCCTCTTTTTAGGTGCTTCAATACTCCCCCCTTCCCCTCTCTTTATGTCCCTCAAACCCCCCCCCATCACCTCTCTTTTGGCGCCTCAAACCCCCCCCTTCACCTCTCTTTACCCACATCAAACCCCCCTTTCCCTCTCTTTAGGCGCCTCAAACACCCCCCCTTCCCCCCCTTCTACTCACTTTACCCCCCTACCTAATGATTATATCCTCCTCTACCCCCCCCCCCCCCCCTGTTTATTAACGAACAATCGTTACAGATCGTTCGTTAACATGGAGGTGGGGGGGGGTGGGTGTTGGGGAAAGGGTTTGGGAGGGGGTAAGGAGATTGGAAGGGGGGGTTTGAGGTACCTAAGGAGAGGGGAATGGGGGGGTTTGAGGTGCCTAAGGAGAGGGGAATGGGGGGGTTTGAGGTGCCTAAGGAGAGGGGAATGGGGGGGGTTTGAGGCGCCTAAGGTGAGGGGAATGGGGGGGTTTGAGGGAGCTAAAGAGGGGGGAAGGAGGGTGATGAGGGACGTAAAGAGGGGGGAAAGGGGGGGATTTCAGGGGGATTTTGAGGCAGGCAAGGAGAGCATTTGAGGGGGAAAAGGGGACTTTAATGGGAGATAAAGATGGGTTACTAACTTTCAAATAAAGATACTAACAAATTTTTGTTTGTAATTTTGATTATTTTTTTTATTTTTTTTGCAGTAATATAGAAAAAAAAAAAAAAAATTCTTGCTGATAAGGACTGTCCCTCTTATTTACAAAACAAAAAAGGTTTATAATTTTATTTTTATTTTTTCTATAATTAATTTTTGTGATTTTGATTTTAATTAAATAATTTTTTTATTTTTTATTTTGATTTTACTGATTTTTTTTTTTTTCATGATCTTGTGAGAAGGTTTTTAATAACCAATCTTCAGGTTCACTTTTAATTTTTTTTTTTTTTTGTGTTTTAATTCTTACTGAAATTTTCTTTTTTGAATGAATTTAATTATTAATTTTTTTTAATAGGATTTTGCTTTGATTGTGTTTTTTAAAATAAAACCACAGGTTTTTTTTTTAATTTTTTTTTTTTGGAAAAATTTTTACTGATTTTTTGGTTTTTTTTTCAATTTTATTTTTAAAATAAAAAAACAGCTTTTTTTATTATTAGGTAGGAATTTTTTTTTAAAAAAATTTGAGTTAAAATTTTATTGACAATTAATTTTTTTTTCAGATCAAAAAAATGTCTTCTTCTTCTGATTCACCCCTTACTTCTCTCTTATCTTCATCTTTATCTTCTTTATCATCTTCATCTTTATCATCTCTATCATCTTCTTTGAAATCAACTTTCATACAATCATCTTCTAAATCATCAAAAAAAATTAAAGATAATCAGTCTCATCAGAAGAAAAGATATTTAAAAAAAAAGTCTCTCTGCGAAAGTTATTTTCGTCATATCCCAAACATTTTTTTTATAAAACTAAAGTAGATAAAAAAAATCAATATCCAAAAAAATTACCAGAAGATATCAAATATCTAACAGAATTTGGAGATGATTGAGTTGTTGCAGTTATCAGCAATGCTTTTAAGCCTCAATTCATTTTGGAAGTTCATTCATTCGATGGTGTAAAAGATGAAGCTTTTAATCAACTATCCAATCTTATCATAACTCTTTATCAAATGGCTTTGGTTCGATTACCTATAAGGAATAAGAATTTGTTGGGTGGTATCATGATTGGTTTTGGTTGGAGACCTGGTTTTGTCAAAGGATATTCTCTTGGTATGTCTAATAATTTTTGTTCCATTCTTAATATCATTTCACTTATTTCAATTATATAGGTATATATTCATTGCTCAATAATATCACTAAAGCACAAAAAGATGAAGATTTTCGCTTATGGGACACTCTACCCTACTTTAATTCTTTTCTTGCTCTTTGACTCAAAAAGCTCTGTAATAAGGCATTTGAAAAAAATCATGAACTTGCAACCAAAGTTGGAATACCGAATTGGTGTGACTCTGAATGGGAAGATATCAGCCACGAATATCTTTTATTTTCTAATGTTATTATCACTCATTCTGGATTCCACAATAGGATTCATATCGATAGGAATGATGCTAATTTTCTTACTTTTGGAATATTCTCATATATCAATCCAATAACTGGCCACCCAATACCATCTCCAGCTAAAATCAAAGGACATGGTTTATATTTTCCAGACCACCGGTGCATCATTGATTTTGGTTTGGGAAATGGTATCATCAAAACTATTTGGAATTCTTCTAAGGATAATCATCAAACGACCAAAGCTCCTCCTGGTTTGAAATCCTGTCAAGATTTCACTCATTTTGGTTGCTCATTTCAAATCAGTAATAAGTTGATACAAAGAATCAATAAGGTAAAGAAAGAAGGTAAAGTTATTTGATTTAAAAAAACTTTATCTAGATCCAAAAAGTATGGGGATTAGAGTTGTCATCGAAAATTTTATATTTTTTCATAAATTTTTAATAAATATTTTTTATATATCAATTTTCTCAAATAATGTGATGAGCCATCAACCTGGTGTTGTATAACAGGTAATCATGATAACATTTATTTGTTTCATGGGGTTCCTCTTTCTATACCTGTAGAAAGTCCCAAACTTATGTTTCTCGACTTGGTCTGCATTTTGGCTTGAGGGATTGTCATTACTTTAAACTAGGGAAATTGATATATATTAGATATTTATTTAATAATTTATGTAATTATATTAAATTTAGATGACTTCCACCCCTTACTTGAATAAAATGCAGGGGGGGGTATTGCCAAATTTTCAAATCTGACATGTGAAATTGATGACTTAGAAAAATTTTGGTGATACCCACCCCTTGCTTCAATAAAATGCAGGGGAGAGTATTGCCAATTTTTTTAAACAGATATAGAATTTTTTTGACTTGTAAATATTTTTGTGATACCCGTCCCTTACTTCAATAAAATCCATGGGGGGTTGTGCCAAAATTTTTTATAAGACTTGTGAAATTCTTGACATGTAAGAATTTTTAGGATACCGGTAAAATGCAGGGGGTAGTAAAGCCAAATTTTCATATAAAACTTTCAAGATTCATGACATGAAAGAATTTTTGTGATACCCACCCCTTACTTCAAAAAAATCCAGGGGTGGGGGATTGTCAAATTTTCAAAGGAGACTTGAATATTTTATTTAAAAAAATAATATTTATCATTAAAATACAATATTTCAAGAAATACAGAAAATAATTGTAAAATTTATGTACAAATAAATATGAACACATGAAGTGTG
This sequence comes from Hemileia vastatrix, assembly GCA_030280995.1. Classification (NCBI taxonomy): domain Eukaryota; kingdom Fungi; phylum Basidiomycota; class Pucciniomycetes; order Pucciniales; family Zaghouaniaceae; genus Hemileia; species Hemileia vastatrix. The sequence goes on along the minus strand of JASXTE010000010.1, from coordinate 13,429,407 downwards.
AAAGAAATAAAAGAAACTAGTCAACAAAAAATTTCATTAAACGTTCTATTTCTTCAACAGATTTGTTTGCTTTAATGCATTCGATCAAGAAATCTTTCTTTTTAGAACTTTCTTGGAGATCATGCTTATACTTCATCTGTTCCATTAAGTTTTGATGCTCGAGTGTTTTTTCCTTATTTTTGGATTTTTCAATACTAAGAGTTAACTCAAAATTCTTCTCCTCCAAATCTTGGGCCCTACCATCCTTCTGTAAAGAGAGCTCAAACTTCTTCTCCTCCAAGTCTTGGATCCGATCATCCTTCCGTAAGGAGAGCTCATACTTCCTCTCTTCCAAATCTTGTACTCTGTCATCCCTCCTTAAAGAGAGCTCGTATTTCTTCTTTTCAAAGCACAGTGTCTCTTTAGAAATTTCCACTTGTTCTAGAGTGAGAATAAAAATTAACATAAAGTAGAAGAAAAGCAGAGTAAAGTAATAAGAGGTATGATATCACTTACCAGCATCACGTTTCTCTAAAAACTGTTCCATCGAAGAAAAAGGTGTTTGTGATGAAGTATCACTTTTTCGTCTTCTTTGGGAGAGGAAATTTAGACTAGTTGAACCCCTTCTCTTTTTGTTCAACGTAGCATTTTCCTCCTCATCATTGTCACTAGCTTCAGACTCAGTTGATTGAGGATCCTGGGTTTGTTCATCAGCCTTTTAAGAAATAAGAAAAATATAAGTAAATAAAAAAATAGAATTGATAAGATAAAAGAAACAGACCTGAGTTAGATTGGGTTGGGTTAAATCGGCAATAGGATCAATAGCAAAGCTATCTAGATTCGTAGAATTTAGAAGAGGGGAGGCTTGAGTGGAGGAAGAGGATGGGAAAAGATTTGCTTCGACATCATGTTCGGAGATAGGATCTTCTCCATCCAACATGTTTACAGGATTAACATCGGCTCGCTCTCCAAAAATTGCATCCATCTCTTTAAAGTAAGGACATAAATAATCAAGTTTATTGTCTATGGATTTTATACCCTTAGTTATATCAATGTCAGTAACCCCAAAACCAGTGGAAGATGAAAGAGCCTTTGCCTTCTTGTATTTTTCTCGATAATGCTTGAAGCGTTCAGACATCTGTTTAGGCAAAAGATCAATCCTTCCCTTGGTCTTATTGCGTAATTCATTTGCCATTAGAAGATAGCCATTAACTTTTGATGTGGGGGGCCGTCCTACTTTAGTGGCATACTCAGTACCAAAACAAGAATCATAGTTAGATTTGGTTTTCAGCCAGTTGATAAGAATGAGATGATCATCTTTTTTTAATTGAACAGTCTTTGATTTCTTGGCTGAGCGGGGGAAAGAGGAAGTAGTGGGAATTGAAGAACAACTGGGTGATGGCTGCCTTTGAGAAGATCTAGGATGACGAGGCATGTTATTATAAATGAAGATGAAAAGGAGCAGAAACAAGAAGATGAGATAGCGACATGAAAAGGAGAAGAATCAAATAGATGAAATGGGGAAAAATTCTGAGCGGATAGAATGAACAGGATGGGATGAGAATGGAAGTGCGCAGCAAGGTAGAAGGCTGGGATATCCAGAAAGTTGTCCAAGATGTGGTTATGGAAAATTGAGTAAAAAAATGTCGGATAAGAGGTGAACATTGACACATAAAGTGTCTAATAACCCAATTATTAGCAAAAATAATTGCGGAAGATAATTGGGGTATGCAGATTATTTTCCGCAATTAATTTAATTGCGGATCGGTCAACATTGATACCCCCTAATATAAAAATGGAACCAAATGAATTAAATCTTGAACCTGATGATGAGTCTTCTGAATTGGACACAGAAAAAATTGTATATTTTCTAAAAGAAAATCCAATTTAATCAAAAATAATTAGTAAATTATTATTAAGAGTTGAAAAATTGGAAGAATTCTCTAGAGAGTCAAACAATAATACAGAAAGTGTATTATTAAACCTCACACAATCATTGAGTACAACAGCCAATAGGTTAAAAATTATTGAGGATTCAAATAATGAATTAATCAATGAAAAAAAAGATTAAACTCTGAGATTAATAATTTAGAAAATAAATTGGAACATTCTCAGAATATTATGGCTACCATAGAGGGACATGTAAAGCTGTCTTTTTCAAATGTGAATGATACCTTAACTCATGTACCTGTAATAAAAGATAGGTTACAAAGAGTGGAAATTGAAGTAGCTAAAAGTTTGAAAAATACTGATAAAATAAGAGATAATACCTCTTATGTGGAAGGAGTACCAGTTTTTATGAAACACTCTGATGATAGACCAATGATTGAACATTAACATAGTGTCATGGGCTCTGAGAATATAAAATCAGTAAAAGATGAAATAAATGATCATCTTTTTAAAGTAAGTGAATTAATCAATATTTCTCAGGTTAGGGAAGCAAAAACTAGCCAAAGGAACTGGCCTAAGTTAGATCAGTACCCTTTTTTTTGATGGGGATTCAAAATCTGATTGGCAACAATTCATTCAAAGAATTGATAACTTAAAATTTTCATAAAAATTACCTGATGAAGAAATCACATCAAAATTGATATCTTTATTTACAGATGTGGCCTTATTACGTTTTGAATCTGTATTAAGTGAGAGAATTAACTACTCCTGGAATGAATGGAAGGCACTAATTGAAAGGCAATTTGGTGGCCCGAAATTTAGAATCACTCAACAAATATTGTATGAGAATACCAGTTATAATCTAAATGCTGGAGATAAATCCATGTTATTTTTAATGAATTTGATAAAAATCATGAAAGCCATGGATCCAAAAATGGATTAGGATGAGTGGAAAGAAAAAATAATATATAAATTGCCTATATCAGTCAGAGACATTATTGTAGCTAGAACTGAAACCATCAGAGATACCTCTGGGTTTATTAATATATGCAATGAAATATTATTGAACCACAAATATGAAACCAGGTATAATAATTACAAGCAAACTGTTGAGGTAGTAAAACCTACTACAAATAGGTTACCAGTGGAGAAGAAAAAACCTTCAGCTCCCCTTGTCCCTAAAAGACAAGAAAATAACACTTGCTAAAAATGTAATGAGTCTTGGGCTAAAGGTCATACTTGTAAGAAAAGAATAAATGTTATTGAAAACTCACAAGATTCTGAACAAAGTAATCACAAAGATGAAAAAGAGGAATCTAGTGAGGATTGTAAAAGTAACATTTTTTACAGTGATGATAAAAATGAGATATTTGTATTAGAACAGGATATTATTTTCCTGAATGATGCAATTCCTCATACAGATAAATCTCTAACTTCCATTGAAGAAGCTGAAATTATCAAAGATGTATCTCATGATACTTACAAAATAACACCTATTAGAGCGCCTGTTATTATATGTGGAAAAGAAATTAATTCCATTCTTGACACTGGGGCTGCAGGTAGTGTAGTTTTCATTAATACTTTAATGAAACTAGATATTAAGTATAAGGAAAAACTAGAACCTGTACAGACAAAGTACTGGAGGGGTTTTGGTTCAGTATTAAATACAATTGGCAAATACAAAACAGCTGTATTCTTTAAATATCATGATGGATATGAAAGAGCAGTGTGTGAATTTGTGGTAATGGATAATAACAATTGTAGTGATTGGTTTATTATTGGAAATGACTTATTGACCGAATTTGGCATCAAACTAGATCCTGCAAATAGTTGCTTCACTATAGGTGTAAATGGGAAAAGAAAATTCAAGAGTTGCTCTGAAAATTTAGTTTATTCCATTGCTCCTAAAGAAGAACAACGGAAAGGTGGAAGAACCACCTCTGAAGTGGTAGAATTGGAAAATGAAATACAAAAAGCCTCTTTCAGTTCTCAACTCCCAAAAATTGAAGAAAAAAATATTTTGAGATTGATAAAATCTTATCCTATGGCATTTGATCATGGTTCAAATGAACTAGGATCGGCCAAAGACCATGAGATGAAAATCTCTTTAAGTTGTGATTTGGATAATATTCCTGGCAGCTTGAAAAAGAAACCTTACCCAGCTTCTCCTGAAAAAAGGAAAGACATTGAAGACAACATTAAAATGTTGTTAGAAATGGGTATTGTTGAAAAAGTAGACACAACACCTAAGTATTGTGTTATTTTGCCAGTTTTAATCTCTTATGAAAAAGATAAGGCAAGATTATGTGGTGATTACAGAGCTCTGAATACATTCACTGTGGATGATATTTACCCTCTACCAAGGATAGCTTCTATCCATGTTACCTTACAAGGAGCAAAATATATTTCCTGTCTGAATGGAAACAAAGGTTACCACCAGATTCCTGTGGGAAGAATTCTCAGAATTCTTTACTCATTACCACACACATGGGGATATATAAATATGTGAGAATGCCTTTTGGCCCAAAAAATGCGCCTTCAGTCTTCCAAAAATTGATGGATGGTATTTTTCATCAGGAAATGATTGAAGGATGGCTTTTAGTTTATATTGATGACATCATAGTGTTCTCAAAAACATATGATGAAAATTTAAATCACATGAAAAGAGTATTTCAAAATATGGATGAAATTAATATGACAATTGCATTGAAAAATGTAAGTTTGGGTTTCAATCCTTGAAAGAACTTGGACATGTTGTATCTGGATTTCAAATTTGTGTTGACCAGAACAAAGTGGCAGCAATAAAAAACATTAGTATACCTAAGAATGTGAAAGATGTTTAAAGTTTTTTAGGTATGTGTGGATATTATAGGCAGTATATAAAAAACTACCAATTAATTGCAGCCCATTTAACAAAATTAATCAGGAAAAATGAAGCTTTCATTTGGAATAATGAAAGACAAAACGCCTTTGATAAATTGAAAGAGTGTTTAATGTCAGCTCCAATATTGGGACTGCCAGATTTTAACCTACCTTTTATCTTGTACACTGATGCAAGCTTCATAGGGTTAGGTGCTGCCTTACAGAAAAAACAGATAATAAATGGGAAATTATCTGAAGTAGTTATCTTTTATATATCCAGAACCTTAAGAAAGACAGAATTAAGGTATGGTGCCACCCAACTGGAATGTTTAGCCGTTGTGTGGGCATTGGAGAAACTTCATTACTATCTGAAATACCAGAAGTTTGAATTAATAACATATTTCAGTGCAGTAAAATCATTACTAAACATGAAAACACCTAATAGGGACATGTTTAGATGGCAACTAGCTGTACAAGAGTACAGGGGAAGAATGACAATCACTCATAGAGCAGGAACATTGAATTCTAATGTGGATTTAATATCCAGAAGTCTTTTGCCAAATGATGCTGACAACCCATCTTATGTACCTGAAAATGAGGTTATACATATATTTGGGATTTAAATAGTGGATTTATAGGAAGAGTTTATGCAAACTATATTGGAAAATTAATCATCAGATAAAGATTTGGCTAAATTATCTACCATTTTAAATGATCCAACTAATGCCTTGATGAGTGCATTAATTAAAACCTTGCCTCCAAAGTATAAAAATGTGTTGGAAAAAGGTAAAATTTCAATTGAAGATGGATATATGTATTATAGGAAAAAGCTAAGTAATGTAATAGTTATACCACCTTCTATGAAAGAGTTAATGTTGAGTACTTGTCATGATGACATCTTAGCTGGTCATTTTGATTTTAACAAAACATTAACCAGAGTTAAAAATACAGCCTGGTGGATAAACATGAAAGAAGATGTACAAAAATACATTGAAACATGTGATTCTTGTCAGAAATCTAAAATATTCACTGGGAAGAGAGCTGGGTTGTTACAACAAATAGAGAAGCCAAAAGCTCCATGGGAAATTATAAACATGGATTTTGTCACTGGCTTTCCATTAACAGGAAAAGAAAGTTTCAATTCTTGCTGGGTAATTGTGGATAGATTAACAAAAATGTGTAAAATTATCCCTACCCATAAAGAATTATCTGCAAAAGACTTTGTATTACTATGGTGGAGTCAAATGATGAATACTGCTGGGTTCCACAAAGCCATAATCTCTGACAGAGACCCTAAATTTACTTCAGAGTTCTGGACATCATTGATGGAAGTATCAGGTCATCAATTGAAATTTTCTACAGAACACCATCTACAAACTGATGGGCTGGCTGAGAGAATGATACAGACTCTAGAGGATATGATCAGAAGATATTGTGCCTTTGGATTAGTATACAAAGACTATGAGAAATTCACACATGACTGTGTAAAATTAATTCCTGGCCTTGAATTTACTTATAATAGCAAAACTCATTCTGTAACAGAGAAAAAACCATTTGAACTCTGGCTGGGATATGTACCAAATACCCCAGTAAATCATTTAAATAAATTACCAAGGTTAGATATACATCCTGGCACTAAATCTTTTATTAATATGCAAAAAATGTGTAGAAAGCATGCAGAGGAATGCATCCAAAAAGCATTTGAATATGAAAAGAAAAGGTGTGATAAATCTCATAAAGAATTTGAATTCAAAAAAGGAGATGAAGTCCTAGTTTCAACAATACATTTTAACTTACAAGGGAATGTTAAATTAAAGGATTCCTTTGTAGGACCTTTTGTAGTATGAAAAATGGTTGGTAATAATTCTGTGGAAGTCATATTATATGCCCCAGATGATAGGAAGCATCCAGTTTTCACTATCTCATTATTAAAACCTTACCATGAAAATGATTATGAATTATTTCCAAAAAGAAGAGGAAAGCCTAAAAAGCAACCTGAAGAAATTGTGGAAAAGGCAGAGATTGAAAAAATACTCAAGAAAAGAGTTCTTACTAAAGAGAAAGGAACTGAGTATTTATTAAGATATAAGGGGAAATCAAATGAATTAGATAAATGAATACCTGAAAAAGAAATTTCAAATCTATCCTCCCTTCTTAAAAAATTTAAACAGAAATAAATTACTGTTAAACCAGCTGAGGGGTTAAAAAACCAGTACTCATAATATGTTTTATGTTTTATTTCTTTAAAGAATTAATCTTTAATGCTACAGAATTTTCTGAATGCCTGAAAAATAATAAAAAATAAAAAAGTGTATAACTTATCATTTTTTTATTGTTTTTTTTGGGTGGGCGAGTGTCAGCCTGGATATTCCCAGGACTGAGTAAAAAGTACTTATAAGTTATGTTAAATATATGGACTATACATGGGAGCAATAAATTAAAGTACACAAATAGTATACATGAGTAAAATGATGATAATATACAGAAAACGCCATTATAACACCTTATATACACGCATATATCCACCTTTTATAAGTCTTATGTACTTAATATTAAGTTGGAATATTTTAGGGTAATCTTAAGAACTTTAAAAATAAGGCTACATAATTTTTAAGTACACTTAAAGCTGTTGTTTTCATTGTTTTATGTAAAAAACAAGAAATGCGCTTTAAACCACTTAAAAGTTGATTATATGCACTATAAATTTAATAATATTAAAAATGTGCTTTGACAGATAAATTTTTCTTAATTAGGACTATTGATTTGGCTACTCAAATGCATAAAAATAACACTTTTCAAATTTGGTGTTTTTTATGCCAGAAATGGCTTCTGTGTACTGGCCACATACTGCCTGCATTTTTCCTGTGTGAATAGCTTCATTTTTAGAAAAGTTATCTTTGTCACACTATAATTACCCCACATTCTACGCCCACTGTGTGGAAACACACTAAAATAGGCAACTGGCGCTTATTTAGTGTCCTAGCTTAATTTTAAATGCATTGACCCTCCATATATGCAATAATTTCATTAATAACCTCATTCTTGGCGCTTTAATTCACTACAACACTTAAATTTGCCTAAATTAGTCAAGGATTTAGCCGTGAAATTGCCTTCCAAGGACTGCATGTAGTTACATTACATCTCACACCCTTTTTTGGGTTTTTTGGTGGTTTCTCAGTCAATTTTGGTTATTTTTGAATGGGGATCCCACGTAGTATAATGTCATTATTAGCCCCAATATTTCTATAGTTAATCCCCCTTATTATTAAGTATTAATTAGTCTTAATTTTCCCTTTTAATTAGCCTTTTATATTAATGTATAATATGCATATACTCTCTTTTTTGCTTATTCTTTATTTTTGATGGATTATCCCTATTACTACAGGATTTTGGCGGGTGATATCATTCTAATTATGTTACTAGTCACTCTTTTTGGTTCTGAAAATTTATATTGGCTAGAATTAGGCGTCATTAATTTTGTATTGAGCTGGAAAATTATAGGGGTCATTGGGGAAGTAATTGTGTATAAAAGGAGGATGTTTTTGGTCTTATTTTCTGCATTCTTTATCATTACAATTTAAATATATAACCAATACAATTACAATACATATCAATAGTACTTATAAGGTCTTTGAATAGTATCTGAATTTATTAAATCTATTTTTCTACCAACTATAAAGATTGTAAGCCATATATAATTAGTGAGATTAGAATTACTGAGACCCTTATATTGAGTTATATTTTAATACTTATTGGATTTGTACTAAAGTATTCATATAAGACCATTAAAATCTTCTAGACAACTGACTATTCAAGCTAGTTCACATCTTTGTACTTTATCTCAGCCTGACAAATATATTACCCCAAATTACAAAATTAAATTTGAGAACCTAAGATTACTTACATACTTTTTTTTAAATTTATTTTTGCCCTTACTAGAACCAAGCCTACCTTAAACAGATCCCATCCAAAATTCATCATGTTGGTAAAAATATCCATTATGTTTTGAAAATCTGTCTGGCAAAAATTACATGGTTGAGGGCACTAAGAGGTTCAATAATTCTCTAACAACATGCTTGCTGCATTATCCCTGAATCATGTAATATTTTCTCATTATGACAAATATAAAATAATTCTTTTAAAAATTATAACCATTTACATACCTTTTATACCATGCAGCTTCTGTTCCCAAATAAGACTGTGTAAAAGAGAATTCAAAAAAAATAGCAACATCATTCATTTATTTCAAACATTTGTTGGTATATATTAGTTGATTGAGTTACTAAGAGGGGAAATAATGCTCTAACAACATACTCTCTGCATTAGAACTCAGTCATGTAATAATAGTAAAAATTTTAAAGAATTTTTTTTGATGGAAAAAAAATATAACAACCTTTATTTACGCAATTATATAATTTTGAATAAATATAATTTTGAATTAATAAATTTTGCCAATAGATATGAGTTAAACAGAACCTGAAGAAAAAAATCCACATCAGTATTAGAACCCCTCATACTAAGTTTAATAATTTTTAATGCAAAATCAATTCATTCATTCACTAAAGTTATTTGTAATATTTACATACTTCATCAGGCCCCATATAAAAAAATATATTTGCCTGAGTAGCATGCTCTAACCTTTTCAATAGTAGTTGTTTTTTGTCCAACAAATATCTTCAAGAAATCCAGGTAAATATTTTCTGGATGTCTTGCAGAAAAATAAATATGGGTTGCTAGAAATTTTCTCCCAGCTTGCAATTTTGCATGAGAAAACAGTAACTGAAGTTGAAAAAGAAAAAATTTCCTGCAAGTATGCCCAAAAATCATACTGCTTGCTGAAAGGAACTAGGATAGACATATTTATCACACCACTTGACACAAATTTAATTTTAAGCTTTGTCAAAGGTCAATTTCAAATTATTTGTAGATCACTTTCTGCTAATGGATACCAGCCAGTAAGACATCTAGTCTCATATTTACCAGATTGAAGGATGAAAATGTGGCACATATATCACTTGCTCTCTAGCCATTAACTCACTCTAAGCTGGATGGAAAGTAATAAACACATTATTTTTGGCAGGGGTATAAAGCCTGATATCAAATTCCTGCCAGAAACCTTAAATGATAATCTTTCTGGAAGTTTAGAATCTAAATAGATTTTTTTGGCTGCTTTCCAGCCATCAATTGAATATTTAGATTTTAGGCAAGCCAAACATAGATTTAAATACCTGCCATCGAGAAATTTTCTTGTTAGCTGACTGGTAGTTTGTGTGAATCAATTATTTGTTTAGCTTCTAATTGCCTGCCAGCTTGAAGCAAACCAATTTAGTTTCTAGATGGAAGGGGAGCAGATTTTGTGGTTGGGGAAATGCATTGATTGCTACTTCCTGTCAGCAGGAAATATGATTCTTAGCTTGCTGGAAGGAATGAAGCAAATTTATACTTTTGTGGAAACCTGAAAGTGCCTTCCAGCCAGCTGAAATGTATATTTCTTGCTAGCTGGAAGATTGTGATTTCCATTGATCATATCAGATCAATGCACTTGAGCAAATCACTTGCTTCATGCCAGTGAGTTTAAAAAAGTATTGAGGGGAAGAAGTAGATAAAAATGTGCATTTGAGCACATTATTTTCCTGCCAGACTGAAGAAAACAAATAACTTGCTGGCTGGCAGGTTGATGTAGCAAGAAGTGGCAATCAATCAATCAATCAAAAAATTGCCTGCTGCCTGTCAGCCATCCATACAGACATTTTCTGGCTGTCATGAAGCTGTAAATTTTATTTATGAATCAACTTAAATTTCTAAATCAACCTGCCAGCCAGCTGAGAAGATATTTAGTCACTGGCTGTCAGGGCCTCATAATTGATTTGCTAGCTGCATTCCAGACAGCTAGGCAGCAACTTGCTGTCTGGAATACAGAAAGCAATAAATCTTTGTGGGTGATACTTTCCATAAAAGTCCTGTAAGTTCATTGAAATGCTTGCGCATGCCTACCAGCCAGCTTAAAAGTAATTGGTATTCTGGCTGGCAAGGTCAGGATAAGAGAATGTTTCAAGATGTCAGTCAGACAGCAATTAAAATTCTAGCTGTCTGGAAGGCAATAATTGAGACATCATTTAAAGAAACTAGATATAAGAATAGAAACAAACCAAAAAAAAAGAGGCAGGAAATAAAAATGAAAGAGAAATACATGCCAAAAACTGAAAAATTAGAATGTGAAACAATTTAAAAAAAATAAAAAAGAGAAAAATAAGCAAGAAACAGTCATTGATGAGCCACCCAAAAAAAACTTACTAATGAATTATTGACAGGCTCTGTAGGAAGTGATCAGAAGCAAGGAAAGGGGTTAAAGAGTTTGTTAGAAGAAGTTTAGGCAGTGTTTTTTTGATGAATAATGACAATTCGGAAATATCAAATTGAGATTGAGTCAAAGAAATAATTGAGGGCAAGCAAATAGAATGAGAAAACTTCAAAGATGGATAACATGGAACTTTCAATGTCAAAAAACATTTGGCATGTAAATATGCATGATTTTACGTCAGACCAAAATCTATGCAAAACGCTTAAATCTTCAAATTCAAATAAAATATTCAATATTTATTAATTCAAATTAATCACATAAATTTCAATTTTCAACTATAGTTATTTGAATGTTTCTGTTTTTTTCAAGTAGAATTTACACTACCAACTCAAAAATTGTTGAACAATGACAAAAAAAATTGAAAAAAAATGATTTAGTGTAGAATTTATGATAACCATAAATAAGCCAATTATTAACTTCAATTATTTATTTATATTTTTTCTATAGCACACATAACTTCTTTTAATTTCATACAATCTCAACCTGCATTTGGTATGAATTTTATGGAGAAGTCAAGTGTAAATACATGATGAGAGTGGAATTATAACATAACACAAAGAAAAAAAGAAGGAAAACTGCAGAATCAAGGATTATTGCATGAGAGGAAAAATATTTGAAAATCTACCAGATAGAAAAAACAAATACCACAACTAATGGGGCAGTGGGAGAGTGGAAGATAGGACTTATAGTGTTAAAGTGATCTTTAAGCTGTTTTGCTGCTTTCAGAAAGGCACAGAATTGTTTTTGGTGAACAGGAAAGGAGAGGATGACACATTCTCAAGTATTTTTGGTCCATAAGGGGCTTATGAGGTAGTTTTGGAGAAGGTGAAGCATTGATTTGGTGAAGGTACTTTTACAGGAGAATGGCCTGATAAAAATTGAATAAATTTCATAGAATGAGATCAGGATAACCTTGTCTAAAATTTATAAATTCTGGCTGTGTCACAATTTTCCCTTAATTTCTTGAGTAGATCAGAATAAGAGGGGATTAGGGGCAAGGAGATAAAAACATTTGAAGTATTATAAACATATTTTCACTTTTTTCCTGGTTATTTAAATGCTTTTACAGATTATATCTCCTCTTAATTTTTATTCATTCACCAAAATTTATTCATATTATTTAGAATTGTTCCTGTCTATCACTAATCATTTATTATATTAGCTATTATAAACATCTCCTCCTGTATTTAATATTGAGAAAAAGAATATATTACAAGGATATTCTGAATATGAAGATATTATTAGTAAGAAACTTTTTATACCTTTTTAACAATTTTCTTTTATTTTTTTGAGCATCACTGGCTTTTTTTTTGGTAAACAACATTTATAGAACAATATTCTGAAAAGTTGAAAACCCCAACTTTAAAATTTTATTGGACTGTCTAAAATGAAACTTTGTTTCAATTATTGAGAATGTGATTTCAACATGGTCTCAACAGATAATAATTTTCTCATTATTGAGTGTTCAAATGAGCTTCAAGATGTGTTCAAATTAAATTCAATACTTCTTCATGATGGTTTCATCACTTCCTCAATTTGTGCTCAAAAAGATATGAATTAGGGTTCAAGGTTGTGGACTTGCTAGAAAGTCCCCCCCCCCATATTGTGTGGTGTATGTCTTCCAAAGAATTTGAATTTCAAAATAACCTGAAAAATTCTTTGATGAAGATCAGTATCTTCTGGAAGATCTTACTTATGTGAATGGAAAGTATGTACTTCCCACTTTTTGGAAACAGCTTTGAAAGACAGCCAAAATTCCAAGTTTAACAATCATTTGGAAAAATAAAGAGTCCATTTTTAACAATCTATTGGAATCTTGAAAGGTTGTTTTTCTAGTCTAAGAGAATTAAGAATTCCTCTTTGAAATAAATCAAAAATTAAGGCAGCAATAAACTGTACACTTTGTTGCACTATACTTCATAACCTACTTGCTGACCTCAAAGATCAATGGTTATAGTTGTATGAAGATGATGCATTTTAAACACCTCACACTATATCCAAAACTTCTATTTCTAAAACTTCTGGAATAAGGGTGAAAATTTTTGGAATCACACTAGAAAATTGGGAGATTTAGCTTTGATTTAATCTTTACATTATGTGTGGGAGTGGTGTTGCAGGCTGTTCTGCAACAACCAATTTCAAGCCAAAACTGGCCTTGAAACTTTCAAAGTACCAATTAAGATATTCAGTGAAAGATAAATGTGTCTTATTAAAGTTTTGAATGTTTCTGAACATCCCTTTAATTCTGCTTTACTCTTTTTTAACTTTAACATTCCTTTATTCTCCTTATTCTTTGATGTGCAACATACCCTTTAATAAGGATCCATGGTCCTCTCAGTGCTTAATAAATGACCTCTTTAGTTAGGAATCACTTGATAAACAATAAAATAAATCACATTTTTTGTATTATAGTTATGTCACTTATTTCAATTGATACATAATTAATTTTAGATCTTGGAATGAATTTTTAGATAAGAAAAAAAGTATTATTTTTTTGATTTTGAGTAATCTAGGTAGCTGGTTAGATGGTCAAATACTGAGTTCTTGATTAGGAATAACTCTACCAACAAAAAATCAGCTCATTTTTTTGAATTTTTGTTACATTTGTTAGTTAGATGGCTGAATAGTTGGTTTCTATTAGGGATAACTATGTGAATGTGAAAATTAGCTCTATTTTTAGTATTATGGTTAAATTTATTAGTTAGAGGCCTACATAGTCAACTTTTAAGTTAGATTTGACTTCACTGATTATTTGATCAATTCAGCATTTTTGAGAAAGGTGAAACGGTCATGAGGGAGGTGGTGGTGGGCTGGTGGGGTGGTAGGTCAGGTAGTGATCATAAGGTGTTGAGTAAAATGGTGGTTATGATTTGATGAGTGTGGTGATTGTTAGGCAATAAGAAAGGTAGTTGTGACAATGTGGTGATGGGTGGAAAAGGGATTGAGAGGGGATGGAGAGGGTGAGTGAAGTTTTTTGAAGAGGAAGTAGAGGAAGGTGTGGTATGTAAAGCAAAAAAAATGTACCATGTAAAGAAAATAGAGATGGCAGTGAAGATACACCCAAAGCACAAGTTCTTGTGCATAATTTGGCAAAATCAATCACAGTTACACTCACAAAAAAATTATTTGTTTAGACAAAAGGGTTGGAGATGAGTTGAGGGTACTCCCTTTTGAATAGGAAAATCATTTTTTTATGAGAGTAAGTTTGATTTTTTTTGTCAAAAATACCATAAGCATTTGTGATATAGCTTTAAGGGGAGGAATTCAGGTAAAAGCAGCGGCAAGAGAAGAGGAGAGGAGGGAGTAAAGTAGGAAAAGGTGTTAAGTTTAGAGAAGTAGAAATGAATGGGAGAAGTGGGGCAAATTTAAAAGAAGGTGAATGAATTGTGTGGCCACATCACTTTCTGTGGCTGGGCACAAATAACTTTTCTGGCAAATTTTGAGGCTTAAATGTCACCAGATTTGTGTTGCAACATACCTTAGTCTAGTTATTGCATTTAAACTTACAATTCTGTTTGCCACATAGTGTTATTTATTTTGAAATTATTTTATTTTTATCTACTATAACTACAAGTATGAATAATTCCTTCTGAATTTCTTCTTTAATGTCTTTTTAAAATTCTTTTAACATTAACCTAATTTCCTTTTGTAAATCTTCAAACTTTTAAATATAATCATCACTCACTAATTCACTTATCTCTAAAAAAATTTTATTTATTACATTCCTTTCAATTTGATAATTCTAACATACAATAAATTTCTTTTTTTCTAATTTTTTTTCAATAAATTTTTATGTCAAAAAATGGCAATACCTCCCCCTACATTTTATCTTAGTAGGGGGTCCAGCTTTCCAAATTTAAATTAAAATTCATAAATAAACAATAAACATGTCGAAGGGTTCTTTTGGTCTAGAAGAGTTTTAATGCAGGTCCAACAGCGGTGATAGGTGGATTTTGGGGTTTCAAAGTTAAAGTACATATATTTTATCTTTTATTTGCTTTACTCAATTAAAAAGAGGTCAAACATTTTATAATTATTATAATTAATGATCTAGAATTACTGTAAGTAAATACTAAAAACAATAAGTAGTAATAAATATATGATTTTAATAGATTGGTTTAATAAAATAATAAGTAAGTAAAGGATGATGAAAAACAACCAGAAAGGGAGGCCCTATATAGGAAAAGGAGAGACAAAGCACGGAGTTGAAATCCTAAATACAGTAGTATGAGAGAAGAAAATAATATTCCAGAAAAACAGTTTCAAATAATAAGGTTTTTCCAAAAAGAAAGGTGTCAGAAAAGTGTATTTAATGTATATGACAAAAGTAAATTAGTTTATTTAAAAATTACTGTAAATGTAAATTCTAAATAAGTAATTTGAGTTTTTTATATATATTTATTTTCATTTGAATATTGAATTTTATTTCTCTTAACCTGTCATTGAGCATGGTGTTAGAAAATAAAAATATAAGGGACATTTTAATATTAATTTTAATTATTTACTAAATTTACCTTTTTGTAATTAGTTAATTTATTAGGGGGTGTCAGTTCTGGCAAATCCGCACTTAAATTAAGTGCGGATTTCAAACCAAATCAGCACTTACAAATCAGCACTTAAATTTTGCAAAAAAGTCACTTATTTCAAAAAAGGGTGTCAGTTATGACCTCAAATCAGCACTTTTTTCCCGTTTTTTTTCACAACCACATTTTGGCCACAAAACATCCCTTCCTTTCTTACCCCATCCCTGTCACATGTGACACACTGACCTTCCTCGCTACCTACCCATCAATCCTCGGCACACACCCCTTCCTGACATTTTCAATATTTTGACCAGGCATGTTTACATTCTTTTTTACTTATTTCTTCTACTTTTTAATCTTTTTTCTTGTTATGTGCCAGTTTCATAATGCCTCCCAGACATTCCAAATCTCAAAAGGTAACTCAAAAATCTGCTTCGTCACAAAAGTCTCCTCGTAAAGCAAGCCCTACACCTGAAAAATCAAAGGCAGGTTCAGGTCAGCTTAAAAAGGATGATTATCTCATCATAATCAACTTCCTTAAAATAAAATCAAATTTTGAAGCATGTTTTGGATGTGAAAAGTCCACTCGTATTGGACGTCCACCTTCTTCAAAGGTTAATGGCTACTTGTTGATGGCCAATGAAGTAAGGAAGAAAACAAGGGGGAGAATCGATATCAATCCTAAACAAATGAAGGAGAGATTTAAGAGTTACCATTCAAAATATAAAAAGACTCATCATGCTGTAAATGAAACTGGCTTTGGTATTGACAATGATGATTTGGAGATTGGAATTACTACTGTTTCCGAAAAGCTCAATGTCATGTGTCCTTTCTATGAGGAAATGGATAATCTTTTTGGCACCCGAGTTGATGTAAACCCTTGGTTTCTACACGATACTACTAAGCATATACCTTCTGGATCCAAACCTTCCTATAATCCTCCCAACACACCTTTACTTGAAGAAGATCAATCCCCTCCACCTTCTAACCATAGTTCAGCTGAAGATGATCCCAACTATCAAGCAGAACAATTATATCGCAGAAGATCTGAATCCTCAGAGGCCCAAAATTTAAATGTATGTTTACTTTTTGTTTTTTCTTCAATTATTCTCTGAATTTCTCTTTCTTTCTAGTCTCCTCCTACTCAAACTCAATCTCCATTAAATTATCTCAATTCTGGAAATGTGAATACCTCTTTAGAAGCTGCTTTAGAAGAACTTCCTGAAGCCTCTTGTTCAAACTCCAAACTAAAGCATCGAGCCTCAACTTCAATGAACTTGAACCATCTATTAAAACGTGGTAATACTTCAACAAGCTCATTTGGCTCCCTTGAGGATTATTTTGAAAAAAAAGATATAAGTAAGTTTTGTTTACTATATATCTTAATCATTAACTCATTTATTTATTTATTTCAATTTAATTTTCTCAGCGAAATCAACTATTGCAAATAATGCCCTTGACTTTGAGAAGATGAAGTTTGATCATATGCTAAGGAAAGATCAGCAAGCCTTAGATTTGGAAGAAAAAAAATTTGAGGTAGAGCAGATGGAAAGAGTAAATGACCGTCAATTTCAAAGAGAAATGGCTACTTGTGAATTGGAAAAACAAGAGAGTTTTAAAAAAAAAGATTTCATTATGGAATGTGTTAAAAATGGCCAATCTTATGAGGACATTAAAAAATTACTTGACCTTTTCAATTGATAATTTGTTTTTCTAGTTAATTTAATTTTGTTTGATTTCTTTTTGGTAATATTTTCTTATATGCTGACTTATAAAAGGAAAAGAATATATTACGTTATTTTTGACAAAAATTTGAATGTATAATAAAAATTTTCTATCTTTACTTTCTAGTCAATAAGTTTGCTTATCTAAATTTTTCTAAGTCATCAATTTCACATGTCAGATTTAAAAAATTGGCAATGCCCTCCCCTGCATTTTATTGAAACAAGGGGTGGGTACCACCAAATTTTTCTAAGTCATCAATTTCACATGTCAGATTTAAAAAATTGGCAATACCCTCCCCTGCATTTTATTGAAGTAAAGGGTGAAAGTCATCAAAATTTAATATAATTACATAAATTAATTAATATATAAATAAGATATTTCAAGTATACTACTTTTAAAGTAATGACAATTCCTTAAGCCAAAATGCAGATCAAGTCTAGAAACTAGGTTTGGGACTAAGGCTGGAGAGAGGGGTGAGGAAGGGTGTATGGGGTAGCGAAAAGGTTGGGAAAGAGTTGGAAGGGAAGATTAAGGGTTCCGAGGCATTTTAAATGAAGAAAAGAGTCTGGGAGAGGTTGAGAGGGGTGAAATGGGGATTAAAAGAGGATGGCATACAATGGGGCTGGGAGGATAGCGAAAGGCATGGGGAGGGAAGACAAGCATGTGTTGATAGAATTGAAAGGGATGGAGATTGGTTCAAACAGAGTGTGAAAATAGGAGGATGAACTCTGTTCTTCGGGCGAAGAACAGAGTTCACTTCCATAAAATATTAGCTGAAACATAGTTTTCAATTCTGTAAAAACAGTTGTAAGTAATAGAAAAAGTCACTGATTTTTTTTATATGTAATCTGAAATTTTTTAATAAAATTATTGTATTTAAGAATTGCAATATTGTCAATCAATTTTTATTGATCAAATTAATTTAATAAAGTATTATTTTAATAAGCTGTTTCAAAAATACTTTGCATTGAGTAGACTCATGGAATGATTTTTTCTGGCTTCCATTCAGTTATCCTCACACTTTCACTATGTTTTCAATATAGATCCATTGTTATTTGTGTGATACTTCAAGTGAAAGTTCAGTATTACTTCAGTCTGAGTTCCATCTGATTTCCATCTGACTTCAAGTTGCGGACTTGCTAGCAAGTCCTCCCCCTATATTGCGTGGTGTTTGCTGAAAATATGCGATTTCATGTTGAGTTGATGAAAGAAAACACAGAGAGAAAAAAAAATAAGACTTTAACAGCAAATTCAAAAACCAAAAAAATATGCAAAAAAATTTACCATTCTCAGTGAATAATACATGCAAATTGATAATTTGAAGAGAAAGAGAAAAAAATTAAAATTGCGTTGAAAAATGTTGGAGTGTTATTGGAAGTATTTTCGCCCTTATACTAGTTGATTGAGAAATAGAAGTGTTGGATATAGTCGGAGGTGAATCAACTTGTTCATCTTCATACAGCTCTAACCATTGATCTTTGAGGTCAGCAAGTAGGTTATGAAGTATAGTGCAACACAGAATCCAGTTGATCACCGCCTCCATTTCAGATTTATTTCTAAGAGGACTTCTTAATTCCCTTAAACTAGAAAAACGGCCTTTCAAGATTCCAATAGAATGTTCAATACGGACTCTTGACTTTGCCAAATGATTGTTGAATTTGGCATTTTGACTGTCTTCTGAAGCTGCTCCCCGAAAAGCAGGAAGTACATACTTTCCATTCACATAAGCAGAATCTGCAAGAAGATACTGATATTCATCAAAGAATTTTTCAGGTTCATTTGAAATATGCATTCTTTGGAAGACGTAGGAGTCATGACATGAGCCAGGATAGCCAGCGAAGAATGATATAAATTTTTTGTTTACGTCACATATAAGCTGAACGTTAATTGAATATCTATAAAGAAGATATATTTGTTTGTGTTAGTTTCAAGGAGGATGAAAGGAGTTAAAAATAATCTACCTCTTTTTACGGTCAAAGTAATTTTTTCCACCTTGAGCAGGTTTCTGGCTCAAAGGAATAGTAGTACCATCAACAAAACCAATACATCCTGGAAAGCCCTCTGCTTGCATAACCTGAGATGATTCAAGTCGCTCTTCTTTTGTTGGCCAGGTGAGAAGTTGAGATTCCAAGGAGTTGATGGCAGTGATACATCGTTTGGTATAAGTGTTAACTGAACCATACCCTAAATCAAAGACATTTTCTAAACGTTTCAAAGCGGCTCCATTACCATTTGAACCCAAACGACATAGTGTGATGGCCAATTGAATTGAAGGATGTCGTTGTTCTTTTTGAGAATTATTGTGAAATATGGGATGATCCTGAATAAGCTCAAGCAATTTAAGGAAACATTCCTGAGAAGTCCTGAACAGCTGTCTAAAACTGGGTGTAGATAGGTTAAGAAGTGTTTGGATGGTGTACTTGGGGGTATGAATTACTTGAGGCTTTCTGGGAAGAAGGTAACGTTTCCTGGCCATTTTTGATAAAACGACAAAATCTTCTTCTAGATCAGAATCGGAATCAGAGTCCAAGAGCAGTTCAAGCGCCATGAAAGTCATTGCTTTATGTAATTTATCATGATTTGAAAGTGAGGAAGGCATGACTCTTATATGATATGATATTAAGATGTAAGTGATGTACGATGTTTTGAGTTATGAAGTGTTATGCTGCGGAGTGCTGCGTATGAATGGGATGATGCTGACAAATCAGTGAAATGGGACTTGATGGTGAAATCAGCACTTTTGGTTGAGAAAGTGCGGATTTGAGTGAAATAAGTGACTTATTTCATTTTGAAATCCACCAGTATTGGGGCTAGTGTGTTTTGGAAATCCGCACTTATTTAAGTGCGGATTTGGTCAAATTTAAGTGCGGATTTGTAAGTGCGGATTTGCCAGAACTGACACCCCCTATTATAAGTAAATTTAATATAAATATGTTATAATTAATAAAAATAAAAATAATAAGGTGTGGATTTATCCCAGTAAAATATAAATTATTTTACTGGGTAAGTCTAGCAGCCTGGCTGACACTCCCTCACTCTAAAAAACAATTAAAAAAATGCTATGATTTTTTCTTTTTATATTTCTTTAGCAGAGTAGGAAGATTAGATATCTCTTTCCCAGGTATCCAAGAATCGCATTTAGAAGATTTATTCTTGAATCTCAATAAGTATTCACTACCTTTTTCAGCAGTAACTATTCTGTCATTTAGAATCCTATCAATATCTGCTGTCTCAGTGATTTCATTAGGGGTCTTTTTTGGTATACCCCTCCTTATGGGAAATAAATCACTATTAGATGTGTAAGGTTAAAACAGGATGTTTTCTGTCATATGGAGAATACAATATAACTTCAACTGCATTATCACCAACCATTCTTCTGACAACAAATGGACCTACAAACCGGTCTTTAAATTTGTTATTACCTTGTAAATTGAAATGGACTGTAGAAATTAGTATTTCATCACCCTTTTTAAAAGTGTATTCTTTATGGGATTTGTCCCATTTCTTCCTCTCATATTCGAAGGATTTTTAAATACATTTTTGAGCATGAATCCTGCAACGTTGTTGCATTTGAAGAAAAGATTTTACACCAGGATGTAAATCCAATTTAGGTATTTTATTATTGAGAATTTGGGCAGGAGTATTTGGAACATATCCCAGCCAGAGCTCAAAAGGCTTTTTCTGAGTAACAGAATTAACAGTGCTATTATAAGTAAATTCCAACCCAGGAAGTAGGGTAACCCAATCATGAGTGAATCTGTCATTGTCTTTGTACTCAAGTCCAAAGGCACAATACCTTCTTATCATGTCCTCTAAACTCTGAATCATTCTTTCAGCTAATCCATCAGTTTGGGAGTGATGTGCAGTAGAAAGTTTCAGATCACAAACACAAACATCCATCAGAGACATCCAAAATTCAAAAGTAAATTTAGGGTCCCTGTCAGAGATTAGGGCCTTAGGAAAACCTGCAGTATTAAACATATCAGACCACCATAAGAAGGCTAATTCTTTAGTGGAAACATCCTTGTGAGTGGGGATAAATTAACACTTTTTTGTGAATCTATCCACAATAATCCAACAAGAGTTATAACTGTCTTTCCCAGAAATGGGTAATCCTTTTATAAAGTCCATGTTTATTATCTGCCATGGTGCATCAGGAGGTTTAATATGTTTCATTAATAAAGCTCTTTTACCAGTCAATCTCTTTGATTTTTGGAAAGAATCACAAGATTCAACATATAGTTTGGTGTCTTCAGAAATATTAACCCACCAAGCAGTGTTTTTAATTCTGATCATTGTTTTTTCAAGATCAAAATGTCCAGCCAATATGTCATCATGACAAATTTTCAAGATGATCTCTTTCATAGAAGGAGGAATAACAATAACATTAATCAACTTTATTCTATAATATAGATATCCTTCATCAATTGAAAATTTACCTTTTTCCAAAACCTTCTGGTACTTTGGTGGAAGGGTTTTAATTAATGCTTGTATTGAAGCATTTTTTGGATCATTTAATATGGTACATAACTTTTTTAAGTTAGTGTCCTTATCATATGAATCCAGAATAAGCTGTGATAGCTCTTCCTCCATATCAACCACATATATCCCCTGAATGTGAATAATTTTATCTTCAGGATCATATGCAGGATTTGAGTCATCATTTGGCAAAGGTAACCTTGATAACATATTCAAATTTCAGTAAATAATACCAGCCCTACAAATTATTGTCATTCTCCCTCTGTATTCTTGAACAGCCAGCTGCTATCTGAACATATGTCAGTTAAATGTTTTCAAGTTTAATAGGGATTTAACTGCACTGCATTCAGTGACAAGTTCAAATTTCTGGTCATCCAGTTAATAATGTAGCTTCTCCAGAGCCCATACTACTCAAATTATCATTTTTCATTACAGCAAAATCACATATGGCTCTTACAAAACCATGGTTATATTTGAAAAATACCATGGCTTTGTATTTACCAATGGGGGACAAAACAGAGCCATAACCTCTTTAATTCTCAGAGATGATAGGCATAAGTTTTGATTTATAATCTTGGTCCACTGATGCAATTGATTTTTCAGATACTACACTTCCTTTAGCTCCAGAATCTAAGAAAACCTCAATGTTTTTTCCATTGATCAAGACTGGTGCCTTGTTAGGGGAAATAATAATTGAGCTATCCTCAAGATTTTTTATGATCTCAGCATCTTCCACTGTAGATAAATCATTATTCTAAATATCAATATTGCTTAAATAATGAATATCCTCTTCCAGCATTAAAATTTCTTGGTGAGATTCATAAGAAATGTTGCTGGCACAATCACTTGAAGTATCATCCAGTGCTATTGTGTCATCAGCATGTTCCTCTGTCTGTTCAACAAGATTTACCTTCTTGTCACAAAAATGGCCTTTCTTCCAAGGCTTTCTGCATTTGAAGAAAGTGTTTTTTGCATATTTTTTGGGTGAAACAGGGGGAGAAGGTTTACCAATTTTTTCCAGATGTTTTTGTTGGTAATTGGAGGTTTTCTTCAATGAAGTTCTAGAATTGAATCTTCTAGCATCATACTTTTTGTTTAGAAGGATCTCATTACAAGTGTTAATGAAAGAAGAAGGTTCGCTTTAGAACTCACTCCTAGCAACTAATAATTCTCTCAGAGACATAGGTAGTTTATAGAGGTTCCTGTCCTTCCATAATTCAAACTTTATATCTGGGTCCATTTCCCTCAAGATTTTTACAAGTTTCATCAGGAACTCAATAGTTTTTTCTGTAGAAAAGATATATCTGGTTTCTTCATACTTCCTTTGTTGAGCTAATCTAAACTTGGAACCACCAAATTGTGCTTTATTTAGTTTTTTCTAATCTTTCCATGAGTAGTCATTTTTGTCCAAGAGAACAGATTCATACCACATTAGGGCTAAATGGGTAAATAAAGAAATTAAATTTAACTCAATTTCCTCATCTGGGAGTTTGTAAGAATTTTTTAAATTATCAATCCTGTAAATGAACTGTTGCCAATCAGAGGAAGTGTCACCATAAAATTTTGAATACTGGTCAAGTTTTGGCCAATTCTTTTGATTTGAATTAGTTACCTCATTAAAAGCTTGTTTCTGAGTGAGAAGTAGCTGTAATTTCTCTAATTTGGAAGTAATTTTATTTTTTAATCCTTCTTTGGATGATCCAGGTACATCATCAATTTTTGATGGAAACTCAGTGATATCAACAGGTATTTCTAGAACTAATTTTACTTTGAATGAACTAGGAACAGGTAAAATTGGGGTATCCTTCTCAACAGGTTCTTTCAAAGAAATGTCAGAAAACATTTGATTATATAACAATGAATTCAATTTCTCCTCAATGGTTGTTAACCTAGTTTTTACTCTTGGAATACTAGATACATTCTCATTGATGGTTGCAAAAGATAACTGATTCTTATTTTGTAAAGATGAATAATTGTTACTCAATCTTTCTAAGTTCATCTTATGTCCTTCTAGCTCCTGGAAACAGATGGACACATCATCTTTTAATTTAGACAAATCATTCTTGATATTTTGCCATAAAGCAACTTTCTTTTCTTGAGTTACTTTATAATGAAACAAATCATCATAAAATCTCTGTAACTTACTCCTCAATTCTTGATAACCCTGTTCATTTAACAAACTATTATATTTCTGAGTCAATTGCATGTTGTTCATTATATGATTTTAATTAGCAATAATATCCCTCAAATATTCATCATTAATTTAAGCTACATCTGCAGTATTTCTCAATAATGAAACAGAATAACTTTCCAGATTCTCATAAAACTCAGGATCAAGTGTCTCATCAATAATAGCCATATCCGGATTTATCATTGAAGTAGCAATCAAAACCAAAGGTTTAGATACTTTAGAATATTGAGCAATTTGTCTACTACTCTCAGCCTCTACTTGTCTCACAGTATCATCTCCTCTTCCAGAATTACTTGAAGGAACTGAATCAGTAACAGGAAATGGTACTTGAGATTCAATAGAGAGGCTTACAATGGCTTGGGAAAGAATTGGATGTGATTGTTTTTTCTTTTTCTTCTTCCTTGGTTGGGGTGAGGAGGTGTGGAGTTGAACTGATTGGTTCTTGAAGGACCTGCCTGAGGTGCTTATTGCTGTTGTTGCTCAGACAGAAAATCCCACTGGGTTTTCAGTCAATCCCACTGCCACTTTGAGACTTCCACCTTTTCTTGTTGCTGGGGGACCAATTGTGGAAGGGCTTTCGGAGGAGGAGGCTTCCTCATCTCTTGAAGGAAGGACTCTATTTTTCTTACCTTGTCTTCTAGAGAGTCTATTTTTGACCTCAGCTTGAGGTTTTCTGACCTCAACTCCTTGATGTGAGGGGAGAGATTTTTGACTTGCTGATTCAAGGGCATCTTTTTTGTTTTGAAGCCTTTCGGAGGCTCTTCTAGGGGGTTGATAGAAGGCTTTTAATCTTGAGCAGTTGTCTCCACTAATATTTCCATCTCCTGCATTTCTACATCCTGATTGGTACAGTAATTGATTGATTTGAGCCAGTTTTGTAGTCAAAGGAGAACTTACAGAAGAAGCTTCATCATAATCAATTAAATCAAGTTCCTCATCATGGCCAGCAGAACCACCTTGATCAGTCATAGTTGTAATTAACCTGAACTGAGAGAAAAAAATATTAAAATTTAATCAGTTATTAATTTTACTTTATTTAAAGAAAATAAGGAAAAAAATTTTTTATATAAGTAATTGTCAGGATTTTTTAATCAACTGGAATAATTAAAATATAATGTTTATCAGGAAAAAAATCAACTGAAATAATAATCACAATTTTATTAATTTAAAGTAATTTTATTACCAGCATTTAAAATAAATCAACTGAAGTAATATAATAATTTAATAATTAGTAATATTTTGATAATTATTAGGACTAAAAGTCAGCTGAAGAATTTAATTAGAAGGATTTAATTTCAACTGAAAATAATTTTAATTACCAGGACTTAATTTCAACTGAAATAATTTAATTATCAGGACTTATTTCCAACTGAAATAATTTTAATATTATTAATTCAATTAATTTTAAATATTAATGATTTGCTGTCAGGACAATTTGTCAACTGAAACAATAATAATTTTTTAATTATCAGGACAGAGGTCAACTGAAATAATTAAAAAAATAATATAATAATTAATTTTAATTTTAATATTACTTCTAGGACTAAGAACAATATAGTTGTATCTTGGTCAACTAGGAAAAAAAAAATTTATTTACCAGGTACCTCCCCCTGTAAAATGAGCAAGTTAATGCCACTTACAGAGTGCTGAGTCAAAAAGATATACATGGAAAATGAAATGTGCAAAATGACCCACAACTAGTAATCAATATAATTACCACAATTATATATGACAATTGTCAATATATGAACCTAAATTTTGGAGTGTGGTTCAATTCCCGGTCACAGCAAAAAAATAAGTCACGTTGTCGATGAAGTTTTGTTGTTTTTGTTGTCTATTTGTCCTACTGGTACCTTTGTGGTTGATGGTCCCTTGGTCTCCGGCTTCAAGATATCAATGCGCCGTCAACAATTTGGAAAGGGCCTCAAGTGTCGAAGAGTTCTTTTGGTCTAGAAGATTTTTAACGTAGGTCCAACTGTGGTGATAGGTGGATTTTGGGGTTTCAAAGTTAAAGTACATATATTTTATCTTTTATTTGCTTTACTTCATTAAAAAGAGGTCAAACATTTCATAATTATTATAATAAATGATCTAAAATTACTGTAAGTAATTACTAAAAAAAATAAGTAGTAATAAATATATGATTGTGATAGATTGGTTTAATAAAATAATAAGTAAAGGATGATCAAAAGCCACCTGAAAGGGAGGCCTTATATAGGCAAAGGAGAGACAAAGCACAGAGTTGAAATCCTAAATACAGTAGTATGAGAGAAGAAAAGAATATTCCAGAAAAACAGTTTTAAATAATAAGGTTGTTCCAGAAAGAAAGGTGTCACAAAAGTGTATTTACTATATATGACAAAAGTAAATTAGTTTATTTAAAAATTACTGTAAATTTCAATTCTAAATAAGTAATTTGAATTTTATATATATATTTATTTTTATTTTAATATTGAATTTTATTTCTCTTAACCTGTCATTGAGCACGGTGTTAGAAAATAAAAATATAAGGGACATTTTAATATTAATTTTAATTATTTACTAACTTTACCTTTTTGTAATTAGTTAATTTATTATAAGTAAATTTAATGTAAATATATTATAATTAATAAAAATAAAAATAATATGGTGTGGCTTCATCCCAGTTAAATATTAATTATTTTACTGGGTAAGTCTAGCAGCCTGGCTGACAAAACAAGTCATTCAGAGAAAGAAACAAAGATAATGTAATAGAGTTCAAGAATATAAATGTGTATCATAAATAACTTCAAGAAATTATGTCACAAATTAATGTACACATGATACCACAGCAGCACAGCTTGATGGTCAAAAACCTCAAGTAAGTGCAGTGGATGAATGACTTGTATATGTTAAATTATGACATTAAAAGAGAAAAATGAAAACCTTTCATAGACTCTGTACTTTGCATGTCTACCTAAATATTTTGTTTCAACAGAACACTCATTTCTTACCTTACACTATTGATTAGTTCTTGATTTATCTGAAATGAGCACCCAAAAATGGGAGAAGGAATTGCATGATTCCAATCCATAGTGAGCTCTTGTTGTTTAATGGTTGTCCCTAGAAGATTTTCAGACTGTTCCAATAATTCCATTTCCTAAACCAAAGTGGATAATAAATCTGTGAACTGGAAAATATAAGCCATGTCCTTTAACTAGTTTTGGAGATGGAATTGGACAACCTGTAATAGGGTTGATGTAAGAGAAGAGACCAAAGGTAAGGGAATTTGAGTCATTGCTGTCCATGTGAATCTTATTATGAAAACCTCCATAAGTAATGACAAAGTTATAAGAGAAGATATTGCTCTATTGAGAAGCAAGACAACTGCAAGCTTTCCAGAGTTGGCTGTATTTTGTACTGTAGAATATTTTCCTTCCCGGATCTTTCCGTTCATACTAGTGTATTGAGCAATTCATATTATCCGTTAAACACAAACCGTAAGATATCAATACATTGCCATCCGCTATAAGTGTGATACTTTTTTTAATCCCATGTTAGATTTTGATTCCGGTGAACTTTACCTTAATTCAGAAAATTGGTATATTCAAAGATAAAATATAAGTTCGATCATAACTTATGTTGGTGCTGTCATCTATTTCATTGAATTTTTATGCAGCTATTTCTAATTAAACTCGTTTCCAAAATAATAATATTAACCTTCAGACAGACTTAAAATTAAGAGAACTTTTTGTTAGGTTTCGACTACGCCGCAGTATCATCATGTATATATATATTGACTAGCATAGAAACATTGAGGTAAGGATAATAGAAATATTAACAACGAACATCACGAAATAGCAGCCAATACTTTTCACAATCCTCTTTGTACATAAAAAGTAATGAGAATATAAATTCAATCGGTTTATAAGTAAATTTCAAATGAAAGTTCATACTAAAGTTGATGGAAGGTAACAGTGGGTGAGAACTACCGCAAACATCATTGACTGAAAAAAGAAAATAGCAGGAAACCCCCTGAAATAATGCTAGATCAAAAAACAAAATTAAAAGTAAATTTAAATGACATCATGTCCTTTAAGAAACATATTCTATGAGTCTAAGTAAAGTCTGCCGTTAATTTTTTCTTTTACTTTTGGGAAAAGATCCGGCGACAACCTGGATTTGCTCTAGCAACAACCTAACTTTCGAAAAATAGTCATTACCTACATACCGTTCAACTATGTATTTAATTACTTTAACAGAAGTCTAGCTTATGGAATCATTTCACTTATGACTACTAGTTATCTAACGCTAAAATATACAATAAAATATAATGGCGTTCTAGACCTAACTTTGAAAAGGAATAACTATGAATGAATGATAACCCTGTCTTTTTCGTGGGAATGATACTGCCAACTTGTGTGATATGACAATACCGGTAACTTGCTTGAGTGAATAGGTTGTCTCTCAATCAATTTAAAAATACATAGTAGGTTTTTCGGGGCAGTAGGCTGTATAATATGCAAAGAATTACTATTTTCAGAATAATAGGTTGTTGCTGGATCGAATCCAGGTTGTCGCCGGATCACTGCCCTTAGTTTAATGTCTTCATTACCATTTAAAAACGGGAACAAAAAAAATATATTGAATAAAAGAGGTCCGCCTATTATAGTTTATTTTTTTCCTCATCAAATCTCGGTCTAAATATTTTACTTTGCTAAAAAAAATATAACTTCGTGAAAAAAGAATATATGGTTTGAGAGCTATGACGAAATGAGAAGTTTGATTACTTTCCTGCGGCCGCTGTACACCAGGAAAAAAAATGTTGGCACCTGAGAAGGTAGTTATCTTTAAGTTTGATTTAACACGGCTCTAGCTCAGCTGTAATAAATTAATGAGCTTCAGTGATTTAGAACTGACTGAGATGAGCGCGAAAATGCCCCTTAGCATCAAATCATTGTTTGTATTAAATTCACAATGAAGTTGGAGATGAGTGCCTGCTAGCAGGCGCTAGGTGGTTTTGGGTAGTGATGCATTGTTAATTTTATTAATCTGAAATAATAGTGGTCAGCCTTAGCAGTGCGAAACTATGAGACTGAGAAAGATTTGAGTATTCTTATTTTGTTGTAAAAGTAAAGGAATGGTAAGTTAACCTTTTTTTTTTTTTTTTTTTTGAAATGAGGGCAGCGGCTTGGCATGCAAACTCTTTTTTGACCTGAAGACTCTCCTCTTCCTGCTCCTGTCTCAATGTGATTCTCTAGAATTCTTTTCGGTCAGGGATGAAAGTAACCTTATCGCTTTACTATTTATTAGGAGCATTTTTCCACTCCAACGTCGGTTCTATGAATACACCTTATATTGATAAACTCAAGGATCGTGGGTGGAGGTAAAAGGTTTTGAATACAAGACAATTGCATTTTTTAAAGAAAGTCCAGGAAAGATATCTTTACATTAAATTTCTCAAATTATTTTTATTTTCTTCTATTTATTCACTTATTTGTGAAAAATATACATTGATGGATTTATAGATTTTTCGCTACTAGCTCCTCTATCTAAATTTCTGTGCATTAATGCTTGAGCTACCATATTGACCATATTTTTTAGGATAAAAAAATTCACAACTTTATAATTTATATCTTTTTCTCTCAGCTCTGCGAAATTATTAAGTCCATTATAAGTTGAATAATACCAGTTTTATAATACTTTTCATTTCCTTTAAAGAAAATGATTCTCTGATAGTACCAGGCTCAACACTCTCCTTCTCTCCTCAAGTATGATGGCTCAATTGAGGGTAATACCTGCTAGAAGGTGCCAGCCTTCTGGTTTTTCTCAGGAGAAGAGACAATCTTGAAAACTAAAGTTGATTAGTGAGAGGATAAATTTATTTCTAACTCATCCAATGAATTTTTCTTTAAAAAATCTTTCATTATGTTGGGAGAAATAGTTTTCAATTTTTTTTGAAGCACATGCCTGTTGTTTCTTGTTCTTTTAATTAGGTTTAGGTTAAATAAAACAAGCCAAATATTTTTCTCGTGAAAAATGAGAGGAAAGAATAATAAGGAACTTCAAAATGATCTTAATGACTATTTATATAGCGACAATATTGGTTGTAAACCATTAAACTCACCATACCCAAATGGTTTTTGTTGTATGGTTAAGTGGAACACAGCCCTATGTGTAGCTAACTAGCTGTATGCATACATGAGAATTGATAAATGCTATGCAAAATGCCTGACTTTGGCAGATTTTGATTCTCTGCCTCAATTTGTCACCCAAGAAATTCAGCATGTCCTCTTCAGCCAATACATTCCTGCTTTCACGTCTTTTTGCACATCCTTTCTACACCATTTCCTTCAGTGCTGCACCCACATTGTGGACCCTTTCTCTCATTGGACAGGCGGTCTCCGTTGCGCGCTCCCGGGAATCACACAACTCTTTGTCTCTGCTTTGGTTTCCGCTTGTGCAGGAAGCGTGTCTTATTGTGTGGCTCACCAATCGCGTCGCGTCCGCGCTTGAGCAGCGTTATAGTTTTCAGATTGCTCTTTTTTCTGCCGTTGGCTTGGCATTCGCCGTTTTAGCTTGTCATCAAACTATTTTCTCGGCAGATCGGATTCTCATCCTTTCAGGAGTTTCGTGGCTGCTGTTGGCAATCTTAAATGTGAGTCATTTTGACGTTTAACTTCAGTTCAATCTTAATTAAAGTTTGAGGCAATTTTTTATTTATTTTATTCTTCTACATTTTTTAGACTCTCTGGCTTGTATTTTTCTCTTCCCCTCCTGATTCACCCCTTGTCAGACGCATCCTTCGTCCCAAACCCAGATTTAAATCTTTGGCGTATTCCTCCTCTTATCCTGACTCAGATCCTATGCTCCCTTCAGTTCAATCTCTAGGCGCACGCTCAGAGAGTTACTCTTCTCCGGCTTGCAACAACATCCAATCTTCTCTTTCTATCCAACAAGCTATCCTCCCCCCGTTGCAACCGCAACCATATCATCTCCCGCTCCAGAATCATGAACAGATTTGGCAAGCTCATCATGGGGGTTCTTTTGACCCTGAATTTCCAAACCAATCCCTTGAAATGAAAATGAGCAATCCTCAATCTTTCCATCCTCTGTCGCGACAACCCTATCTGCAACAGGTTCAGAAACCTATTGTTACAAATCCACCCTCAGTTAACAAACAGGAGCTTTCTATCTCCGAATTTACGTCCCGTCCACTTGATGTATCTCAGCCATCTGCTGTAGATCATCTCCTAGAAAATCAGCGACGGCATCTTCATCCATTTCCTCAAAATAATATCTCGTCTGAAGCTTCTTCACAAACAGCTACAAGCAACATCCACCATTCTCCTGTTGATACCCCTATCTCCGGCACTGAAGTTCCTCGTCGCTTAAAATCCCCCCCTAGACAAGCCCCTAAACTAGATTCCTTGTCACCATATCGTCATAAAGCCAAAGCCCTGTATCCTTGTCAGTCAATACTTTCTTTTTGTTAATATGTGATGAAAAGTTGTATCATATCCTTTTCCCTGATATGAAATTTATCACCAACTTTTATGAATTTAGACACAGCGTCTCCAGAAGACCCAAATGAGATAGGCTTCAGTAAAGGAGAAATCTTGGAAATTGGAGAACACACTGGTTTGTTTTCCTAATCTTTCGTTATTGAAATAATAATATTGGTATTGATGATCATCTTGCTATTTTATTGTTTCTACAGGTAAATGGTGGCAGGCTAAAAAAGCTGACGGTCAAACGGGCATTGTCCCTTCAAACTATCTCGAAATGTTGAACTAGCATTGTACCACTTTGCTTTATTGCATCTCTGTATTTTGAATGGAGCGGAACTTTGCCGGCGTACCCAGCTCTTGAATTTATAGATACCATTTTTCAAATACCTGTGTGCCTGTCCTTTATGGCATTCGGTAAGGTAGAAATTTGTAAAAAAAAACCCCCTGGAGCTACTAAAATAATCCTTTGGACACAATCTAACAAAATTTATATCGTTTGAGAGCAATTTTATCGGCGCTCTGACATTTTGAATACCTTTTACTTTTTTTTTTGGAACACTCACGGCTAAATTCATCCCATCCTCTTCATACTGAAGTCATATGAATGCTTTATCCATACAACTTGAGGATCTGATTCAAGATCTACTTCCATTTTTTCTTTTTTGTATCTACCAACATTGATCTAATTTGCAATATTTTCCCAGTTATGTGGTCTTGATCAAACTTTCTGACCTAAAGTTTATTAGATCGCCTTTTTTTTTTTCTCTTTGAAGTACACAGCACTATTTGATTTTATTATATATATATATATATATTTGGCTTAACTTTTTCAAGTCTTTTCATCATTTTTCCCTTTTTTCAAGATCCCAGCTTACTTTTCCCCTGATACAGATAATTCGAGATATTTGTTTTTGTTGTACGATTGGGCTTGTAAGATATTTATCTCCGTTTCGCAAATTGATTGTAAATCCATTGGTTGAAGTAACCCATTAATTTGTAGTACGTACTTTCCTCACAGGTGCCTATTATCTTAAGGGGAACCAAAAGTAATGATGAAACAACCATTTTGAGAAGGAATGAGAGTGATGAGCAACGTATTTTATAACTCAATGCTGGTGTTTTTTTTCTTTATTTTATTATTATCTTTTCATAAACACTTTTGTTTTTAGTTTAGTATGTCTACTTGTTACATATTTATTAGATGTTTTCTAGGTTGGCATAATCTTGAGTTTGCATCCTGGAACTAAATGGTAATATATATATATTTCAATGCAACTGGCGTGCAGTCAATAGTTTCAATTCAGTTGACTGGCGTGTCCTTACATCGCGTCCCATAAAAAATTAGTGTGGTAATTAAAATTAGCAGGTTATACCTCCACATCCTACTTTTGATATGGATACAACTTACAATTTTTTTTTTTTTTTCAATTGCACCTCATCTTGAGTTCCTGTGATCAATTTGTCAAATAAGTGACTTAGATGAAGTACGTTAATATTGTTTAGAGCTCCAGGACTACCAAAAAAACAGTGCCAAAAACGCAGGTTTTGTGAGGCAACTGCTTCTAAAATTATTGTAGGGGTGCGTTCTTTTCTCTGGAACTGACCTGCCCATGCACCAGGACAATTTTTCCACTCCCAGTGCATACCATCTATTGCCCCAAGTCACCCAGGAAAACCACAATCTTCAAACTCCTTAAGAATTGATTTCTTCTCATTGGTGTTGGTTTCACATAAGTATTCTGGCTTATACAATGTGATGATGTCCTTGATGAAGTGTTTTAGACATTCTAGGGCGGTACTTTCTCCAATTTGGACATATTCATCTGTTCCATCTGCAGTGATTCCATAGGCAAGTTGGAGCAGAACAGAAGTGATTTTTTGCTCAGGTGACAAACCAACTTGGCCGCAACAATCCTGTCATAAATTAAATTGAGTCAAAGAGTGGATACAAGACTTTTTTTTTTGACTTACAGTCCTCTGTGACCAATATATATTACGTAGCTGTAGATCATTAGAAATTTTAAGAAATAGAGTTTTAACAATGCGAAAATGGCGGTGAAACATGGTTGACTTGTAGGTACTATTAGTATTAAAGTAGTCTTTCATAAGCTGGTGATGTCCATCAATGCAATTGCAATTAATAAATGTTTTTTTGTTGGCTTTATTACATAAATTCATTGACTCTAAAAGTTCTCTAAATATTATTTCTTCTTCCTCAATATATTGTTGTTCATCTATAATGTGCATGAATTGTTGTGCCATGTTATTGGGGATGTGTGTGTATGAGTTGAAGTGTGAAATGGATGTGCTAGTAGTTACTGAATGTGTTACACAATTGATGAATATTTTTTTAACGTGTGTTTAATTAAAGAATTTGCATATGGCTGATGAATATTTCAATTAAGTCACAAATGGCACCAGTAAAATGCATATAGCTACTGAATATTTGCTGAAACGGCTGGGGATGCTCTTATCCACCAAAAAGATCATGTATTTACCACTAATTTTAAATTATAGTGTGCAAATGTAAAGTCATTAGAACTATGTACTTAGTTATGTGAGTAAATGTATATAGTCTGTAGTTGCAGCATCTCTTGTTCTCCGGTTCTTTCCAGAGTTCTACAGGCTGACACTGTGCTACAGGTAAGCAATGCAAATGGTTCTTTCTGGAGTTCTACAGGCTGACACCATCCTACAGGTTATGGGCTGTACCTCTGGGAATTGAAATGTTAACCAAAAAAAAAAACTCCACCAGCATTAGTGACACTAGGAGTTCTAGTAGCCAAAAGACCCCCAGTGCATGTCTGAAAAAGACTTACCTCTTGCTGGTGAAAATAATCCATCCCGGAGCACTCCTCCAATATCCAACCAAGAGCTATGCAGCCTCGGGATCAACCCTTGCCAGCCTCTTCTTACTAACAAACACAAAACTTGCTCCTCAACAAATCAATCATTATCCATTACTCCTGCCCAACATTAACCACTCTACCATCCTCTCCAATTGACTTAGCTCCTCAAATTAATAATTTCCCCTCCCCACCATCATCTCCATCAGTTTCCTGTGAGAAACCACTTGCTAGTGACATCCAAAGCAACAGTGCCTCCCCTCTAAACTGGCCTACCACTTGGCTATCATCTACCCCTCATTTATCATCCCCTGCCAAGTCTCCACCTTGGTTATCCTCAACTTGGCTATCCTCCCCTACCACCCCTACCAATCCACCTCCAGCATGCAAATCACTAGCATAGGTCCCTGATACCATTGAGGACCTAATGCAAGTAATTGGTGACCTAACCTTAGGTCTATCTCCTGCGCCACGTCAACCACCGCCTCCTCCTTTCCCCTTACCCATCCCTAATCTTAAACAACTGCCTCCTCTCCCTACTTGTGGCCCCCTGATGCAAAGACCCACTAGCAACATGAGTGAAGCAAACAGGGAAACTCCAACAGGGAGATTGGTCTCCCCCTTTAGGCAGGCTAATCCCGCTGGCTGTTTGCACCAAACACCACCCCATATGTCAGCTTCACACTCTTATCACTTATTGCAGCAATTATTCAGAATGGCAAAGCAAAGTTTTGGCGTTAATCAAAGAATTTGTTGGTACAAGAGCATATGCACTAAATGATGATACTGGCCCTGATGAATTTGAAGACAGAGTCACTTATCTGATGCTTCTACATTCCATTTCTCCTAGCTTGCGCCATGAGATCTCCACTGACTTGAAAGCATGTCAAACTTATCTTCATATTAATAATAAATTCACCAGGACAAATTATACATCCACAATAACTGCCATCTGCAACTTCATCAACTTGAAACAGACACAATTCACATCACATAGAAAATACTTGGAGGCATTCAATAAATTTTTTGATGAGATAGAAAGAAAAAGGAATTGTGTTTGACACCAAAGTATTCAAATCACTAATGGTTCATGCTCTGCTTCCCTCCTCATTGAAAGGCCTTTATGTGGATCTGTGTATAGCTTTGGATGAGTGCCCCAATTCAAAGTCTGTATCTTTTGAAGACTTCTGTAAACTCATCCCAAGCCTTGTCCAAAATAAGATTGATTGAGAAGGTATTTCATCATCACCTACTGAAAATCTCTCCATTGAGCTTTCTCATCATGCCACCACTCAAACTCAGAGGAAATCTGATTCCTACAGGCCTCCTGGTGCATGTCAAAATTGTCATGAATGCCATTCCACTGCTCATGTTGTGGCTCATTGTCCATACAATCCTCAGTCTGAAAATTTCTCAGATAAGCTATATATCATGTGTGAATGTGCAAATGCTTCTACCTCAGATCCCAATACAAGAAGCAGAAAGGTTTATATTCCCTTTAAAAATCACCAGAGTGGTCCCATCTATGATAGAGATGTTTAATTTGAAGCCAATGACCTCACTATTTTTGAAAAAAATATCAAAGCCCTGTATGAAATGGTCAACCATATGGATCTGAATAGTGCTGAATGGTCCCCTGACTCAATTTCTGACAACTATTCTATCTTTGACTGTGGAGCAACTCATCATGTCATTGGAAATGTGAGCCTTCTTAGAAATTTCAAACTCTTTAAAAACAAATCCCAGTCAAAGTTGCCACTAACAGTCCTTCTTCCTTCATCACTGGTATAGGAGACTTAAAAATTTAAGGTTATGGAAGAATAGTAACTATTACCAATGTTTTCCATTGTCCAGACATTAGGACTACTCTTATCTCTTTATTTGATTTAGTGGACTGTGGTTTCTGTTTTAGTTTGTGTTCTGGAAATTAAAATTTAGTGATATATTTAAAGGAAGATTTGATTATGACTGTCTGGGTAGAGAATACACAAAGACTCTGGGTATTCGATGTAATTAGTGTTAGTAATTGCAATCCAAATGAAGTTCTCTCTTATTGCTACACTTTGCACCCTTCAAATCTTTTCAATGTAAAAATGAATAATCACATCAGCCGTCCACCTGCAGACAAAGGTTCACTGATTGACTGACATAGAAGACTAAGATATATCAGAATCAACATCATCAATTCAGGTATGGGTACTGGTTTAACATTATCTATGCTTACAGGTAAGATTGATTGTAAAGATTGTTTAATTGCAAAGAGCACTAGGAAACCATCAGAAACACATAAAACAAATCCAGAATCCCTAATGAGTTTAATTGTAGGAGATCTTGTTGGTCCTATGGATCCAACTATTCATGGTGAAAAATAAGCTTCAATGTTCAGGGAAAGCTTAGCTTCCTATGGTGAGGTATTTTTACTGAATACCAAATCTGAGGCAACTACATGTTTTTTTCTTTCCATAAAAAGTTGGAAAATATCACTGGGAAAAAGCTCTAAAATTTACACACTGATGGGGGTGAGATGCACAGGAATAAGATGGCTCAACTCTTGGCTGATATTGGTGCTTATCACAAAGTCACATGCCCTCATCATCACAAGCAAAATGGAATGGCTGAAAGTTTCAACAGAAAAGTTGGTGACATTGCAAGAACAATACTCCTTTCAATAAAACTACCTGAATCATTCTGGGGTTTAGCACACAAGTGGGAAGCTCATGTTCACAACTGAATTCTTAATGTTAAAGAAGGTGAAAAAACTCCTATTTAGCTGATGTACAATCCAAACCCAAACTATTCAAATTTTAGGATTTTTGGTGAAAAAGCATTTGTTCATATTCACAAGGAAACAAGCCAAAAAATAGATCAAAATGCCTTGATTTGTAAGTGTGTAGGTTATTCTTTAAATAATACTGGTTGGCTATTTTGGAATTAGGAGTCAAACACCTTTTTGGAATTTGCCATGGGTGTTTTCCCTGGTGATCAAATTCCTGCTCACAAAGCTGCTTATTGACCACCTTCATCCAAGGGCTCCCTAGGTCATATCCTCAACAATATGAAGCTAGGTGATTTCAAGAATGAAGAAACACTTCTTTTTCCAGAAAAATCAGTAAATTAAAATGTGAAGAAATGTTTTTCTCAGTCATCCATTATCCCTAGAACCCATCTGCAAGCTATGCTCTCACCTGACAGTTGTAAGTGGTACCAAGCATGCAAAAGGGAACTTCTGAACATGAAAGAGATGGATGTGTGGTATGAGGAAAAGCTTCCTCTTGGTGCCAAGCTAACCAATGCAAAATGGGTCTTCACCATCAATAATCCTTCATCTAAATCCCAACCTACAAAGCACAATATGTGACAAAAGATTTTTTGCAACAGTATGGTATTGATTTCACTGACACCTTTTCTCCAAATGCCACTTTTGATTCACAACACATTCTTCTCACTTTAGCTACTTATCAAAAACAGCCTGTAAAATCTTTTGATTTCACAGCTGCTTAAATTCAAATCCCAATTGATGAAGCAATTTGTGTTTTCCCTTCTGAAGGCTACCAGATACATGCCTTTGATAATGCACTACATTTAAAGAAATCCCTTTATGGTTTGAAGCAAGAAGCATGATTCTGGTGGCTCCGTATAGCTAGCAAGTTGAATGCAATGGGGTACAAAGAAAGTCAGTATGATAAAATTTTCTAAGTTTTTAGGAAGAAGGGATGTTTGGGTGTGATATGGATTCATGTTGATTATGGTATAGTGACTGGAATAGTGAAGGGGTATTGAAGGAATTGGAGGATGGTTTGGATGGTATTTTAAAGGTAAAGTGGAATGATAATGTATATGGTATTGTAGGTGTTGCTATGAAAGAAGTTCCAGAAGGTTTTGATCTGCACAATTTTCAGCTCATTGACAAGATTATGCAAAATCATAACCCCTCTGGATTGACCACAAGATCACCCCTAACAAATAATCTGGAAATCACCACAGCCAAGGATTAAGAGGTAGCTATTGATACAACTAAATAATTTTCTATTCTAGGTTCTCTTAGTTATGTGGTGGTAGAAACTAGGCCAGATCTATTCTTCCATGTCAATTTTCTAGCACACTTCTCATAAAAACCTACTTCCACTCACTGGATTGCCCTCAATCACCTACTTAGATATGTCCAACACACCGCCACCCTCTAACTTCACATTAATCCTAACCAAAATTCACCAATTGAGCTTATATCTTTTTCTGATTCCACTTGGAATAACAAAGAATTCTAAAGAGCTCAAAGTGGACACCTTCTACTCCTTAACGCTTGCCCAATT
This sequence comes from Hemileia vastatrix, assembly GCA_030280995.1. Classification (NCBI taxonomy): domain Eukaryota; kingdom Fungi; phylum Basidiomycota; class Pucciniomycetes; order Pucciniales; family Zaghouaniaceae; genus Hemileia; species Hemileia vastatrix. The sequence continues at coordinate 13,390,772 of JASXTE010000010.1, read as the reverse complement.
TTGTGGAATTAAAGGTGCCAGTTGACATTAAGTGATTCTTCATGCACTGCTGAATATGTGGCACTTGGTGGTGGTATGAAAGACACCATTTGGATTACAAATCCTCTGAAAGATATATTTCCCAATATTCCCCCCATCAAGATCTTTTGTGACAAAAAAGGTGCAATAGAAAATGCAAAAGACAACCCAGGAAACTAGAGGACACGGAATGTGGATAGGTGTTTCTATATTTTGAATTAACAGCTCTTCCTTATAAAGGCAACATTGCAATGGGTTCCCAATTATCAAATGCATGCAGATATACTCTAAAAATTACTGGGACCATCTCTGAAAAATCTGAGAAGGAAAGATGTCTGTCTGTGGTAATGGGGATATATTTCTTTTCTCTATCTTTTTCCTTACTATATTTTGCTTCATTTCATTTTCTTCTCATTTTACTTTTCTTTGGAGTTGGTTATATGTGAATGGGGGGCATGTCAGCAGTATTTTATCATAACTAAGTGGGGGGTATGTTAAGTCACTGGGACTATGTACTTGGTTATGTGAGTAAATTTATATAGTCTGTAATTGCGGTGTCTCCTGTTCTCCTGTTCTTTCTAGAGCTCTAAAGTCTGACACTGTGCTACAGGTAAGCAATGCAAATGGCTCTTTCCAGAGTTCTACAGGATGAAACTCTTCTACAGCAATAATCAGCCTATTATTCCTTGAACAACTACACCAAATCAGGTAATAATAATTTTTTATTTATTAATATTGGGATACCATAGGAGTACCAACTTTTAATTTATGTTACTTTCCACTACATTAAATTAGCATTATCTCTTGCTTGCTCACATCTTCTCTCAAGTGATGAGAGAATTAAAAAACCTATAAACTTTTGCTCTGTAAAAGTTAGTGCTAGATTTCTCACTGTGGGAAAAACTGTCAAATTTTCATTTTGGGTGGGAACATCCCACATGCACAACAAGAAATCATGTCTTGAAATAAAACAGGACATCTTATTTGACACATGTCACACATGTTGCTTATAGGGGGAGTAATTGAATCATGTGATGAGTGTGTGATTTATAGAATGTGAGATGGTTTCATGATTTCATGTCACTCTCCTGCACTGTGTCATGTTTTATTTTGGGATGATATTTTTACCTGAGATGAAAACATGACACAGTTTTTACTACAGCATCTATTGTTATTTCATTTTATAGAAGTTAGTGTTAAGCTTCTCTTGCTTTTTGTCTTCCCTGAAGTTAGAGTTATTGTCCATGCAGTGTAGTGGTGCATAGGAGAAGGAATACAATATCACATGGTATTTATGTGGGATGTGAGCAAAATACATGATATTTTTGGCACATAAGGGTAGATGAGAAAAAATTGTATTGCAGGTTGTAGGACCCATATCAAAAGTAGAATTTGGAGGTATAACCTGCCTTAAAATTGAAAAAATAAAAAAACAGAAGATAAATAAAAAATATGTGCAGTAATTACTAAGACAATCTACCACCATTGCAGTAAATTCCCAGTAGAAAAATAAATAAATGCCACAGCATTGGTTAATGAATTAACTGAAATCACTAATAGATAGAGAAATACAAGTTTTTCTATCACTAGTGACTAAATTAAATGAGGGAATCAAGTTGCTTTAGTGTCAAAATACATGAGAGTCATGTAGAAATAGGGGGTTTCAGCTCTGAAAAAACTGCACTTAACTCAAGTTCAGATTTCAAACCAAATCACTACTTAAATTTTGCAAAAAAGTCACTTATTTCAAAAATGGGTGTCAGTTATGACCTCAAATAAGCACTTTTTTCCCAATTTTTTTTTACACCCACATGTTGTCCACATCATATCTTCCTTTCCTACACTTTCCCTTTCACGTGTGACACCCAGACCTCAATCCCCTCATCAATCCTCAGCACACACCCCTCACTGAGATTTGAAACATTTTATTGCAACATTTAAACCAGGAATGTTTTTTCCCTTAATTTTTTTAATTTTTCAACCTCTTAATCTATTTCCTTGTAAAATAACAATTTTATAATGCCTCCCAGAAAATCCAACACTCAAAAGGCAACTCAAAAAATTCTTCATCACAAAGGCCTTCCCATAATCCAAGCCCCTCACCTGAGAAATCAAAGTCTTGACAGATAGAAAAGAAAGATTATCTCATCATCATCAACTTCATAAAAATTAAATAAAATTATAATGTTTGTTTGGATGTGAAAAATACACTTGTATTGGATGTCCACCTTCATCAAATGTCAATGGCTACTTATTGATGGAAAATGAAGTAAAGAAGAAAAAAAGAGTGAGAATTGACATCAATCCTAAGAAAATGAAGGAAAGATTCAAAAGTTATCAATCAAAATATAAAAGGATCATAATGCTGCTGATTCCCCTGGCTTTGGTAATGATGATGATGCTTTGGAAGTTGGAATTTTTACTATTTCTGAAAATCAGAATGTCATGTATCCTTTCTATGAGGAAATGGATATTCTTTTTGGTTCCCAAGTTGATTTCAACCCTTTTTTTCTACACAATACTACCAAGATATTCCCCCAGTCTCTCAAAAATCTAATAATTCTCGCTAAAAACTTTACTTCAAGGACACCTATTGTCTCCAGCTTACAACTATAGTTCAACTGAAGATATTCCTGACTATCTAGTAGAACAATTTTTTTGGAGAAGATCTGAGTCCTCAGAGCCCCCATTCTTAAATTTATGTTTAATTTTTAATTTTTTATAAATTATTTTCTAAATTAATCATTCTTTCTTTTCAAGTCTCACCCTACTCAAAATTAAATTTCAAAAAAGAATAATGATTCTGACAATGAAAATCCTGCTTTGGAAGCTGCTTTAGATGAACTTCCTGAACCCTCTAGCTCAAACTCCAAACTAAAGGATCAAACCTCAACTTCAATGAGCTTCACCCATCTTTTAAAATGTGGTGATACTTTAACCAGCTCTTTTTCCTCCCTTGGAAATTATTTTGAGAAAAAATATATAAGTAAAATTTTGTCACTATATATATTATTCTATAACATACACTATGCAATATAGGGGGTGGAATTTCTAGCAAGTCCCCAACCTGAACTCAGAAAGAAATCAGATAGAACTCAGAATGAAATCATACTGAACTCTACTTGAATACAAATCTAAAATTGTTCTGCTGAGCGGTATTAATCCCTGATTGTATGGTTCCTTTGTCAATAGCTCAATGTGTGTTCAATCTGTGGTGAATTTGAGTCCAAGGTTGCGGACTTGCTAGCAAGTCTGCCCCCCTATTTTGTGGTGATATTTATCTATTTTTTCTATTCAATTTTCTCAGAAAACTAATTTATAGCAAAGAATGCCTTCAAATTTTAGAAGATGAAGGTTGATCATATGCTGATGAAAAATCAACAGGACTTAGATTTGGAGGAATTTTTTTTCACTACAATCAAATTTTGAAAATGCCAGATTTGATGGAGAGGAGACACCACACAATATGGGGGGAGGACTTGCTAGCAAGTCTGAAACCTTGGACCCAAAATCACCACAGATTGAACACACATTGAGCTATCGATAAAGGAACCATACAATCAGGGATAAAAACCACTCAGCAGAACAGTTTTAGGTGAGTGTTCAAGTAGAGTTCAGTATGGGTTCAGTGTGAGTTCAGTCTGAGTTCCATCTGAGTTCCATCTGAGTTCCATCTGAGTTCCATCTGAGTCCAGGTTGAGGACTTGCTAGCAAGTACACCCCCTATATTGTGTAGTGAGATGGAAAGAGTTCATTTTTTCTCAGAGAAAACAAAAGGCCACTATTTTCAAAGAGGAATAGCAAGTCATGATTTGGAAAGAAAATAACTTTAAAAAAAGAATTTATTAGAGAAGGTATAAAAAATGGCCAATCTTATGAGGACATTAAAAAATTACTTGCCTTTTTTAATTGATTTATTATTTTTTTGGTAAATGAATGGGGAATAAATTTAATATTTTCTTTGATATTATCAAAAATAGTTACATCATGAGATTCTGATAAATCCATTTGTCCTTAATTGACCCTAAAAAATCACACCTTTGGAATTTCAGATGGTAAAATAATACTTACACCTGTGCAAAAATCCTCATCACCAACATAATTTTATCACCTCACCACAGATACACATTTCAAAATAAAGATAAGTCTAAAAATCTCTATACCTGCTCAGAAATTTGGAAATACCCTTCCCTGAATTTCATTGAGGTAAGGGGTGGGTATCACCAAAAAATTTTCAAGTCACCAATTTTGAATGTCAGATATGAAAATTTGGGAAAAATCTCCCCTGAATTTTATTGAAGTAAGGGGTTCAAGTCACCAAAATTTAATATAATTACACAAATTAATAAATAAATGAATAATATATGTCAAATTTACTAGTTTTAAAGCAATGAGAACTCATCAAGCCAAAATCCAGATCAAGTCTAGAAAAAAAGTTTGGGACTTTCCATAGGGATAGGCTAGAGGAACACCATGAAGCAAATTAAAATGTTCATGATTACCATTTATACAACACAAGGTCCTTAGCCCATTACTTAAGTTTAGTCGATTGAAATATCAGATTTATTTCTTAAAAATTTATAAAAGAATAATAAATATTTGATGACTTGAAAAATCCCTATACTTTTTTGATCCTCCTAAAGTTATATAAAATTTATTACTTTTACCTTTACTTTTTACCTTTTTGATTTTTTGGATTAAATTTTGACTGATTTGGTAAGAGCAGCCAAGATGAATGAAGGGTTGAACATAAGAAAATGGTAGGAAAAAGATAAAAAATGTCAGGCTGAGTTGAAGTAAAAATATGTGAATAGCTTGATTACTCAGCTGTCTAGAAACTTTTAATGATACTATATGAATATTGTGGTACAAATCCAATAAGTGTTAAAATATAACTCAATATAAGGGTCTCAGTAATTTTAATCCCAATATTTAAAAATTGGTTACAATCTTATAGTTGGTAGAAAAATATAGAATATAATTCAAAAATTATTCAAGGACTTTAAAAGTACTAATGAAATGAATTTTAATTGTAATGGTTATATGTTTTACTTGTAATGATAAAAAATATAGAAAATAAGTTTGAAACTCCCTCCTTTTATACCCAATAATTCTACAACATGTTCCGCTGATTTACCAGTCCTATACACGGCCAATGATACCTCACTCTAGCTAATTACCTGCCCAAAAACCTAAGAAATTATCAATAACATAAGTAGAACTATATCACCCACCAAAATCCTGGGGTAATAGGGATAATCCCTCAAAATAAAAGAATAAGCAAAAAAAGAGAGAATACCTTAAATTAAAAGACTAAAAGAAGAAGGAATAACACTAAATAAAACAAAATATTAAGGGAGATTAATAGATGATATGAAGAGGCAAATTATTTAAAATTACTACTTGAAATCCCCATCCAATTATGACCAATATTCACTAAGAGACCACTGAGAAACCCAAAAAAAGGATGTGAAATGTGGGGAAACTGAATTCAGTTCTTAGAAGGTGCTTTCATGGGTAAATCCTTGACTAAATAGGCAAATTTTAAGTGTGGTAGTGAATTAAAGGCGCCAATCTTGAGGTTGTTAATGAAATTAGTGCATATAATGAGGTCAATGCACTTATAATTAAATTAGGACACTATATGTCATTCTGGATATTCCAATTACTGAGTGAAAAGTACTTATAAATTATTTTAAATAAATTTAGGATACATGGGAGCAATAAATAAAGGTACACAAGTTTTATACATGAGTGAAATTTATGATAAAATACAATATATGCCATTATAACACCTTATATACACACATATATCCACCTTTTATAAGTCTTATCTACTTAATATTAAGTTGGAATATGTTAGGGTAAACTTAAGAACCTTCATTATAAGGCTACATAATTTTTAAGTATACTTAAAGCTGTTATTTTCATTTTTTTATGCAAAAAACAAGAAATGCGCTTTATTTCACTTAAAAGTTGATTATATGCGCTATAAATTTAAGAATATTAAAAATGATCTTTGACAGTTCAATTTGTCTCATTTAGGACTATTGATTTGGCTACTTAAATGCATAAAAATAACACTTTTCAAATTTGGTGTTTTTTATGCCAGAAATGGCTTCTGTGTACTGGCCACATACTGCCTGCATTTTTCCCATGTGAATAGCTTCATTTTTAGCAAATTTAGCTTTTTCACACTGGTAAGAATAAACTTACAAATTTTTGTTTGTGTATCAGCAATCACCCAGCAAGAATTGAAGCTTTCTTTAATGGCAGCCAGTTACAAATTCTATGTTTATAATTTCTGATGGAGCTTTTGGCTGCTCTATTTTCTGTAAAAACCCAGCTCTCTTCCCAGTTAATCTTTTAGATTTATGGCAAGAGTCACATGTGTCAATGTATTTTTGTACATCTTCCTTCATGTTTATCAACCAGGCTGTGTTTTTAAATCTAGTTAATGTTTTGTTAAAATCAAAAATGCACAGGTAAGATTTCATCATGTCAAGTACTTAACATTAACCCTTTCATAGATGGAGGTATAACTATTACAATACTTAGCTTTTTCCTGTAATATAAATCTATCCATCTTCAATTAAAAGTTTACCCTTTTCCAATACATTTTTATATTTTGAAAGTAAAGGTTAAATTAATTCACTAATTGAGGCATTTGTTTGATCATTTAAGTCGGTATATAGTTTAGACAAATCTTTATCAGATGAAAAATTATCTAATACTTTTTGCATAAATTCTTCCTCTAAATCCACTATATAAATCCCAAATATTTGTATTACCTCATTTTTATGCACATAAGCTGAGTTGTCAGTATCATTTGGAAAAGGAATTCTGTATAATAAATTGACATTAAAATGCAATTTTCCTGCTCTGTGAGTGATTTTCATTCTACCTCTGTACTCTTGTACAGCTAGTTTCCATCTCAAAATGTGTCTATTAGGTGTTTTCTTGTTTATTAATGATTTTACTGCACTTCAATCTGTTATTGATTCAAACTTCTGGTCTTCTAGATAGTGATGAAGTTTTTCCAGGGCCCACACAATGGCTAAAAATTTCAGTTGGGTAGCACCATACCTTAATTCAGTCTTTCTAAGGGTTCTGGATATATAACAGATAACTACTTAAGATAGTTTACCATTTATTATCTGTTTTTTCTGTAAAGCTTGCATCAGTATATAAGATAAATGGGAGGTTAAAATCTGGAAGTCCCAATCTTGGGGCTGACATTAAACATTCCTTTAATTTATCAAAGGAATGATTTTCTTCATTATTCCAAATGAAAGCCTCCTTTTTCCTGATTAATTTCGTTAAAGGGGCTGCAATGGATTGGAAGTTTTTTTATATACTGTGTATAATATCCACACATACCTAGAAAGCTTTGAAAATCTTTCACATTTATAGGTATATTAATGTTTTTTATTGCTGCCACTTTATTCTGGTAAACAAAAATTTGTATTCCAGATACAAAATGTCCAAGTACTTTCAAGGATTGAAACCCAAAATTAGATCTTTTTAATGCAATTTTCATATTAATTTCATCCATTTTTTGAAATAATCTTCTCAGATGATTTAAATGCTCATCATATGTTTTTGAAAACACTATTATGTTATCAATATAAACTAAAAGCCAACCTTTAACCATTTTCAGATGAAAAACACTATCCATCAATTTCTGGAAGACTGAAGGGGTATTTTTTGGGCCAAAATGCATTCTTACATATTTATACATTCCCATGTGTGTGGCTATGAGTAAGAAATTTTGAAAATTATTTTCCACAGGAATCTGGTGGCAACCTTTGTTTCCATCCAGTTAGGAAATATATTTAGCTCCTTGTAAGGTAGCATGGATAGAAGCTATCCTTGGTAAAGGGTAAGTATCATCAATAGTGAATGCATTCAGGGCTCTATAATCACCACATAATATTGCCTGATTGTTTTCATAAGAGATTAAAACTGGTGAAATAACAAAATACTTAGGTGTTGTTTCTACTTTTTCAACAATACCCATTTCTAAAAATATCTTAATCTTGTCTTCAATGTCTTTACTTTTTGAAGGAGAAGCTGGGAAAGGTTTCCTTTTTAAGCTGACAGAAATATTATCCAAATCACAACCTAAAGAGATTTTTATCTCATGGTCTTTGAAAACTTCTAGTTCATTTGAACCATGAGTGAATTCCACAGGGTAAGATTTTATCAATATCAAAATATTGTTTTCTTCAATTTTTGAGAGTTGAGGATGGAAAGAGGCTATTTGGATTTCATTTTCCAACTCAACCATTTTAGAGGTGTGTCTCCCACCTTGTAGTTTTTATTCTTTAGAAAAAATCACTGCAAAAAATCAAGCAGCACCTGCTGGCAGGTGCTTATCCCTATATTAATTTTTGATTTAAGAGTAAATTTGATTTGATGTTGCATGACCTAGTGTGCTCATTGTTCAGTATGAATTCTTTCCAGTAGAATTACAGCTGAGGTGAAATCAAGTTAAGTAAAAGATAGGGTTTGGCATCTTCTATTAGGTGCCCATGTTTTTTTCTGGTGAATTGAATAAATTGATTTTTCAGATAAAATCTTGAATTTTTATTTCCCACTTACTCCAATAGCAAAGAAACTATTTGCAGGATTAATTTTGATGCCAAATTTGGTCAATAATTCATTTCCAATAATAAACCAATCACTACAATTATTATTACGCATTAATAAAAATTCACATACTGCTCTTAAAAATCCAATATTATATTTAAAAAATATTGCAGTTTTGTATTTGCCAATTGGACATAATACTGAATCAAAACCTCTCTAGTTCTTTCTCTGTATAAGCTCCAGTTTTTCTTTGTTCTTACTATCAAGTTTTATTGAAGTATTAACAGAGATTACACTACCTGCAGCTCCAGTGTCAAGAATGGAATCCATTTCTTTCCACATATAATAACAAGTGCTCTAATAGTGAGTATCAAAGTTAGAAATATTCCATTTTAAAATAACTCTTTTTTTCACAAAAAAATGATTATCTTTTTATAATATTTCATATTGTGCCCCCAAAGTACATTTGTATTGGGAATTAATGTCAAGTTTGTGGCTTTCTTTTTTTGCTATGAAATACCATTTAAATAATTACCAATTTATAACTTTGATACCCCCCGATAAGTGTGATCTTATAAGTATCATGATTTACATCTTTTATTATTTCAGCTTCCTCAATGGAAGTTAAAGATGTATGTGTGGGAGATATTTAATCACTCAAGAACATGATATCCTGTTATAATAAAAATATTACATTCTCATCATCACTGTAAGATATGTTACCATTACAACCCTCACTAGACTCCTCTTTTTCATCTTCATGATTACTGAGTTCAGAATCTTGTGAGTTTTCAATGACATTTATTCTCTTCTTACAAGTATGACCTTTAATCCAAGGCTCATTACATCTGTAGCAGGTGTTACTTTCTTGTCTCTTAGGAGCAAGAGGAGTAGAAGGTTTTTTCTTCTCCACTGGTAACTTATTTGTAGTAGCTTTACTACTTCAACAGTTCTCTTATTATGATTATACCTTGTCACAAATTTTTTGGTTCAATAATATTTCATTGCATATATTAATAAACTCAGAAATATCTCTGATAGTTTCAGTTCTAGTTTAAATAATGTTTCTGTCAGCCTAGGTATCCCCAGGACTGAGTATTTCATATGTTTGAAATACAATAAATTTAATGTAATTAAGCTTATAAGTTAGTATTACGGTGATAATACTTATATATATGGTTATAATGCTTATATAAATAATTATTACACTATTAAATGACTTATATAAGTTTAAAAAGCTTATCCATAGCCCCATAATAATTATTAAGGTGCTAATGTAGTAATATAATACTTATCTGTATATATAAAAGAACTGGTTCCTTAACTTACTAAAAATTAGAATATTCTGCCACTGTGGTAAACATCTCACAGTAACACAGCAAGGTTGCAACTTTCAGCAAGTGAAACAAAGGGGCTGTCAAATAGGATGGCTGCTGAAGCACAAAAAAGGGGTTTTTGATAGCGCAGAAAAGGTAAACTCTCCACAGACAGTATTTTTTCGTATTATGGATTTATAATCCAAAGCAAGAAAAAGGTCAGGGTAAGTACATAGAAAGCTAAAAGACAAGGAAAATATGGTATGTACTTGCAAGAGCCATGGGCAGCTCTAGATGCATGATATGGATTTACAAGGCAGCAACAGAGATGGCATGAAGAGTATGCTTAGATAGCAGAGATGCTTTTAGGTGAAGCTATGCCTGCCCATGAAGATGAAAAACACGTCAGAGAAAGAAGGTAGCACTAGGAAGGAAAAAAGGTTACTAGGAGTGCTCAAGCAAAAGATAAGAAGGATAAGACTTGACACTACGCAATGTAGGGGTGGACTTGCTAGCAAGTCCTCAACCTGAACTCAGATGTAACTGAGATGGAACTCAGACTGAACTCATACTGAAACCATACTGAACTCTACTTGTACACCTGCCTAAAACTGCTCTTCTGAGTTGTGTTCATCCCTAATTGTATGGTTTCTTTATCAATAGCTCAATTTGTGTTCAATCTGTGGTGAGTTTGGGTCCAAAGTTGTGGACTTGCTAGCAAGTCTGCCCCCCATATTGTGTGGTGTGAGATATGAAATTCATTCTCTTAAGCGAAAAGGGTTTTAGGATTAGTGAATAATCATGTTGCCAGTGTGGGTAATTTCAATAGGTATGAAAGGCGGTGCAGTACCTATTATTTAGTCAGGTATCTAAGGAAGCATAGGGTATGTATGAAAAAGGTAGTGTGTTTTAGCACTAATGGCTGTAATTCCACAAAATTTTCAGGTTCTATTGGAACAAAAACCCAAACTAATAGATGTACATATATCTTTGAGATACTTAGATACTGTTTGCAATGCTTTTATTAGCACTGAACTTGCATAGGAAAGCCCATAGGGAAAGGAAACATAGGAAAGGGGCGCTGAACATACAAATGTATATAAGCACTCACTTGTAAATAGTAGAGGTTTTTGTGTGAGCTAGTAAATAAATAACAATAGATATTTTTAAGAAAGAAAGAATAGATATATTTTACTTTTTTTTCTACATATTGTGTGCATACCAGAAGTAGCGCTGTAGAGTTATTTTATTGTTACAGTACAGATAGTATTAGATAGAGCGCTTCAAGAGGGAGTAACTGAGAGTACTAGCACTTACTGAGAATATATCTATCTGGAAGTTTGATTGCTTATATTAGAATATATTTTTATTTTTTCTTTAAAAAATACCTCTATGAGTTATTCTACTTTCTCCTCCATAGTAAAAATAAATAATAAACTTAAAATACCTGCTTACACTGTCTTTAAATATTAGAGTGGCAGGCACTTTTATTTTAAAATTGGATTTAGAAAGGAGAACCAACCCATCTTGGAATTGTGTCTATAGATTATTATTATAGAACTTTTTATTTTCTACAATTGGTGTCCCAACAATGGCAGCCAGATTGTAAGTACAGTGATTGTTTTATTTTTTTAGGGTTTTGTCAAAAAGGATGTAATTAAGCCAGTGCTTCAAGGAGTAAGAGTTGTAGGGTCTACAAAAAGTGGATTGAGCCATTATCAGAGGATAGTGTAGGGCTGTATTAAAAGAATATAGTTGATATAAGATTATAGTGCTTATATTTTTGTTTATAATTATAGTAGTTAAAAAGGTAGAATGGATCCTACAGCTACTATGTCTAAAGTCATTCAGGAGAGGGAAAAATTTTTTCACTCTACAGCATCAATTCTGCCTAGGGTTTTAATAATTATTATATGCAAGGATGAAAGCTTCCAATTTGGGGAGATCAATTGTCAAAAGGTTTTGAGGAGTTTTGAGCAAGTGGAGGAAGTACATGGGGCATCAGATTATGATATGGTGCGTAAAGTGTTATTCTTTTTTTCAAATGAATCTAAAGATGATCTAAAATAACTGAATGGTCACAAGAAACACAACTGGACGGCGTTAAAAGTACAAATGTTGAAAAAATGGCATAAAAACCGCACAATATGGGGGCGGACTTGTTAGCAAGTCTGCAAACTTGAACTCAAATTCACCACAGATTGAACACACATTGAGCTATTGAAAAAGGAGCCATACAATCAGGGATGAACACCACTCAGAAGAATAATTTTAGGTGGGTGTTCAAGTAGAGTTCAGTCTGAGTTCAGGTTGGGGACTTGCTAGCAAGTCCACCTCCTAAATTGTGTAGTGAAACTTACTGAAGAAACTAGGTATACAGTCAAAGAACTAGATGTCTTGGTGAATAAGGCAAAGGCTAGAAGGGGTATCACAGACCCTAAATATTTTAAAATTTTTTGACAATAATTTGATCAGGTTGTAGATTATTTGGTCAGTAACAAGAATTTTAGTGATACTAGTGCATCATTACCTTAGTTTTTAAGGCACTAGCAACTGAGGTCAATGATTAGGTGAAAAGGTGCTTTGATAACAAAGGAAAACTGGTTAGAAAGAAGAACAGGGATTATAAGTATCCAGAGTTAGAGGAAGTGGAAATGGCTGTGGAAGCAGAAATGAAACTGCATTGGGTAGAGTGACAAGTAGCTAGGGTCTCTTTAGAGAATGTAGAGGCAATAGAGGTTTCACCTAGTAACGGATCACCTTCCTCAGTGTCAACTCCAAAAGTTAAGGCAACTTTACAGGATTTAAATTCTGTAATGGTAAGGATTAGAAGAGTTGGAGAAGAAGTTGAGTGAAGCGGCTAAACCCAAGCCTAGATTTACTCCTCAACCATCAGTTTCTCTTCAATGGTACATTACTACTGTGGTAAAGAAGGTAATACAAGGATGAGGTGTAATCCGCTTCAAAAAGATAAAGAATATTAAGTTTTTTTTGAAGAGGTTACAGCACTGATGTTAGAAGATTGGACAAAAATTTTTATGGATAAGGATTGAAAGATGAAATCCATGATTATCAATCATATTAATAAGAAATCTATGGATACCAAGTCTAGTAAAGGCAAGGAGCCTGCAGAAAAAAACTCAAATTAAGTAAATTTTGTGGTCACTTGTGCTGTATTATATTTCAAGGTCAAAGAGGGAGAAATTGCAGCACCACTCACTAAAGCCCTTTTGGAGATGTTCTCAGCGAAGCATAAGAAAATGTCTCCACTGAATTTTAGTAAGCTAACAAGGGCTGGTGCTAATTATGCAAATCCTGAGGATATTGAGGTAGTAGGTTATACTACAAGAGAGAATTCACCAATACCACTTGAGGATGTGGAAATAAAAGATGATTCTGCAAACAAAATGGATTATGATATGGATCAGCATGTAGGAGATTAAACATTAGAGGATCCAGAGGTATTTCAGAAAAGAGCAGTACCAGAAGAAGGGATTCCAGGTTCTAAACACAATACCCCAAAGAATCCACCAGGTAGGGGCCAAAGCTGGAGCAAAGGGGACTCAACAAAAATGGAGGATGCAGCTCCCAGTTCATGTGGAGTATCCTAGGGAAGCTGAAGAATTAAATTTAGAATATTTTAAAACAACAGTTTAAGTGCCATTGGGGGTATTAAAAGCAGTAGCACCAGATTTAGCAAATGGCTTAGTAGATAAATTCAGGAAGAAAAGAGTTGCAAATTGGGTTGAATATGACATGGAAGAAAATTCATTTTGATAAACTATTAAACTACCAAGGTTAACACATTATGCAGGGCCATTAGGATACTTAATGGTTACAATTAATGGGAAGCAGATCAGAGCGCTGGTAGATACTGGCTCTCAGATTAATATAGTTTCAGTGGAGGACGCTGTGGATTTAGGTTTTCCAGTAAAAGAAGGAAAAGGAACCGTTGAAGGTTTAACATAGGTAGGTTACTGGTTATAGGGGTAGCTGAATACATCAAAACCCAGGTTTCAGGAGCATCAAGAGACCTACACTTTTATGTTTCTATGGGTGTAGTAAGACCAGTTTTGGAAAACCATTTCTAATGGATTATTCAGTGACAATAGATTATTTTTTGAATAAAACCATAAGAATCAGGGTTATGAGTGATGATGAAATTCTAGTAACAGCAGTTTTGGTAGCGCCTAAAGATTGTGGCTGGGAAACTAAGTATGTTGGATCAGTGAGCTTAGAGAAGGAAAGAGAGTTTCATGAGGAGGAAGAAAATGGGCATCTACCAGGGTGGCACAAATATTTTTGTTAGTAGCTGGAACTCTAGGTATTGCTATCTCCCAGAGTAAGAAGAACCCAGATAGTGACCAGTCAGTCCAAGAAGGGATGTGTAAAGTGGGGCTTCATAGGTGTCTTGGTAATACTACTATAGAGTGTATTGTGCCTGAAATTTTTAATTTCTTTGATTTTGGGTATTTTTATGCTTATATAAAAAAGTAAAGACAAAAATATGATGTAGGTACAACTCAGAGTTATATTAGAAAAAGTCTAATATTAAGTAATGAAGGCAGAAGTTGGAGCTGTCTAGAATCAAAGTATAAACCAGTAAATGTAACAATGCTGGATTTGTACCCTCCATTTCTGAGGCTGGGGCTATCAAGAAATCCGTATGACACACCATTAACAAAGTTTATGCTGGAATTTAGACCTACAAGTAGGATAACCATAGAGAGAATTCAGATGGTTAATTTTGGACCAGAGGATTGGTTTTTTCAGGAAGAAAATAATTTATTTTTACATGTTATGTTACTTAGGTAAAAAGCTATTGTGTTTTCAGAAAAATATAGAGACTTATTAAAACAATCTTATGGGAAACCTTATATTGTTCCATTTATACCTCATGCACCGCGGCAAAAGTAAGTGTTTCCTATACCAGAAGTAATAAGGGAAGAATATACAGAACTAATTAGGGAAAGATTAAGTTCTGGCTTGTATGAACAATCAATGTCTATCTACTCAAGTAAAGTATTTTGTGTTGTCAAGCATAATGGAAAGTTAAGGGTTGTTCATAATTTGAGAGAGATGAACAAGGCTAAAGTTAAGGATGCAGGATTACCACCAATTCCAGAGGAATTTGTGGAATCTTTTTCAGGAAGATCATGCTATGGATTAGGGGATATAATGGGAGAATACTATCATATGGAGTTGGATATGCCTCAAGACCCATGACTACATTTGAAGATCCATTTGTGCACTTTAGGTTAACCAGTTTGTTACAGGGTGCTACTAAATCAGTGGTGATGTATCAGGCGCAGATGATGTGGATATTACAGGATGAAATACTGGAACATGTAGGAATTTTTATTGAAAATGGCGGTATAAAAGTGCCAATAACTGATTATTACAGGGAGTTTCTAGAGGAGAACCCATACATTAGGAGTCTTATTTGGGAGTATGCTGTAACTCTTGAAAGGGTACTACTTAGGATAGAAGAGGCTGGTTTGATGGTCTCAGGGACAAAATTTTCTTGTTGTATACCAGTACTAGATATTGTTGGTCATGTTGTATGTAGGAAGGGAAGAATCATCACAGAAAAGCAGAAAAACAAGGTGCTCACCTAGCCAAGACCAATAAACACTACAGAAGTTAGGGGGTTTTTAGGTATTTGTACCTATATGAGAATGTTTATTCATGATTTTGCCTTTTTATCTTCACCATTAAGGCGTTTGACAAGAAGAATGTTGTATGGGATTGGACAGAGGAATATAAGGAATCATTTGAGTTGTTAAAAAGGATTTTAGGAAAAGAAATTCTCTTGAAGAAACTAGAGTATGGGCCAGGCACTTGAAAGATTACTCTAGTGGTATATTCAAGTGTGTCTGAAGTAGGCACAGTTTTGATGCAAGAAGAAAAGGAAGGAAATGATAGGCCTATCCTTATGATTCAAAGACAAAGTACTCTCAATCAAAGTTGGAGTTTTGTGGGGTTGCAAAGATTTTGAAAAAGTTGCAATGGATGCTTTAAGGGTGACATTTTGAGTTGCAGGTTGTTGCCCTATCTTTGGTACAAATGATCAGTAGTCCAACATTACCAGATGCGCCAATGACTAGGTGGGTGGCGCAGATTAATTTATTCTATTTTTATTTAGTCCATAATCAAGGAAAATCTTTCTCAATGCCAAATTCTTTGTCAAGAAGGTTATTGTGGGAAGAGAAGATTCTGAGGCAGAAGAATTTTAAGAAGATAAAAAGTGGATAGATGGTATAGACTATTATTATCAAAGGTTAAGGAATAACAACGTCCCCAAAGACATAAAACTAATGGAAGACATCTATGAAGACATAAAACTATCGACTAGCATCTGGAAAGATGTTAAACTACCATTGTTCTCTAGGAGCATTTGTAATGATTTTAAGCAGAAAAGGTTTAAGAATGATGTTCTTTATAAGAAAGATCATGAGGAGACAAATGTACAAGGTTTAGATGTTAAAGCTAATGTAGTGACAAGAAGAGCGCCAGATGAAATGGCCAAAGATTCAGATGAAAATGACTCAATCAGCAGTTAAGAAGATGATTCTCTATTAGAAAATGGAGGATTAATTGAGCACTCAGCTGACCAAGTGGATTGGTTAAAGGAGTATCTAGAAGGGAATAATAAACCGGAAAATTTTTATGAATACACATGGCTCAAAATAGGCAAGCTTGCTAAAGACAACTTTATTAAGGATGGAAGGGCATGGAAAGAAAACTCTTCTTTGCTGAAATTGGTTATAGTGGATAGAGGCAGAAAAGAAAAGATTCTCAGAGAATAACATGAAAATCTAGGACATTGGGGTCAAGATGAAACTTATAGAAGAGTTAAAGAAAGGCTCTTGTGGCCTAATATGAGAGCAGAGGTCAAGGATTGGGTTCAATCTTGCCCAGAATGTCAGCATAGGAGTTACAGAAAGCCTAAAGAAAAAGGGAAAGCAACAGGTGAAGACACTATTTTTAGCAGAATTAGCTTAAACACAGTTCAAATTAAAGAAGGACACTTTAAGTACTTGGTAGTAGCCAGGGATGATATGTCAGGATTGGTTGAGAAAGCACCATTGGTAAACCTTAAAGCAAGTAATGTAGCAGAATTTTTAGAGAAGGAATGAGTGTATAAATATGGTGTGATGAAAATGGTAACTGTGGATGGGGGTTTTGAATTTACTGGTGAATTACAAGAAATTGTTAAAGGGATTGGCGCTAAGGGTTTAGTTTCAACACTGTATTATCCAGAGGAGGAATTAATGATTGAGAAAGGGAATCAAGTAATTAAAGATACGCTTGTAAAGCTATTTGGAACTAATGGGGCTAAATGGAACTGTTATTTACCTTTAGTATTATTTACAGATAGGATTTCAGTTAAAAGGACAACAGGTTTTCACCTTATGAACTCATGTTTGGTCAAAGGGCAGTATTACCTATTGGTCTTGAAGCTGGATCTTTTCTAGGATGCAATTGGGATCAAGTGCACTCAACTGAAGACTTGATTTTAGCAAGATTATAGCAGCTTGAAAGGAAGGATGAGTTCTTGGAAAAGGCATATGAAAGAATGATGCAGATTAGGAACAAATCAGGGAAACATTGGGATGAGTGCTTAGCGCACAGATTAAGGGAACCATTAAAACCAGGGGATTTGGTATTTGTATACAATAGAAGTCCTGAAAGTCAATGGGAAAAAATATTTTCAGATAGATAGAATGGTCTTTATAGGGTCAGAAAACAGAAAAATGGAGGGTCTTACTTACTGGAAGATTTGGATGGTAATGAATGGAAACAATGTGTAGTGGCGGATAAGATCAAAATCTTCTACAAAAGAGGGATATTAGTAACATAAGAATTATCTTGGGGATGAGAATAAACTAACAACAATTTTGAGATTTTACCTGCCCCAGAAAGAGTATAAAATATCATTATGATTTTTTTAGAGAACATATGTGAGGCTATGACACATCTGTGACAGGTAGGGCACAAGCATTGGAAATGAGACTATGGCTGAATAAGCAGTTGGAATGAGCTCTCAATATAGATTTATGAATGGTAGAATTATTGTTGTCAGAAGAGACATGAAGAAAGGGGTGAACTAGATAGAGGAACGGCTGTCTGGGAAAATCAGAAAGCTACTGTATGCTTAGAAGAAAACAGTTAATCTAGCTGAAGAAGATTGGTAGATGAAGCTCTCAAAAATTTATGCAACTTTTTCATGAAAGGTCACAATGATGAATTTGAACTGTGGGGTTTAACATTGTTTAAAGATATTAGAGGGAGAAAGAACAATTACCCTCTAGGTATAGTTTATTGGGATAAAAGGCAAGTGCATTTCAAAGCACTACACACTTTTCTCATGATTTGTTATGAAAAGTTACAACTTTATGATAGTTAAAATTTTTAATGAAAATCATATTTTAAAGAGGGAACAATGTACAAGTGATAAAGTAATGGCGCTAATCAGAAAGGAAAGTGAAGAAGAAATTTTAGGATTAATTAAATTCTGGCTCTAAACCACTGGAGAATTGTTTCTGCTCTTCTTGAAAAATAAAGTTGTTGGGATCCACAGGAAAACCAGGAATAGAAGTGGAATTAATTATGCTCATTGACTGACTGATCAGTTCCATATATTTATAGCAGTTGTTAGATTTTTTATCTGAGAACACAGGAGCATGATTACAGGAGAATGACATAGCATCATAAATAAGACAAAGGCCCAAGAAGATTTGCATGGAATAGACAAGGGGGAGGGGTTGAGGAACCCATCATAAAGAAATGGGTTTGTTAAAACCTTAGGATAGAGTAATATCAGGTATAGTAAAATAAGAAAAAAATATGATAATGAGCTTAATTGCTAGTAAATTTGAAGGCCGCATGGAAGGAGAAAGTACTCTTACAGAATTGGGCACAAATTTAGAGGAAGATTGCATGGCAAAGTCTTGTTTGGAGGAAGAAGGTGATTCAGCCTTGGGTTGAATGGAGATTTCTCATCAAAAGTATGCAGGAAAAGATGCACTATAGATGGGTAAGGTTTCATTAGTAGGTAAAGTAGTGCTAGAAGGTCTAGATAGTACAGTAGTAGCTCTGAATGTATCTCCAGGAAGAAAATGTATGAATTCATTAGGCAATGAAGGATAAGTGTAGGAAAAGGTACAAGTTTTATGCTATATGATGCAGCTATCACAGGCAGGTCTGAAGGTGGTATAAACACAAGGCTTAGAGAAAGTAAAGTGAAAATTACAGTGTTGGAAAAAGCTAAAATCTTGATCTCTATGTAAGGTACAATATTGGGTCATGTATAATTAGATTTGTGAGTGCTCTGGGTTTGGATAAGGAGTGAGCAGGGAGTACAAGGCCTATTTATAGGCACTATAAAGATAAAAGTGAAGGAATAACTATATGGTATCCAAGTACAGATGCTAATCAGCAGAAGAATAAGGAGTAAAATGGGTAATTGGGAAAAAGTCAGTGCTAAGGAGCACAAGATCTTGGGAAGGTCTGAGTTTACTTCAAGAATAATAGGTTGAAGAGGATATGGCACTAAAAAATTAAGATATGCAGTAAATTTTTTATTGCCTCAAGTTATTTCAGAAGGAGTCAAGAAAGAAAATTTGTAGAAGAGATCTTATTATTTATAAGAATTTATAAGATTCTCTAACTCTCACAGAATAATCATGGGCAATATTTGGCAATGCATTATTTTTTTAAGGGAAAATAATTTTCTATTACAAGGCAAAAATAATAAGATACAATATTTATATATTTCTACAACAAGGAGTAATTAAAGATTTGAAAGAAAATTTTTGCTGAAGAAAGAAAGGAAAATTAGCAATAGAATAGTGAATAATAAAAAGAATAAAACTTACTTTAACATCTATCAAGGAAGGTGTACTCGCAGTCATTATAAATATTGTTATAAGTCAAATTTAGGGTTTCTACTAGGGTTACACAATTTTGAATATCCTGCTTGTTAAGGGCCAGAGTTTTTTCAAGGTAAGTAAATACTTCATTGAAAGAAGTATTGATACAATCAACAGTGCAGTAATAAGGACCTGAAACCACTTAATTTAGGACTTGCCAATCTTGAGGGAAAGGTAGGTGGATTTGAGGAGCATCTTCCTCAAAGAATTATTTTATGTTGGAGGAGCTGAGAACCGATTTTCAGGGGTGAAAGGTGGAGAAGTGGCCTATTGCTTGGGCCCGAAAATTGTGTCTTCTGTGGCAGGGGAAAAGCTAGTGCCAGGTGCTATAGCCCAGAAGGGATCTTCTTCCACACCTGGAATAAGAACTTAAGCTAGGAATTGGAGAAGTAGTGTCGTAAGGAGTATTAGGAGCCTCCTACAAATAAAATAAAAAAATAAATAGAGAAGGAAATAAAAAGGAAGATTTATCAGAAATTAAAAGAAAAATTTGGAGAAAAAGAGGAAGGACTTACTGTATGAATTGACTCTTCAGAGAAGAGTGAATGACACATTGTATTGGACACAGTTCTTGGTGTCAACAAGTGATGTTGGGGTTTATCTCTCTTAGAAGCAGGGCACTTGAGGGCCAGCTTGCTCATTAGATTCAATGTTGACACATTTGGATTGATGGTAGAAGTAGGGGTGTTTTCAGAAATGGCAGGGGGACCATTTAGGCTGCATTTCTTCTTGCGACTTTTGCAGAAGTTGCATGACTAGGGGAAATAATGAAAAGGAAGGAATAAGGGCAGAATTTTTGAGAAGAAGAGAAAAGAGGAGGAAAACTTATCTTAAAAAATCTTTTACCACGACAGGCTTTTGAGATGCAACATGGAGTAATGCTGTTCTCAGTACAGTGTTGGTAATGCTTGCCTCTGGTAAGGAAAGCTTTAATGGCTGGAAAAGTAACAATGGCAGTTTTCTGTGAGTTGGAAAATTGATGGATGGTGTTGGTGATATTGTTATTATAGTTCATAATAGATAAGAGGAAAGAAGAAGAAGAGAAACTAGTAGTAAAGAGGAAAAGAAAATTGAAGTTGAGAGAAGAGAAGAAGCAGGAATGAGGAAAAAGTGCAAGATATGCACCTGGGGACAGTTTCAAGTAGAGGGAGACTGTGGTACACATCTTGCGGTAATGCAGAAAGTGCATCAAAGGGGTTGTCAGGCAGGATGGCTACAGCAGTGCAACAAAGGGGTTTTTGATAGGGCAGAAAAGGTAAACTCTCCGCACACAGTTTTTTTTTGTATTATGGATTTATGAGCCACAGAAAAATAAATTTCAGGGTAAGTACATAGCAGGCTAAAAGACAAGGAAAATATGGTATGTACTTATAAAATTCATGGGAAGCTCAAGACGCATGATATGGATTTACAAGGAAACAACAGAGATGTCATGAAGTGTACGCTTAGATAGCAGAAGTGCTTTTAGGTGAAGCTATACCTGCCCATGAAGACAAAAAACATATCAGAGAAAGAAGATAGCACTAGGAAGGCAAAAAGGTTGCAAGTAGTGCTCAAGCAAAAGATAAGAAGGATAAGACTTGAGATATGAAAGTCATTTGATTAAGCGCAAAGATATTCACAATTAGTGGATACTCATGTCCCCAGTGTGGGTTATTAAAATAGGTATGAAAGGCAGTTAAGTACCTATTATTTAGTCAGGGATCTCAGGAAGTGTAGGGTATTTATGGAAAAGGTAGTGTGTTTTAGCACTAATGGCTGTACTTCCACAAAATTTTCAGGTGCTATTGGAACCAAAACCCATACTAATAGGGGGTATCAATGTTCAGAGATCCACAATTAAATTAATTACAGATAAAAATCCTTATACCCCAATTATCTTCCACAATTATTTTTGCTAATAATTGGGTTATTAGACACTTTATGTGTCAATTTTTACTTCTTATCCAACATTTTTCTACTCAATTTTTCATACCCACATCTTTGACAAATTTCTGTCATAACCACATGTTGCACAACTTTCTGCCATAACCACATCTTGGACTACTCTCTGGATATGCCTCATGGATGTGATGAGTTTGGGATCAGGAATTAGGAATTAGGAATGTAAATTGGGGTATAAGAGGCAGGATAATGCATTATTTTGTATTCCTTATTCACTAGCCCCAGGTTTAGTGGATATGAATCATACGCAATTAATAATGTCTGATCCTGGGAAAAAAATTTCTGATCCCTAATTGCAAATTCCTGAGCTTTTTACCCCCTAATATATGTACATAGATCTTTGAGATACTTAGATACCGTTTGACATTCTTGTATTAGTGCTGAACTTGTGTAGTAAAACCCATAGGGCAAGGAAACATAGGAAAGGGCCACTGAACATACAAATGCATATAAGCACTCACTTGTAAATAGTAGAGATGTGTGTGTGAGTTAGTAAATAAATAACAAAAGATATTTTTAAGATAGAAAGAATAGATATGTTTTATATATTTTGTACATATTAGGTGTGCATACCAGAAGTAGTGCTGTAGAGTTTTTTTATTGCTAAAGTAAGGATAGTATTAGATAGAGCACTTCAAGAGGGAGTGAATGAGAATACTAGTGCTAACTGATAATATATTTAGCTGGTAGTTTGATTGTTTATATTAAAGTATATTTTTCTTTTGCTTTTTCTTGAAAAAGACCTCTATAACTTATTCTACTTTCTGCTCCATAATAAAAATAAATAACTACACTTACAATATGTGCTTACACTATCTTTAAATATTAGAGTGGCAGGCGCTTTCTTTTTAAACTTGTGCAAGTAATTTTTTTTTTTACTTTTTAACACCACCACCACCCTTCCAGAAATTCCCACCTCTGCCTCCACCTAATTGATCACCTCCTGAAACACCCACCTTTACCTCCACAGCCTTGCACACCACCCTGCCTTCATTGCCCACTTTCTCAAGTAAAGGTTTTTTTTTTACACTTTTTATACTTTTTAACACCTCCTCCCCTCTTTCAAAAAGGCCCACCTCTGCCTCCAACCACTCAATCACCTCCTGCAACACGGACCTCCACCTCCACCACCTCCACTAATTGTTTGTGAGTAATTTTTTTTCTTTTTTTATATCATCTGGGTTTTATATATCCCTATCTCCCCCTTCCAGAAACCTCCCACCTCTGCCTCCACCCACACAATTACCTCCTGCACCACCCACCTAACACACAGGCCACCAATATCTCTACCACTAAGTAAGGTATGGGTTTCTTTCTGCTCTAATTCTATTTCATCATCTTTCTCACTATATACGCTTCTTCTTTTCCCTTTCTATCAATTTTTGCTTCATCAACCTCTTCATTTGAATAAGAAGAAAAACAAATAAAATTATCTATATATAGATAAATATAGTTATTAATATATATTTTTAATAAAATACAAATGATATATATATAATTGTATTAAAATGGAATTGATATATATGGCTTCATGAAAATTATCATGTGAAACATTAGAAATATAATCAAACTATGATATATCTATATATATAAAAGAACTGGTTCCCTAACTTTATAGAAAAAGAATAATTGATATTTTTCATCAAATGCAATTGATATATATTGCTTCATGAACTTCATAATATGAAGCAGATAATATATAATATATTGAAATGCAATTAATATTAAAAAAATGTATTATTTTCATCACTAGAAACAAAAATAATTTGAAGCAGAAATAGTTTATAATATAAATATAAGCTTTAATATACATTGATATGAAAAACAATTGATATTTATTATTGAAATATATATGATAATAAATAGATGATAATTCATATGTGTATAATATTTTTTATGTATAGATATATATGATGATAATTCATGTGATGATATAAGATGTATTATGATAATAGTTTTTTATTTATATAATATAATTTGTAGATGTAATATAATATTGTATCATTTTGTATAACCTTGCATTTATTTTATTTGGAGAAAACCACCATTTATCTTTATGAGAAATGATGATGTGAAAGATTCTCTGATTTTTGTATCTTTCTTTGTAGTTTTAATCATGTGTTCATCTTTCACTAAAAGGGCTAGCAGACCCTGTGGACAATCAGGTTTGAAAACTATAATTCAACACAATAGCCATGGTCAACTGCCTTTTGCACCAAATGCCCCAGTTCCAGCAAGGCCATCCATTAACTCAGCTTTTTCCTCACAAATCTCATAATTTCCACTTGAAAGAAAGCCCCTGACCCCCTCATATCCTAAGCCTCACTCTTTGAAAAAATGTGATGTAATTTGTGGCTATTGTGGGGCAGCTCATTGGTTTGAGGAGAGACTTGTGGCATCACCCAAAAGGCAACTAAGGTTTTCTACTTGCTGAAGTGAAGTAAAGGTTGTCATAACTATCACATTTGAGCCACCAACAGAGTTAAAACACTATTTAAAGAATTTGAACCATGATTGGCTAATACTTCTTTTCCACATGTGTATCCAATAACTAATTTTATCTCTTTTACCTATATATTTTCTAACTTTAAAATGAAAATGATTTCTGCAGATGCCAATCACTTCAGAAAGAACATTTGAAGTTTTAATAATGCCTTTTAAATGACCTATCTTGGTGCAAAAACTGATAATTCAACCTGGGGATGAAAGGGTGTCTTTAAATTCCAAATATCTGGTGAACTGCTTCACCATATTGGCTCTCTCTTACCACAAATAGATGGTGCTTCAAAATTTGCACAAATTTATGTTACTCAGAATGATTCTCTACAGAAGGCCCTACAGTTAGTGGAAAATGTGCAAAGAAATGTTCTTCTCCCTGTAGTTATGTCTTTTCAAGAAATGTTAGACAGATGCAATCCATTTGTTGAATTTTTCAAAACAGCTAAAGAAAGAATTTCTCAGTAAAGATCCCCTATCAAAATCTGCCTCAAAATTACCACTTCCCTATCAAAATATACCTCAAAAGTACCTCTCTCCCAAATGTTGACCTACAATGCTATAACAACCCTACTTGCAATGATGTAGGTTTGATCATGCATTGAAGTGGTGAAGAATTTATAGGCTTTAGAGATATCATTCTGGTGCAAATAGATGGCCCCCTTCAAAGGATATCTGAATTGAATCCCAGCTATTTCACATTGCAATTTCCACTTTTTTTCCCTTATGGTGAGGTTGGCTGAAAATTAGGTATTTTCTTCAAAGAAAGGCAAAAGTTGGATGGTGAGGAGCCAGGTGTGTCTTTTTAATATATTTTTTTTAATTCAGTCCTTTTCAGTTCATTTATATATAAATTTTTTATTTATTTGTACTTCTAAATTTGCATGTACCTGTATAGGAAGTTTTATATGGTAGAGGAGGATAAAAACATATCTCTCAAATGCAATATTTTTTATATAGAGAACACTACCATACAAATGGGTTTCTTCTGCTGCACTTATCTGGCTCATTATTTTAAGAGTTCTTTGTTGATTTTTACACTCAAATGGAGCAAAGCAGACTGCACTACCACTCAAGGAATCAGGATAAACTCCATTCAGACCTTTATTGTGGTGTGGAAAATGCTATCAAAAATGGGACTGATCTCAATAAAGTTTGAAAGTAAATTATTCTGCCTTTGGCTTTTGTAGGGGAACCACGTAAAATAGATCAGCTATATTATGATGCTATGAAAATTGTATATAAATTTGGAAAACCAGATCTTCTTATCACAATCACTTGAAATCCAAACTGAAAGGAGATAAAAGATATGTTTTGTGAAGGTAAAACTTCTCAGGATAGGCCAGAATTTCTTTCCAGGGTGTTCAGACTGAAACTTGATGCTTCTATAAAAAAATTTCTAAAAGGGGAGCTGCTTAGGAGTCTGGAAACAAGGGAAAGGGGATATTGGGTTCAGTTTTAGCACATGTGTATGTCATTGAGTTTCAGAAGAGATGCCTACCACATGCACATATACTCTTATTCTTGGATTCAGAGGACAAGCCAGATAAAATAGAAAAAATTGACTCAATTGTTTCAGCAGAGTTACCTAACCCTGATAAAGATACTGCACTTTTTCAAACAATAACAACCTGTATGCACCATGGACCCTGTGTCTCTTTCAAACCATGTGCTTCATGTATGAAAGATGGGAAATTTTCTAAAAGATACCATAGAAAATATAATGACACAACACAGATGCATGAAGATTGATATCCCTTATATTGTAGGAGAAAGGATGGCCAAAAATTTTGAAAATTTGAAGGAAGATTTCAATACACAAATAAATATGTGGTGCCTTATGAACCTTATCTCTATAGAAGATTTAATTGTCATATAAATGTGGAAGGGGAAACTACAATATCTTCAGTCAAGTATCTCTATAAATATGTGTAAAAGGGTCATGATTGTTCCTCAATGGTCATTCAGACAGACAAAATAATAAATGAGGCCAAGGAATATCTGTATTTTAGGTATGTCTCAGCAGTTTAAGCATACTGGAAATTGTTTGCTTTTCCAATTCATGGTCATGAACCAGAAGTTACAAGATTATAGCTCCATTTTTCAGAAAAACAGACATTTATATTGAATTGTAGGGGGGATGTAAAATGAAGGTACTATTTTGGGAAGAAGGAAAACCACCCCAACAGAGTGTTTTACAGCATACTCTAATTCCACAACTGTTGAGGTGGTCCAGGGGGTCAGCTATCCTGATGCTCCAATCCAGTTTTTCTGGAATTTTTGAGTCCTTAGGATGTTCTTCTATAATTTTACTCCTTCCTAATTCAATGTTTGTGTGCAGAAGTAGAAAAAAGTGGACAATTCAACAAAGAGACACAGCCATTGAGAGTTTTGCCTTTTTTTGACCAAATGCTCAAGAACAGTTTTTCTTGCACCTTCAGCTCTACCATGTGGCTGGAACAATAAGCTTTGATGCTCTGAGAAATGTGCCTAGTGTCCAACACTAAACCTTCAAGGCTACTTGATTGGAATATGGTCTTTTGAAAGAAGATGATGAATACAAGAAATTCTTGGATTAACATCATTAATGAAGACTGGGAATCAAATAATACAACTGTTCACTTTTATCATAATCTGGAACCATCCTTCTGAACCATTTTGTCTTTTTGAATCACACATTTTGGCACTTGGGGATGACTGCAAACATATCCTTCAAACAAATTTTCACATTTTGAAGCCTTTCAGCCAAAAAATCAGAGATTACACTCTGAATCTTATTAGCCTCCAGCTTAATAAAAAAAAGATTACTCTTTATCTGAATAAGGACTTTGTGAGACAACACAGAACTTTCATTTATCTACAGGTCAACTCATCTTGGAAGAACAGTCATATGAAAGGCAGGAGCTTACTGAAAAATTGAGAATTCAGTATCAATTGTCCAATGTAGACCAGAAAAATGCTTTTATTTCAGTTACAAAAGCCCATGCATCTGGAGAAGGTGATATATTTTTCTTGGATGGACCTAAGGGAGCCGGTAAAACATTTGTTGAAACAAGATCCTGGCATAAATCAGAAGTCAAGGGCACATTGCTCTTGCAGTTGCTTCTTCTGGGATAGAATCTATACTTTAAGAAGGGGGAAGGATATCTCATTCTAGGCTTAAGATTCCACTTGATATAAATAAAGATTCATATTATGATATTAAAGCAAAGAGTGACCTAGATAAAATTTAGTGGATTACAAAGTTAATCATATGGGATGAATCTCCAGCACAACATTTTCATTGTGCTGAGGCAGCGGATAGAAGTCTACAGGATATCCTGAAAAACAATCTTGCTTTTTGGAGAATTTTTATGGGTTTTTCTGGTATGAAATTTCAACTAACTTCTAGCTATTAAGATTTCTTTTTCATTAAATGGATAAATATATATTTCCATTTCCATTATCATAAATATTTACTGATGCCAAAATATATTCCTTTCTTATAATTTTATGTCATTCTTCAGGGAGCTTTAGACAATTCCTTCCAGTAGTACCAAAAGGCTCAAGAGGACAGATATTATCTTCAACTCTAATTCACAGAACTATCTGGCCAAAAGTTAAGAAACTCCACCTTACCATCAACATGAGGATTTTTCAGACAGGAATGAATAATGAGTAAGTACAAGATGCTTCCCATTTTTCTGAGTGGATCATTCAAATTGGGAAAAGAAGAACACCAACTCCAGATTTGGTGGAGACTCCTTCTAAAAACTGTGTTTCCAGTGGAACTGATGGATTAAAAGAGTTAGTAACTGTGGTATACCCTGGAATTAAATCTTTGGACAACAGTGATGAAGTTTCAATGCTCAGGGACTTAAAAAGTAGGTGCATCCTAGGCACAAAAAATTGTGGATGTAGATGAAGTTGAATAATTTCTTCTGAATATTCTACCGGGAAGAATTTAACTTTTCATAATTCTTATCAAGAAATTTCTGATTATGGATCACCAAAAAACCTATTTTTAATAGATTACTTAAACACCATCAATCCATCAGGTTTTTCTCTACAGTCTTTGTCACTAAAGAAGGGTTTCCCAATCATGTTACTTTTTAGCCTTGACCCAGATTCAGGTTTATGTCATGGAACCAGGCTGGTAGTTACACAGTTTTAAAGAAATGTGATATAAGCATGTATACTCTCTTGACCATATGAAGGAAATTGGGTGTTTATCCCAAGGATCACATTGGAAAGTTCACCTGATTCTGGTCTTCCTTTCAAACTGCAAAGATTAAAGCTACCTATTATATTAGATTAGCTTATGGCATAAAAATAAAAAAGGCCCAAGGTCAATCCTTAGACATTGTAGATCTTAACCTGTAATTTCAAGTTTTTTCACATGTTCATTTATATGTATCACTTTCAAGGAAAAGTACAGTTAAAATCTCCATGTACTATTACCTGAGAAAGCTAAAGAAAGGGCAGTAAATGTTGTATACAAAGAAGTCCTAAATAATTGTATTTAATATCTATTGTGAAAGGGAGGGAGGTTAGTAAAAAATACACTTATATTGACCTTTAGCCTTGATGCCATCTAAGGCTAACATCACTCAAATCTGGGACCAATGTTTTGATGTATAATCATGTCAATCATGTATATTCTACACTTTTATAACAAAAATCATGAACTTTGGCCCAGATTTTTAATCATGCCAATCATGCATATTCAACACAGTTATAACAAAAATCCAGGCCAAAGGTCTGGATGTGTAATCATGCCAATCACGCATATCCAACACAGTTAAGACAAACATTTGGGCCTGTCACCGGACGACCTAAGCACAAGGTAGAGGATGTTCCTGAAAGTGAGATGAGGGATTTAGAGACTTCTTCGAAGCACAGAGGAATGATTCGAGGAAATGATTTGATGGTCACTCGAAGTAAGAGCTACAGGTTCGAGGTTCGTTTGAGAAGAATTATAGACTAGTTTCAAAGGTAATAGTAATTCTTAAATCTCACAAAGGGTTGGAAACTCAATAATCAAAGATTTAGGATTTAGAAATGAATATTGAGAAAATAAAAGAAAGATACAATAACAATGATTTTAACTTTAAAGATTTACCACTATTAATGTAAATACGATTTTATAATTTAATTCTAGGGAATATTGAACCAAATACCCAACCCCTTTTATATCCTTTGTTCCTCCTTGCATTGACCTCCCTTCCATCACACCATTCCCATTCCATTGATCATTACTAACATACACTTAGACCCTCTTTGCTAAATATCCGTCCATGCTCAATTTACCCCTTTTTAATTAATTAACAAAACTTTAATGAAAACTACTACTGTACTATTTTGTTGAACCTAGCGCTGTGTGTCGCTTATTGAAAAGGACTAAGGTACCCTATTGGGAGATTGACTAATTTAGATTTAGAGTTTAGGCTAGCGCAGTTAAATAGTAAGTACACAAAGGAAAATTGCAGTTGCTATGGAGAATTGCTTTCTGCGCTTCGAGTATAGATTTAGGACTCAATATTATTGATTTAATGAGCTGATTTCGCCTCAAGTGTCACGTGGCGCGTGACAGATGCCCAGGTATAAAAATTGCGAACTCCGTTGAGCTTGAGCCATTTTCCCACACTAGTTTCCCCTCTTCTAATAATTTTTTCCTCACTTCTTAATTACTCTTTTTTATAAGGAGCTGCCCCACTCCCACACCTACGCCTCCACACCCTAAAGCGGATGGGGGAATGATCACGCGACAGTTTTCACAAACTTGCACGGCTTGTGAAAGCATGGAGTATTTCTGTGTCGAAAGTACGGCGACTTGAGGCCCTCGCCAGAAATGCGAGTTTTGCCGTTGGCGACGAGTGGCGTGCAATGCGTTGACGAAGAATGCAGAGATCGAAAAACGATTTACCAAGACTAAGTTTTGGGTAATTCCTAAAACCAAAGAGGTGGTCGAAGACATTTGGGATGTCTCGATTGAAGATGAACAATCGGTGGGGGAAAATGATAAGGAATTAAACAATGAGATATCAACCTGGGTAACCCAGGCCACGGGTTTGAAGCGAGGTGTCGAGGAAGAGGTCGACGAGTTAGTGGAGGAAGATGAAGATGAAGTCCCTGTTCCAGGGCAGGCACCCAAGAAACGACGGGTGGTCATCGAGGACGACGAGGAAGAGAGAGAGGTAGAGGTCGAAGTGGCGCCAAGGTTATTTTTAGAGCCTGACCCCATCTTCGAGGTAAGTTTTAATTGTTTATTTTAAGGATGAAGTTACTGATGAGTTTTTTTTAGACATCAAATAACCTTGAAGAGCCAATTGGGGAGCCTGCGCCGATTATACCAACTGAGGCAAACCCTCCGGCCACGGAAGTAATTGAAGAGCCTGAAGACACCCTGGACCAGGTGTGGTCAAAGAAACCTTGTCAAGGTTGACGAGTAAGGTTCGTGGAAGAATTATGTGGGGAGGTCAACACAATCATTGACGCTGCTTCCTTTGACGTGGCAGAGGAGCTCTTGGAGATGGGAGAAGTGGTTCCGGTAGGAGAGGAGGAGGTATTTGAGAAATGCAGGAAAGAGATAATGGTAGTTTTGGAGAAAATGAAAAGATTGGTTCGAGAGAAATTAAAGGAAAAGATTTGAAATGAAAAGGAGATGTAAAGAAGTAGAAAAAAAAATTTGTATTTTAGTTTTATTTTATTTTATTTTATTTTATTTTTTTTTATTGTAGGTGAATGTTATTAATTTTATAAGATTTGGGAGAGAGAGAAAAAGAAAAAAGAAGTTTAAAATAAAAAATTTTGGAATTTGAAAGAAGAAATTTAAAGAAAGAAAAAAGGTTGTTTAATTGAAGGAAGTTTTAATGTTTTTAAAAGGAAATTTTTATGTAAGAAAAGAGAGAGAAAAAAAAAACGGTTTTGTGATTGAGATGAGTTTGTTAAATTGAGGATTTAATGAAAGAAAAATATATATATATATATATATATTTTTTTTTTAAAGAAATTTTAGTTGAAAAGAGAGGAAGAAGAAAGAAAAGAAAAAAACAGAATTTAGAATTTAAGAGAATTTGAAAAGAAGAATTATTTGTTTCGAAGAATTATTATAGGGAGATTTAGAGGTTGAAGTTACGTTCGAGGAAATGGTCGTTTCGTACAAGATTTGATGATTCGAAGGAAAGAAAGTTTTTTAAAGAGAGAATAAATTTTTGGAAGAGAAATTTTTGAAGAGAATTTTAAATTTAAGAAAAGAATGTATTTAAAGAATTGAAAAAGAAAATAAAGAAAATATTTAGAGAGATTTAAGAGTTTTTTATTTTATTTTATTATTTATGTTTTTTCTATTTATTTTATTTTATTTTATTTTATTATTTATATTTATTTATTTTATTTTATTTTATTTTATTTTATTTTAATTTTGATTTTATTTTTAGTTGGTTTTGGAGGAAATTTTATAGAAGGAGAAGAAAGAAAAAAGAAGAGAGAAAAAGAAAACAAGGCTAAGAAATTTAAGAGGTGTTTTTAGATTTTAAAGAAAGAAAGAAAAAGAAAAGAAAATTTTAAAATAAAGAAATTTTTTAAGGTTTTGGTTTTTAAAGGATATTTCAAATGAAAAGATTTTAGGAGTTCAGGAGCGTTAGAAACATTGATGGCTGGTTCCCAGGATGTTTTGTCTGAGTCATTGAGGAAGCCTTCCCATTCCACGAGGTATTGAAGTTTCCCCTTGCGTATTCTTGAATCAAGGATACAACTTACTTCCCACTCTAGATGATCTTCTACTTCGACCGGTTCCGGAGGGGGTTGGTTCTTGCCCGGGTATATTTCTCGAGCCAGTTCCAGGAGAGATACATGGAAAACAGGGTGAATCGCCTGCCATTTAGGAGGTAACTTGAGTCGAAATG
The DNA here is from genome assembly GCA_030280995.1 of Hemileia vastatrix. Classification (NCBI taxonomy): domain Eukaryota; kingdom Fungi; phylum Basidiomycota; class Pucciniomycetes; order Pucciniales; family Zaghouaniaceae; genus Hemileia; species Hemileia vastatrix. Next base: position 13,358,585 of record JASXTE010000010.1, on the reverse strand, counting down.
CAGTTTTAGAGACTTCAGAGTCGATTTCGAATGGTCCCAAGCGCTTTTCAGCCAGTTTCTTTGATGGTCTTGTTGTTCGAATGTTTCGTGCGTGGAGCCATACTTTGTCGCCTGGTTTAAAGGAAGGAGCAGATTGTCGATGTTTGTTGGCCTGTTCCTTGTATCTTCGAATCGCTGATTCCAAATTTGTTTTAAGTTCTTCTTGAAGTTGTGATATAGTTCAAAGATAATGTTCCGCAGGATGATTAGTTCCTACATGGATTGAGTTGAATTGAGGATGTTGTCCATAAATGGTTTTGAAGGGAGATTGTCGTGTCAAAGAATGAGTCGAGTTATTATAAGCAAATTCGGCCAATGGTAACCATGTGGTCCAATTGTTTTGTTGGTAACTGACATACATTCGAAGATATTTTTCGAGGATTTGGTTAACTCTTTCTGTTTGACCATCGGTTTCAGGGTGATAGGCCGTGGAGAGATTCCTCGTGATATTGAGTTGTCAACACAGTTGGGTCCAGAATGTGGATACAAACAATGAGCCTCTATCTGAAATAATATCATTTGGTAAGCCGTGTTTAGAAAATACATATTCTAGAAACAATTTTGACAAATCTTCTGCTGTAGCAGTAGTAGTGGTTTTAATGAAAATAGACATTTTTGAAAATTTATCTACTATTACTAATATAGCATCAAAATCATTAGAAATAGGAAGTTGAGAAATGAAATCCATCAATATAGATTCCCAAGGTTTAGAGGGAATAGGAAGTGGTTGAAGCAACCCATGCTTCCGGTGACAGGGAGCCTTATTCCTATTACATTCGTAACAAGCTTTTATATAGGCCTTGATTTCCCTGGTCATACCTGGCCAGAAAAAATCCCTCGCTATTAACTGGTAGGTTTTATCAACCCCAAAATGACCAGCTAATGGAGAATCATGTCGACTGTTGAAAATCCATAATTTTATCTCATTGTTGTCGGGTATGACTACTCTACCTTCGAAGACTAATAGACCTGATTCAATACTAAATCTTTTGTCCCCTTGCTTCGAGAGTATTTTGTCTTTTAACCCTAAACAATATTTGTCCTTCGACTGAGCTTCGAGGATGTTGGATAGTGGATTTCGAAAAGATTGAATTGTCATCGAATTAAGTTGATGAGTCGTTAACATTGATTCGTTGAAGATTGATTGCACATTTGCTGGGTTCTTGTCAGCAAATGTGTCCCCCCGCTGTGGGTAAACGTCGTCCTGACGTGACAAGATATCTGGGACAATGCAGTTTTTTCCTGGGCGATAGGAAATAGAGAAAGAAAATTCAGACAAAAGTTCAGCCCACCTGGCTTGATGCCTGGTTAACACTTTAGAAGACATGAAGTATTTCAAAGAATTATGATCTGTTAAGATTTGAAAAGGACTATCTAGGCTGAGAAGAAAAGAACGCCATTCTTTAAGACAATGAATAATAGCTAAAAGCTCTTTGTCATGAATTTCATAATTTAATTCTGCGGCTATGAGTTTGCGTGACTCAAAAGCAACAGGATGAAACAAATTTGTTTCAGGATTAAATTGGGAGATGACCCCTGCAATAGCATAATCGCTCGCATCCGTCTCAACTATTGTCGAGGCAGAAGGGTCAAAATGTCGAAGAATTGGGGCTGTGGTGAACGCCGTTTTTAGTGCTTCGAATTCCTTTCGTGCTGTAGAAGTGAAAACAAAAGGAATGTCTTTTCTAAGAAGAGAAGTAAGATTGGAAATAGTTTTAGAGTAATCTTTAATAAATCTTCCATAGAAGTTTGCAAAACCCAAAAATCCTTGGAGTGATTTAATGTTTTTGAGCTCAGGCCATTCCAGGATTTTCTGGAATTCTTTGTCATCCATGACTAAACCGTCAGTGGACAACGTAAAACCCAAAAAATCAATTGATTTGAGGTGGAATTCGCATTTATTATGCTTGGCGTAGAGACCATGATCTCGAAGACAATTTAGGACCTGTCAAACATGATGAATATGTTCATCTAGTGTTTTCGAGAATATTAAAATATCATCTAAATAGACGACTACAAATTGTTCAACAACATCTTGAAAGATATCATTAACAAAAGTTTGAAAAGTTGAAGGTGCGTTACATAATCCAAAAGGCATAACTAAATATTCAAAACTACCAAATCTAGTGCGCATTGCAGTCAGTGGTTCATGAACTTCCGCAATGCGAATCAGATTTTAAGCGCCTCTAAGATCAATTTTAGAAAAGAAATTAGCACCATTGAAAAGGGTAAGAAGTAATGACATAGGAGGAACAGGATATGCATTCTTCTTCGTGACTGTGTTGAGCTTTCTATAGTAAACACACAACCTAAGACCACCGTCCTTCTTTTTTACAAAGAAGACAGGGGAGCCGGTTGGAGATTTACTGGCTCTGATTAAACCTTTGGCTATATTCTCTGCAATGTAGTCTCAAAGAACTTGAGATTCGTCCTTCGATAAAGAATAGACAGGACCTGCCAGAGGTACTGGGCCTATTAACTCTATTTGATGATCGTAGGGTCGATGAGGTGGTAATGTATTGGCCTTGCGGATTGAGAAAACATCGAGGAAATCGTGGTAGATCTCCGGTAGAGTTGATTTAATGGCTTCAACATTGATTTGGTCGTCCTCTTCATCTTCGAGAGAATCTGTCGAGGGGATACCTGTATTGAGAGAGCAGAATTCGATTACTTCGAGGCAATTTAAATCCAATTTGAGTGAAGTCATTGAGCTAGAAGGGTTAGCCAATTGCTCATTTAGAGAAGGATCAGATGCTTGCAAGTCATCTGGCAGAGACTTGTCCTCTAGCAGGACGTTGTCAGGCGGGTTGTTTAACTCCCTATTGACCTGCATTGAAGAATCAGAAATATACTTAGATCGTGGGGTGATCAATCCCCTAGTCCAATCAATTTCGGGATTCCAATGCGTTATAAAGTCATGGCCAAGAATGGTATCGTCCATCCTTGGGGCTTCCAAGACTGATAATTCCCACTCGAAGGGGGGAAAGTTCGGAAAGTTGAAAACCCATAAAACTTTCTTACTTACCCAATATTTGGGTTCCTCTGATTCGACCAAATAGATTGGAGTTCGATCAATATCTGTAAATGTTAGTTGAAGCTTCTCGGCAAAAGATAAACTAACAAAAGAAATTGAAGCTCCAGAGTCTATAAGACAACTGAAGGGGATATCCTCCTTAAAAAGAATGAATCTCAAGCGGTTTAAGGCAACTCCAGTCCTTAAGACATGGAGGTTCTGTGCACTGGGAGAGATAAGAGAGTTTTCTTTGCACACAAGTAAACTATCTACTAGTTTTTTGACTTCGAACTAGTACCTTCTCTTTCCTTCAACTTTACACAGTCTTCCAACTTGTGCTTACCCCCACAATACATACATAACCCATTATCTGCTCGTCTCTTCCTCTCAGCTTCTTTAAGTTCCCCTTTAGGATCCAGTACTTTGCTGATATCTCCTGGGGTCGAGCCTTTTGGTCGAGGTTTATCCTTTCCCTTATTGGGTTTGGATTGAGTCGAGGAGGATTGATTTGGTTGTGGGTGTGAAGAAGGTCCCGATTTAAAATTTAGGCCTTGAGATTTGTTGGCATATCGACGATGTTGAAGTCGTCCTTGATAAACGCCGTCAAGTTCAAGAGTTCGATCCATTAAATCCGTTAAAGTAGTCATCTTCTGACTGTGAAGATTTAATTGATCTAGAATCCTCGAAGGAAGTCCTTTCTTGAAATGATACTTAAGGGCAGCATCATTCCAACCTACTTGAGTTTGAAGTGCTCTGAAGTTCGAGATATATTCAGAGGCTTTACCATTATCACTCATGCGAAGAAAATCAAGTTCAATTCCCGCGTTGTCCGTTTCATTAGGGTCCCCAAACAACGTAAAAAGTTGGTCTTCAAACTTTTCCCAATTATTGATAAGTAAGTGGGTTTCTGTCGAAGAAAGCATGAGTAGATAAGGTTCGAACCATCTTGCTGCTTTCCTGGCTATGAATGAAGAAGCGTAAACAACCTTTGATTGGTCGCTGTTAAAGGTTCGAGGGTCATTATGGAACAGTAGCTTGCAGGTTTGCAAGAAGGGTCGCAATCTGTCGGGGTGATCTCCGTCAAATTTTTCAGGAGATTTCATAGAAGGATTTTTGAACTTAGATCCCTCTGAAGAAGTTGGATTTGAAAGGGTTTTCATGAAAAGTCTCATGAAATCCTCCAGAGAGTTAGATGGTCCAGGTTCTGAGGATTGGCCAGAAGGGTGATTGGCAGGGGCGGATGGTGCCTCGTGCATGGTATCCTCTCCTTCTTCTTCATCACTAGAATCCTCAAAATCTTGTGGGATGTCTTCTACAGATTGAACTGAATGTTGCCGTTCCCTAAGGTCGAGTGGTTCCAAAGAGTGAGTGCGGGAAACAGACCTTGTGGCTGTCGGCCTGCCTCTAGCGCGAGCTCTAGTAGTAGCGCCCGTAGGAGGAGTGCGTTGAACAGGTGCCATTTAAATTTTAGAAACACCTAAAAGGACGCAGTAGTGCAAAGAATGAGAACTACGGAAAATTAAATTATACTGTCACCGGACGACCTACGCACAAGGTTGAGGATGTTCCTGAAAGTGAGATGAGGGATTTAGAGACTTCTTTGAAGCACAGAGGAATGATTCGAGGAAATGATTCGAAGGTCACTCAAAGTAAGAGCTACAGGTTCGAGGTTTGTTTGAGAAGAATTATAGACTAGTTTCAAAGGTAATAGTAATTCTTAAATCTCACAAAGGGTTGGAAACTCAATAATCAAAGATTTAGGATTTAGAAATGAATATTGAGAAAATAAAAGAAAGATATAATAACAATGATTTTAACTTTAATGATTTACCACTATTAATGTAAATACAATTTTATAATTTAATTCTAGGGAATATTGAACCAAATACCCAACCCCTTTTATATCCTTTGTTCCTCCTTGCATTGACCTCCCTTCCATCACACCATTCCCATTCCATTGATCATTACTAACATACACTTAGACCCTCTTTGCTAAATATCCGTCCATGCTCAATTTACCCCTTTTTAATTAATTAACAAAACTTTAATGAAAACTACTACTGTACTATTTTGTTGAACCTAGCGCTGTGTGTCGCTTATTGAAAAGGAATAAGGTACCCTATTGGGAGATTGACTAATTTAGATTTAGAGTTTAGGCTAGCTCAGTTAAATAGTAAGTACACAAAGGAAAATCGCAGTTGCTATGGAGAATTGCTTTCTGCGCTTTGAGTATAGATTTAGGACTCGATATTATTGATTTAATGAGCTGATTTCGCCTCGAGTTTCATGTGGCGTGTGACAGGGCCAAAGCTCAGGATGTATAATCAAGTCAATAATGATTACTCAACATTATTATGACTAACATCTGGGCTGAAGGTCTGGATGTTTCAAGATTTTTACCATAAAATGTGTTTAGCATTCAGGTACACACTTTATGGCCAAAGGTCCAGATGTGTGTGTGAAGCTGTTGAATGTCTGAATTTCAGATGGGTAGAAGGCTTGTGTTTCATATGAAGTGATATATTTTTCACATAGGAGGTGTTGTCATTTATTTTTTCAGTATTTTCCAAAATATTAGCTACTTTTATTTCCAATCTCTGTAACCTATCTTTTATTACAGGTACATGTTATAAATTATCATTTACATTTAAAAAAGACAATTTTATCCATACCCCAATTGTAGCCATTATATTCTGAGAATGTTCTAATTTATTATATAAATTCTTGATCTCAGAGTTTAATTTTTTACATGCATTGATCAATTCATTATTTTAATTTTCAATGACCTTTAATTTATTTGAATTGTACTCAATTATTTTATGAGGTTTAATAATACACTTTCTGTATTATTGTTAGACTCTGTAGAGAATTCTTCTAATTTTTCAATACTTAATAATAATTTGCTTATAATTTTTGATTCAATTGTATTTTCTTTCAAGAAATATTCAATTTTATCTGTGTCAAGCTCAGCAGACTCATCCTCATTATTAGGCTCAAGATTTAATTCATTTGGTTCCATTTTAATATTCCTAGAATCATCTTTGTGTTCAATAAAACTATGTACATTTTTATCATTTAAAGATAAATCTAAAATGCTATGTTCAAATAAGAAATACTTAAGATCCTTATCAACTATATTAAGTGCATCCCTATCAATCTCATTAACTATGAGTAATTTATTATAAGTATCATATAGTTGATTATGAGAAGATGGATGACTTAAAAAGGTCTTATTACATCCCCCCTGCATCTCTTTTTCTTTCCACTTTAAGGGTGACTTCTGGAACTCTTCTGTGGAGGATGGCTGTAGCTCTAAGAGTACTAGTCCCATTTACATTTAATCATGGTGATTTTTTTTCCTCTTCATATTTTGAGCTGGAGGTGCTACTTGCACAACTGTGGAAAGGTTGTTGACTACTGAAGTTGGTTGATCTTTTAGGCCTACAAGTGCTTGATTAAATTCTATAAATCCATGTGATGCTCTTTTTTCCAGATTGTTCATCTGGTCCACCATGTTTTTGACTTTAATGGTGAGGGTGTTTATAAGTGTTGAAAGGGAGTGAATTTGTTCTTGTAACTTATTTTTTGATTTCTTTATTTTTATTTGTTTTAGGAGTCTTTCCCTTTCCTCCACAGATGTCTGTTGGGAGATGTTTTTTGTTGAATATAAATCCTCCGTTTGAATGTCCAGTAACAGTTCTATCAGTTCTGGGTCTTATATTATAAGGGTTTACCTTATTAGTAACAATGTCAATGTTTTCACACATTTTTAATGTGGAATTTAAATCAAAAATCAAAGTATGAGTTGTTAAAACTTCAAAAAAGTAGTTTTATCAGTATTATTTAACACTATTTAAGTCAATTTAATGGTTTCTTGTAGGTTTTTTAGTGAATTTATAAGTAGAAAAAGTCAAATATGTTTTTATGTAGTCACTTGATTTAGCAGGTCTACAATATGTAGCCTTAATTTATATTTAAAAAATCAACTTTTCAGTAATATTCTTTTTAAATATTAAATAAGTTTTACAAACTAAGATAAAGGGATTAAAAGTCCTGTTAAAAAGAATCAATTAATCAGTTTTTACTGTTTGGTTTATTATCTGAAAGGATCACAAAATTAATTAGTATAATAACATATTTTAACTAAGAACAATTTATGTTCAATTAGTAGTAAAATTTTTAATTCAATAACCACACAATATAGGGGACAGACTTTCTAGCAATTCCATAACTTTGAGCCTAAATTCAAAAATAATTGAGCACACATTGAGGTAGTGATGAAATAATAAAGAGTAAAATGTGAAAATACATTGAACCTCTGATGAAGCTAGCTTGATTATTTATTGAAGCACATGTGGAAATTTTTTGAAACACTTTTCAAGCATTAAAAACACAATTTTTTAATGGTATTATGAAATTAGCCCTACCCACAGCTAAGCCAGTCTGGAAAGCTAAAAAATTTTTCAAATAATTTTATACTTTGTTGCATGTAAAACTAGACACACCACAATTTAAAATGAAATAAAAGTGATCTTAAATGTCCAAATAATTTTACTTAATTGTTAATATATGGTAAAACTATAAGTCACTATAGTAAATAATTCAAGAAAAATATTTTGGGAATTAATATCTTCCATTAAATTTCCTAAGTAAGAGTTTTAAACAAAAATTGAATTCTAATTATTCAAAATGATTTTACTAACTATTATTAATATTTAAAATATCTGAAAAATGTTAAACACTTATAAAAATTAATGGAATAATATTTGGTGATAAAATTAAGCTCCAATGTAAATATATATTGTGTTTTCTATTCAGTAAATAAAAAAGATATGCATGTAATAGTATTTTTTACAATATATTAACCATTTATCTTCAAAATATGAAAAAAGAAAGACATAAAATGAAATTTTATTAGAAAGAATAGTATAAAAATGTTTTTTTGATTTCTATCTTTTTTTGAGTTTGTTCCATTCCTGCTTCCACACTATACAACATATTTCTTATGCTTTATTATTAATTTCTATTTTAGAAAAATATAAATTACCTCTCCATTCCAAACTTCTGTCTTACATAAAATATTATCTTAAATATTATTCCACTGTTAAAATTTTCTTTTAATTTTTTTCAACACAAATATTTCCAAAATTTTTAAGCTTTCCTTCTTCTATCAAATGCTCTCTGACCCATTAAAAGCTTACCTACCCCTTTCCACTTCTTTCCATCACTATTTATCACTTCCCCCAACCTTTATTCCTGTTATAGCTCATAGAAACCAAGAGATTTTTTTGAGAAGAAAATGAAAAGGGATTGATGAGAGGTAAAGGCAAAGGGTGATGATGAAAATTGGAGATATGGGTTGAAAAAAAGGGGTAGAGAGGGAAGTAAAAAGGGTTTAAAGGGGCATAAGTATAATTGAGGATAGAAAAAGGGATCAGAATGGGTTTAATTTTTGATTGAAGCAAATTGGAAGGAGTGGGAAGGTATTATATGGAACAAGAAACAGGTTAAAATTTCTGGGATAGAGAGTGTAATAAAAAGGAGGAGAGAAAAGTGAAAGGTGAAAGGAAGGTAGAAAAACATTTGTTAAGCAAATATGATCACAAATAAAGATGCTAGTAAGAGTGAAAAAATTTGAAGACTTAGTTGAGAAAAATTGAAATAAGAGTTTTTAATAATAAGAGAGTGGATCCTATTTTATTACCAAACATCATCATTCACCTTAATCTTATATTTCTTACTACAGAAGCAGCTTTCTTTCAATCATATGAATACTAAGTTATAGTCTTAAATTCTTCACCCTGTTATACTAAAGTGGAGACCTTCATTTTAAATTTAACTGAAATTAAATTCTAGTTTAAGGCTTTGTGTAGATCTTTAGTAATTCAAGATACATAGGTTTTTACTACTTATATCAATAATAAAATTGAAAAAAATCAAACATAATGCAACATTGAAATTAATAAATACATAGTGGTACATTCATTCTTTCCAATAATTTTATTTTATGAGGATAATAATTATAAATATTTTTGAAAAATCAGTCAAATTTTATTATCTATAAGATATTTTGACAAACAAAACATACAATAAATCTTAAAAATCTTAAAGATATTTAATAAAAATTAGAAGAAGGCATTTACATTTAATAAAATTGATATTTAAATATTATTCCACAAATTTAAACATTATTTTTGGGATAAATTTATTAAATTTTAATCTCCTATAGTGTACTGATTTTCAGTTACAGATGTGTTTCCTAATCTCCATGCAATTCCACTTAAAATGTCATACAAGACCTTTTTACATGTTTTAAATTTGGACATAAAATTTTAAATTTTTATAACCATATACATAAAATTTAATTCAATTTATTTTCAATAAATTCAAATATATTTTTAAATATATTTTTTTTAATGTTTGCCCTTCAATTGCCTAAGTAAAAATATTTTTTTTCAAAAAAATTTAGTTAATACAATCATAACTTTATATATTTTTTAATATCTTATCAAAAGGTTAATCTCAGTCTTGATGGATCTCTGATTGAACTCCCAATGCAAATATCATTCTGAGAACTCTTCAAATTAACATAAACATTAAACATCTTTAATGTTTTTGAATTTTATAAAAAAGTTTTAAGAATGAATAAAATGGTATATAATATAAATAATAAGCTTTAAATTTAAGTACAAAGGTATCTGGGAGTATAGAGACCTATTAAACTCATTTGTATTCAGTTTCTTTAAATGAGTACTTTAAGAGCCCTATTTATGAAAAAATATTTAATTTACCCCTATATATATTGATAAAAAGATTATCAGGCTTCAAGATATGTCTGTAGTTTATATTTGAATGCATGGGTATATTTATATTCTTTCAGCTACACCAAAAAAACCTAGCTCATGAAAAAAGTTAAATTTTTTGATAATTTTTCTTAATGAGTTATAAATTTTCTTTAATTTTTATGATTCCATTTAAAAAATATTTACTTTACTTCATTTTATTTTATTTGATCTGATTTTGATTGATTTTATTCTATCATACTATATAATACTGTATTATAATAAATTTTATTTCATTTCATTTCACTTACTATTATTCTATTTAATTTAATTTGTATTAATTTTGTTTTGTTTTAAACATGTATATATTATTCCCTTACATCTTAATTTAAATTTTATTATCTTATTCTATTTCAAAAGGTGATATTACATGTGCAAATTAAAGTCTTTTAATTCTCAAAATAAGCTGGAAAACTCTGATATAAACCCATTAATCAGAGCTCACAACCCAATTTCATGCTTGGGGTACTCTGATCTACAGCTGTAGACCAGATTACCACATCCAATTATGAGCATGTGACCTCTGATCTGCAGCTTTACATCAGACTTCACCAATAATTTTTATGCATTTGTACTCTGATCTATGGCTGTACATCAGAGTACCACATCAAATTTGATGCATGTGAAATCTTATCGATTGTTGTACATCAAAGTTCACCACTCATTTTTATCCATGTGAGCTCTGATCTACAGCCATACATCAGAGTACCACATCCAATTTTTCAACTTTGAACTCTGATCTATGGGCGTACATCAGATTTCACCAGCCAATTTAACCAACTTAATGCTTCTACATGGCTATACAACAGCATCTATCAAATCTAATAAAATAAATTAAATGAAGTTAAGACTTATTATAATGTAACTGAATATAAAAAAGACAGATAGAAGGATGAGTATAGTAGATAGAATTAAAAAAAGATAAATAAAAATGTTATAAAATGGGATAAAACAAAATGAATCATTATTATAAATTTTGAAAAATAATTTAATAGAGTGCAATAAAATAATATAGAATTCTAATAAAAGAAAAGAAAAGAAAATCATGTAATACATAACCAAATACAACTCAATATAATAAAATACAATACAATAAAATACAATTTAATTTGAGTTAATGAATTGAATAAAATGAGTGTTTTGATATATAATAATATAAAATCATTTTAAAAAATTACATAATATAACATAAAATCAATTTATATTGAATTTTTTTAAATATTTTATTCAATATAAATATTTATATTTATACAAAATTTAATTTTTTGTATGCATATTCATTATTTTGTTGCATATAAATATTCAATATTAATGTTTCATATGAATATTCAATATGAATTTTAATATGCATATTAAATATAAATTTTTTACACATATTTTTTTTGGATGAAAATTAATGGTTATTTTCATTATACATATGCATTATCATTTGCATTTAAATACTGAATACCACTCAGCAAGTGAATATTCAATTTCACTTTTACTGACTCAAAATAATGTTATGTGACTGAAGAAAATCAAAAAGTGAAACAAAAAAATTCAATATATAACAGTTCTCAGAAATGTGTAGTTTTCAAATTTCTGCTAATTTTTACAAACAATATTGAATATTTAAATATGATTTTTAATATGTTTCAATCTATTTTAAATAATTAATATATATTAGTAAGAATATCACTTAAACAATTAAAATTTTAAATGAGTTTTAAGCTACATCTTAAACAATAATACAAAATACTCAGTTAAAATTATGCACTTAAGGCATACAGTGTTTGGAATGATTACTGAAACTCTTTTTATTCAAAATTTAAGATAAGTTCACTTCACTTTCATTATGATACCACAAAAGATTCAGCTATGTTTTTACAATAGTTCAAGTTGGTTTTCAAGCACAGTTAAGTAAGAGTTCCATCAAAGTTCACTCTGAGTTCCATCTGACTTCAAGTTGAGGACTTGCTAGCATGTCCCCCCCTATATTGTGTGGTTAATATCACAATTTTATTTTATAACAGGGCTTCTTTATCTGAAATCACTATATGAAAGGACCCCAATCTGTTGTATTTATTAAAATATTGATATAGGGATCTTATTTACTTGTAGCCTCTTTTGAATATTTTTAAACTGAAATACAACCAACAGAAATTTTTAGGGAAAGGTTTTGAATTTTCAGGCTGAGTTCAAGTACAAAGATGTGAATAGCTTAATAAGTCAGCTTTCTAGATAACTTTAATTCTCCTATATGAATAATTAAATACAAATCCAGTAAGTATTCAAATATAGCTCAATATAAGTGTCTCAGTAGTTTTAATCTCACTATTTATAAATGGGTCATAATCTTATATTGGCAGAAAACCAGAGAATATAATTCAAAAACTGTTCAAAGAATTTAGAAGTAGTAATGAAATGTATTTTAAATATAATGGTTATATGCTTTACTTGTAATGATAAAAGAATGTATAAAATAAGACCAGAAACTCCCACCCATAATACCCAATAATTCTCCAATGTGTTCCCCTAATCTACCAATCCTATACAAAGCGAATGATGCCATATTCTAGCTATCACACCTGCCCATCAACCTAAGGAATAACCATAAATATAATTAGAATGATATCACCCACCAAAATCCTGGGGCAATCGGGATAGTCCATCAAAAAAAAGAATGAGGAAAAAAAGAGAGTATATGCATGTAATACCTAAAAATAAAGGACTAAAAGCAGAACAAATAACACTTAATATAACAAAATATTAAGGGGGATTAACAGGGGAGATGAAGGGGCCAATTATTTCAAATTAATAATTGAAATCCCCATCCAGTTATGACCAATATTGACTGAGAAACCAATGAGAACCCCAAAAAAGAATGTGAAATGTGGGGTAACTGAATTCAGTCCTTTTCAGGTGCTTGCAAAAGTAAATCCTTAACCTAAGAGGCAAATTTTAAGTGTTTTAGTGAATTAAAGGTGGAAATCTTGAGGTTGTTAATTAAATTAGTGCATATAATGAGGTCAATGCACTTATAATTAAATTACAACACTAAATAAGAGCCTGTTGCTTATTTTGGTGTTTTTCCCCATAGTGGGTGTACAATTTGGGGTAATTATAGTGTAAAAACTCTAAAGTTACTAAAAATGAAGCTATTCATGTGGGAAAAATGCAGACAGTATGTAGTCACACCTGACAATATTTGGGGGCGACTTGCTAGCAAGTGCTCAACTTGAAGTCAGATGGAAATCAGATGGAACTCAGACTGAAATAATACTGAAGTTTCACTTGAAGTAATTCTGAGATCTCACAAAAACAAAGATAGATCTATATTTAAAACATAGTGAAAGTGTGAGGATAACTTAATTGAAGCCAGAAAAAAACTTTTCATGTATCTACTCAATGCACAGTATTTTTTGATGCAACTTATTTGAATAATACTTTATTAATTTATTTTGATCAATGAAAATATATCAATAGTATCACAATTATTAAACAAAATAATTTTATTAAAAATCCCAGATGACATATAAAAACAATCAGTGACTTTTTGCCTTACCTACAACTGTTTTTCCTGAATTGAAAAACTGAAATTTTAATATTAACACAATATAATCTGAATTTCTCCTTGACATATTTTTTGAATGTCAATATTTAGCATTATTTTTTTGCAATATATTGAATTTTATTCAAAAAAAACATAGAATCATCAGAAAACTTAAATTATTTAATCTAGATTACAATTAAAAACATGGAAAACCAAAATATAAAGTAAGGTAATTATTTTTGAAGATTTTTGACTAAATGAAGAACTTTCACAACTTTTTTACACTAATTACTTGTAAATTAAAAGTATTTGGTTATGTATCTTTGAATTGGCATATATTTTTAAGGTTTGAACTTCAATGCATTTTGGGGGCATAGAAAATGCAAGAAAAGGAAAAAAAATCAAAGTAATATTTTTCTCTTTTTAAAATTCTGTAAATTCCTCAGCTACTTAGACGATATATATATTATATCATGAGTAAATGAAATATATATATATATTTTAGAATATATTTTTTAATGCTTTAATAAATATTTTTTTTGGCATATTTTCAGTTGGTGAAGTGATCTAGAGAATTCAAAAAAATACCATGGAGTGAATTCCTTTCATAAAAAATACAGATAAAATGTACCTAAATTTATGAAAACAGTTTTTAATTAAATAAAGGAATATTTTTTAAACATTTAAGCTTAATGGTGTAGTGTACTTTAATTCTGATGTTTGAGATAAAAATACTGTTCATCTGGAGATTCACCTCAAAAGATTTACAGTGCTTCCATGTAAGAAGAAGTGCACAAAATCAAATTTTGGGCTTTTTTAAAATTCAAATACTCTACCAAAGAGTTAGAACTGATATTATTTATCATTCTATAATTTTATTTGTAGAAAAAAGTTCATATAAAATTTATTTTGTTAGAAGGATGCAATAGATAACTTGAAGCATGACAATATAAATTGCTACAATTATAATAATTATGTTCTTATTTGTATAAATTTATTTAAATACTTTAAAATACATGCAAAAATAAAACAGATTTTTTATTCAAATTTATTAATTAAAATTTTAGATGATCATACTCTTTGTTTGTGAGATATATAAATTTATGAAATAATTTTACAGCTATTAAATTGAACATTCTCCTTATTTTAGAAATATTGTTTTATTATTTTTAAATTCTTTATTTGGAATAAAATAATAAAACCTGTGGGTAAAAATAAACTATCTTAGAAATTAAATTAACCAATATATTTGATATTTTCTAGAAAAAAATTCTATATAAATACTCTAAAACATTTTAATTATCAAAACTTAATACATGAAAAAATAATTTTTTACTTGAATTAATTTCAACTGAGATTATTATAAGTTTCCAGTAAAACTTAAAGCAGAAAAACAAGTTCATAAGTTAACTTTGATTTAAATTTAAATTTTTGAAAAAGAATTTATGTTTATATTTTAAAAACTTCCAGTTTTATGAATTGGAATTTATTTAAACTTAAACATATAGATCTATATAAAAGAATGTGTTACTAAGAAGGACCTGAAATAGATTTATTTAAGAGAGTTTTTTTCTTTTATTAAAGTATATTGAGTATCAATAGGAACTCTGGAAACTAATTATAGATATTATAGAAATATAAAAATAGCTGTAGAATCTTTTTTCAGTCTATCCTTTAAAAGAAAAATTATTCTATAATGGTTAAAGTTTAAATGACAGCTATTTGAAACAATTTTTTTTTAAAAAATTGATTTTATTTAATTTATTCACATAATTTCATAAAATATTTTTGATTAAAAATTATACTTAAACTTACATTATAATAACTTTTTTTAAAACTTAAAAAAATTAAAAGAACTTCCCACAGTTTAACTAAGGTTGAACCACAGTCATGCATAGGTTTTCATTGAGAGTTCAATCTAAATTCTATCAAAGCTAAGATATTTAATTTTAAAAAATTGTATGTATTTATTGTGATAAAAGATTTTTAGAAATTAATAGATCTCAGAACTTTTTTTTCTTTTACTGATTAAATAATAATACATATATTAATAAATTTTATACTTTTCTCTCCCTGAGTGTTTATTAAATACATTTATTTATTAAGGTATATTTAGTAATCATATAAGAAATTAAGAAAAAAATAATAATTTTATCAATTTCTCTAGTGGTGAATCTTCCTTTGAAGCCCATGATTCATATAGAAGTTTTTTTTCACCATACCAGAAGCACTCACATGTACATTCCAAAATATGTAAGCTCAACTGATGAGGCCTATGAGAATGGTTTAAAATTTAATCAAATATTTTTGGTTAAAATTGTTTTCCAAAATAGCTATCATTTTTTTGTCATATGTATAGCTATAAACCAAATTACATAAAAATTTTTTATAGAAAAATTATACTAATGTTATATGGGTATTTTTTATATCATATTACTTCTCATTATTTATATTTCAATTTACATAAATAATAATCAATAAATCTGTATGTTGAGTTAGTGAACAATTATACAAATCCACACACCAAAGTTTAAGAATAATTTACATGATAAAGTAACTTTATAGCTTTAGTATTTTATTTAAAATGCTGATGTATATCTAAAATAACTTTGGGTTTAATTGTTTCACCTTATATATTTCATGTTTCAGCTAATATTTTATGGCAGTTGACTCTGTTCTTCACCCAAAGAACAGAGTCCATTCTCCTATTTTCACACTCAGCTTGCACCAATCCCCATCCCCTTCGATTCTATCAACACATGCTTGTCTTCCCTCCCCACCCCTTTTTCAACCCTCCCCACCCCATTGTATGCCATTCTCTTTTGATCCCCATTTAATCCCTCCCAACCCCTCCCTAACCCTTTTCTTCATTAGAAATTCCTTTCAGACCCTTAATCTTTTCTACCAACTCTTTCCCAACCTTTTATCTACCCATATACCCTTTGTCACCCCACTTTCTAGCCTCCTCAACCCTTGTAGCCCCATTCCTTCCCTTTACCTTGTCACCACCATCCTTGAACCCTTTTTCCCTCCATTTAAACTCAGTCCCTATTTCTGTATATAAGGATAGAGTGTTAAGGAGGAATGGGGAAAAAAGAAAACTGGAAGGAGAGGAATGGAGAGGGGTATAGAGGGGTGGGGAGGGAGAGTAAAATTAAGATAGGGGTTGAAAGCAATGAAGAAGGGAGTGCAAAGGGTGGGGAGAAGGATGAGTGGCAGGGAAAAGAGTGGGGTATTCTTGAGAGGCAGTAAAAAAAGAAGATTAAAGAAGATAGTAATACAAAATATATATTCAATAAGTATAAAATATATAAATTTTTTTGCAAAGAGTAGGAACAGAAATTTTTTGAATCCTTAAAATATACAAGTCATATCCTTTTAGTTTATTCCTTTACTTAAATCAAATAAAAGTCTACATTTTAATATTTTGGAAATTTTGAAGATGAAGGGAAATAAATTTTAATATTAATATTAGTATTAATATATTGTTTTTAATTGCTAGTAAAATATAGTATTTAAATTAAATTTGAAAATTATATGTCTAAGTAAAGTCTTTTTAGCATCATTTTTAAGATTTTTGTGCCTTATTTGGATATTTTAACGATTTATAATATTCAATACTATCTAGTCATAAAATAATTATATAGTTTTTTCGATTTTTGGAAATAATACAATAAATAATATCAATGAAAAAAATAATCTTTCATGAAAGAATTGACATATTTTAATTTATAGTTTCTCCATGTATCTCTAGCCAAAGAAACTTATATAATTATTTCAGATGGTATCTTGCCAAATCTATACCTTTGTTTTTTGCTTTGTTTTATTTTTAAAATTGCAAAGAAAATGCTGAGGTAGATTAAAAATTATGTATTTTTCAGAATAATTTGGGTGTGGCCTGCACTCTATTAAATTTTATATAAAAAAATCTCATTCTTCATATCTCAAGATTTGTTCAAAGTATTATTACCTGTTCAAGCTGTATTCATGTTGAGTTAACCCAAATAACAATATTTTTTCTTGGTGGCTTCATAACTACCTTAATGTGGTCTCAAAAAGATATGAATTAGGTTTCAAGGTTCAGACTTGCTAGCAAGTCTTCCCCCCATGTTGGATGGTGCCAGTACACAGAAGCCATTTCTGGCATGAAAAACACCAAATTTTATAATTTTTATTTCTATGAATTTGAATAGACAAAAAAATATTTCTAATTAATACATATTTATCTTTCAAGGCACATTTTTAATATTATTAAATTTATAGCACATATATTCAACTTTTAAGTGATTTAGAATGCAAATCTTGTTTTCTCCATAAAAAAATGAATACAACAGCTTTAAGTCTACTTGAATCTTATGTAGCCTAATTTTTAAGGTTCTTAATATTACCCTGACATATTTAAACTTAATATTAAGTACATAATACATATAAAAGGTGGATATATGCATGTATATAAGGTATTATAATGGCATATATTGTGTTTAATCATTGATTTCACTTATGTTTACAACTTGTTTACATTTATTTATTGTTCCCATGTGCACTACATATGTTTACCATAATTTATAAGAAAATTTCACTCAGTCCTGGGAATATCCAGGCTAAAAAAAACAAATCTTGATGAAAGGGAAAATTAATAAGTAAAGAGAAAGTTCAAGGAATCTGGAAGGATAAATGCATAATATAAAAATTATAAAATAAAAGTAAAATTGGAAAAAAAGGATCCAATTTGAAGGCCAATATCTCAGTAACCACTGAACTAAATTCAAATCTGCTTGTGAGAAATAAAAGAAAGGCTTCAGAGGAGTTATCAAATAAAAGGAAATTAAATTAAAATAAGCCTGAACCTGATTCAGAATCTGATTTTCAAAATTTCAAAAAAAACTTGACAATTAATAGAAAAAATTCTAACAAGAGGGATATAGAAGCATGTATAAATATCAGATAATAGTTTCAGAGGCCTTATTATCTTATTAGGGGGTGTTGGTTCTGGAAAAGACGCACTTATTTAAGTGCAGATTTCCAAAAAAACACTAGCCCCAACACTGGTGGATTTCAAAATGAAATAAGTCACTTATTTTACTCAAGTCAACACTTTCTCAACCAAAAAGCTGATTTCAACATAAAATCTCATTTCACTGTTTTGTCAGAATCATCCCATTCATACATAGCACTCTTCAGAATAACACTTTATAACTAAAACAATTGTATATAGTTTACTTTTTTATACCATATTATAGTCATGTCTTTCTTGCTCTCAAAACAAGATAAGCAATATCAAGCAATGAGCTTCACAGCTCTTGATCTCTTTCTGGACTTTGATTGTAATTCTGATTATTATCGTCAAGAATATTTTCTTTTTTTATCAAAATCTGACTGGAAACATTATCTTCTTCAAACAAAGGCTCAAGCACTTCATACACCAAAGTACACCATCAAAACACTTCTTAACCTATCTATACCCAGTCTTTGACAGATTTTCAGAATTTCTCAGAAGTTTTTCCTTAGAATGGTTTTTCATATTTGATATTTAAATTGATGTTGAATTTTATGTTATAGTCTCCTTTTTTCAAGTCTCTTTGTTTTCCTTCATCAACTCAACATGAAATTGCAAATTTTTTGCGATTGCATGATTTTTCAGTCATTATTCTTTTTTTTCATCACTCATATCCATTTTCTCCTTTCCTGTTTCATCCCTTAAATAATTTGAAGTCAATTGCTTTCTCAACTCATCTCTCCAGGTAAGTCATTTTTTCATTATTACTTATATATTTGCTAATTATTTTATTTTATTTTTTTTATTTTTTGTAGCTAATTTTTTTTAGCAATTGTTAATTTTTTGATTTTAAAAGTAAAATTAACCTTTTTCCTTCTCTCCCTACTTTCTTTATTTCTTTAGCTCCATCATCTTACTCTACATCCCTCCTTTGAATTTTCAATTTTTCTCCCTTTTTACGTATTTCTCATTTTTTTTCTGGCTCCATTTCATTGAAAAACATACATTGCACATTCTTTAAGCATTTAACTTGCTCTATATACAATCTCCCCCACACTCCAGCTTCACTCTTTCTCACTCTATTTTTCCATCCTTTCAATCAAGGTAAGTTTTATCTCCTTTTTTTATTTCTATATGATATCTCTTTTTTCTATGAAAGTTTCATTCTTAAATATATGTAGGACTAATATCCGAATAATAGTCAACTTATTCAACTCCTCATGTTGTCATTTTTATTATCACTTTTCAAGTTTTGTAAAATTATAAAAATCAGACTCTGAATTATGGTAAGATTTATTTAAATCTGATTTCCTTTTAACTAAAGACTCTCCTGAAGGCTATCTTTCACTTCTTACAAACAAATTAGAATTTGGTTTATTGGTTTCTGAAATATTGATCTTTAAAGTGGAGTCATGTTTTTCAATCTTACTTTTTATTTCATGTTTTTATATAACAAATTATGGTTAGATTAATTCAAATCACATGTTCTTTTAATTAAAGAATCTCCTGAAGCCTATATTTCATTTTCAGCACATAGGTTTGAACTTGGTTCAGTGGTTGTTGAGATATTGACCTTTAAAGTTGAGCCTATTTTTCTAAATTTCACTAGATTTATTCCATGTTTTTATATTGAATAAGTAGAGAATAAGGCTTCTTAACCTCTTATCTGATGATTATCTAAGCTTTTTTCTCCCTCTTTTTCAAAATTTTATCATCACTTTTCAATTTTTTTGTGAAATTTGGAAAAATTAAAGTACGTATTAGGGTCGGGTTTTTTTGAATCTACTGTCCTTTTAGGTGAAGATACTTTTAAAGCTTATCTTTTATTTCAAGCAAACTTATTTGAATTTTATTTAGTTCTTACTGAGATATTGACTTTTAAAGTTGAGCCTTTTTTCCAATTTCACTTTTATTTGTTTCATAATGCAAATCACAACATTGAGATCATGCATTTATCCTTCCTGATTCCTCTAACAACCTTTTTTTACTAATTATTCTGCCCTTTCATCAAGGTCTTTTTTGTTCTTTTTATTATCATTTTAACATTTCTAACCCTTGAATCATATTTTCTGCTTTTATTAGATCAGTCAAAATTTATTCCAATGAATCAACAAGATAGAAAAAGAAGGTAAAAGTAATAAATTAACTAAAACTTTAGGTAGATCAAGAAAATATTGGAATTTTTAAAGTCATCAAATATTTATTAGTCTTTCATAAATTTTTAATGAATTTAGCTGATATTTCAATTTACTAAACTAAAGTTATGAGACAACAACCTTGTGCTGTATAAAATTTAATCATGATAACATTAAATTTTCCATAGGTTTCATCTTGCCTATACCTGTGGAAAGTCCCAAACTTATTTTCTAGACTTGGTCTGAATTTTGGCTTGAGGAATTGTCATTACTTTAAAATTAGTGAATTTGAATTATCTTACCTATTTATTTATTAATTTATGGAATTATTCTAAATTTTGGTGATTTTCACCCCTTACTTCAATAAAATGGAGGGGAGGGTATTGCCAAATTTTCAAATCTGACATGGAAAATTAATGACTTAGAAAAATTTGGTGATACCCACACCTTGCTTCAATAAGATTCAGGGGAGGGCATTGACAAATTTTTTAAACAGATATAGAATTTTGTTGACTTAGCTTTATTTAGAAATGAAAATCGGTGGTGAGGTGATAAAGTTATTTTGGTGATGAGGTTTTTTACACAGGTGTCAGTATTATTTTACCATCTAAAACTCCAAAAGTGTGTTATTTTAGAGTCCAGTAAGGAAAAATGGTGTTATCAAAATCTCATGATATAACTATTTTTGATAAGATTAAAATTAACTATCAAATCAGGAACCAAAAAGAATATCCATTTGATTATAGAGAGTACACATGAAATTGAGCTTTTTGAAAAAATTAGTGATTCCATTCTCCAAACTATAATCATCAATACCAAAGCCAGTGGAAGTGGAAGCAAAATGAGCCTTTTTATATTTTGATTGATAAATTTTGAACCTCTCCTTCATTTGCTTAGGACTGATCTCAATTCTCCTATTTGTTTTCTTTTTGCTTCATTTTCCATCAACAAGAAGCCATTGACATTTGATGAATGTGGAAATCTGATTTGGAAAGACTTCTCACATCCAAAAAGTGCATCATAATTTGAATTAAGTTTGAGTAAGTCAATAATGATGAGATAATATTCCTTTTTTAGCTGTGCCAACTTTGATTTCTCAGGTGAGGGGCTTAAATTATGGGAAGACCTTTGTGATGAAGCTTTTTTGTGTTGCCTTTTGATTTTTGGACTCTCTGTGAGTTATAATGAAACTTTTATGTTACAAAAAAGAGATAAAGAGGTTGAAAAAATAAAAAAAGAAGGAAAAAACATGCCTGGTTAAAATTTTTCCATAAAATGTTTCAAATATCAGTGAGGGGTGTGTGCCAAAGATTGTGGTCTGGGTATCACATGTGACAGGGACAAAGTGGGCAAGGAAGCAATGATGTGGCCAAAATGTGGTTGTGAATAAAAAATTGGGAAAAAAGTGCTGATTTGAGGTCATAACTGACACCCATTTTTGAAATATGTGACTTTTTTGAAAAATATAAGTTCTGATTTGTAAGCTTTGATTTGCCTTGAAATCTGCACTTAAGTTAAGTTCCTATTTTCTAGAACTGACACCCCCTGTTATGCAGTATAAAAACTTGCAATAAATCAAGTGTAATTTATAAAAAAAGGCTCAACTTCAAAGGTCAATATATCAGAAACCACTGAACCAAATTCAAGACTATTTGTGGAAAATGAAACTTAAGCTTCAGTAGAGTCTTCAGTTAAAAGAGCATGTGATTTGAATAAATATAACCCTAAGTTGTTATATAAAAACATGAAATAGAAGATTAAGATTGAAAAAAATGTCTCAACTTTAAAGGTCAATATTTCACAAAACACTGAACTAAATTCCAATCTATTTGTAAGAAGTAAAAGATAGCCTTCAGGAGAGTCTTTAATTACAAGGAAATTAGATTCAAATTAACCTTACCATAATTCTAACTCTGATGTTCAAAATTTTACAAAAACTTGAAAGGTGATAATGAATATGAAATCATGATGAGTTGAATAAGTACAATGTTATCCAGATAGGTGTCATACATATATTTAAGTATAAATTTTTATATAAAGAGAGATATATTATATAGGCATGAACAAAGGAGATGAAACTTACCTTAATTAAAAGGTAGGAAAAATAGAGTGAGAAAGAGTGAAGTGAGAATTTGGTGGAAATTTAATATGGAGCAAGTGAAATGATTAAATAATAAGAAAATTATGTGTTTCAATGACATGGAACCAAAAAATATGAGATACGGTAAAGGAGAGATAATGAACATTCCAAGGAGGGATGAAGATTAGGATGATGGAGCTAAAAAAATAAAGAAAAAATAGGTAATTTTACTTTGAAAATTAAAAAAACCACTTACCAGAAAAATTAGATAAAAAAGTAACAATTATCAAATATGAAAATAAAAAGAAAAAATGGACTTACCTGGAAAGATGAGTTGAGAAAAAAATAGACTTCAAATTCTTTGCAGGATGTTTGAGGAGAGGAGGAAAAGGATATGAGGGATGAAAGAAAAAAGAAAACTAAAAATTTATGTGACAACTCCAAATATGTAATTTAATGTTGAGGTGGTGAACAAAAACAAATGAGGTAGGGAAAAAGAGACTTTCATTGAAAATTTAAAATAAAAGTCAATATGCAAAAAGAAACTTACAAAAACAAGAGAACAATACATACAACCTTATCATTTGAAGAGTATGAAAAAATTTTGAAAGGGTTGTGTTTTGAAATATTGTATTTTTATTGGAATAATAATGAAGAATATCCCAGTGGGAATTAATATTTGTGAATCAATTGAAGGTAGTAATACAACTGTCTAATACTGGGTACAGATAGTGTCAGCCAGGCTACTAGATTAATCCAGTAAAATAATTAATTATCTTACTGAGATGAAGCCACACCTTTTTAATCCTATTAATAATTAATTAATTATTGCTTATTTATGTATTACTTACATATAACTAGCTAAAGACAATAAGTAAATTTAGTAAACAACAAAAATTAATAAATGTCCCGTATATTTTTACTCCCTAACACTGTGCTCAATGATAAAGTTGAAGAGGGAATAAAAATATTAAAATATTAAAAATCAAAAAAAATCAAATTTCTTTATTAAGAAATTTACAATTCAGTTAAAATAACATTTAAAATCAAATGTTCTATACTAAGTGTGACAATCCAAGGGAACTCAAGATTTATATCAAATAAATATGATACCTTTTATGGACGCATCATTTTAGTATATCTTTTTTATATTCACATACTCTCTTTTCACTAAGTTTTTTCTCTCACACTCTCTTATTGGATGTTGTTAACTTCTTGTGTTATCTCTCACCTTTTGCCTATAAAAGGCCCTCTCTTTTGCACTTTTTAAATTCATTCCAATACTTGCATATATTACCAGAACATTTACAACACTTAAAATTAATTAATATTTACTATTTTCTTAGTATTTACATTCACGTACTTCTAACTCATTAATTATAATAATAATTTTACATACTTACCTCTTTATATTGAGTAATATAATTGAAAAGATAAGGAAATATGTACCCAATCTTGAAATCCAAAAACCCCTTTGTTACTGCCATTGGACCGCCGTTAGAAACCTTCTAGACTTAAAAGACCCCTTGACAGATAGTATAAGTGTTTGGATGGTTTTCTCAGGGGTATGAAGTACCTGAGGCTTTCATAGAAGAACATAACATTTCCTAGCCATTTTTGATAAAAAAGGAAATGTTCTTCAAGATCAGAATCAGAATCACAATCAGAGTCCAAGAAGAGATCAAGAGCTATGAAATTCATTGCTTGATGTAGCTTATCAAATTTTTAGAGCAAGATAGGCATGACTCTGATATGGTAAAAAAATGTAAATGGTGCATTATGTTTTGATTTATGATGTATTATGCTGTGGAGTGCTGCATATTAATGAAATGGTGCTGAAAAATCAGTGAAATAAGATATTATGTTGAAATAAGCACTTTTTTTTGAGAAAGTTCAGATTTTAGTGAAATAAGTGACTTATTTTATTTGTGAAATCCACCATTGTTGGGGCTAGTGTGTTTCAGAAATCCGCACTTAGATAAGGGCAGATTTGGTTAAATTTAAGTGTGGATTTGTAAGTGTGGATTTGACAGAACTGAAACACCCTAATGTGTCTTTCAAGTTTTATGCTTTTCAATAGGAGAACTATATTGCATCCACATATTTGAATTTAATTTATCTGCCTTTAATAAAAATGTGTGTAAATATGCATAAAAAATATTTCATGTAAATTAATATAACATATTTCATATGCATGAATTAAGAAAATTGATAATACATATTTCATATGCATGATTTAATAAAATTCATATGTATGAATACAGTATATTGAATTTGGTTTAATGAAGCATGCTCAGAATGGATGAAAAATGCATATAAACTATGCATGCATGTTGCATTTTCAATATATCTTCTTGATGCATATTCAATATAGAGGTATATTGCACACTGTATATGCGTGAATGATACATATTGAGTATTCATATTTGTTGCATATGTAATAAAAACTCAAAATGAATACTTAATATTCATAAATAATTCATATTGCATATAAATGGATATTTCACATTTCATATTGTATATTTCATGATGCCTATCCAAAATGGAGAAATGATCAACTTGTGCTTAATGTAGAAGATTTATAGCAGTGCCCTTGAAAATTTTCTGTGATGTGACATGTGATTTCACAAAAAGTTCTAATTTTTATTACTATTAAAAATGGTAAAGGTAGTTTTCAGCAAGGAGAAAAGCTTGATTACTTTTTGGTCATGTTTTTCAAAATTTACTTGTGTTTTTCAAGGAGTGCATAAAGGCTGCTCAATTGTTTTCTATGTTGAAAAATGGATTCAAAGTGGGAAGAAAAGGTATGCATCTTTTACTATGTTTAGTTCCTCTTTTAAGAATTAATAATATAAATATCCTAAATTGTATTCTATAGAAAATGTGTTTCACATTGTCAGAAGAATAGACAGTTAATAAAGCGCTTCAATATTTTCAGTTTGGAGGCTTCCATAACACCTGGGGCTGAGCTAACTGCTGAAAATTATGAAATTTTACAGTTGTTTTAAAAATCACACCCTCCACATAAATATCTCATTGGAGAATTTGAGTCATATTTATGTTTCAAACCTTTTAACCCCCTTGAATATTCTAATTTTACTTCTGCTTTGGCAGAAATTTGGTTAGAAGCAATAGTATGATTTTAGATTTTTTTTGTTCTCATTCTCCAATTTAGATATTTTTTTCTTTTTTCTTATGAAAAAAGAAAATATTAGGGGGTGTCAGTTCTGGCAAATCCGCACTTACAAATCCGCACTTAAATTTGACCAAATCCGCACTTAAATAAGTGCGGATTTCCAAAACACACTAGCCCCAATACTGGTGGATTTCAAAATGAAATAAGTCACTTATTTCACTCAAATCCGCACTTTCTCAACCAAAAGTGCTGATTTCACCATCAAGTCCCATTTCACTGATTTGTCAGCATCATCCCATTCATACGCAGCACTCCGCAGAATAACACTTCATAACTCAAAACATCATACATCACTTACATCTTCATATCATATCATATAAGAGTCATGCCTTCCTCACTTTCAAATCGTGATAAATTACATAAAGCAATGACTTTCATGGCGCTTGAACTGCTCTTGGACTCTGATTCCGATTCTGATCTAGAAGAAGATTTTGTCTTTTTATCAAAAATGGCCAGGAAACGTTACCTTCTTCCCAGAAAGCCTCAAGTACTTCATACCCCCAAGTACACCATCCAAACACTTCTTAACCTATCTACACCCAGTTTTAGACAGTAGTTCAGGACTTCTATTGAATTTTTCCTTAAATTTCTTGAGCTTATTCAGGATCATCTCATATTTCACAATAATTCTCAAAAAGAACAATGACATCTTTCAATTCAATTGGCCATCACACTATGTTGTTTGGGTTCCAATGGTAACGGGGCAACTTTGAAACATTTAGAAAATGTCTTTGATTTAGGGTATGGTTCAGTTAACACTTATACCAAAAAATGCATCACTGCCATCAACTCCTTGGAATCTCAACTTATCATCTGGCCAAAAAAAGAAGAGCAACTTGAATCATCTCAGGTTATGCAAGCAGAGGGCTTCCCAGGATGTATTGGTTTTGTTGACAGTACTACTATTCCTTTGAGCCAGAAACCTGCTCAAGGTGGAAAAAATTACTTTGACCATAAAAAGAGGTAGATTATTTTTAACTCCTTTCATTCTCTTTTAAACTAAAACAAACAACTTTATCTTCTTTATAGATAATCAATTTCTGTTCAGCTTATATGTGAAGTAAACAAAAAATTTATATCATTCTTTGCTGGCTATCCTGGCTCATGTCATGACTCCTACGTCTTCCAAAGAATGCATATTTCAAATGAACCTGAAAAATTCTTTGATGAAAATCAGTATCTTCTTGCAGATTCTGCTTATGTGAATGGAAAGTATGTACTTCCTGCTTTTCGGGGAGCAGCTTCAGAAGACAGTCAAAATGCCAAATTCAACAATCATTTGGCAAAGTCAAGAGTCCGTATTGAACATTCTATTGGAATCTTGAAAGGCCGTTTTTCTAGTTTAAGGGAATTAAGAAGTCCTCTTAGAAATAAATCTGAAATGGAGGCGGTGATCAACTGGATTCTGTGTTGCACTATACTTCATAACCTACTTGCTGACCTCAAAGATCAATGGTTAGAGCTGTATGAAGATGAACAAGTTGATTCACCTCCGACTATATCCAACACTTCTATTTCTCAATCAACTAGTATAAGGGCGAAAATCCTTCCAATAACACTCCAACATTTTTCAACGCAATTTTAATTTTTTTCTCTTTCTCTTCAAATTATCAATTTGCATGTATTATTCACTGAGAATGGTAAATTTTTTTGCATATTTTTTTGGTTTTTGAATTTGCTGTTAAAGTCTTATTTTTTTTTCTCTCTGTGTTTTCTTTCATCAACTCAACATGAAATCGCATATTTTCAGCAAACGCATATTTTTTCAGTCACTCAAAGGTTGGGAAAGAGTTGGAAGGGAAGATTAAGGGTTCTGAGGCATTTTAAATGAAGAAAAGGGTCTGGGAGAGGTTGAGAGGGGTGAAATGGGGATCAAAAGAGGATGGCATACAATGGGGCTGGGAGGATAGCGAAAGGCATGGGGAGGGAAGACAAGCATGTGTTGATAGAATTGAAAGGGATGGAGATTGGTGCAAACAGAGTGTGAAAATAGGAGGATGAACTCTGTTCTTCGGGCAAAGAACAGAGTTCACTTCCATAAAATATTAGCTGAAACATAGTTTTCAATTCTGTAAAAACAGTTGTAAGTAATAGAAAAAGTCACTGATTTTTTTTATATGTAATCCTTGCTTTACGAGGAGACTTTTGTGACGAAGCAGATTTTTGAATTACCTTTAAAAGAGGATGGCATACAATGGGGCTGGGAGGATAGCGAAAGGCATGGGGAGGGAAGACAAGCATGTGTTGATAGAATTGAAAGGGATGGAGATTGGTGCAAACAGAGTGTGAAAATAGGAGGATGAACTCTGTTCTTCGGGCAAAGAACAGAGTTCACTTCCATAAAATATTAGCTGAAACATAGTTTTCAATTCTGTAAAAACAGTTGTAAGTAATAGAAAAAGTCACTGATTTTTTTTATATGTAATCCTTGCTTTACGAGGAGACTTTTGTGACGAAGCAGATTTTTGAATTACCTTTAAAAGAGGATGGCATACAATGGGGCTGGGAGGATAGCGAAAGGCATGGGGAGGGAAGACAAGCATGTGTTGATAGAATTGAAAGGGATGGAGATTGGTGCAAACAGAATGTGAAAATAGGAGGATGAACTCTGTTCTTTGGGCGAAGAACAGAGTTCACTTCCATAAAATATTAGCTGAAACATAGTTTTCAATTCTGTAAAAACAGTTGTAAGTAATAGAGAAAGTCACTGATTTTTTTTATATGTAATCCTTGCTTTACGAGGAGACTTTTGTGACGAAGCAGATTTTTGAGTTACCCTTTGAGATTTGGAATGTCTGGGAGGCATTATGAAACTTGCACATAACAAGAAAAAAGATTAAAAAGTAGAAGAAATAAGTAAAAAAGAATGTAAACATGCCTGGTCAAAATATTGAAAATGTTGGAGATTGGTGCAAACAGAATGTGAAAATAGGAGGATGAACTCTGTTCTTCGGGCGAAGAACAGAGTTCACTTCCATAAAATATTAGCTGAAACATAGTTTTCAATTCTGTAAAAACAGTTGTAAGTAATAGAAAAAGTCACTGATTTTTTTTCTATGTAATCCTTGCTTTACGAGGAGACTTTTGTGACGAAGCAGATTTTTGAGTTACCTTTTGAGATTTGGAATGTCTGGGAGGCATTATGAAACTGGCACATAACAAGAAAAAAGATTAAAAAGTAGAAGAAATAAGTAAAAAAGAATGTAAACATGCCTGGTCAAAATATTGAAAATGTCAGGAAGGGGTGTGTGCCGAGGATTGATGGGTAGGTAGCGAGGAAGGTCAGTGTGTCACATGTGACAGGGATGGGGTAAGAAAGGAAGGGATGTTTTGTGGCCAAAATGTGGTTGTGAAAAAAAATGGGAAAAAAGTGCTGATTTGAGGTCATAACTGACACCCTTTTTTGAAATAAGTGACTTTTTTGCAAAATTTAAGTGCTGATTTGTAAGTGCTGATTTGGTTTGAAATCCGCACTTAATTTAAGTGCGGATTTGCCAGAACTGACACCCCCTAATATGGAGAGTTTCACATACTTTTCTTCTCCCAAAACTCCCCAAACCAAGTTCCAGTGCTTTCTACATATAGAATCTCAGGTTCTAAAAGCATATGCACTATCAGAGTTTAATCATGGGGTATTATATATTTTTGCAGAAGTTTTTGGGATCACAATAAATCGTTTGAGTAATCAGTAATATAAGAATGCACTTCCAGCATTTTAAAAAATAAAAAATGTGACCACACCTGTTAACTACAGCTCTTCTGAATTTTATTCAATTATGTTTGATTTCTCTCATCATCAAATGATAGATTCTTATAAATCTGAATCACAAATTGCGTTAAAAGATATGTGGTTCACTACTTGAATGCTCTTCCAAAATTTCATAGCAAGTGAATTAGAAGAAAATTTTATTCATGAACCATATGCCTGAGAATTTTTCAGATGTGAAAAATTTTACCCTGCATATCTGTCACGCGCCACGTGACACTCAAGGAAAAA
This sequence comes from Hemileia vastatrix, assembly GCA_030280995.1. Lineage (NCBI taxonomy): Eukaryota > Fungi > Basidiomycota > Pucciniomycetes > Pucciniales > Zaghouaniaceae > Hemileia > Hemileia vastatrix. The sequence goes on along the minus strand of JASXTE010000010.1, from coordinate 13,328,755 downwards.
GCAGCTCATTAAATCAATAAAATAGAAGTCTAAATCGATACTCAAAGTGCAGAAAGCAATTCTACATAGCAACTGCAACTTTCCTTTGTGTACTCACTATTCAACCGCGCTAGTCTAATTTCTAAGTCTAAATTAGTCAATCTTTCAATAGTTTGTCTCAGTCTTTTCCTCAATAAGGGACGCACAGCGCAATAGTAAATGTAATGATGCACTAAAAGGTTTATTAAATATCTGTGGATTATTAAAAGGGGTAGTAAGCATGGACGGAATGGTTAGTGGAGGATTAAAGGGTTGACGGATGTTAGTGAGGAGGGTCCAGGTGTAATGGATGTATTTTTTAATGGTCTGTGGTGTGCGTAATAGTGGATGGGTATGAGGTCAATGCGAGGAGGAGTAAAGGATATAAAAGGGGTTGGGTTTTTGGTTCGACATTCTTTAGAATTAAATTATAAAACGTATATATAGTTAATAGTGGTAAAGCTTTAGGTTAAATCATTATTATTGTATCTTTCCTTATTTTCTCAGTAATCATTTCTAAATCCTAAATCTTAGATTATTTAGTTTCCAACCCTTAGTGAGATTTTAAGAAATTTAATATTACCTGTAAATTATATTAGAATTCTCATCGAACATATCTCAAAGCAGTAGTTCTTCCTTTGAGTGTTCTTTGATCACTTCCTCAAACATTTACTCTGTGTCTCAACGAAGTTTCCAAACTCCTTTCTCCATATCACTTCCAGGAACACCCTCTACTTTGTGCAAAGGTGGTCCAGTGACAGTATAATTTAATTCTCGGTAGTTCTCATTCTTTGTACTACTATGTCCCTTTTCAGGTGTTTTTCTCTAAATTCTTAAAATGGCACCTGTTCAATGCACTCCTCCTACGGGCGCTACTACTAGAGCTTGCACCAGAGGCAGGCCAACAGCCACACGGCCTTTTTTCTGCACTCACTCCTTGGAGCCACTCAACCTATGGAACGGCAACATTCAGTCCAATCTGTAGAAGACATCCCACAAGATTTTGATGGCTCTAGTGATGATGAAGAAGGAGAGGATACAATGCACGAGGAACCATCTGCCCCTGGTACTCACCCTTCTGGTCAACCTTTGGAACCTGGACCATCTAATTCTCTGGAAGATTTCATGAAACTTTTCATGAAGACCCTTTCAAATTCAACATCTTCAGAGGGATCTAAATTCAAAACTCCTTCTATGAAATCTCCTGATAAATTTGATGGAGAACATACAGACAGATTGTGGCCCTTCTTGCAAACCTGCAAGCTCCTGTTCCATAATGACCCTCAAACCTTCAATAAAAACTGATCAAAGGTTGTTTACGCTTCTTCATTCCTAGCCAGAAAAGCAGAAAGATGGTTCAAACCTTATCTTCTCATGCTCTCTTTGACCAAAACCCACTTACTTATTAATAACTGGGAAAAGTTTGAAGAACAACTCTTCACGTTGTTTGGTGACCCTAATGAAACTGACAACACAGAAATTGAACTTGATTTTCTTCGCATGAGTGATAATGGTAAAGCCTCTGAATATATCTCGAACTTCAGAGCACTTCAAACTCAAGAAGGTTGGAATGATGCTTCCCTCAAGTATCATTTCAAAAAAGGACTTCGTTCAAGGATTCTGGATCAGTTAAATTTCCACAGTCAGAAGATGACTACTTCAATGTATTTAATGGATCAAACCCTTGAACTCGATGGCGTTTACCAAGGACGACTTCAACATTGTCGATACACCAGCAAATCTCAAGGCCTAAATTTTAAATCAGGACCTTCTTCACACCCACGGACAACTCAATCCTCCTTGACTCAATCCAAACCCAATAAGGCAAAGGACAAACCTCAACCAAAAGGCTCGACCCCAGGTGATATCAGTAAAGTACTGGATCCTAAAGGGGAACTTAAAGAAGCTGAGATGAAGTGGTGAGCAGATAATGGGTTATGTATGTATTGTGGGGGTAAGCACAAGCTAGAAGAATCTGTGAAGTTGAAGGAAAGAGAAGGTACTAGTTCAAGGTCAAAAAACTAGTAGATAGTTTACTTGTGTGCAAAGCAAACTATCTTATCTCTCCCAGTGCACAGAACCTCCATGTCTTAAGGACTGGAGTTGCCTTAAACCGCTTGAGATTCATTATTTTTAAAGATGATACCACCTTCAGTTGTCTTATAGACTATAAAGCTTCAATTTCTTTTGTTAAATTATCTTTTTCTGAGAAGTTACAACTAACATTTACAGATATCAATCGAATTCCAATTTACTTGGTCAAATCAGAGGAACCCAAATATTGGGTAAGTAAGAAAGTTTTATGGGTTTTCAACTTTCCGAACTTTCCCCCCTTCGAGTGGGAATTATCAGTCTTGGACGCCCCAAGAATGGACAATACCATCCTTGGCCATGACTTTTTAACACATTAGAATCATGAAATTGATTGGTCACAGGGATTGATCACCCCATGCACGAAGTATATTTCTAATTCTTCAATGCAGGTTAATAGGGAGTTAAACAACTTGCCTGACAACGTCCTGCTACAGGACAAATCTCTGCCAGATGACTTGCTAGCATCTGATCTTTCTCTAAATGAGAAATTGGCTAACCCTTCTAGCTCAATGACTTCACTTGAAGAGGATTTAAATTGCCTCAAAGTAATCAAATTATGCTCTCTCAATTCTGGTCTTCCCTTAACAGATTCTTTCGAAGATGATGAGGACATCCAAATCAACGTTGAAGCCATTAAATCAATTCTCCTGTAAATCTATCATGATTTTATTGATGTTTTCTCAATCCGCAAGGCCGATAAGTTACCACCTCATTGACCCTACAACAATCAAATAGAGTTAATAGGTCCAGTACCTCCTGCAGGTGCTGTCTATTCTTTGTCAAAAGACAAATCTCAAGTTCTTCAAGACTACATTGCAGAGAATGTAGCCAAAGGTTTCATCAGAGCCAGTAAATCTCCAACTGGCTCCCCTGTTCTTTTTGTAAAGAAAAAAGACGGTAGTCTTAGGTTGTGTGTTGACTATAGAAAGCTTAACACAGTCACTAAGAAGAATGCATATCCTGTTCCTCCTATGTCATTGCTTCTTACCCTTTTCAATGGTGCTAATTTATTTTCTAAAATTGATCTTAGAGGCGCTTACAATCTTATTGGCATTGGGAAGGTCATGAACCACTGACTGCAATGCGCACTAGATTTGGTAGTTTTGAATATTTAATTTTGCCTTTTGGATTGTGTAACGCACCATTGACTTTTCAAACCTTTGTCAATGACATCTTTCAAGATGTTGTTGAACACTTTGTTGTCGTCTATTTAGATGATATTTTAATTTTCTCGAAGACACTGGATGAACATATTCATCATGTTCAACAGGTTCTAAATCAGCTTCGAGATCACGGTCTCTACGCCAAGCACAATAAATGCGAATTCCACCTTAAATCAATCAATTTTTTGGGTTTTACCTTATCCACTGATGGTTTAGTCATGGACAACAAAAAGGTCCAAAAAATCCTGGAATGGCCTGAGCCCAAAAACGTTAAATCCCTCCAAAGATTTTTGGGTTTTGAAAATTTCTATAGAAGATTTATTAAAGATTACTCTAAAACTATTTCCAATCTTACTTCTCTTCTTAGAAAAGACATTCCTTTTGTTTTTACTTCTACAGCACGAAAGAAATTTGAAGCATTGAAGACTGCATTTACCACAGCTCCAATTCTTTGACACGTTGATCCTTCTGCTTCAACAATAGTGGAGACAGATGCGAGCCATTATGCTATTGCAGGGGTCATTTCTCAATTAAATCCTGAAACAAAATTTTTTCATCCTGTTGCTTTTGAGTCACATAAACTCATTGCAGCAGAATTAAATTATGAAATTCATGACAAAGAGATTTTAGCTATTATTCATTGTCTTAAAAAATGGTGCTCTTTTCTTCTCAGCCTAAATAGTCCTTTTCAAATTCTAACTGACCATAATGCTTTGAAATACTTTATGTCTTCCATAGTGTTAACCAGGTGTCAAGCCAGGTGGGCTGAATTTCTGTCTGAATTTCTTTTTCTATTTCCTATCGCCCAGGTAAGAACTGCATTGTCCCAGATATCCTATCACGTCAGGACAACGTTTACCCACAGCAGGGGGATGCATTTTCTGACAAGAACCCAGCAAATGTGAAATAAATTTTCAATGAATCAATGTTAACGACTCATAAACTTGATTTGATGACAATTCAATCTTTTCAAAATCTATTATCCAACATCCTTGAAGCTCAGTCAAAAGACAACTATTGTTTAGGGTTAAAAGACAAAATACTCTCAAAGCAAGGGGCCAAAAGATTTAGTATTGAATCAGGTCTATTAGTTTTCGAAGGTAGAGTAGTCATACCTGACAACAATGAAATAAAATTATGGATTTTTAATACTCAAAATGATTCTCCATTAGCTAATCATTTTGGGGCTTATAAAACCTACCAGTTAATAGCAAGGGATTTCTTCTGGCCAGGAATGACCAGAGAAATCAAGGAATATATAAAAGCTTGTTACAAATTTAATAGGAATAAGGCTCCCCGTCACGGGAAGCATGGGTTGCTTCAACCACTTCCTATTCCTTCTAAACCTTGGGAATCTTTATTGATGGATTTTATTTCTCAACTTCCTCTTTCTAATAATTTTGATGCTATATTAGTAATAGTAGATAGTTTTTCAAATATGTCTATTTTTATTAAAACCACTACTACTGCTACAGCAGAAGATTTGTCAAAATTGTTTCTAGAACATGTATTTTACAAACATGGATTACCTAAGGATATTATTTCAGATAGAGGCTCATTGTTTGTATCAAGATTCTGGACTCAACTGTGTCGACAACTCAATATCACGAGGAACCTCTCCACAGCCTATCATCCTGAAACCGATGGGCAAACGGAAAGGGTCAACCAAATCCTCGAACAATACCTTTGAATGTATGTCAGCTACCAACAAGACGATTGGACCACATGGTTACCATTGGCCTAATTCGCTTATAATAACTCAACTCATTCTTTGACACGAAAATCTCCTTTCAAAACTGTTTATGGAAGACATCATCAATTCAACTCAATCCACGTAGGAACTATTCATCCTGCTGAACATTATCTTCGAACCATATCACGACTCAAGAGGAACTTAAATCAAATTTGTAATTAGCGATTCAAAGGTACAAGGAACAGGCCGACAAACATCAACAATTTGCTCCTTTTTTTAAACCAGGTGACAAAGTGTGGCTTGATGCACAAAACATTCGAACAACTCGACAATCAAAGAAACTAGCTGAAAAGCACTTGGGACCATTTGAAATCAACTCTGAAGTCTCTAAAACTGCATTTCAACTCATGCTACCTCCTAAATTGCAGGCTATTCAGCCTGTTTTCCACATATCTCTCCTGGAACTGGCTTGAGAAACATACCCGGGAAAGAACCGACCTCCTCTGAACCGGTTGAAGTAGAAGACCATCTGGAGTGGGAAGTAAGCTGTATCCTTGATTAAAGAATGCGCAAGGAAAAACTTCAATACCTCGTGGAATGGGAAGGCTTCCTCAATGATTCAGTCAAAAAATCCTGGGAACCAGCCATCAATGTTTCTAACGCCCCTGAACTCCTAAAATCTTTTCATCTTAAGTATCCTTGAAAAAAACAAAACCTTAAAAATCTCATTTTTTCCTTCTTCTTTTCTTTCTCTTTTTCTTTCTTCTCTTTAAAATCTAAAACATCTCTAACTCTAAAATTTCGGTATTCTTTGTTTTCTTTTCTTCTTTCTTCTTTTTTCTTTCAAAAGATTCTAATCTTCTTTAAAATAAATAAAATTAAATTAAATTAAACTAAATAAAATAAAATAAAATTAAATTAAATTAAAGTAAAAAATAAACAATAAAATTTAAAACAAAATAAATAAAAAATTCATAAAACCTTCTAAAATTTCTTTTCTTTTCTTTTCAAATTTTCTAACTACATTCTTTCCTTAAAAAACTCTTTTCCTCGAACTATCGAAATTTTTCACAAACGCAACATGACAATCCTTCTTGAATTTCACTTCAACCTGTAAATCTCTCTTTTAAAATTTCTACAAACAATTACTTCTTTCTTTCAAATTCTTTTTTTAAAAATTTTATTTCTTCTCTTCTTTTTCTTTTTTCTTTCCAAATAACTAAAATTCCTCAAAACTTCAATAAATAAACTTTCATAAATAAAATTTTTTTCTTTCATTAAATTTTCATTTCCAATAAAATTATTTCAATCAACTATTTCTTTTTTCCTACTTAATTTTTTTTCTTTTCAAAATTTAAACTAAAACTCCTTCAATTAAATATTCTTTCTTTTCTTCTTTCAAAATTTAAAACAAAATTTTATTTAAATTTTTTCTTTCTTTTTTTCTTTTTCTCTCCTAATCTTATAAAATAAATATTAAAATTTTAAATTAAAACAACAAAAATAAAATGAATAAAATACAAATTGTTTCTAGTTTCTTTTCCTTTCTCCTTTCATTTAAAATTTTCTCCTTTATTTTCTCTCGAACCAATCCCTTCATCTTCTCCATAATCACCCTTATCTCCTTCCTACATTTTTCAAAAACCTCCTCCTCTCCTACCGGTACCACTTCCCCATTTTACAGTAGTTCTTCGGCCATATTAAAGGAAGCAGCATCAATAAGAGTTTCTTCATTATCCGCCCTCAAGGCAATCACTGGTAACTTTTCTTTGGTAGGGATCGACGACGCCACTTCCACAGCAGTGGCTTCCACAATAGGAGCACCCACACTCAAAGCTTCCACAGTAGGGGCTTCCGCGATGACATCTAAATTCTAAATACTATGGTCATCAGTAAAATTTTTCTTTGGAAAATAAAATTAAAGTAAAATAAAATAAAATCAAACTTACTTTTAATAATGGGTCAGCTTCTAGAAAAAACTTGGGTGTGACTTCCACTGCCACTTCTTTTTCTTCCTTGTCATCTTCGATGACCATTTGCTATTTTTTCCGCCTCTGCCTTGAAATGGGACTTCCTCCTAATCTTCCTCCACCAACTCATCCACCTCCTCTTCTACCCTTTGTTTACCCATGGCTCTAGTTACCCAGGACGCCGTATTGTCCTTGACTTCCTCCTCAGCTGCTTCTGATTGGTCATCCCTGATTGAAACGTCCCATATGTCTTCAACCACTTCTTTTGTCTTCGGTATTACCCAATATTTAGTCTTGGTAAAACTTTGTTCGATGTCCGAATTTTTCGCTAACGCATCGCACGCCACCTGTCTCCATCGGCAAAACTTGCATTTCTGGAAAGGACCTCAAGTAGCTGTGCTTTCCACACAGAAGTATTCCATTGATTCACAAGCCGTGAATGCTTGGGAATGCTGTCGAGTAATGAGCCCACCATCCGCTTTGGGGTGAGGAGGCATTGGAGCTGGAGTAGGACAAGTTGACATAATAATAATAATAAACAAATAAACAAGAATTAAATAAAGGGAAATTAGTGTGGGAAGTATATGTCTCACTCTCAATGGAGCTTGCATTTTTTATACCAGGGCATCTGTCACGTGCCACGTGACACTCGAGGCAAAGGTAGCTCATTAAATCAATAAAATAGAAGTCTAAATCCATACTCGAAGCACAGAAAGCAATTTTACATAGCAACTGTGATTTTCCTTTGTGTACTCACTATTCAACCGTGCTAGTCTAAACTCTAAAACTAAATTAGTCAATCTTTCAATAGTGTGTCTCAGTCTTTTCCTCAATAAGCAACGCACAGCGCAATAGTCAATGTAATGATGCACTAAAAGGTTTATTAAATATCTGTGGATTATTAAAAGGGGTAGTAAGCATGGACGGAATGGTTAGTGGAGGGTTAAAGGGTTGACGGATGTTAGTGAGGAGTGTCCAGGTGTAATGGATGTATTTTTAATGGTCTGTGGTTTGTGGAATAGTGGATGGGTATGAGGTCAATGCGAGGAGGAGTAAAGGATATAAAAGGGGTTGGGTTTTTGGTTCGACATTCTTTAGAATTAAATTATAAAACATATATATAGTTAATAGTGGTAAAGATTTAGGTTAAATCATTATTATTGTATCTTTCCTTATTTTCTAAGTAATCATTTCTAAATCCTAAATCTTTGATTATTGAGTTTCCAACCCTTCATGAGATTTAAAGAAATTTAATATTACCTTTAAATTATATTAAAATTCTCCTCAAGCATATCTCAAAGCAGTAGTTCTTCCTTTGAGTCATCTTTGAATCACTTCCTCGAACATTTCCTCTGTGTCTCGACAAAGTTTCTAAACTCCTTTCTCCATCTCACTTCCAGGAACACCCTCGACCTTGTGCGTAGGCCATCTGGTGACAATATCTGAAACATCAAAGAAATTTCTAGTTACTTTATAACAGTGTTTAGTAAATTTTTTCTGTTTCAAATGAAAAAAATGCACAACCTGGTAAAAAATATAGCTATTTATTTTTCAACTAATCAATTAGAATAAATTTTATTCAAAAAATTTTAAAAATCTCAAGATAATTAAGAGATAATAAAAATGATTATAAGCGAATCAAATAAATAAAATAAAATACGAAAAATACTTGCAAGATTTATAAATTTTCCAAAAATCAATAAAATTTAATAACAATTCTTCAAAATTTAGGAGATTTTTCAACAGACTCCAAAAATACACAATAAAATATCAAATATTTTAATTTAAAAGATTGGAAAAAAAATCCATTTTTACTTAAAATTACTTGAGTAAAATTTAATTCTAATTTTTTTCAGGAGCAATTGATGAATTGAAAATTAAAAACATTATATCTGATCCATGATTGAAACTTTCTTACAAATAAATGGGCCACTAGAGTTACTATTGAAATTACTCTTTGGGTAGTCTGAGATACAAAAAAAAACTTGCCAACTGGTCTTTTTTTTCACCCTGTGTCCTCCTCTAATTTAGAATATCATCTAAGGTTATATTTTAGACTAGAGAAGATATTTTCTGTAGGGTTCAAATAAGGATAATAAGTTGCAATATAGAAGATTCTAAACCCATGGTTGCAGATGATCTCAGCTACTTTCTCTCCATGGAAAATTGAAGCATTATTTTGAAAAATTCACTATTATTTCCAGAAGAAGGATTCATCATGGGCACTTACCAACTTCAAACCAGAAAATAAAGAAGGAGATAATATTAATAGAAGGTATAAAATTTAGATATTTATATGTATTTAAAAGTTATTTAACAACTTAAAAAGAAATTCACAAACTTGACATTATACTCAGTAAAAAGGTGTTATATTTGCAAAATACAACACTTTTTAAAAAATAATCATGGCTGTTTTGTTGAAAAAAGAGGTGTTTTGAAAAGGATGATTTCTAATTTGATACCACATAACATGAAGCAATATTAAAAAAATAATATTTGACCAACATTTTAACCAAGTATAACTCAAATTTGAAACATTTCACAATTTTTTGTTGAATAATGTTAGCTACTGAAAAAATTTGTGAAATAGCAGAAATTACTTTAAACCAATCTTTTTATAAAAAATATGGTATTTACTTAATATTCTATCCTCTTTATTCCCAAACTTTTTATGATAAATTCAATCAAAAGATATCCCACACTCATCTAAATACAAAGTTTCAGTAAGGATTTGGTTGAGAGGTGAGGAGGAGGAGCACTATGGAAGCTATGCATTAAGAGAGGTGGAAGAGGGGATATTTCATAAGGGGGTTATATGGGGAAATAAATTTGGAGTACTCATTGAAAAACTTATAAAGTAATACAGTTACTTTTTGGTCTCACTTCTGTATCACCATAGTTAGTCTTGTCTCACTGTTTGTAGTCCCTAACTAGTCATTCCTGTTGTCAGCTAGAATCAGTGCTAGTAGTAGTTTGCCTTCTTAAGTTTTATCATCTTTTTCTCATCTTAATTGGCACACTACTGAAGAACAATGAATACCTCAGGTCAAAATGATGCAGAAATCATCTCTGAAATACAAGAACAAAATACCAGACTCATGGAACATCTAGCAGAGGAAAAGCCCTCATATTTCTTCCCCACTGAGACAGAGCTTAACACTTCTGAAGCCAAGGCACATACACCACCTATGACACTAGGCACACTTATTAAAGCCCCAATTTTGATAGAAAACAAGGTTTCAGGACAGATCAGTGTGTGTGGCAGGTAAAATTCTATTTCCTTCTCAACAGACATAAGCTCCCAGATGAGTGAGTAAAGATTAGGTTTACAATATTTTGCTTCACAGATAAGGCTGCACACTGGTCAAGGCCATACACCAAGGTGCCTCCTGGACACACTCAGTCAGAAACAACCTTACACCAGTTCATGGCCACATTTGAGTTAGCTTTCAGTGACCCTGAAATAAATACAACCTCAGAGCATGGGCTAAACTAAATAACTTAAAAAACATTCAGTTTCTGAGTATGTGTTAGAATTCTGGGTCCACGCCAGCTATTTCACAACATGGGGATAAGGGGAGCACATGTTTCACTTCAGCAATGGGCTCTCATCAAAAATAAGGAATTCCCTAGTCAGACACCCTTGTAAAAAATCCCTCCAAGCACTCATCCAGATAGCTATCCAAATCAATACGCAGCTGGCTATCCAACTATCCAAATCTTGGAAAGGGAGTGTAGGGGGAAAATAGGGGTTGGTGAGGTAGAGGATAGTGCAGGAAAGGAACAGGTAAAAGACTGTGCTTGGCAGTGAAGGTTTTTCCCTCCTATAGTGGACTAGAGTGAAAGGACAAGGAGGATTTAGTAAAAGAATTATCATTGTGTAAGCCACTTGAAGTGAATAATAGTTATATTATACTGAACTTACCTTTAATGACCCTTGATTTCACAACAAATGTACAAGCCCTACTGGACTGTGGAGCCACAGAATTTTTTGTTTCTAACAAGTTTTACTGAGAAATAAAATTAAAAAAAGAAGAATTGGACCACCCTAGGTGTCTAATTATGTTTGACAGAATCCTAGGTGGGGGGTAAAAGTAAGAGAGAAGGTTCTTTGCAGGTTCTGGTGTGACAGAAGGTGGTTTCAGTGCAAGGCATATGTGAAAAAACTGAAGGAACAAAACAAAATAGTGCTGGGTATGAGATGGCTGTACCAATAAAACCCCCAAATTTATTGTACAAAAAAGAAGGTTCATATGGGGAGGATAGGGGATGCTGGCACTAAAGTATTGTTCCCCTGGCCCCTTCAGGGGTCATGGGCCCATCCCGGAAAGTCTTCTGATGTTTTGTTATCAGCACTTAGCTTTCCTCCAGAACTGATTCTTCCTCTTGATTATAAACAGCAGCATGTGGATGGATCACCAATGGGAAGCACTGGGGAGAATCAAGAAGGGGGTGAAGTTCACCAAGAAGAGGAGAAGGAGCAGCAAAGAATGGGGATGACAGGAAATGGAGAGGTAGATGGCGCAAAGAAAGAATTTATACCCTAGCCCCTTCAGGGGTCAGAGGCCCCTCTTGGCAAGTCTCCTGATGTTTCATTATCATCAGTAGACTTTCTGAAAGAACTGACACTTTCTCTTGGTGCTAACTTTCAGGACTTGGAGGGGGCGCTGGAGGAAGAGGTGGTACTGGAATGCAACACTAAAGCTTAGAAAGTGTCGGTGTATCTAGTATTTAAGTATGATTTAATAGTATTTATTAATGGTCCTACTACTTATTTAAAAATTATTTAGTGATTAAACCTCAAAGGAAGACTAATAAAATAGTTATACTCAAATAAAACTCACAATACTTGGATTTTAATGTGTGCTAGTGGTGGAAAATAGATAAATAGAATATAGTTATAGCTTATATAATGATAATATCAGTTTATAAAGGCTTTATGATCTATTTATACATAATAATAATTGTTTTATAATGTTTATTTGAATTGTAGTAAGTAAGTGATGTCTAATAACCATCAAAATCCTCCCTTACTTATACCAAAATCCACTGGAGTGCACAGACCTTCAATCCAGATGATGTCACTGCTATCCCCCGCAATTACAGCACTGTGAGGGCCCATCACACCCCATGGCTTCCACTTAAAGCATATTCAACAACCAGATCTCCAGTAAGGAGCTTCCATCATAATTAATGATAACACAGAACCATACCATAAATAGAAAATCCAGATAAAAGCGGATACCATAAAGAAACAGGTAAAATAACTCATCTAAAGACGATATAATGAAATCCCAAGCATATAAAGGAAACAAATGAAATGCCCAAGCCCCCAATAACATCCCCAAGCATCCATATTAACCCAGCAATGACCTCCCAACCCATAAATCCGTGAATATCCATCCAAGGAAGCAGATTAAGTTGTCCAAACTGAGTGTATGCGCCTGAAATAGATGTATATGCTTCTTTAGGTGTTATGAGTCTACTGGATACGTCCATATGACCTAAAATAAGCAGAAAAACAAAGATTAGAGGCTATTAAGAGGCTAAAACCCACTTATAGACCTAAATATACATAATATACTGCATATTTCACTGAATATGAAATTTATGTATACATATAAGCTTAAGAATTTCAATAATTAATTAATATTACTTAAGATAAATATATTAGGACTCCATTAACACCTTAATAAGTATTATTAGGCTATGGATAAGCTATTTAAACCACTATAATTTATATAATAGTGTAATAATTATATATATATGTAATATAATCATATATATTATTGTTTTAACCTTATTTTTAATATATAAGCTTAATGTGCTTAAAGTTATCTTATTTTAAGTATAAGAAATACTCATTCCTAGCGATATCTAGGCTGACAGAAAATATCAGCCAAGATTTCAGCCAAGGTCCAGTCTTCAAAGCCAGAAACAAGCCTCAAAGAAATGGTCCCTGAAGCCTATTGGGAGTTCTTACCACTGTTTGAAGATGGAGGAGTCAAACTTCTGCCACATCATTGACCATATGACTTTACTATTGATCTGATTCCAGGTGCACTTCCTCAATTTAGCCACATAATACATGGTAAATATTGGAGTCAAAAGCACTAAAAGTGATGATTGATGAAATTTTGAAGAATAGTTTTATTAGATAATCAAAAACTCCCTGGGAAGCACATGTGATTTTTTCAGATAAAAAGGATCACTCATTGAGACCTTGCATGGATTTAAAAAGTTTAAATACACTTACTTTTAAAAACAGATATCCCCTTCCACTAGCTGGTGAGCTGATTGATAGTCTCCAGGGTGCAGAAGTATCCACACCCTTAGATGTTAGGGTAGTTTACCATAATATTTGTGTGAATGACTGTGATAAACACAAACTAACCTGTTGCACTAAATTTGGTCATTTTGAACAGTTTTTAATGCCATTTATTCCATTTAATGCACCTTCCACCTTCCAAAACTTCACCAAAAGAATCATTAGAGACGGAATAGGGATAGATGTAGCAGTATACCTAGACAAAATCTTTATTTACTCCAGATAAATGGAGGAACACCAGATATGTCAGTCTAGGTATCTCCAAGACTGAGTAATTCTAATGTTTATAATAAGATAACCTTAATTGAATTAAGCTTATTTCTTAAAAATAAGGTTAAAATACTTATATATATGGTTATAATACATATTTAAAAAATTATTACACTATTATATGACTTATAGTAGTTTAAATAGATTATCAATAGCCTAATAATACTTATTAAGGTCTTAATGGAGCTATAATATACTTATCTTAAGTGATATTAAGTAATTTTAAAAATTCATCAGCTTATATGTATACATAAACCTCATATTCAGTGAAATATGTAGTTATATTATGTATATTTAGGTCTATAAGTGGGTTTTAACCTCTTAATAGCCTATAACATTTATTTTTCTGCTTATTTTAGGTCATATGGACATATTCAGTGGACTCACAATGCCTAAACAAGCATATACACCTATTTCAGGCACATATATCCAGTTTGGACAACTTAATCTGCTTACTTTGATGGATTTTCAAGGATTTATGGGTTGGGATATGATTACTGGATTAATATGGATCCTTGCGGAGGTTATTGGGGGCTTTAAAAGTTAATTTGGTTCCTTTATATGCTTTGGGTTTAATTATATACTCTTTGGATGAGTTATTTTACCTGTTTCTTTACGGTATCTGCTTTTATCAGTTTATTCTATTTATGGTATGGTCTGTGGTATCATTAATTGTGATGGAGGGTCCTTACTGGAAGTCTTGGTGTTAAAACTGATTGAATTTGACGCCATGGGGAGGTTATGGGCCCTCACAGTGCTGTAATTGCCGGGGATAGCAGTGACATATTCTGGATTGAAGGTCTGTGCACTCCAGTGGATTTTAGTGTAAGTAAGGGAGGATTTTGACGGGTTATAGACATCACTTACTTACTGCACTTCAAATAAACATTGTAAAAAATTATTATCATGTACAAATATATTATAAAGCGTTTATAAATTGATATTATCTTTATATAAGCTATAACTATATTTTATTGATCTAGTTTCCACCACTAGCACACATAAAATCCAAGTATTGTGAGTTTAAGTTGAGAATAAATATTTTATTAGTCTTCCCCTGAGGTTTAATCACTAAATCATTTAACAATAAGTAGTAGGAACATTAATATTGACTATTAAATCATACTTAGATACTAGCACACACCAACAATTGGGGGTCTTTCCTAAGTATTTTATTACTTATTATTTAGTATAAGCCTTAGGACATGATTTTTACTCTAGTATATCTCAAAAATACCAAATATTTGGTTCTTCAGAACATTAGTGCGTCATAATGAATCAGTGATTTCCAAAAAGAACCCTTATAATAATTGTATAATTTTTTTATAATAGAAATTAGGTATTTACAGTAGTAACTGTACCCAATATAAACCCAATTTCACTTGGTATTTGGTCACCAATATAACACCCAATTAAATTTGTATTTGCTTAAAGCTTGGTAAGCTAATTATTCACCCTTATAAAGGTCTAGTTAAACTTATTATTTTATTTTTAACAGATTTTTTCGAATTTTTCCTATATTTTATTTAAATAAATAAAGATATAAATTCAGGGTAAGCTTCAGTTTTTTTTCAGTAATTGTATTGCTAATGTTTTTTGTCTACTAATTACCATATAGGGTTTCCCTTTTTTAGACATGTAAAATTATTATTTAAAGACACAATGAGTGCTCCACAGGCAATGTAAGTGAAAAACCTGCTTATAACACCAGTTCTAAAGCTAAAAACATTGCTCCAGGACATCACCATGGAAGGTCAATCCTACCCGAAACCAGAGTCAATGAGCATAGAGGAAAGGGATGCCCTCTTAAAAAAGATAAAAATAAAAAATACTTCACCTCCTATGCAGGATCAACTGTACTATATGGAAAAGCATTTTCTGAAACTGGAGGAATAAAATTCTCTCATGCTAAAGGAGGTAGAGCAGTTGCAAAACAACTGCAAGGTGGGTTTCCAACAAATGAATCAAACCTTGGAAGAGTTAAAGGTAGGGCAGCCAAGCCAACAACCCCCTACCCAAGGAGAGTCACATCATTCCCAGGAAAAAATCTTGGTAGATAAATGGAAGTGGGATTGGTTCCACCAGCAATGGTCCAGTCACAATTGCAACAGGGATCCTCCCCCTTATTATACTTCCTCAGCTCACCCCTACAAAGTAAATCAAAAGTGTGAAAAACCAGGTCTTTCAAAAATACGGTGGAAAGTAGATTACCCTCTCAGATTGTACACAATACTGATAATTACAATATAGGTAATGTTATTGTTGTAAAATCTTTACAGAAAATTGAAGAGGACTTAAGACAATTAGGTTTTGATGTAGATACACCTGATTTATCTTTGATTAATAAAAACTGTACTATTTATAATAATAATACAGTTAACCTTCATTTTCCACCACTTATTAGTGAGATGAGAAGTTCACAAAACAGTGAAAAAATTGAGAAGGAAGACATGGAGTATTTTAGTAATAACCCAACTGTACATAGAATTTTTTTAGCATTATGTAATAGAATGACTGAGTGTGAGGAACAGAAGATTAAGCTCACAAGTGATACAATTTCGTCCTTGACATTGAACATTTCTCAAATAGCAACAAGAAATAAAGAATTAGAGAATGAACACTTGGCTCTAACTCTTAAGTATGATTCTTTTAGTAATAAATATAGTGAGCTTTCAAACAAATTCTGTTAGTTAGAAAATTTGCATGAAGCACATTTATTGAAAACTGAATCAAGAACAAAGTTATCTTTGGCCCAGACAAATCAAAGTGTCTCTGATCTGCTACAAAGATTTACTAAAGTTGAGATTGAAACTGCTAATCTACTAATGAATCAGGATAATCATAAGTATACTCAGTATAATAATAATCCCTTCATTGGCAAAAATGAATCTCAATCATTCCCCATACCACCACAAGTAAAACCATCTGGTGGTAGTGTCAAGTCTGAAAATACAAATGTAAGTCACAAATCCGTGCAAGAGGAAATACAAGACCATTTATCTAGAGTAAATGAGTTATTGAATTTACCGAGGATTAGTGAAACAAAATACAATCAGAAAAACTGGCCAAAGATAGATCAGTACCCAACTTATGATGGGGAAGCCAGCTCTGATTAGCAACATTTTATCCAAAGAATTGACAACTTGAATTTCTCATATAAGCTACCAGATGAAGAAATAACATCAAAATTAATTTCTAAATTTAAGGATGTTGCTTTATTATGGTTTGAAGCTGTTTTGAGTGAGGGTAAAGATTAATATTGGGCTGAATGGAAACAACTAATTGAAAAACAATTTGGAGGCTCTAAATTCAGGCTCACTCAGCAGAGACTGTATGAGAAAACTAGGTATAATCCGTTGAATGGTGACAAACCTATGGTATTTTTAATGATCTTAAATAAAATATTAAAAGCCATTGACCCAAACATGGATTTTAATGTATGGAAAAATAAGATAATATATAAATTACCTATATCTGTCAGAGACATTGTTGTAGCTAGAACAATAATTATTAACAAATAATCTGAACTTATTAATCTTTTTAACAAAATTTTATTGAACCATAAGTATTAAGCAAGGTACACAACTTAGAAACAAAATAATGAACCTGTAAAAAATCAGAATTCAAAAACTCTGAAGGAAAAACAGAAAAATCTTACTGCACCTGTAGTACCTAAAAAGTATGAGACTAATACTTGTTATAAGTGTAATAAGCATTGGGTTAAAGGTTAAAAATGTGAGAAAAACATAAATATTGTCGAAAATTAACATGAATCTGAAATTGAAACAGAAAAAAGTGAATATTCAAGTGATTATGACAGTAATATTTCATATAGTGATGAAATTGAAGTCTGAATGTTGGAATATGATTTGTCCATCTTTGAAAATCCAATATTAAATATTGACACAAATGAATCTTTAATTAATTTTGAGGATGCTGAATTCATTAAGGATATACAAGCTGATAACTTACTGTGCAGTGATTATAGAGCATTAAATACATTTACAGTAGATGACATTTATCCCTTTCCAAGGATTGCCTCTATACATCTAACCTTAAAGGTGCTAAATATATAAGTTTCCTAGATGGAAGTAAAGGGTACCATCAAATTCCTGTTGAAAAGAATTCACAGAAAGTTTTGTTGATAACAACACATATAAGAATATATAAATATTTCAGGATGACATTTGGACCAAAAAATGCTCCATCAGTATTTTAGAAGTTAATGGATATAACATTCCATAATGAAATTATTGAAGGATGGTTAATGGTATACATTGATGGCATCATAGTGTTCTCTAAGACATATGATGAACACTTAATTCATTAAAAGAAGGTATTTCAGAAGATGAATGAAATAAAAATGACCCTTGCATTAAAAAAATGTAAATTTGGGTTTGAGTCTTTAAAAGTGCTTGGTCATATTGTATCTGGATTGCAAATATGTGTAGACCAAAATAAGGTGGCTGCAATCAAGAATATTGGATATCCTCAAAATGTAAAGAATGTACAATATTTTCTTGGTATGTGTGGTTATTATACACAGTATATATGGAGCTACCAATTAATTTCTGCACCATTGGCCACACTGATAAAGAAATCAGAAGCTTTCATTTGGAATAATGAAAGACAACAGGCTTTTGATAAGTTGAAAGAATGTTTGATGAAAGCTCCTATCTTGGGATTACCAGATTTCCAATTAACTTTCACCACGGGAAATCTAGGGGTGAATTGCTAGCAATTCCCTCTCTTGAAATTTAGAGTGTCCCTTAAATATACCAGGTTTATGAATACTTTATAAACATAAGTAAATTAGAGTTAGAATTACATTTATTCTCAGATTGATTATAGACAGAATATCAACTGATTCCAAATTATGCACAAGTTGATCCTCCAGAACTTGATTTTGGTCCTCTGATGAGCAAAAATTGAGCACAAATTGATCTAACCTAAGCTTATGCATATATAATAATTCAGGATACTTGCTCTATTAAATTTGATAATAAAATAAAATATTGATGAATTTATATAAAAAAATTATTATGTAAGATATTAAATTATAAATTTAGGCATCATAGGAGGGCACTTAATAGAACTTAATTATACTATATGACACCTTAATACTGTATCACGCAGTTTGAAACATTTAAAACAAAATGAGTCATGATGGGCAATGAATTTGCTTGGACAGACACTTTCAAAATTAATACTGACCATAATACACAAGTATGAAACCTTGGCATCTATCCAATAAAGGATTTTCCTTCTGATAAATGGATTTTTCTCAGTTACTCCCTGCTAAAAAGTGTCCTTCTGAGGTTTGTCTGACCTTCAGGAGGGTAATTTGGCCACATCGCACTACTTCTATTTCCATGATTGACCAAAACATCATCCTCATTCCCATCTAAAGAGTTGATCTCATCTGACTGTGGCTGATCAAAGGGGTCCACCACAAGTTTAGCCAAAATTTTGGTGAACACTTTTTTGATGGATAGTGACTAACTGGTGCTTTCCAAAATTGTCCACCTCAAGTTAGGATAAAATTCAGGAGGATAAATTTATTATGAATACCAAATTAACTGAAGAATACTTTTTCCCTAGCTACTCAGCATCATATAGTGTCCAACTGAGGTTTAGCCATAATTCAGGTAGAAACTTTTGGAAAGGCACAGTCTGATGGGTTTAATATCTATATATGGCAATAAGTATCAGTTTTTTATCAACATGGAACTAGAATTAATTTAATATGGCCAAAGTGTCCACCTGAAGTTTGGCCAAAATACAGGTGGAAATTTTTATGAGGATTACTTGATGAATTGAAGAAGACTTGCAATTACTTTCCATCATAAAATTTTCAAACTTAAGTTTATCAAAAATTGTGGTGACACTTTTTCCAGATCCAGTCAAATGGGATCAACTCTCTATATGGCAATGAGAATCAATTTTTAGTTAATCATGGCATTAGAAGTAATTTTATATGGAAAAACTTTCCACCTGATTTTTGGCCAAAAATAAGGTGGAAATGTTTATGAGGAATACTAGATTAACTAAAGAAGACTTGCACCCTACTACTGTCCATCATAAAAGTGTCCACCAGAAGAATTCTCAAACTTGTGGTTGACACCTTTGGCCTGGTCCAGCCATATGGGATCAATTCTGCATATGGAAATGAGGATTTAATTTGGTCAATCATGGTACTAGAAGTAATTTGATATAGATAAAGTGCCCAACTAAATATTGGAAAAAAATCAGTTGAAAACTTCATTTAGTTTTTCAAAAAATCAAATTAAGTAAAATTTAATTCCTGATGATGCCCATTTTATCCAACACCTCTTCTGAGCCTTGAAAGTAGGCATTTAGCTTGAATTTTGAATTTCATATAAAATCCCTATTATTCAACCTATTTCTTTTTATCCCTTTTTTTTCTTTTAGATATCAATTAATTTTATGTAAAACAAATCATTTTCATAATTCTTTACCTGTATTTAAAAAAATTATTAAAGGTTTAACATCACCCTGTAAGCATTTGGCACATGTTTTTTTGCTATACTAATAAAAATAATAATATACTGGTAACAAAAAATTGATCAAATGATAAAATATTAATAAAACATAAAGATAAAATACCAGTGGATATGTTTTAAAAAAATACCAGTTGCACTGAAGAAGAGCTGCACCCTAGATACTCACCATCATTAAAGTGTCCAGCACAAGTTCGGCCAAACTTGTGCTAGAGACTTTTGTTCAGTTGCAGTCATATGAGATCAATTCCCGCTATGGAAATGAAAAAACTTTTTTGGATAAAAAACTTCACTAGAATTAGTTTTACATAGCCAAATTTTCTACCTAGATTTCATCCAAACCACAGGTGCACAATTTTTTATCTTTGAAAAAAGTCAATTTAGTACAATTTATCTCTGATGGCTCTCATTCGCTTCAACACCTCTACTGGCCTTTGATAGTAGGAATATTACATGGATTTCTTTTTTCATATTTGATCCCTTTAACTTAATTTTTTATTCCTAATATTGCTTTTGGATACCAATTAATAATTTTTAAAATAAACTATTTTCATATTTTTATACATTTATTTAATAATATTATAAATGGCATAACATCTCCTGGTATGCATTTGGCACATGAGTTTTTTCTATACTGATAAATTTAATAATTTAATGGCGACCAAAAATTAATCAAATGATATTAATGAGTGAGGAACAAATATAAAATACCCATAGACATGTTTGTAAGAAATACTAGATGAACTGAAGAAAAACTCTACCCTAGCTACTCTCCATCATAAAAGTGTCCAGCACAAGTTTGGCAGAACTTGTGCTGGACACTTATGGTCAGGTGCAGTCAGATGGGAGCGATTCTCTCTATGGAAATGAAGATAAATTTTTGATATAAAATTACACTAGAAGTAGTTTGATATGGCAAAATTTTCATGCTGAATTTTTGTTAAAGCTCAAGTGGATTTTTTTTTTATTTTTACAAAAAAGAAAATTTAGTGCAAGTTTAGCCCTGATTGTGCTAATTTAATTCAACATCTCTTTTTTCTGTTTATGGAAGGAATTTAACTTGGATTTTAATTATCATCTTTGATTTCTTTTCTTTTAATTTATTCCTCTCATATTGCTTTTGGATAGATGTTTATTTTTTGTAAAAAAATCATTTTCATATTTTTTTACTTTTATTTAATAATATTATAATAGGTGTAACATCACCCAGTATTCATTTGGCACACAATTTTTTGCTATACTGATAATATTAATAATATAATGGTGACAAAAAATTAATCAATTGATAAATATGAGTGAGGCACAAAGATTTAATAAAAGTTGAAATGTTTATAAGAAATTTCAGATGATGAAAAATGACTTGCACCCTGGCTACTCTTCATGATAAAATTGTCCAGAACAAGTTTGGCCAAACTTGTGCTGGACACCTTTGGTTGCATGCTGTCAGACGCAATCAATTCTTTTTATGGAAATGAGACTGAATTATCACTCCATCATTGCACTGAAAGTAGTTTTAAATAGACAAATTGTCCCCTGGAAGTTTGTCCAAACCTAAGGTAGACAATTTTTTCCTTTGGTAAAAAGTAAATTTGATCCATGTTAATCTATGATGGTGCCCATTTTTTCTGAAGCCTCTACTGGCTCATGATAGCAGAAATTATACTTAATATCTTTATTTCATGTTTGATCTCTTTAATTTTAATCTTACCCTTTTATTACTCCTTTAGCTTTTAAATATCAATTTTATTTTGGTAAAACTGATAACTTTCTCATTTTTTTATATTTATTATATTATATTATTAAAGTTGTAAAATCATCCAGTGTACATTCCTTACACATGTTTTTGCTATACTAAAAACATTAATAATATAATGGTGACTAAAAAATAATCAAATAATAAATATGGATGACACAGAAAGATCAAATACGCATAAACATTTTTAAAATGAATATAAGATTAACTGAAGAAGACTTGCACCCTAGCTACTCTCCATCATAAAAGTGTCCAGCACAATTTCAGCTGAGTTTGTGCTGGACACTTTTGGTTTCATGCAGTCAGATGGGATAAATTTACTCAATGGAAGTTAAAATAAATTTTTGCTCAATCATTGCACAAGAAGTAGCTTTATACTGCTATACTATCCTCCTGATTTTTTGGAAAACCTCAGGTGGACACTTGTATTAATTTAAAAAAAAAGAAAACATATTCCAAATCTAGAACTGGTGGTGCAAATTTGGTCTGAAAAATCAAATTATCTTTGATGGCAGAAATTTTATTTGAATGTTTAATTTCATATTTAATCACTTTTATTTTAATTTTTTATTCCTGTTTTTGCTTTCAAATATCAATTTATTTATTGTAAAACTAATACTTTTCATATTTTTTTTACTTTTATTTAATAAGATTATGAAAGATGTAGCATCTCCCAGTATGCATTTGGTTTACAAATTTTTACAATACTAATAACATTAATATTATAATGGTGAAAAACAATGAATCAAATGATAAATATGAATTACACAGAAAGATCATATACAAGTGGATTTGTTTATAAGAAATACCTGATGAACTGAAGAAGACCTGCACCCTAGATACTCACCATCATAAAAGTGTCCAGCATAAGTTTGGCTGAACTTGTGCTGGACACTTTTGGTTGCATGCAGTCAGATGGGATAAATTTACTCTATGGAAATGAAAATGACATTTTGCTCAATCATTGCACAATAAGTAGTTTGATATTGCCAAAATGTCCTCCTGATGATTTTTCAAAACTCATCAGGACACTTTCTTTGGTTTAAAAAAAAAGAAAATATTGTGCAAGTTTAGCCCTGGTGGTGCACATTTGATCTAACACCTCTACTTGTTATTGATAGTGGGAATTTCCCTTAGATTTTTTTTCTTATTTTATCCCTTTTATTTTACTTTTTTATTGCTCATATTGCTTTGGATATCAATTTTTAATTTTTAAAATAAATAATTTTCATACTCTTATACCTTTATTTATTAATATATGATTAAAGGTGGAACAACACCTGGTATGCATTTTTCACACAAGTTATTACTATAGTAATAACGTTAACAATATAATGATGACAAAAAATTAATCAAATGGTAAATTTAAATGACACAGAAAGATCAAATTCCAGTGGAAATGTTTATAAGAAATCCCTTTTGAGTTTAAGAAGATTTTCTGTATGCCTACTCTCAATTATAAAAGTGTCCAGCACAAGTTCGGCCGAACTTGTGCTGGACACTTTTGGTTGCATGAAGTCATATGAGATAAATTCTCTCTATGGCAATAAAAATGATATTTCACTCAATTATTGAAGTAAAGAATGTTTAATATTGTAAAATTGTCCCCTTGAAGTCTGTCCAAGCCTCAGGTCAAAATTTGTTAGCTATACATAAAAGTAAGTTTAGACCAAGTCTTGACCTAGGGGTCCCCAACTGTCCCAACACCACTTCTGGCTCTTGATAGTAGAAATTTTACTTGTATTTTTTATTTCGTATTTGATCCCATTTATTTTCATTTTACTTTTCTATTACTCTTTTTAATTTTAAATATCAATTTATTTTTTTAAAAACTAAACATATTCATATTTTTTTAACTTTATATAATAATATTATTAAAGTTATAACATCACCAATTTTGCATTTGGCATGCAGGTTTTTGCTATACTAGAAACATTAATAATATATATGGTGACAAAAATTAATTATAAGATAAATATGAATGATAAAAAAAAGTTAAAAACCCAATAGAAATGTGAAAAACAAAAAACTTATATACTGAGAAACACTTCCACCCTAGCTACTCTCCATCATAAAAGTGTCCAGCACAAGTTCGGCCAAACTTGTGCTGGACACTTTTGTTCAGGTGCAGTCAGATGGGATCAATTCTCTCTGTGGAAATTAAATTAAAGAAAATGCTAAATAATTACATTAGAAGTAGTTAGGTATGGCTGAATTATCCACCTTGAGTTTTTCCAAACCTCAGGTGAAAAATTTTTTATCTTTAAAAAAAAATAAATTTTATCAAATTTAGCCCTGATGGCACCCATTTGGTTCAACACCTCTACTGGCTCTTGAAGGCAGGAATTTTTCTTGAATTTTTCTTTTTCATATTTGATCTCTTTTATTTTAATTTTTTATCACTCATGTTACATTTGGATATTAATTTATAATTTTGGAAAAGAAATCATTTCATCTTTTTTTAACATTTTTTAATAATATTATAAAAGGTGTAATATAACATGGCATGCATTTGTCACACAAGTTTTTTCTATACTAGTAAAATTAATAATATTCTAATGACAAAAAATTAATCAGATAATAAAATATGAATAACACAGAAAGATCAAATACCATTTGACATGTTTTAAAAAAATAACAGTTGCACTGAAGAAGACCTGCACCCTAGCTACTCTCCATCATAAAAGTGTCCAGCACAAGTGCGGCCAAACTTGTGCTGGACACTTTTGGTCAGGTGCAGTCAGATGGGATCAATTCTCTCTATGGCAATGAAAAAAAATATTTGATAAGAAACTTCACTAGATTTAGTTTGATATAGCTGAATTATCCACCTAGAGTTCATCCAAACCACAGGTACACAATTTTTTATCTTTAAAAAACAATCAATTTAGTACAATTTACCTCTGACGGCTCTCATTTGCTTCAACATCTCTACTGGCCTTTGATATTAGCAAGAATACTTGGAGTTTGTTTTTCATATTTGATCGCTTTAACTTAATTTTTGATTTCTCATATTGCTTTTGGATATCAATTAATAATTTTTAAAATAAATTATTTTAATATTTTTATACATTTTTTTAATAATATTATAAAAGTTGTAACATCACTCAGTATGCATTTGGCACACGTTTTTTTGCTATTCTTATATAATTAATAATATAATTAAGACAAAAAATTAATCAAACAATATGTATGAGTGAGGCACAAAGATAAAATACCAGTAGACATGTTTGTAAGAAATACCAGATAAACTGAAGAAAAATTCTACCCCAGCCGCTCTCCATCATAAAAAAACATCATGTGCAGTCAGATGGGATCAATTCTCTGTATGGCAACAAAAAAATTTTTTTATCAAATTTCACTAGAAGTAGTTTGGTTTAGCTGAATCATTCACCTGCTGTTCTGCCCAATATCAGGTGTATAATTTTTTATTTTTAAAAAAAGTTCACTTATTACAATTAAGCCCTGATGGCTCCCATTTGCTTTAACACCTCTACTGGCTCTTGATAGCAGGAATTTTACCAGTATTTTTTTCATATTTGAACTCTTTAAATTTTATTTTACTCTTTTATTCCTCTTTTTACTTTTAAATTTCTATTTAATTTTTGTAAAACTAATCCTTTCCATATTTATTTAAGTCTATTTTAAAAAATTATTGAAGGTATAACTTCACATGGTATGCATTTGGCACACAAGTTTTTGCTATACTAATAACATTAATAATATAATGGTAATAAAATATTAATCGGATGATAAATATGAAAGATACAGACTGATCAAATACCAGTAGACATGTTTATGAGAAATACAAGATGAAGGAACTGAAGAAAATTTCCACCCAAGCTACTCTCCATCATAAAAGTGTCCAGCACAAGTTTGGCCAAACTTGTGCTGGACACTTTTAGTCACATGCAGTCAGATGGGATCAATTCTCTATATGGCAACAAAAAAACATTTTTTTATTAAACGTCACTACAAGTAGTTTTGTTTAGCTGAATCATCCACCTGTTGTTCTGCCCAACCTCAGGTGTATAATTTTTTATCTTTAAAAAAAAGTTCACTTATTACAATTTAGCTCTGATGGCTCCCATTTTTTCAACACTTCTACTGGCTCTTGAGAGCAAGAATTTTACTAGTATTTTGTTTTTCATATTTGATCTCTTTAAGATTAATTTTACCTTTTTATCCCTCATATTGCTTTTGTATATCAATTTTTTTTTGTAAAACAAATCATTTTCATATTTTTTTACCTTTATTTAATAATATTATAAAAGGTGTAACATCACCTGGTATGCGTTGGGCACACGAGTTTTTGCTATACTTATAATATTAATAATATAATGGTGACAATAAATTAATCAAATGATATATATGAGTGAGGAACAAAGATCAAGTACCAATGGACATGTTTATAAGAAATACCAGATTAACTGAAGAAGAATTCTACCCTAGCTACTCTCTGTCATAAATGTGTCCAGCACAAGTTCGGCCGAACTTGTGCTGGACACTTTTTGTCACATGCAGTCTGGTGTGATCAATTCTCTCTCAATCATTGAACTAGAAGTTGTTTGATATGGCTAAATGGTTCTGCTGAAGTTTTTTTAAACCTCAGATTGGCACTTTTTTGTTTTTCAAAAAAGCAATTATAGTCCAAGTTTAGCCTCACTGGTGGACATTTGCCCCAACATGTCTACTTGCTCTTGATGGCAGTAGTTTTATTTTAATTTTTTATTTCATATTTGATTCCTGTAATTTTACCTTTTTATCCCTCATATTGCTTTCTTATATCAATTTATTTTTTGTAAAACAAATCATTTTCATATTTTTTTACCTTTATTTAATAATATTATAAAAGGTGTAACATCACCTGGTGTTCATTTGGCACACGAGTTTTTGCTATACTTATAATATTAATAACATAATGGTGACAAAAATCAATCAAATGATAAATATGAGTGAGGCACAAAGGTCAAATACCAATTAATCAATAGTTCTTTTTAATATTATAAATTTTTTGATTAAATAAAATGGTAATAATGAATTATATTTTTCATCCACAATTCCACTCTAATGATTCCCACTGCACAAAAAGGGTTCACTTGGTCCTTTCTTTACTGCTTGTGCATATATTTTATTGCCCACAGTACTACAATTTTTTGTAGTGATTATCCCACATCTGATCCAGGAATATTTTTAAACAATATAAGTTTTTTTTACAAAAGACCTTATCATATCCAATATCCCACAAAAAATACAACCTGTTTTTGTATTAAAGCCCGTTAATTATTAAGAAATTGTTAAAATAATTAGATTAGACCCTGGCACAGCTAGATCCATACCAACTGACCTAAAGTCTTTTCAATATTGAAAACAATTAAATAAAATTATGATATCATACTAAATTATGGGCACCAACCATAATTCAGCACTTCTCATTTGCTCTGCTACAAAATGAGTGCATGTAGCATTTTTCTAGCGTCAGACTGTTTTTCTTCCTTCCCTCACACCTTTAGTCCAGAATGAAAATTTAGTATGAGTTTTGGTCAAAATGGTTTGCCAGTGTTATCTGTATGCAATATGAATTCATATTGCATATTTCTATTTATGCATAAAATATACTCGTTAAGCATCATTTTTTTTGCATTTTTCAATCATTATGCATATTTATGCATATTCATATGCATATTCATTATACAGATTTATATGCATATTAATATATGTTATTCATATACATATACGCACCTTTTTTTGCATATTCAATATGCATATTTTTAATGCATATTCAATATGCATATTTTTATGCATATTCAATATGCATATTTTTATGCATATTCAATATGCATATTTTTTATGCATAATCACTATGCATATTTTTTATGCATATTTTTTATGCATATTTATTCTTCATAGTCATTATGCATACACTTTGGATAGGCATTTCACATCAATTTTTAGCATGCAATAAGTATCCACCATGCAAATTCAAATGCATATGCATCTATATCATACACGCAACATATATTCAAGTTTATTATTTGAATATTAAGGTATGCTAAGTGATGTTGTTCAACCTTTTGCCAAACCTGAGATTAACTGATGTTCAATGTGGTTCTTAAGCTCTGCTCAAGGAGGGATTGTTCTGGATTCAATCTGTGACAGTTTATTTTTTCAATGTTTTTTAATCAGATTTAAAAACATCTTTCTGAAAGTTTCAGGATGGTTTCCCAACAGTTTCCTGACAAATTCCTGATAGTTTCAAAAAGAGGGAACTGCTAGCAGTACACCCCCAGATTTCCCGTGGTGTTTTGTATTATATACTGGTGCAAGTTTTATTGGTTTGGGTTCTGCTTTGCATCAAAACAACTTATTGAAGGGAAAATGTCAGAAGTAGTAATTTGCTATATTTCACGTACTCTAAGAAGTAGTGAATTGAAATATGGTGCTATTCAAAGGGAATGTTTGTAAGTAGTATGGGCTCTTGAAAAGCTACATTATTACCTAGAAGACCAAAAATGTGAGTTAATAACTGACTGAAGTGCAGTTAAGTCACCCTTAAACATGAAAACTCCTAACAGACATATGTTTAGATGGCAATTAGCTGTACAAGAGTACAGAGGATGGATGACTATTACACATAGAGTAGGAACCTTACACTCTAATGTAGATCTGTTATCTAGAGTACCTCTACCTAAGAATGATGATAATCCTACTTATGTTCCTCAACCAAAGATTATTAACATTTATGGCATTTATATTGAAGATCTTGAGGATGAATTTATGAAATCAATTCTTGATAATTATACTTCAGATCTTAACTTGAGTAAACTTACTACAATATTAAATTATCCATCTAATGCTTCAATGAGTGTTTTAGTAAGAAAATTACCACAAAAGTATAAGGAAGCATTAGAAAAATGAAAATTTTTCATTAAGGATGGTTTTATATATTACAGGAAGAAATTAAGTAATGTAATTGTGATTCCCCCTTCAATAAAGGAGTTAATATTAAGTATATGTCATGATTATATATTAGCAGGTCATTTTGACTTCCATAAAATATTAACTAGAGTAAAAAATACAGCTTGGTGGATTAACATGTCTGATGATGTTCAAAAATATGTTGAAACATGTGATTCTTGTCAAAAATCTAAAAAATTAGCAGGAAAAAGAGCTGGTTCATTACAATTAATTGAGCAACCAAAGGCTCCATGGGAAATAGTTAACATGGACTTTGTAACAGGTTTACCAATAGCAGGGAATAAGAGTTATAACTCCTGCTGGGCAATGGTAGATAGATTTTCAAAAATGTGTAAATTTATTCCTACCCACAAAGAGGTTTTTGAAAAGGACTTAGCTTTTTATGGTGGACACAAATGTTAATTATAGCAGGTTTCCCAAAAGCAATAGTTTCAGAAAAAGATCCAAAATTTACTTCTGAGTTCTGTACATCACTTATGGATGTTTCAGGGTGTCAATTAAAACTTTCTACAGCACATCATCCACAAACTGATGGGCTAGCAGAAGGAATGATAAAAAATTTAGAAGATATGATAAGAAGATATTGTGCTTTTGGTCTTGACTTTAAAGACAATGACAAATTCACACATGATCAGGTAACCCTTATCCCAGTCTTAGAATTTGCATACAATAGTACAGTACATTCTGTCACTGGCAAAAAGCCATTTGAGTTATGGTTGGGTTATGTACCTAATACCCCTGCTAAAATTCTTAATAAATTACCTAGATTGGACATCCATCAAGGTACAAAATTTTTTTTTCAGATGCAAGAATTATGCAGAAAGCATGCTCAAGAATGTATAAAGAAGGCATTTGATTATGAGAAGAAAAGATGGGATAAAGCCCATAAAGAGTAAATGTTCAAAGAGGGTGATGAAGTCCTTATTTCTACACTAAATTTCAATTTAAATGGTATTATAAAATTGAAGGATCCAGTCATTGGACCATTTGTAGTAAAAAATATGGTTGGTAACAATGCTGTTGAAGTTATTCTATATGCACCATATGATAGAAAACATCCAGTATTTCCTATTTCTCTTATAAAGCCATACCATTCTAATGATACTTCTATTTTTCCAAGAAGATCAGGAAGGCATAAACATCAACCTGAAGAAATAGTTGAAAAGGCGGAAATTGAAATGATACTTAAAAAGAGACACCTTAAAAAAGAAAAGGTAGTTGAGTATCTATTAAGGTTTAAAAATAAATCAAGTGAATATGACCAGTGGATTCCAGAAAATGAAATCTCTGATCTTAAAAATCTCTTAAAAAATTTAAATCCAAATAATACTGTTTAAATTCAGTATATGTATCATAGAAAATTAAAAAAAATTATTTTTTATTCACTCCTTACTTATTAATTAAAATGTCTTAACATTTATTTATTGTTTTTTAGGTGAGGGAGTGTCAGCCTAGGTATCCCCAGGACTGAGTAATTCTTATGTTTAAAATAAGATAACCTTAATTACATTATGATTATAACTTAAAAATAAGGTTGAAATACTTGTATATATGGTTATAATACTTATATATATGATTATTACAATATTATATGACTTATAGTAGTTTAAATAGCTTATCAATAGCCTAATAATACTTTTTAGGGTGTTAATGGAGTTATAATGTACTTATCTTAAGTCATATTAAGGAATTATAGACATACATAAGCTTATATGTATATATAAACCTCATATTCAGTAAAATATGTAGTTATATTATGTATATTTAGGACTATAAGTGGGGTTTAACATCTTAATAGCCTATAAACTTTATTTTTCTGCTCAATTTAGGTCATAGGTATTTATCCAGTGGACTCACAACGCCTACACAAGCATATACACCTTTTTCAGGTGCATATATCCAGTTCGGACAACTTAATCTGCTTCCTTTGATGGATTTTCACGGATTTTTGGGTTGGGATATGATTACTGAGTTAATATGGATGCTTGGTGATGTTGTTGGGGGCTTGAACCGTCAATTTGCTTCCTTTATATGCTTTGGGTTTCATTATATCCTCTTTCAATAAGTTATTTTACCTGTTTCTATATGGTATCAGCTTTTATCTTTTTATTCCATTTATGGTATGGGTCTGTGGTATCATTAATTGTGATAGAGGGTCCTTAATGGACATCTGGGTGTTGAGACTACTTGAAGTGATCGCCATGGAGAGGTGATAAGCCTTCAAACTTCTGGAATTTCTAGGGATAGCAGTGACATCATCTGGATTGAAGGTCTGTGCACCCCAGTGGATTTTGGTATAAGTAAGGGTGATTTTGATGGTAATTAGACATCACTTACTTACTACAAATCAAATAAACATTATTAAACAATTATTATCTTTTAAAAATATATCATAAAGCCTTTATAAATTGATATTATCATTATATAAGCTATAGCTATATTCTATTTATCTATTTTCCACCACTAGCACACATTAAAATCCAAGTATTGTGAGTTTAAATTGAGAATAAATATTTTATTAGTCTTCCCCTGAGGTTTAATCATTAAATCATTTAACAATAAGTAGTAGAACCATTAATATTGACTATTAAATCATACTTAGATACTAGCAAACACTGACATATTTGGTTTCAATTGTTGACCAATTTTTTTTTCAATTTTTTTAATCAGATTTTGCAAAAGTTTACCAACCTACTCCTGGACTTTTCACAGCCATTTCCTAACCATCTCAAAGGGGGAGAATAGCTACAAGTTTACCCTTGAATTTCTCGTGGTGTAAATATTTTGATAAAGAATGTAATAAAGTGCAATAAAATAAAATAAGATTCTAATAAAATATAATAAAATCATAGAATACATAAACAAATACAAGTCAATATAATAATATACAATAAAATAAAATACAATACAAATTGATTTAATTTAATTTGAGGTAATTAATTAAATAAAATGATTATTGTCAAGGGGTCTTTCAAGTCTAGAAGGTTTCTAACAGCGGTCCAATGGCAGTAACAAAGGGGTTTTTGGATTTCAAGATTGGGTACATATTTCCTTATCTTTTCAATTATATTACTCAATATAAAGAGGTAAGTATGTAAAGTTATTATTATAATTAATGAGTTAGAAGTACACGAATTTAAATACTAAGACAATAATAAATAGTAATAGATTTTAAGTGTTGTAAATCTTTTGCTAATATATGTAAGTATTGGAATGAATTAAAAAGTACAAAAGAGAGGGCCTTTTATAGGCAAAAGGTGAGAGATAACACACAGAGTTGACAACATCCAATAAGAGATTGTAAGGGAAAAAACTTAGTAAAAAGAGAGTATGTTAAAATAAAAAAGATATACTAAAATGATGCATCCATAAAAGGTATAATATTTATTTGATATAAATCTTGAGTTCCCTTGGATTGTCACACTTAGTATAGAACATTTGATTTTAAATGTTATTTTAGCTGAATTTTAAATTTCTTAATAAAGAAATTTGATTTTTTTAAATTTTTAATATTTTAATATTTTTATTCCCTTTACAACTTTATTATTGAGCACAGTGTTAGGGAGTAAAAATATACTGGACAGTTATTAATTTTTATTAATTACTAAATTTACTTATTGTCCTTAGCTTGTTAATTGTAAGTAATACATAATTAAGCAATAAATAATTTACTTATTGTCCTTAGCTAGTTAATTGTAAGTAATACATAATTAAGCTATAATTAATTAATTATTAATAGGATTTAAAAGGTGTGGCTTCATCTCAGTAAGATAATTAATTATTTTACTGGATAAGTCTAGTAGCCTGGCTGACACTCCCTCACTCTAAAAAAAACAATAAAAAAAATGCTATTATTTTTTCTTTTCATTCTACTTTAGTAGAGTAGGAAGATTAGATATCTCCTTCCCAGGTATCCAAGAATCATATTCTGATGATTTATTCTTGAATCTCAATAAATATTCTGTACCTTTTTCAGCAGTGACTATTCTGTCATTCAGAATATTATCAATTTCTGCTGTCTCAGTGATTTCATTTGGGGTTTTCTTTGTTCTTCCCCTCCTTTATGGAAATAAATCACTATTGGATGTGTAAGGTTTCAGAAGAGATATTGGAAGAACAGGATGTTTTCTGTCATATGGAGAATACAAAATAACCTCAACTGCATTATCTCCAATCATTCTTCTGACAACAAATGGACCAATAAATGGGTCTTTCAATTTTTTATTACCTTGTAAATTGAAGTGGACTGTAGAAATGAACACTTCATCACCCTTTTTAAAAGTGTATTATTTATGGGACTTGTCCGCTTCTCTTCTTCTCATATTAAAAGGATTTTTCAATCCATTTTTGAGCATGACTTCTGCAAAGTTTTTGAATTTGAAGAAAAGATTTTACACCAGGATGTAAATCCAATTTAGGTAATTTATTATTGAGAATTCGGGCAGGAGTATTTGGAACATATCCAAGCCAGAGCCCAAAAGGCTTTCTTTGAGTAACAGAATGAACAGAGCTATTATAAGAAAGTTCCAACCCAGGAAGTAAGGTAACCCAATCATGAGTGAATATGTCGTTCTCTTTATACTTAAGGCCAAAGGCATAATACCTTATTATCATGTCCTCTAATGTCTGAATCATTCTTTCTGCTAAACCATCAGTCTGAGGGTGATGGGAAGTAGAAAGTTTCATATCACAACCACAAACATCCATCAGAGACATCCAAAGTTCAGAAGTAAATTTAGGGTCTCTGTTAGAGATTATGGCTTTAGGAAAACCAGCAGTATAAAACATATGAGACCACCATAAGAAAGATAATTCTTTAGTGGAAACATCCTTGTGAGTAGGGATAAATTTACACATTTTTGTGAATCTGTCCACAATAACCCAACAGGAGTTATAACTGTCTTTTCCAGCAATGGGTAATCCTGTTACAAAATCCATGTTTATTATCTGCCATGGTGCATCAGGAGGTTCAATATGTTGCATCAAACAGCTTTCTTACCAGTCAATCTTTTTGATTTTTGGCAAGAATCACAAGATTCAACATATAATTTGGTGTCTTCAGACATATTAACCCACCAAGCAGTGTTTTTAATTCTGATCATTGTTTTTTCAAGATCAAAATGTCCAGCTAATATGTCATCATGACAAATTTTCAAGATGATTTCTTTCATAGAAGGAGGAATAACAATGACATTACTCAATTTTCTTCTATAATATAGATATCCTTCATCAATTGAAAATTTACCTTTTTCCAAAGCCTTCTGGTACTTTGTTGGAAGGGTTTTAATTAATTCTTGTATTGAAGCATTCCTTGGATCATTTAATATGGTGCATAACTTTTTTAAGTCTGTGTCCCTATCATATGAATCCAGAATAAGCTGTAATAGCTCTTCCTCCATATCAACCACATATATCCCATGAATATGAACAATTTCATCCTAAGGATCATAAGCAGGATTAGAGTCATCATCTGGTAGAGGTAACCTTGATAACATATCCACATTTGGGTGAACAATACCAGCCCTATGAATAATTTTCATTCTCCCTCTGTATTCCTGAATAGCTAACTGTCATCTGAAAAAATGTCTGTTAGGTGTTTTCAAGTTTAAATGGGATTTAACTGCACTGCAGTCAGTGACAAGTTCAAATTTCTGGTCATCTAGGTAATAATGTAACTTTTCTAGAGCCCACACTATGGCTAAACATTCAAGCTGAGTGGCACCATAATTCAATTCACTATTTCTCAATGTTCTTGAAATATAACAAATTACTACTTCTGATAATTTACCATTCATCACTTGTTTTTAATAGAGGGCAGCACCAAGACCAATAAAACTGGCATCAGTGTACAAAACAAATGGTTGATTAACGTCAGGTAAATCAAGAATTGGTGCTGACATCAAACAGTGTTTCATAGTGTCAAAAGCTCTCGGTCTTTCACTATTCCAGACAAAAGCAACATCCTTTCTAGTCAATTGGGTAAGGAGTAAAGCTATGACTTGGTAATGTTTAATATACTGTCTATAGTATCCACAAATTCCCAAAAAACTCTGGAGCTCTCTAACTGTGGTAGGAGCCTTCACCTGTTGTATGGCTGCCACTTTGTTTTGGTCAACACATATCTGTAACCCTGAAACAACATGACAAAGCACTTTTAAGGAATGAAAACCAAATTTACATTTCTTCAAGGCAAGTGTTATATTTATTTCATCTATTTTGTGGAACACTTTACACAGGTGGTTAAGATGGTCCTCAAATGTTTTTGAGAATATAATGATATCATCAATATAAACCATCAGCCATTCTTCAATTATCTCTTAATGGAATGTGTTATCCATAACTTTTTGAAAAACTGAAGGGGAATTTTTAAGGCCAAATGGCATCCTAAAGTAATTATAAATACCCATATGAGTAGAAATCATCAGAAAATTCTGGGAATTCTTCTCAACCGGTACCTGGTGATATCCCTTGTTACCATCCATAAAGCTGATATATTTAGCACCTTGTAAGGTAGCATGTATAGAGCTAATTCTAGGTAAAGGATAGATATCATCAACAGTGTAAGTATTTAATGCTATATAATGGCCACATAACCTGGATTTATCTTTCTCATAATAAATTAGGACAGGTGAGATAACAAAATATTTAGGTGTTTCAACTACCTTTTCAATAATATTCATTTTTAAAAGGGTAGAGATATTGTCTTCAATATCTTTTCTCTTTGTGGGAGAAGCAGGATAAGGCTTCTTCTTTAAACTAGGTGATATGTCAGTTAATGGACAAGATAATGAAAGTTTCATCTCTTCTTTAACTAATCCTAGTTCATGTGACCCATGAGCAAAGGCCATAGGAAAAGATTTTATCAATTTAATGATGGAATCTTTATCCTCACCATTAAGATGTTCTCTGAAAGAAGCATTGTCAATTTCAGACATAATGGTAATCATTTCTTTTGTAGATCTTCCTTTATATTGAATCACAGAATGACATGTGTTCAATTCTAGTTTTAATAATTTTTTGGGGGAGGAAATCTTAAATTTTCTCTTCCCATTCATCCCCATTGTGAAAAATTGGTTTGAAGGAAAAAATTTTATGCCATACTTGGTTAAAATATCATTTCCTATAATAAACCAACTGCTTAAGTTATCATTTTTCATGACAACAAAATCACATACAGCTCTTACAAAACCATGGTTATATTTAAGAAACACTGTGGCTTTGTATTTACCAATGGGGGACAAAACAGAGACATAAACTCTCCACTTTTCAGAAATGATAGGCATAAGTTTTGATTGATAGTCTTGATCCACTGAAGCAAGTGCTTTTTCTGATACTACACTTCCTCCAGCTCCAGAATCCAGAACAACATCAATTCTGGTTCCATTTATCAAGACTGGTGCATTGAGAGGGGCAATAAAAATTGAGCTATCCTCAATGTTCCTTATAATATCAGAATCCTCAACTGTAGATAAATTACCACCATAAATATCAATAGTATTTAAAAAATGAATATCGTCTTCCAGCATCAAGATTTCTTGTTGAGATTCATATGAAATATTGCTGGCACAATCACTTGAAGTATCATCCAGTGCTATTGTGTCATCAGAATGCTCCTCAGTTTGTTCAACAAGATTTATCTTCTTTTCACAAACATGGACTTTCTGCCAAGGCTTGTTGCACTTGAAGCTAGTTTTTGTTGCATACTTTTTAGGTGCAACAGGAGCAGAAGGTTTACCAACCTTTTCCAGAGGTTTCTGTTGGTAAGAGGAGGATTTATCCAAAGCGGTTCTAGGAATGAATCTTCTGGCATAATACTTGTTTCTTAGAAGGAACTCATTACAAGTATTAATGAAAGAAGAAGGTTCTCTGGAGAACTCAGTCCTAGCCACTATCAAGTCTCTCAAAGACATTGGTAATTTATAAGGGATCCTGTCCTTCCATAACTCAAACTTCATATTTGGGTCCATTTCCCTCAAGATTTTAACAAGTTTCATTAAGAACTCAATAGGTTTATCAGTAGAAGAGCTATATCTAGTTTCCTCATACTGCCTTTGTTGAGCCACCAAATTGTGCTTTAATCAATTTCTTCCAGTCTTCCCGTGAGTAGTCATTCCTATCCAAGGGAACATGTTCATACCACATTAGGGCTACATTGGTAAACAAAGAAATTAACTTAGACACAATCTCCTCATCTGGGAGTTTGTGAGAATTTTTCAAGTTATCAATTCTGTAAATGAATTTCTTCCAATCAGAAGAAGAATCACCATCAAATGCTGGATACTGGTCAAGTTTTGGCTAATTCTTTTAATTAAAAGGAGTCTCCTTAGTATTAGCTTTTTTCTGAGTAAGAAGCAGCTTTAACTTATCCAATTTTGCAGTAATCTCATTGTTTAATCCTTCTGTTGAAGGACCTAGTGCATCATCAATTTTTGATGGAAACTTAGTGGTATCAACAGGCATTTCTGAATCTAATTTTACTTTAGATGAACTAGAAACAGGTAAACTTGGAGCATCCTGTACCATATGTTCCTTCAAAGAAATGTCAGAATATTTTTGATCATTAAAAAATGAGTTTAATCTCTCTTCAATGGTTGTTAGTCTGGTTTTCTCTCTTAGAAGACTAGATAAACTCTCATTGATTGTTGAAAAAGATAACTGGTTTTTATTTTGAATAGATGAATAATGATCACTAAATCTTTTCAGGTTCATCTTATCTACCTCTAGCTCCTGGAAACAGATAGATACAGTATCTTGTAGTTTAGACAAATCATTTTTATATTTTGCCATAAATCAACTTTCTTTTCATGAGTTACTTTGTAATGAAACAAATCATCAGAAACTCACTGTAATTCACCCCTCAATGCTTAATAACCCTTTTCAGCTAACAAACTATTATATTGCCAAGTAAATTGCATGTTGTTCATGATATGATTTTGTTTAGCAATAATATCTCTCAAATATTCATCATTAATTTTTGTTACATCTGGAGTGTTTCTCAATAAATAAACAGAGTAACTTTCCAGATTCTCATAAAACTCAGGCTCAAGTGTTTCATCAATAATAGCCATATCAGGATTTTTCATTGAAGTAGAAATTAAAACTAAAGGATTAGATACATTAGAATATTGAGTGATTTTTCTACTCTTATCAGCCTCTACTGGTCTCACAGTTTCATCTCCTCTTGCAGAATTACCTGGAGGAACTGAATCAGAAACAAGAAATGGTACTTTAGATTCAATAGAGGGGCTTACCAAGGCTTGGGAAAGATCTGAATATTGTTTTTTCTTTTTCTGACTCCTTGATAAGGGTGGGGATGTGTGGGGTTGAATTGACTGGGTCTTGATGGACCTGCCTAAGGCATTTGAGCCTGCTGATTCTGAGAAAGATAATACCACTGGGTGTTTAACCAATACCACTGCCACTTTGATACTTCCACCTTTTCTGGTTGCTGGGGAGCCAATTGTGGAAGATCCCTGGGGGGAGGAGGTCTCCTCTTCTCTTGAAGAAATGCATCTACTTTTCTTATCTTTTCTTCTAGTGAGTCTGTTCTTGCTCTCAGTCTTAAGTTCTCTGTCCTCAGTTCCTTTATGTGGGTGGAGAGATTTAATACTTGCTGAGGTAAAGGTAATTTTTTTTATTTTGAAGCCTTTGGGAAGTCCTTCTGCGGGGTTGATGGAAGGCTTTTGTTCCTGAGCGTTTGTCTCCACTAGTATTTCTACTTCCTCCATTTGCACATCCTGATTGGTCCAATAATTGATTAATTTGAGCAAATTTTGTAGTCAAGGAAGAACTTACAGAGGTAGCTTCATCATAATAAATTAAATCCAATTCCGCATCATGTGTAGCAGAAACACCTTGATCAGTCATTTTTTAAATTTAACTTGAACTGAGGGAAGGAAATATTAAGATGTATTAGTTTTATATTTGCTTTTAAAAGAAAAATAATAAAAAAAATTTAAAAATCTTCAGGACAAAAATCAACTGAAATAATAATCACAATTTTTATTAATTCAAAATAATTTTATGGCCAGGATTATAAGAAATCAACTGAAGAAACAAGATTAATTTTTTAATCAATTAATTAAATTTTGATCATTATCAGGATTAAAATCACCTGAAGGATATTTAATTACCAGGACTTGATGTCAACTGAAAAAATTTTAATATAATTTATTTTTATTAATTTATTTTATTGTAAGGACAATTTGTCAACTGGAACAACAAAATTATTTTAATTTATCAGGAAAAAGTCAACTGAAAAGAAAAATAATATAAAATAATAATAATATAATATTTTATATTCATTCT
Source organism: Hemileia vastatrix (assembly GCA_030280995.1). NCBI lineage: Eukaryota > Fungi > Basidiomycota > Pucciniomycetes > Pucciniales > Zaghouaniaceae > Hemileia > Hemileia vastatrix. Next base: position 13,289,659 of record JASXTE010000010.1, on the reverse strand, counting down.
AGGACTAAGAACACTATAGTTCTATCTTTGTCAACTAGGAAAAATAAAAATAAAAATTCCAATTTACCAGACACCTCCCCCTGTTTAATGAGCAAATTAATGCCACTTACAGAGTGCTGAGTAAAAGGAAATATGTAGAGTATAAAGAGTGCAAAGTGACCCACAAATAGTAATCAATATAATTACCCCGAATTTATGTGACTATAGTCAATATATAAACTTAAGTTTTGGAGCGCAGTTTGATTCCCGTTGTAGAGAAATCTAAAATACTAAGCAGTAGACACAATGCGAGATGGGTTGGTTCTTCCTTTCTATTTCTAAAAAGAACACCTGCCACTCTTATTTTTAAAGACAGCACTATAATGTGTAACACCAATATGTGATTAGAAAGTTTATAAGTTGAGAACTGAGTTTTTAAAAGATCCCAAAAAAAACAAGTATTACTATCCAGATATTTCTATTCTTAACAAGTGCTAATATCCACAGCTACTCCCTCTTGAAGTGCTCTCTTCGAATATGCCTTATTATAGCAATAAAATAACTCTAATAATAGTTAATCCTTTGAATCTATATACTCTCAAACAATTGATTGCAGAAAATTCTAATATCTTTGTCTTCACAATTATTAACTACTTTTATGTTAACTAACTATTTGTCCAATCTTCCTCTCTCTATTACTAGATGCGATACCCTCTTTATATTTTTTCAACGCTCTAAACACAGCTCCCTAGTGGATCTCCAGCACTGACTCTAGCGCTACATTAGTAAAACAGTAACTAATCTATTAGTAGACCACATACACCGCTTGTAAAAACTACAGTGCCTAAAACATACCCTATCCTTACTAACACTAGTATTAACTTGTCTCACTCATGCTTGACACCTTGACATGCGTGCCCCTGAATGTAACTTTGTTTGTTTCAGCGCTACTTCCAAGTTTGACTCCTTCTAACGCTGATCCTAGTCGCTTTGATTTTCAACTAGTTAACCTCCTATATCACCTGTTTCATTAAGTTATAACACTAGCCGCGGTGCATTATACTTCACACTTGAGCCTTTCCTTAAGCTATAATGCCTTCCTTAGTGTGTAATACACAATTATTGGAAAATAAAAGTCCATATTGTTCAGCGCTTGCAGTCCTAAATCAACAACACACAATTCCCCATTATGTGGTGCATCCTGCTGAAAAATCCGAGCGCACAGACCCTGAATCCTCTTCCAAACTTCAATTTCCCTTTGTCCTTGAAACACACAAACATGCATTATAGTTGAGCACTTCTACTGCGCTATGAACCCCCTTTGTTCTTCCTGGACTATGCGAGCTGATTGGTCCAAAATCAAACTACCTGCGAGGCACATACCACATCCTCCCTCAACTCGCGACTGTCCCCAGGAGCCTATAAATATCCTGCGTCTCGCAGCTTCTTCTTCCTCCATCTTCTTCCATCTTCTCTTATTTATTACAATCCTCTTTTCTTCATAATTTTTTTTTCCTTAATTCTTTTCAATGAATACTAGAATTAATACCGTTAATACCGAAAATACCGCCAACAACGTGGACACTATCCGGCAGTTTGTGTGTACCCAGCCTGCTGCTGCTCCACCTGCGAAGCCAGTTACTACGCTGATGGGTGGGAGAAGATGCACCTGCTGCATCAAGAATGGCATAACTCCCTGTCATTTCTCAAAAGCCCGCCGTGGAAACGTTTTCTTTACTGTAAGTCTTTTTTCTTCTTTTCTTTTCCTTCCTTTCTCCTTATTACTAATCTTTTTTTTCTTAGTCATGCAATTACTGTAAACAACACATGAAGAAATGTAGTTACAATGAGCCACCCACTGTTGCGTGCCTGGATCCCAATGCTTCAACCTTGAATATGATGAGTCAGTTGGCCATCAAGTGCCCTGCGCCCACATCTTCAACTCCACCTAGCAACAAACAAGCCAAGGTTAATCACCACGCACTTACACCTAGTAGTTTTGCCTCCGTTTCAAATATTAAATTGATTGTTCTTAAAATTAAATATATTTACCAAATATCATATATATACACAGAATATGAATTTATTATCTACCAAAAATTAATTATTATTCTACTTAATGCCCTACATCCTCCTCCTTATATATATGTCCGTCGTCAAATGTCTATGCTTATGCAAGTATGCTTTTACTCTAACGCATTTCATAGTTTGAGAATGCAGTGTTACTATTGGGTCATCTATTACTTTACTTTCTGCTTTCTGTCTTTTAAATACACTTTCTCGCTGATGTGTTACTTTTCTCTTTAATAATCTCTCACCTCTTTTAACTATCCTAAAGTGGATCTTATCCATGAAATGTAGATAGTACTTTATTTTTCTCCCTCTCCTTTTCTTTCTATAGTCTCTTATCGCCTTACATAGTCTGTTATGTTTGTCTTTTATCTTCCCATGCCACCTTATAACTTTTACCTTTTTATCTATGATTTTTTCTATTCTCTTAATGATTATGTCTTGCTTAAAATTTAATTGTTCTTCTCTTGAGTTGCTTGAGTTGTGAATGTCATTTGTTGCACCAATCTCGCATTGAGATACTAAGTGGATATGTGCAAGGTTTGCCGTCACAAAGTTAAAATCCCCCCTTCCACTGAGTATCTCATAGTCTTCCATTCCCATCTTTTGCATGAATTTAAAGTGTTTGACTCGATCTAAGGGTTTGGTAAAAATATCAGCTACCATCTCGCTTGTTGGAATATAATCGATAAATATTTCTTTGTTCTTAATTAGATCCATTACATAGTTGTAGTGAGTTTCAATGTGTTTAGTTCGTGAATGAAAAACAGGGTTCTTGGACTTTTTCATTGCACTTTGGTTATCAGATTCAATTATTGTTGGTCTTTTAATTTCTTTGCCAATTTCACTGAACATTTTCCTCCACCATATTGCCTCCTGTCCAGCTGCTAAATACGCTCTATATTCAGCTTCAGCTGAGGACGTACTTACAGCTCCTAATTTTTTACTTCGCCATGATACCGTCCCATTGTTAATCATGAACACGTATCCACTAGTGGACTTCCTCATTTCATTCTCTGCCCATCCAAAATCCACGTAACCTTTTAAAGCATCTTCCTCATTTGAATATTTAATTCCCCAACTTTGGGTGCCTTTCAAATATCTTAATACTCTTTTAAACGCCATCCAGTGATTTATATTAGGTTTTTCCAAAAATTGTGAGAGTATTCCTACGGTATAGGAGATATCCGGTCGTGTACATTGAGACAAATAATTTAGTGACCCTATGGCAGATCTATAGTCTTTTCCTTCTTGTTTAAATTCATCGTTTTCTTTGTCTGTGGCTGTTTCTAACTTCAAATTGGACTGCATAGGTGTTCCACTAATCTTTGCGTCTTCTAGCCCATATTCTTGTACCAGAGTTTTAATATAATGTTCCTGAGATAGGAAAATTCCGCCATTTTCTTCTAAAACAACTTTTATCCCTAGGACATGCTGTACTACGCCTAGGTCTTTTATTTTAAAGTTATTTTTCATTTGGTTGATCACACGATCGCTGTTAGGTCCTACTAGTATCAAGTCATCTACCCATGCAAACGCCAGATCTCCTTCTGTATGGACAAACAGGCAGGGATCTGCGTCACTGATCCGATATCCGTTTTGAGTGAACCAGCTGGTCATGGTTAAATACCACCCCCTCGCTGCCTGTTTTAGTCCATACAGTGTTTTCTTTAGTTTTATAATGTATTTACTTGGGTTTTAAATGCATTGTGTTTATTTGTTTGGTTGTAAACATATGCTGCCATTGTTATGGCCTCTGCCCATAATTCCTTTGGCAGTTTATGCTCAAGTATCATCGTTCTGGCTTTCTCAATGACTGTCCTGTTCATCCTTTCCGTGGTTCTGTTATTTTGGGGGGTGTTTGGTGTTGTGACTAAATGTATGATTCCTAGTTCCTGTAACCACTGATCCATATTTTTATTTACAAACTCTCCTCCTCCGTCACTAATGATCCTTTTAACTGTTATGTTTTTCTGTCTTTTTAATAGATTCACTATTCCTTTCAGTGCTATCTCGGTTTGACTCTTATACTTTAGACACTTCACCCATACATATCTTGAGGCTGTATCCACTACTGTTAACACAAATCTTGATCTCCCTAATGATTCTGGGGTAATTGGACCCATTATATCCATTGATAATTCCTCCCCCGGGTTGTCTGTACGGGTTCTTTCTTTTTTAAATGGTCTCCTAGTCATCTTCCCTTGCTTGCAGGTGTCACACTCAACTTCGTTCCCATTATGCCCCAACCTTCTGTGCTCCTCTATGGTAACTTGTGCGTGTATATCTCTTCTCTCAAGATGTAAGAAAGGTAAGTTGTTTCTCATTTCTCCGCTCATTACTTTTCTGTCTTTTATTTGCACATGGAACTTATTATTCTCACTCTTAACTACTTGTGCGCCTCTCTTCCACAATAACCCTTGTGAAATCAAGCAATAGGGTAAATCAGGGACATAGTATACATTTCTGAACACGATTTTACTCTTGTCTGGACAATATAACTCTACTTCACCTTTCCCTTTAATACTCACGCTCCTCCCAACTTCACCAATATTTACAGAACCCTCGCACTCTTGGAACCTACTAAAATCTTCTCTTTGATTGGACATGTGATCCGATGCTCCAGAATCAAGCAACAATGCATTACTGGAATTCAGACATATATTAGTCTCAATAGTACCTACACAGCTAAAGATAGGTATTTCTTGATTACTAACAAAGAAGTCGGCATCACTGTCATCACCTTTACCATACAGATATTCTTCATCACTGTCACCAAAGATCTCTCGCTCGTAGTCCACCGCTACTCGTTTATTTGGCGACTCTTTGAAAGTTTCAATGACCCTTTTGCCTATAAATGCCACATTTTTATGTTCGCCTTCCTCCTCCTTATTTTCGGCGACTGATACGTTTCTCGGTGGGGCAAATTTATATTTAGTCCATGGCTTCTTGCATTCACGAGCCGAATGCCCCATGTTCCCACAATTGTAGCACTTGATGCTTCTCTTGACGGTGGTTATGGTGTTCATGGCCACATTCTCTTCCTTTTTTACAGTGAATTGCTTACTATCTTTCTCTAGCCTTTTTAACACCTCATCTAAACCTAGGACCTCTTCCCCTTGGATCAATATACGGATAAAGGACTCGTACTCCTTGGGCAACTTGTGCATTACTTGAAGGGAAAGAACTTCATCGTCGATTTTCAAACCAGTAAGCTTTATCTTGCTGTTGATGGTTCTAATATCCTTGACATATTGGGCTACATTGGTGAATTCGGTGGTGAGTAATTCATTGAACGCCATTCGTCTGCCTTGAGCATCACCCCCAGCATACTTATCTTTAAGCAAATCCCAGGCGATCTTTCCATCTCCCTTTTTTTCGCCAAACAACTCGCTCGCTACCATAGCTACATGGTCGTCATTCAAACTTCGAATGATTAGGTTGTACGCCTTCCTCTTTCTTTCTTCTATTTTGTCGGTGGGTTTTCCAAGAATGAAATCCAAGCATTTGATATTATCTAACTCGGCTTCCATTATTGTTGACCAGACGAAATAGTTTTTTTCATTAAGAAGGCAACGAGGATTGTTACTACCGGTGCTGTGATTGTTCAGTTCGGACATCTTGTTTTCGCGAATTAGTAGTAGGTAATACGGGGTTTATGATGTAGTGAGAACTTGATAGTAATATAGTGGATAATCTTTGTTATTTAAACGATTGATTACTTATTGGTACTGATAATGTATTAAATTGATTGTTCTTAAAATTAAATATATTTACCAAATATCATATATATACACAGAATATGAATTTATTATCTACCAAAAATTAATTATTATTCTACTTAATGCCCTACATCCTCCTCCTTATATATATGTCCGTCGTCAAATGTCTATGCTTATGCAAGTATGCTTTTACTCTAACGCATTTCATAGTTTGAGAATGCAGTGTTACTATTGGGTCATCTATTACTTTACTTTCTGCTTTCTGTCTTTTAAATACACTTTCTCGCTGATGTGTTACTTTTCTCTTTAATAATCTCTCACCTCTTTTAACTATCCTAAAGTGGATCTTATCCATGAAATGTAGATAGTACTTTATTTTTCTCCCTCTCCTTTTCTTTCTATAGTCTCTTATCGCCTTACATAGTCTGTTATGTTTGTCTTTTATCTTCCCATGCCACCTTATAACTTTTACCTTTTTATCTATGATTTTTTCTATTCTCTTAATGATTATGTCTTGCTTAAAATTTAATTGTTCTTCTCTTGAGTTGCTTGAGTTGTGAATGTCATTTGTTGCACCAATCTCGCATTGAGATACTAAGTGGATATGTGCAAGGTTTGCCGTCACAAAGTTAACATCAAATTCTCTCTTTTCAGAGAAGAGTACAGTAATTTCTATTTTTTTTTCTTAAAAAACTAACATAAGCTCTTTTCTCTCTTAGAATGCGCCAGCCACTCCTTACACTGCATCGCCTCCGCCGCCTAACGCTCCCCTTTTACTTTCTTTAAAAGACTGTAAACCCTAAAAAATCATAAATAAACCTTTTAAATCATAAAACTTTACTGCCTTTACTGCGATACAAAAATACACAATGTAAATAAGAATCGAACTGTAGAGCGCCCCATCTATAAGTCATTATTCCACTCCTGGTTAGTTAGCCCATTAGCTAAACTCCCAGAGTCTTTTGTGTTTATATGGTATGCGCCTTCTTTAATCACATTGCCTATCTCCTCATGTCCCCTTGAACGATGAAAATATAAGATTTAATTTTCCTCTGTGTCCTCATCTGAGCGCTTATGCAAGTTACCTGTTCAGCCTTAGTGCACCTAACTTCCAGTTAGTGCCCTCTATTTGTCACAACTGTGTCAAAGCCTCCTGTGAGTCTTCTTAGAAAAACAAAGCTTAAAATAACTTGTTATTTTAACCTCTTCCCGGAGGTAACATAAAATATCATAAAAAAAACATAAAAGAACATTGATAGTTTAGCCTCTTCCCAAAGGTCATTCTGGTAGTTTATCCTCATTCCGGAGGTCATCTTGTATCACTGGAACACCCCTTGGGTAGAACCTTTTGATCTGATCTGCCACCACATGCCGCTTCCATTCAGTATTATCTAGTTCCTCTAGTAAGTAAAACCCCCCAGTTATCTTCTTTCTGACCCTATAAGGACCGTTCCATCTGTCAGCAAACATCTTCCCCCATTGGCTTTCTAAACTTCTACTATAAACCAAAACCAAATCTCCTGGGTTCAATGGCTTCCTTAACTTATGTGCTAAATGCTCATCCCAATATTTAACTGACTTGTCTCGTATCTGCATCATTCTATCATATGCCTTCTCCAAAAACTTGTCCTTTCTTTCAAGCTGCGCTACCCTTGCTAGAATTAAATCTTCAGTTGAGCGCACTTGATCCCAGTCGCATCCTAGAAAAGATCCAGTCTCTAGATCAATAGGTAATACGGCCCTTTGACCAAAAATAAGGTCATACAGTGAAAACCCTGTTGTCCTTTTAACTGAAATCCGGTCTGCAAAAAAAACTAATGGCAAGTAGCTCTTCCACTTCGCCCCATTATTCCCACATAATTTAACTGGCGCATCCTTTATAACTTTATGCCCTCTTTCTACCATCCCCTCTGCTTCAGTATAATATGGTGTTTCAACCTCGTAGCCTTGCTCCAATACCTTTAACTACCTCTTGGAATTCTCCAGAAAATTCAGCGCCACCATCTAAAGTCACCATCTTCATTACCCCGTACCTATAAACCCATTCTTTTTTCAAGAACTCAGCTACATTTCTCGCCTAAAGATTTACCAATGGCGCTGCTTTGACCCATCCTGATAGATCATCCCTGGCTACTACCAAGTATTTAAAGTGTCCTTCTTTTATATGAACTGCGTCTAAACTGACCCTACCAAAAACAGTATCTTTGCCCATCGCTCTACCTTTCTCTTTTGGATTTCTGTAACTCCTGCACTGACATTCAGGATAAGATTTGACCCAATCTCTTACTTCATTCTTCATATTGGGCCACTAGAATCTCTCCCTAACTCTGCAATACGTCTCATCTTGACCTCTATGTCCTAAATTCTCACGTAACTCCCTGAGTATTGTTTCCTTCCTTTTCCTAGTTTGAAAAACTAACTGGGGAAACAAGGCTTGATCCTTCCATAACTTCCCATCTTTTATAAAATAGCCTTTAGCACACTTTTCAATATTGCGCCAAACCTTTTTATCACAAAAATCTGGTTTACTACTGCCTTCCAGATATAGTCTTAACAACTCTACTCCCTCATCAGTAGATGTTTCATCTTCAGAATACTCCCCTTCTTCTGGATGAGTGCTACTATCTTGACTTCCCCTTGAATCATCTTCGTCATCTGACTCTTCTGTTGCCTTGCCTAGCGCACTCCTTGTTTCTACGTTAGCTTCAACGTTTCCTAAATACAGTTTCAGACTACCTTTTCAAATACCTGCACATCATCAACATCTAGCCTTATGTCTTTATGGAAATTCCGCACAACTAGTTTATTGTCATCACAGACGACCTTGCCTGCTAGTTTATTGTCATTGCAGACCACCTTGCCAAATTTTTCATAAAAATAATCTATTCCGTTTACCCATCTCTTATCTTCTTCACATGGCGGTCTTCTAGATAATGAATCTGGCATAGTGAAAGTTTTCCCGGCTTGTGGAACAAAACAAAAGAAAATTAATTAATCTGCGCTACCCACCTTGTCATGGGCGTATCTGGTAAACTTGTGCTACTAATCATTTTCACCAATGATAGTGCATCAACCTGAAACTCAAAATGTTGCCCCCAAAGCATCCATTGCAGCTTCTTAAGAATCTTTGCTACTCCGCATAACTCCAGCTTAGACTGGGAGTACCTATACTCTACTCTAGTGAAATTCTTAGATTCATAATGGACAGGTCTATAATTACCTTCCTCATCCTCCTGCATCAAAACTGTGCCCACTGCAGACACACTAGAATCCACCGCTAGAGTAATTTTCCCAGCGCCTTGTCCATACTCCAATTTCTTCAAAAGAATATCTTTTCCTACAATCCTTTTCAACAACTAGAATGACTCATCACATTCCTCCGTCCTATCCCATACAACATATTTTCTTGTTTAGCACCTTAAAGGTGAAGATAACATAGCAAAATATTGAATAAACATTCTTACATATGTACAAATGCCTAAAAATCCTCTAACTTCCATAGTATTTCTTGGCTTGGGCTATGTAAGCACCTTATTCTTCTGTTTTTCCGTAATGATCCTCCCTTCCTTGCATACCACATGTCCCACTATATCTAGCGCTGGAACACAACAAGCAAATTTGGATCCAGAGATCCTTAATCCTGCCTCATCTATCCTGAATAGCACTCTTTCCAGAGTAATCGCATATTCCCAAACAAACCTTCTAATATATGGATTCTCCTCTAACACTTCCCCATTGTAATCGCTGGCTGGTCCTTTTATACTGCCATCATCAATGAAAATTCCCATATGATCTGGAATTTCATCCTGCAATATCCACATCATCTGTGCTTGGTATACCGCCACAGAATTAGTTGCGCCCTGCGGTAACCTTGTAAACCTGAAGCTCCCCAGTGGGGTTTCAAAAGTCATCATGGGTCTGGATGATTCTTCCAATTTGCGCTCATTGTATCCTCCCATAATATCACCGTATCTGTAACATGCACGACCCGCAAAAGAATCCACAAACTCCTCCGGAGTTGGCGGAATTCCTGCATCCTTTACCGTAACCTTGTTCATCTCCCTAAGATCATGAACAACCCTTAATTTACCACTATTTTTAACAACACAAAACACTGGACTTGAATAACTAGACATAGACTGTTCATACAAGCCAGACATTAACCTTCCCCTAATTAATTCCATATATTCTTCTCTTATAGCTGCTGGTGTTGGAAAAGCCTTCTTTTGCCATGGCGCATGAGGTATAACTGGAATAATATAAGGCTTACCATAAGAGTGTTTCAACAAACCTCTTTCCCCTTCAGAAAACGCAATAGCCTTTTCTCTGAGAACCGTAACTTTTAACAATAACTTCTTTTCTTCCTGTGACAACCAATCCTCTGGTCCAAAATTAACCATCTGAAGCCTCTCCATTGTGATTCTACTAGTAGGTGCAAATTCAGGTGGAAAATTTGTTAAAGGAGTATCATAAGGATTCCTAGACAGCGCTGGCCTCTGCAATGGAGGATTCAAATCCGGAATCAGTACATTTACTGGTTTAACCTTGATAGCCACTGTTTTATACTTGGACGCTAAACAGTGCTTGCTGCTTCCTTCATTACTTAAAATCAACCCCTTTCTAATATAACTACGGGTTACGCCTAAATCCTGTTTTTGGCTTTTCTTTTTAATATAAGTATAAAAAAATCCATAATCAAAGAAATTAAAAAGCTTAGATATAATACATTCTACTGTAGTATTCCCAAGACACCTATGAAGTACTGCTTTATGTATCCCTTCTTGTTGGACTTACTGGTCACTATTCGGGTTCCTCTCATCCTGGGAGATAGTAACACCTAAAATTCCAGTCCCTAATGAAAATGTTGGCGCCTTCCTGGCGGTCGCCCTATCTCATCATCTGAGACTTCCTCATAAAACTTTCTTTCTTTCTCTAATTGCGCAGCTCCAGAGTACTTAGTTTCCCAGCCACCATCCTTAGGTGCTACTAAGCCTGCTGTTAATGGAATACCATCATCACCCATAATACTTATTCCAATAGTCTTATTTAAACCATAATCGATAGTTGAAGAATAATTTATTAAAAATGGCATGCCTAAAACTGGTTGAACTACACCCATTTGAACATAAAAATGTATATCCCTCGTCGCTCCCGCAACCCTAGTGCGTACGTACTCCGCTACACCTATAACAGGTAACCTACCTCCACCAATTCCTGAAACAGTACCCTCACCATCTTTAACAGGAAGACCTAACTCCACCGCATCATCTACTGACACCACATTGATTTGTGAACCTGTATCCAATAACGCTCTATTTTAATTACCATTTACAGTGATCATTAACTACCCTAAGGGTCCTTCATAATGTGGCGCCCCAGGTAATCCAAAGACTGGCTGAAATTAATGCTCTCCAACATCAAACTCAGTGCAATTAGCAACCCTTTTCTTCCTGCACTTATCCACAATTCTGTTCGCTACATCTGGTGCTACTGCTGTCAGCACCCCCAATGGAACAGAAAATGTAGTCTTCAAACATTGCGCAACTAAATCCTCAGCTGCCTTAGGAAAATCAGAGTGAACCAGGCGCTGCATCCTCCATTTAGGTTTAGTTGTTTTCACACCAGCCTTTGCTCTTCCAGGTGGATTCTTTGGAGTATTGCGCCTTGTCTCTGGAATTCCTTCAACAGGTACCGCTCTTTGCTGCACTACCTCTGACTCCTCCATCAACATTTTTTGATCTTCTACCTGATGATCCACACCATAACCAGCTGGTTCCATACCATCCATTTCAACATCCTCCATAGGCGCAGGTGTATTCTCTCTAGTAGTATACCCTACTTCTTCCATATCCTCTGGATTTGCATACCTAGCGCCAGCTCTTCTCAGCCTACTAATTGTAGGTGGGGCCGTTTTCTTGTGCTTTGCTGCAAACATCTCCAAACGTGCTGCAGTAAGTGGCGCTGAAACCACTCCTTTTTTTACTTTAAAATCCAATACTGTGCAAGTAAGTGAAAAATTGACTGACTTTTCATCCTTGCCTTTCTCTTTTGCTTCAAGCTCCTTGCCCTTACTCGAACTTCCCTCCATAGACTTTTTATTAATATGATAAACGACCATGGCTTGCATCCCTTAATCCTTGTCTTTCACAATCTTAGTCCCATCTTCCAACATTAACATAGTTCCATCCTTGTAAACTACCCTCTCTTCTTTATCTTTTTGAAGTGCATTACACCTCATCCTAGTATGTCCCTCTTTATTACAATAGTAACATACCATAGTAGCAAAGCCCGATGGTTGAGGAAAACTCTTGGGCCTAAACATTTCTTTCGCTTTTGCTGCTTCATTTATTTTCTTCTCCAGCTTGTCAATCCTCTCCATAACTGAATCCCGCTCCTTAGTGAAAACTTTTACTTTAGGAGACAAAATCTGAGGAGACAATTGCATGCCAGACACATCTTCCTCCATTTCCTCGTTATCCAAAGAAACTCTAGCTGCGCAACGCTCAACTCGGAGCAGCTTCATTTCCGCCTCCACTGCCATTTCTACTTCTTCTCATCCAGGGTACTTATAATTACTGTCCCTCTTCTTGACTAGCTTTCCTTCATTATCCAAGCGCCTCCTTGCCCAGTCTTCCACTTCTGGCACTAGCGCTTCACAAAACCAAGGTAAAGACGCATTAGCATCACTAAAATCTTCATTACTTACTAAATATTCCACTGTTCAATCAAAATCCTCTCTAAAACTTTTAAATTCCCTAGGGTCTCAAACATCCCCTTTAGCTTTAACCCTTTTTACCAAGACATCCAGATCCTTTATCGTATACTTAGTTTCCATGGTAACTTTTGGCCATCTCTTGAGCATTTGTTCTTTTAGCGCTGATCAATTGCGCTCTTCATGCCCCTTTAAATCCTCTAAATCCTCTTTGCACTCATTAGAGACAAAGAAGAGCACTTGACGCACCATATCATACTCGGTTGCTCCATGCACTTCCGCTGCTTGTTCAAACCTTCGTAAGAACTTCTTGGTATTAATACCCGTAAAACGCAAACTTTCATCTTTACATATAATTATTATAGTTACCGTTTGTGGCAACAATGCCGTCAAATTAGGTGTTTTAAACTTCTCCTGACATCCCTTAGATGTAGTCGCAGTAGGATCCATTTCCAAAATATGAAATCAAAACAGAGATCACAAAATAATAAACACACGCTTGGTAATTAAACCCGACTATATTCACAATACAGCCCTACGCTATCCTCTGATAACGGCTATTGATCCACTTGTTGTAGACCCTACAACTCTTCCACTGAAGCGCCGGCTTGATCTTGTCCTCTTGATGAAATTCTGAAAACTAAACAATCTAATCAAAATACTAGTTACAATTAGGCCACTGTTGGGACACCAATTTTAGAGAGTTCTAAAGTACTAAGCAGTAGACACAATGCGAGATGGGTTGGTTCTTCTGTTCGATTTCTAAAAAGAAGCACCTGCCACTCTTATTTTTAAAGACAGCACTATAATGTGTAACACCAATATGTGATTAGAAAGTTTATAAGTTGAGAACTGAGTTTTTAAAAGATCCCAAAAAAAACAAGTATTACTATCCAGATATTTCTATTCTTAACAAGTGCTAATATCCACAGCTACTCCCTCTTGAAGTGCTCTCTTCGAATATGCCTTATTATAGCAATAAAATAACTCTAATAATAGTTAATCCTTTGAATCTATATACTCTCAAACAATTGATTGCAGAAAATTCTAATATCTTTGACTTCACAATTATTAACTACTTTTATGTTAACTAACTATTTGTCCAATCTTCCTCTCTCTATTACTAGATGCGATACCCTCTTTATATTTTTCTAGCACTCTAAACACAGTTCCCTAGTGGATCTCCAGCACTGACTCTAGTGCTACATTAGTAAAACAGTAACTAATCTATTAGTAGACCACGTACACCGCTGGTAAAAACTACAGCGCCTAAAACATACCCTATCCTTACTAACACTAGTATTAACTTGTCTCACTCATGCTTGACACCTTGACATGCGCGCCCCTGAATGTACCTTTGTTTGTTTCAGTGCTACTTCCAAGTTTGACTCCTTCTAACGCTGATCCTAGTCACTTTGATTTTCAACTATTTAACCTCCTATATCACCTGTTTCAGTAAGTTACCACAATAGACGCGGTGCAGTATACTTTGCACTTGAGCCTTTCCTTAAGCCATAATACCTTCCTTAGTACATAAAACACAATTATTGGAAAATACAAGTCCATATTTTTCAGCGCTTGCAGTCCTAAATCAATAACACACAGTTCCCCATTATGCCGCGCATCCTGCTTCTAACTCCGAGCACACAGACCCTGAATCCTCTTCCGCACTTCTATTTCCCTTTGTCCTTAAAACACACAAACATGCATTATAGTTAAGCACTTCCTACTGTGCTATGAATCCCCTTTGTTCTTCCTGGACTATGAGAGCTGATTGGTTCAAAATCAAACTACCTGCAAGGGGCGTACCACACCTTTTACAGCAAAAAGTAAGTCACGTGGCTGATGACGTTTGTCCTCTTTGTTGTATACTTGTCCTTTTAGCACCTTGTTGTCAATGGTCCCTTGGTCACAGGCTTCAAGATATTGATGCACCGTCGACTATTCGGAAAGGGCCTCCATTGTCAAGTGGTCTTTCAAGTCTAGAAGGTTTCTAACGGCGGTCCAATGGCAGTAACAAAGGGGTTTTTGGATTTCAAGATTGGGTACATATTTCTTTATCTTTTGAATTATATTACTCAATATAAAGAGGTAAATATGTAAAGTTATTATTATAATTAATGAGTTAGAAGTACATGAATTTAAATACTAAGACAATAATAAATAGTAATAAATTTTAAGTGTTGTAAATCTTTTGGTAATATATGTAAGTATTGGAATGAATTTAAAAAGTACAAAAGAGAGGGCCTTTTTTAGCCACAAGGTGAGAGATAACACATGGATTTAATAACATCCAATAAGAGAGTGTGAGAGAAAAAAATTAGTGAAAAGAGAGAATGTGAATATAAAAAAGATATACTATAATGATGCGTCCATAAAAGGTATCATATTTATTTGATATAAATCTTGAGTTCCCTTGAATTGTCACACTTAGTATAGAAAATTTGATTTTAAATGTTATTTTAACTGAATTTTAAATTTCTTAATAAAGAAATTTGATTTTTTTAGATTTTTAATATTTTAATATTTTTATTCCTTTTTAACTTTATTATTGAGCACAGTGTTAGGGAGTGAAAATATACAGGACATTTATTAATTTTTATTAATTACTAAATTTACTTATTGTCCTTAGCTAGTTAATTGTAAGTAATAAATAATTGAGCAATAATTTATTAATTAATAATAGGATTAAAAAGGTGTGGCTTCATCTCAGTAAGATAATTAATTATTTTACTGGATAAGTCTAGTAGCCTGGCTGACATTTATATTAAAATAAAATAAAATAAAATCAATTTAAAAAATTTTATAATATAACATTAAATCAATTTATACTGAGTTTTTATTAAATATTTTATTCAATATAAATTTTAATATTTATACACAATATAATTTTTTGTATGCATATTCATTATTTCATTTCATATAAATATACAATATGAATTTTGCATATGCATATTCAATATGATATTCAATATTAATATGAAATATGATTTTCCTTATGCATATTCAATATAGTTTTTTATGCATATTCAATATAAGAATTTTATGCATATTTTTTTGGATGAATATTCAAAATTATTTTCATTATATATATGAATTATCATTTTACATTTAGATACTGAATACCACTCAGTAAGTGAATATTCAATTTCACTTTTCCTGACTCAAAATAATGTTACATGACTGAAAAATATAAAAAAGGAAATCAAAAAATTCAATTTATAATAGTTCTCTGCAATGCATAGTTTTAAAAATTTGGGCAATTTTTTTCAAACAATATTAAATATTTACATATGATTTTTAATATCTTTCAATCAATTTTAAATAAGAAATACATTAGAGTAAAATTATAACTTGAAAAATTGAAAGTTGTAAATGAGTTTTTGTCACCGGACGACCTACGCACAAGTTCGAGGATGTTCCTGTAAGTGAGATGAGGGATTTTTAGAAACTTCTTCAAAGCACAGAGGAATGATTTGAGGAAATGATTCAAAGGTCACTTGAAGTAATAGCTATAGGTTCGAGGTTCGATCGAGAAGAATTATAAACTAGTTCCAAGGTAATAATAATTCTTAAAATCTCACGAAGGGTTGGAAACTCAATAATCAAAGATTTAGGATTTAGAAATGAATATTGAGAAAGTAAAATAAAAATACAATAACAATGATTTAACTTTTAAGGATTTACCACTATTAATGTAAATACGATATTATAATTTAATTCTAAGGAATATTGAACCAAATACCCAACTCCTTTTATATCCTTTGTTACTCCTCGCATTGACCTCCCTTCCATCGCAGCATTCCCATTCCATTGACCATTACTAACATACATTTAGACCCTCTCCACTAAATATCCGTCCATGCTCAATTTACCCCTTTTTAATTAATTAACAAAACTTTAATGAAAAAAAAACTACTGCTATACTATTTCGTTGATCCTAGCGCTGCGCGTTGCTTATTGAAAAGGACTAAGGTACCCTATTGGGAGATTGACTAATTTAGATTTAGAGTTTAGGCTAGCGCAGTTAAATAGTAAGTACACAAAGGAAAATCGCAGTTGCTATTGAGAATTGCTTTCTGCGCTTTGAGTATAGATTTAGGACTCGATATTATTGATTTATTGAGTTAATTTCGCCTCGAGTGTCACGTGGCGCGTGACAGATGCCCGGGTATAAAAAACACGAACTCCGTTGAGCTTGAGCCATCTTCCCACACTAATTTCCCTTGTCTAATACTTTTTTCCCTCACCTCTTAATTATTTATTTTATAATGAACTGCCCTACTCCCACACCCATGCCTCCACACCCTAAAGCGGATGGGGGAATAATCACACGACAGTTTTCACAGACTTGCACGGCTTGTGAAAGCATGGAATATTTCTGTGTTGAAAGTACAGCAACTCGAGGCCCTCGCCAGAAATGCGAGTTTTGCCGTTGGCGGCAAGTGGCCTGAGATGCGTTGACAAAGAACGCGGAAATTGAAAAACGATTTACAAAAACTAAGTTTTGGGTAGTTACAAAGACCAAAGAGGTGGTCGAAGAAATTTGGGATGTCTCAATCGAAGATGAACAATTGGTGGGGGGAAATGATAAGGAGTTGAACAACGAGATCTCAACCTGGGTAACCCAGGCCACGAGTTCGAAGCGAGGTGTTGAGGAAGAGGTCGACGAATTGGTGGAGGAGGATGAAGATGAAGTCCCTGTTCCAGGGCGGGCACCCAAGAAACGACGGGTGGTCGTCGAGGACAATGAGGAGGAGAGAGAGGTAGAGGTCAAAGTGGCGCCCAGGTTATTTCTAGAGCCTGACCCCATCTTCGAGGTAAGTTTTATTTGTTTGTTTTAATGATGAAGTTACTGATGAGATTTTTTTTTTTTTTTTTTTTTAGACATCGAATAACCTTGAAGAGCCAATTGCGGAACCTGCGCCGGTTATACCAACTGAGGCAAACCCTCCAGCCACGGAAGTAGTTGAAGAGCCCAAAGACACCCTGGACCAGGTGTGGTCGAAGAAACCTCGTCAAGGTTGACGAGTAAGGTTCGCGGAAGAACTATGTGGGGAGGTTGACGCTATTATTGACGCTGCTTCCTTCGACGTGGCAGAGGAGCTATTGGAGATAGGAGAGGAGGAGGTATTTGAGAAATGCAGGAAGGAAATAAGGGTAGTTTTGGAGAAAATGAAAAGATTGGTTCGAGAGAAGTTAAAAGAAAAGATTTGAAAAGAAAAGGAGATGTAAAGAAGTAGAGAAAAAAAATTGTATTTTAATTTTATTTTATTTTTATTTTATTTTATTATTAGTATTATTTTTTTTATTGTAGGTGAATGTTTGTTAATTTTATAAGATTTGAGGGAGAGAGAAAAAGAAAAAGAAAAAAAAAAGAAAAAGAAGTTTTAAATAAAAAATTTTAGAATTTGAAAGAGGAATTTTAAAGAAAGGAAAAAAGGTTGTTTTAATTGAAGGAAGTTTTAGTGTTTTTAAAAAAGAAAAATTTTTGTATAAGAAAAGAGAGAGAAAAAGAAACGGTTTTGTGATTGAGATGAGTTTGTTAAATTGAGGATTTTGAAAATTTTTTTTTTTTCTTTTTTTTTTTTTTAAGAAATTTTAGTTGAAAAGAGAGGAAGAAGAAAAAACAGAATTTAGAATTTAAGAGAGTTTGAAAAGAAGAATTATTTGTTTCGAAGAATTATTATAGGGAGATTTAGAGGTTGAAGTTAAGTTTGAGGAAATGGTCGTGTCGTACGAGATTTGATGATTCGAAGGAAAGAAAGTTTTTTAAAGAGAGAATAAATTTTTTGGAAGAGAAATTTTTAAAGAGAATTTTAAATTTAAGAAAAGAATGTATTTAAAGAATTGAAAAGAAAAGAAAGAAAATATTTAGAGAGATTTATTTTTATTTTATTATTTATGTTTTATTCTATTTATTTTATTTAATTTTAATTTTGATTTTATTTTATTTTATTTTATTGTATTTAATTTTAATTTTGATTTTAATTTTAGTTGGTTTTGGAGGAAATTTTATAGAAAGAAAAGAAGAGAGAAAGAAGAAAACAAGGCTAAAAAAATTTAAGAGGTGTTTTAGATTTTAAAGAAAGAAAGAAATAGAAAAGAAAATTTTAAATAAAGAAATTTTAAGGTTTTGGTTTTAAAGGATATTTCGAATGAAAAGATTTTAGGAGTTCAGGAGCGTTAGAAACATTGATGGCTGGTTCCCAGGATGTTTTGTCTGAGTCATTGAGGAAGCCTTCCCATTCCACGAGGTATTGAAGTTTCCCCTTGCGTATTCTTGAATCAAGGATACGACTTACTTCCCACTCTTGATGATCTTCTACTTTGACCGGTTCCGGAGGGGGTTGGTTCTTGCCCGGGTATATTTCTCGAGCCAGTTCCAGGAGAGATACATGGAAAACAGGGTGAATCGCATGGCATTTAGGAGGTAACTTGAGTCGAAATGCAGTTTTAGAGACTTCAGAGTCGATTTCAAATGGTCCCAAGCGCTTTTCAGCCAGTTTCTTTGATGGTCTTGTTGTTCGGATGTTTCGTGCATCGAGCCATACTTTGTCGCCTGGTTTAAAGGAAGGAGCAGATTGTTGATGTTTGTCGGCCTGTTCCTTGTATCTTCGAATCGCTGATTCCAAATTTGTTTTAAGTTCTTCTTGAAGTCGTGATATAGTTTGAAGATAATGTTCCGCAGGATGATTAGTTCCTACATGAATTGAGTTGAATCGAGGATGTGGTCCATAAATGGTTTCCAAGGGAGATTGTCATGTCGAAGAATGAGTCAATTTATTATAAGCAAATTCGGCCAATGGTATCCATGTGGTCCAATCGTCTTGTTGGTAACTGACATACATTCGAAGATATTGTTCGAGGATTTGGTTAACTCTTTCTGTTTGACCATCGGTTTCAGGGTGATAGGCCGTGGAGAGATTCCTCGTGATATTGAGTTGTCGACACAGTTGGGTCCAGAATGTGGATACAAACAATGAGCCTCTATCTGAAATAATATCATTTGGTAAGCCGTGTTTAGAAAATACATATTCTAGAAACAATTTTGACAAATCTTCTGCTGTAGCAGTAGTAGTGGTTTTAATGAAAAGAGACATTTTTAAAAATATATCTACTATTACTAATATAGCATCAAAATTATTAGAAAGCAGAAGTTGAGAAATAAAATCCATCAATAAAGATTCCCAAGGTTTAGAGGGAATACGAAGTGGTTGAAGCAGCCCATGCTTCCGGTGATGGGAAGCCTTATTCCTATTACATTTGTAACAAGATATTATATAGGCCTTGATTTCCTTGGTCATACCTGGCCAGAAGAAATCCCTCGCTATTAACTGGTAGGTTTTATCAACCCCAAAAATGACCAGCTAACGGAGAATCATGTTGACTGTTGAAAATCCATAATTTTATCTCATTGTTGTCGGGTATGACTATTCTACCTTTGAAGACTAATAGACCTGATTCAATACTAAATCTTTTGGCCCCTTGCTTTGAGAGTATTTTGTCTTTTAACCCTAAACAATAATCGTCTTTTGACTGAGCTTCGAGGATGTTGGATAGTGGATTTTGAAAAGATTGAATTGTCATTGAATTAAGTTGATGAGTCGTTAACATTGATTTGTTGAAGATTGATTGCACATTTGCTGGGTTCTTGTCAGCAAATGCGTCCCCCCGCTGTGGGTAAACGTCGTCACGACGTGACAAGATATCTGGGACAATGCAGTTTTTTCCTGGGCGATAGGAAATAGAGAAAGAAAATTCAGACAAAAATTCAGCCCACCTGGCTTGACGCCTGGTTAAAACTTTAGAAGACATGAAGTATTTCAAAGCATTATGATCTGTTAAAATTTGAAAAGGACTATCTAGGCTGAGAAGAAAAGAACGCCATTTTTTAAGACAATGGATAATAGCTAAAAGCTCTTTGTCATGAATTTCATAATTTAATTCCGCGGCTATGAGTTTGCGTGACTCAAAAGCAACAGGATGAATCAAATTTGTTTCAGGATTTAATTGGGAGATGACCCCTGCAATAGCATAATCGCTCGCATCTGTCTCAACTATTGTCAACGCAGAAGGATCAAAATGCCGAAGAATTGGGGCTGTGGTGAACGCCGTTTTTAGTGCTTCAAATTCCTTTCGTGCTGTAGAAGTAAAAACAAAAGGAATATCTTTTCTAAGAACAGAAGTAAGATTGGAAATAGTTTTAGAGTAATCTTTAATAAATCTTCTATAGAAATTTTCAAAACCCAAAAATCTTTGGAGGGATTTAACGTTTTTGGGCTCAGGCCATTCCAGGATTTTTTGGACCTTTTTGTTGTCCATGACTAAACCATCAGTGGATAAGGTAAAACCCAAAAAATTGATTGATTTAAGGTGGAATTCGCATTTGTTGTGCTTGGCGTAGAGACCGTGATCTCGAAGCTGATTTAGAACCTGTTGAACATGATGAATATGTTCATCCAGTGTCTTCGAGAAAATTAAAATATCATCTAAATAGACGACAACAAAGTGTTCAACAACATCTTGAAAGATGTCATTGACAAAGGTTTGAAAAGTCAATGGTGCGTTACACAATCCAAAAGGCAAAACTAAATATTCAAAACTACCAAATCTAGTGCGCATTGCAGTCAGTGGTTCATGACCTTCCCAATGCCAATAAGATTGTAAGCGCCTCTAAGATCAATTTTAGAAAAGAAATTAGCACCATTGAAAAGGGTAAGAAGTAATGACATAGGAGGAACAGGATATGCATTCTTCTTCGTGACTGTGTTGAGCTTTCTATAGTCAACACACAACCTAAGACTACCGTCCTTCTTTTTTACAAAGAGGACAGGAGAGCCGGTTGGAGATTTACTGGCTCTGATGAAACCTTTGGCTACATTCTCTGCAATGTAGTCTCGAAGAACTTGAGATTCGTCCTTCAATAAAGAATAGACAGGACCTGCCGGAGGTACTGGGCCTATTAACTCTATTTGATGGTCGTAGGGTCAATGAGGTGGTAACTTATCGGCCTTGCGGATTGAGAAAACATCGAGTAAATAGTGGTAGATTTCCGGTAGAGTTGATTTGATGGCTTCAATGTTTATTTGGTCGTCCTCTTCATCTTCGAGAGAATCTGTCGATGGGATACCTGTATTGAGAGAGCAGAATTCGATTACTTCGAGGCAATTTAAATCCTCTTCAAGTGAATTCATCGAGCTAGAAGGGTTAGCCAATTGCTAATTTAAAGAAGGTACAGATGCTAGCAAGTCATCTGGCAGATATTTGTCCTGTAGCAGGACGTTGTCAGGCAAGTTGTTTAACTCCCTATTAACCTGCATTGAAGAATTAGAAATATACTTCGTGCATGGGGTGATCAATCCCCGTGACCAATCAATTTCATGATTCTAATGCGTTAAAAAGTCATGGCCAAGGATGGTATTGTCCATTCTTGGGGCGTCCAAGACTGATAATTCCCACTCAAAGGGGGAAAATTCGGAAAGTTGAAAACACATAAAACTTTCTTACTTACCCAATATTTGGGTTCCTCTGATTCGACCAAATAGATGGGAGTTCGATTGATATCTCTAAATGTTAGTTGAAGCTTCTCGGCAAAAGATAAACTAACAAAAGAAATTGAAGCTCCAGAGTCTATAAGACAACTGAAGGGGATATCCTCCTTAAAAAGAATGAATCTCAAGCGGTTTAAGGCAACTCCAGTCCTTAAGACATGGAGGTTCTGTACACTGGGAGAGATAAGATAGTTTCCTTTGCACACAAGTAAACTATCTACTAGTTTTCTGACTTCGAACTAGTACCTTCTCTTTCCTTCAACTTTACACAGTCTTCTAACTTGTGCTTACCCCCACAATACATACATAACCCATTATCTGCTAGTCTCTTTCTCTCAGCTTCTTTAAGTTCCCCTTTAGGATCCAGCACTTTGCTGATATCGCCTGGGGTCGAGCCTTTTGGTCGAGATTTATCCTTTCCCTTATTGGGTTTGGATTGAGTTGAGGAGGATTGATTTGGTCGTGGGTGTGAAGAAGGTCCTGATTTAAAATTTAGGCCTTGAGATTTGTTGGCATATAGACGATGTTGAAGTCTTCCTTGATAAACGCCGTCAAGCTCGAGGGTTCGATCCATTAAGTCCGTTAAAGTAGTCATCTTCTGACCGTGAAGATTTAATTGATCTAGAATCCTCGAAGGAAGTCCTTTCTTGAAATGATACTTAAGGGCAGCATCATTCCAACCTACTCGAGTTTGAAGTGCTCTGAAGTTCGAGATTAATTCAGAAGCTTTACCATTATCACTCATGCGAAGAAAATCAAGTTCAATTTCCGCGTTGTCCGTTTCATTAGGGTCCCCAAACAACGTAAAAAGTTGGTCCTCGAATTTTTCCCAATTATTGATAAGTAAGTGGGTTTCTGTCAAAGAAAGCATGAGTAGATAAGGTTTGAACCATCTTGCTGCTTTTACGGCTAGGAATGAAGAAGCGTAAACAACCTTTGATTGGTCGCTGTTAAAGGTTCGAGGGTCATTATGGAACAGTAGCTTGCAGGTTTGCAAGAAGGGTCGCAATCTGTCGGGGTGATCTCCGTCGAATTTGTCAGGAGATTTCATAGAAGGAGTTTTGAACTTAGATCCCTCTGAAGACGTTGGATTTGAAAGGGTTTTCATAAAAAGTCTCATGAAATCTTCCAGAGAGTTAGATGGTCCCGGTTCTGAGGATTGGCCAGAAGGGTGATTGGCAGGGGCGGATGGTGCCTCATGCATTGTATCCTCTCCTTCTTCTTCATCACTAGAATCCTCAAAATCTTGTGGAATGTCTTCTACAGATTGAACTGAATGTTGCCGTTCCCTAAGGTCAAGTGGTTCCAAAGAGTGAGTGCGAGAAACAGACCTTGTGGCTGTTGGCCTTCCTCTAGCGCGAGCTCTAGTAGTAGCGCCCATAGGAGGAGTGCGTTGAACAGGTGCAATTTAAAATTTTAGGAAAACCTAAAAGGACGTAGTAGTGCAAAGAATGAGAACTACGGAGAATTAAATTATACTGTCACCGGACGACCTACGCACAAGGTCGAGGATGTTCCTGTAAGTGAGATGAGGGATTTTTAGAAACTTCTTCGAAGCACAGAGGAATGATTCAAGGTCACTCGAAGTAATAGCTATAGGTTCAAGGTTCGATCGAGAAGAATTATAAACTAGTTCCAAGGTAATAATAATTCTTAAAATCTCACGAAGGGTTGGAAACTCAATAATCAAAGATTTAGGATTTAGAAATGAATATTGAGAAAGTAAAAGAAAAATACAATAACAATGATTTAACTTTTAAGGATTTACCACTATTAATGTAAATACGATATTATAATTTAATTCTAAGGAATATTGAACCAAATACCCAACTCCTTTTATATCCTTTGTTCCTCCTCGCATTGACCTCCCTTCCATCGCAGCATTCCCATTCCCTTGACCATTACTAACATACATTTAGACCCTCTCCACTAAATATACGTCCATGCTCAATTTACCCCTTTTTAATTAATTAACAAAACTTTAATGAAAAAAAAACTACTGCTATACTATTTCGTTGATCCTAGCTCTGCGCGTTGCTTATTGAAAAGGACTAAGGTACCCTATTGGGAGATTGACTAATTTAGATTTAGAGTTTAGGCTAGCGCAGTTAAATAGTAAGTACACAAAGGAAAATTGCAGTTGCTATGGAGAATTGCTTTCTGCGCTTCAAGTATAGATTTAGGACTCAATATTATTGATTTATTGAGTTAATTTCGCCTCGAGTGTCACGTGGCGCGTGACAGTTTTCAGCTCCATATTGAACTATAATTTAAAATATTTATTTAAAATTCTGCACTTAAGATTGACAGTATTTGGAATGATTACTGAAACTCTTCCCATTCAAAATTTATGATGAGCTCATTTCACGTTTATTATGATACCACAAAAGATTCAGCTAGGTTTTTAAAATAGTTTGAGTTGGTTTTCAAGCACATTTCAGTAAGAGTTCCATCAAAGTTCAGTCTGAGTTCTGTTAAAGTTTCATCTGACTTCAAGTTGAGGACTTGCTAGTAAGTCCCCACCAAATATTGCATGGTGTGTTAATAAATTAGTTTGTAAGTTTAGTGGACTCATGAAGGACAAGGACAGTGGATGCAGATTGAGTTGGAAAAATATGGATAGGGAAGAATAAGGAGAAAGAAATAAGTACTAGTGGAAGAGAAATATGAGTTTAGTAAAAAGTAACAAAAGTGATAGATTGGATGATGAACTCATGGAGGGGGGAGCCATACTTTAGTATATGGGTGATATCATCAAGTTAAGTTAGAGAGAATTAAGATATTCTGAGTACAAGGACAAAAAGATATGAATATGCTATATTTAAACTCTATATATTAAGTAATATGTAATTAAGTGAATGGAGAAATAAAATAAATACTATAATATATATACATATATATCAATACACCCCCATTCTCAAGACAGAAATAAAGTCATGTTAAGACATTTAATGTGTTCATGATGATTAGGTTTCCACAAATATTTATTGAGTATATCAGCCAAAAAAATTTTAGCTTGTATATATTTAATATATATGTTGTGCTCATTGATAAGCTCTCAAATCCAACAGGCTGTAAAACTAATATGACTAGTTTGTTGTTAGTAAAGAGGGTCTATGACTCAATTAATTGGGCCTTGTTTATCACATATCAGAGAGATATTAATCAAAGGAATAGAGAAATCTGAAAATAATATTTTATTCAAAAGTAAGTCCTTGATACATTCTTTCATTGAATAAAGTTCTGATTTTGGAGGTTGATAGTGAGACTGACTTCTGTTTGCATGTTCTCCAACTAATTAGAACTAAGTGAAGAGCAAGGGATCTTTAGGTTGATTTAGCATCTGCAGATTTACTATAATTAGAGTCAGGGAAGCCAACTAAAGTACCAGAATGACAATATGAGACATTTCCCAAAGTTAAAAAGTGGTCTTTGGTCACCTGTAAATATTTGAGTACCTGAAGGAAGGTGTTGTATTGCTCACCAGAAGGACTTTTAAGGAATTGTGCTAGGGAACTGGAAGCATAAGCAAGATCAGGGGAAGTGCATAGTACTAGGTAATTAAGGAGGCCAATTGTGTGTCTATATTTGAAAAGATCATTGAGCTCATGATTTGAGTTTTTTTTGAATTGAGTGTTAGGTACAAGTGGAGTCAATACTGTACAACAATTGATGTGATTGAATTCTGAAAGGAGGTTCAATATATATAATTTTTGAGATAAGTTTATAGTTTTTTTATCCCTATTTTGTGTTACATTCATACCAAGTACCCACTTCAACTCTCCCTTTCCATCCATGTCAAAAGCTTCTGAGATTTTCCGTATAAAGTCCTTCACTGAGGGAACAGAAATAAAAAGTTCATCAACATGTATAAATACGTAGTAAGAATTGGTGTATTCTTTGTTATAGAAGAGAAAATGGTTGGCCTAGCTATTAATGATTCCAAATTTGGTAAAGAAACCAGATAACTTTTTATACCAACATTTAGGGCTTTGCTTAAAGTCATATAGAGATTTTTTCAAATATAAAAAATTATCAGGATTAGTTGGAGTGTACCTGCAGGTAAATTTGAGGAAAAGATCATCATTGTGTTCTCCATGGAGGAAAGTTGACTTTATATCAAACTGACGTATCTCCCAGTCTTTGTGAGGAGCAACACCTAGTAGAAAACGTAAAGTGTTGAGTCTCCCAGTAGGTGCCTAAGTTTCATTGTAATCTATTCCCTGTATTTGAGAGAATCCCTGAATGCAAAGTCTTGCCTGATATTTGAGTATATTTCCATTAGCATCAGTTTTTCATTTAAAAGTCCAGGTGGTTCCAAGGAGATGACCATGATCAGGTTTTGTTGTTTCATCCTAAACATTATGATTTGAAATACTTTTTAACTCAGTCTCAATAGCTTTTAACCATTCATCACTTTCAGGTGATTGTAGTGTTTCATAATAATTTTTAGGTTTGTGGAATGGAGTGACTATCATTCACATAAGATTGGTCCTTTACTTACCAGTGATAATGCTAATAAGATCAATATCAGAATTAATTTCTTTTCTTGGTCTATTTTCTCAGTTGATGTAGGCATAATTTTTGGTGGAAGGAAATGAAAGGTTCTGACTGGAAATAAAAATTGATCAGATTTAGATGGTTCTGGAGTATCTGGGAGGCTTGGAGTAATTTTGATATTTGTGGCAACATTGTTTGGAAAGGTTTGGCAGTAATTTAAGTAAGGGAAAATAAGTGAATCTGAAGGTGCTCCTTTGGATAGAGATGGATCTAAAGTGAAATTTTTTAATAATTTAACATTGTGAGTAATGATAATTGGATTGATTGAAGGTGAGTAAATCTGGGAGTTAACATGACCCTCACAGTATCTAAAAAACACTCCATCCACACCACTTCCATCAAATTTTTCCTTTGGTGCAGTTTTTTTTTTGATAATAAACTACATCAAATCAGAATAGGAATAATTTTGCTGGAAGTTTAGTATTTTACCCATGCCAAAGTTACCAGGGAGTATTTCTGTGATTAAGAGTGGATGAAGGAGGTATTTTAAGTATAAAGGTGGCCATATTCACAGCTTTGAAGTGCCAGTATGAGTCAAGGCCAGATTCAATAAGCAGACATTTACCCTTTTCTGCTATAGATCTTTCCTCTTTTTGCAATAGGATTTTTCTGGGGAGAATAAGGAGCTGTTTGTAGACAAAGTATGCCTTTATTAAAAAGAAGGGTTATGAATGAGTTATTAATAAATTCTCCTCCGTTGTCTGAAACTATAAATTTAATCTTTTTTTCACAATGTGTTTCAACTAAGTTCATATATTACTTGAATTTTTCTAAGGTTTCAGATTTGAGTTCAAGAAAGTAAGTGTGTCAAAAACAAGAATATCCATCCACAATCTGGTAAAAATAAGATTTTCCTCCCTTGGAGTCTGGAGTAATGGGTCCACAAAATTTCATGTGAATAACATCAAGTTGATTTTTGGGGGTAGGAAAAGTGCTGGTATAGGGTAGGATATGTGATTTAGCTAAGGCACAAGTTTTATAAACAAAGTCATAAAAATTCAAACCTGGATAGAGTTTAGCCATGATTTGATTTTTGGGGTGATCATGAATATGATGCAGAAGTGACAAATTGTTTGACTTGTTTGGCAGAAGATTTAACACACTACAAATAAGGGGTTTGGATAAAGTAAATGTAATAATATTACCACTGGCTGAAAAGTCAATGATAATTTGTCCTTGATATTGATTCTTAACATTTCAATCCTTATTTATTAGACTCCAACTAATTTTGATAAAATTGAATGCTGAGATAAGGTCTCCCTTGACCAAAGGAAAATAAAGAGCATTTTAAATAAGGAAGTTTCAGCCAGAAGATGAGTAAAAGGAAATTTTTCCTTGTCCAAGGGCATTAGATTCCTCTCCATTTTCCATTGATAATTAAATGTTTAAACTAAATAGTCCTTAGAGTAGTCCAGATTATTAAAAAATAGAGTAAGAGGCTCCACTTTCTAATATTGAATTATTGTGGGGAATATCTGTGAAGATAGATAAGACTTTTGCTTGTTGATTATTTTCTCAATCTTTCTTTTTTTTAAGAAAATTGTCCCATTTTTCACAATGAAGTTGAAAGTTAATTGACTTTGAATGAGGAGCATGAGGGTTATGGTTCCCCTTGAAGCAGAGAGGTATGATTTTTGAGTCTACAGATAATACAGTCCCAGATGAAGAGTCATTATTTTTTAGTGTTTTGAGCCTAGTGAACTCAGCTTCTATTTCAGAAAAAACACTTTCAATGGTTGGTCATTGATTAGTTATACTGTACTTTCTGAGGATTTTAGTTGCTGAGGTTTCATATGATTCTGGAAAGAGACTCAATACATAGTTTTCCATAATGTACAAAAAGATTTTCTCTTTGAATAGTTCAGAAGCCACATCTTGCAGAAGTTTTTTGGTGCTTCTAAATTTTTCCATTGCATCTAGAATATTTCTTTTGCTATATTCAATTTTGAAAATCTTGTTGACAATATAAGAGAATTTTTGGCTTGAAATGGAGGCATAGTAATCCTTAATGCAAGCCCAAATGGAAGCTGGATCCACAATATCATTTTACAGAATATATTTATGTTGATTATGGCAATCCATGAACATTTATATAATATTATTGGTTTGCCATTTACAAATGTTAAATATTTAGAGTAGTTCAGGATCTGTGTGAACTGGGATGTCTTCATTGAGAAAGTGCTCCATATTCCAGAAAGTGAGTGCATACCTTAGTTTAGTTCTCCACATTCTTTAGTTTTTGTTGGTTAGTTTTTCAATTCCTTTAATTTCAGAATAATTAGTGGAATCTTGAAGATATCAAAATTTAGTTGGCCAAGATCCAGAAGATTCAGCATAGTGGTGGGAGTGGAAGAAAAGGAGAAGCAAGGAAGAGGAAGAGGAGAACCAGAAGTATCTATGGATGCAGGACTAGCCAGACTTATAAAGTTTTTAGGGGCACTGGGCCCATAAACCTGTTAATAAATTATTTTATAGGTTTAGTGGACTCAGGAAGGACAAGGACAGTGGAAGCAGATGGACTTGGGACAATATGGATAGACAGAATAAGGAGAAAGAAATAAGGAGCTTACCTGTTAATAAATTAGTTTATAAGTTTTGTGGACTCTGGAAGGACAAGGACCCTGGATGCAGATGAACTTGAGAAAATATGGATAGGACAGAATAAGGAGAAAGAAATAAGGACTAGTGGAAGAGAAATATAAATTTAGTTAAAAGTAAAAAAAGTAATAGATTGATGGGAAACTCATGGAGGGGAGATCCATACTTTATTATATGGGTGATATCATCAAGTTAGGTTAGAGACAATTCAGATATGCTGAGTACAAGGAAAAAAAGATACATCTATGCTATACGTAAAATATTTATATTAAGTAGTTTTTAATTAAGTGAATGGAGAAATAACAAAAAATACTATCGTATAGATATGTATATATTGACATACCCAATAAATATTGTTGATCTATTTGAAGTATTAAATTCTGGGAATTGTAATTTACAGGTCAATTTTGGATTATTACCTGCTCTTGGTGTGTCCCAAAACTTTTTCAGAGAATGGAAAAAATTTGTGAATTTTTTTGCATTTCCACAAATATTTCTCAGTATATTTTGAGTTTTCAAGTGATAATGGACTGATTATTACATTCTATAATATAAAATTAGTGGTAAATAGATAATATTTTTGGTGGATAATAGCAAAATAAAAGAACTGTATTTTAGGATTGAACCATATCAACAACAAATTGTGGATGTATAGCCTGTGTTTTACCCTACTTTAATACTTATTCAATTTACCCTGAAGATATTTTGGAACCACTGAGAAAGATTTCATTTTTACTTTTTTATTGCACTCTTTTATTGCTTCAAAGATTCATTAGTTAAAGTCATTATTTATTATATTATGATTATTAGTCATATAAAACTCCTTGTTTTTACATGTTAATAATAGAATATATCATGATATTTTTTTCTTCAAATGGTTATTACCTTTGATATCCATTTTGCCATTAAAAGCATCATTAAATCATTCTAAGCAAGTTCATTTCTCCCTGCTTCATTATTGACTCTTGCCATTAGGGGTTTTCAGAGCTAGAAATCCTGCATTTCAAAATACCTTTTCTTTCCACCAAATTATCAATGATTATTTTTCAAAATATGACATATTGTGTGCCTAAAATACCCTTTTACTAAGAATCAATCTTAAGTTTGTGGCTTTCTTTTTGTGATGTGAATTACTTTTTTAATAATTAAGAATTTCTAACTTTGATACCCCTTATTGTTCCCATTATTACTTAAGTGGAGGATTTAATTCTTGTATATCAAGAAAGGTTAGGTCGTTTTTCCTTGTATTATCATAAATACCAGTAAGTTTCCTTGAAATTTCCTCAAAGCCAGTCAATTTCCAGGGAAAATTATTTAGTTGGGTCTTATCCCCTTTATCATCATTTAAATGTTTCCAATGGATAATTGCCTCTGCTTTATCTAATTATTAAGCTTTATTCCCCATTATATTATATTATTATTAATGATTAATAATTAAATTCAATTATTTTTATCTATTTTTTTTATTGGCCCATTTTGACAGAAATCATTTTACTAAATAAATAAATCTTAAACTTAAAATCTAACATATTACCATGAAAAAGATTTGAAGATCAGATTACTTATACCTTAGTAGGAAAGGAGGGAGTCTTAATTTTATGAATTAAGAAGACAATTATATAAGAGAATTTACAATCATAAATTTAAAGGGACCTAATATGGAACAAGTCCCAAAATTTTTGATTGAAGACATTTCACCTTTCCTTGGTTAATGTTACTAGATAAAATAAAAATACCCACAGAAACATCCTAAAAAAGGTCAAAGAATCCTCTGTATTCCTTTCATACATTTCATGTTCAAAATGTACTGGGTTACTGCCCCATTAAATGATAGGCTTTGATATATTCCATCTCACTTTTCATTACATATGTCAATTTTTTCTCTTTTTTATTTACATTATTACTCATTTACCACACTTTACCCATTTTTTAACCATTGAACATGAGTCAAAGTGTTTCTCTCAGTCACTGTTCCGCATCCCCCTTCTCACTCACATGTAAATGCAGTATTAATATATTATAAAAGAGAAAATCATGAAATTGGCCAACTGCTGAGGAATAAAAGCTAGAAAGATCCTGGCTCCATATCAACCTGAAGCCTTCTTTTAGTACCACTCAGACTGGAAGAACCTTCAACAAATCATTTATTATTAGGATTTCAATAAATATTGTGTTGAAAATGGTTATTATGTCAAATAAATTTGAGTCCAAAAAGTTTCTCAATCACTTCTTAAATTCTGTCTCTACTTGATATTTATGATATTTGGAGTCTAGTCAACATGACTTCACAATATTTTACAAAAATATTTAATTCTATTAAAAAACATACCAGGTGGGTCTAATGCTATGTTGTGGCTCCAGATGGAACATGAAAATTCAGGAATCAAATGAAAGTTTTCCATTAAAGATGGCTGAAACCTTGGAGATACTGAGATGTGCACATAAAAGAAAAATAGATTTGACATATAGAGTATTAAATTAAGCTAGTGATTCTGAACCTGAAGAATCTTCCCCAGTTTACTGATTTTTATCCCAGGCCCCTTAAACCTCCTGTTATTCCCCCCAACCTTTGGGTAAAAATTTTCAATGTTTATCTACCTCCATGATGGGTCTGACCATAATATGTAAGCGCACTGTTTTGAGATCATGGAAGAAGGAAATAACATTTACAAATACCTTAAATTTAGTCACCTTTTATCAGAAGAGGTTATGAAACTTGAATCATAACTCCATGATGATGCTGAAAAAAATTCTTTAAGACTGATCAGACAAAATTTGATTAGAAAATATGAAGGCATGTAAGGAGGGATGTACTTTATATTCTCAAAGAATTTTATTCTATAAAAATTTTAGTGTTCTTTACTTATAAATTTTACATTCTTTTTAATACTTCTTTTTGTCTTGTTGTGTCACAATTCCTTTTCCCTTCCATTGAGACTAGACTTTTTTTTGCTTTTGTCACTTCAACATACAATTCCAGTTTTTTTTAATAATTTGATAAGCATGCAAGCAACTATAAGATGAAAAGAACTCTTTGGAATATTTCAAACTCAAAATAGGAATAACTCATGATTATGTTGTGGTATGCCTGCAGCCAAGAGTTGTATGCATAAAGTAAGGAGAAGTCATCTGGCACATTGAAGGATCATATTTTTTGCCTATCATGGCTAAGGATTCATGTAAAAATTATGAGGATTTGATTTTCAAATAGCTGAGGCTTTTCTCTTTAATTTATGTCCAGATGATTTTTTAGTTATTTTTGTGATTTATGGCAGCTATTTGGGTGATTGTTATTCTTGTCTCTGTCAGTTTTAAGGTTTAAAGGAATTTTTTAAAAGATTATGGTCCAGGATCAACAGGAAAATATGTGACTGGTAAAGGTGTAGATAGCCGAACACTATTAACCACACTAAAACGCTTAGCCAATTCGTCAATGTAAGATTCTTGTGTGAGAGAAATAAAGTTGACGTGATAAAAAATTTTGATACCAAGATGATAAGTGGGATTATCAGTCCATTTGACTTTGAAATGTTCACAGAGATTTTGATGAAATGTTTTAACACAAGAAGTTGAGTTGGAAAACACAAGACCATCATCAACATGTAGATGAACAAAGATAAAATCATTTTTATCACGAAAAATAAATAGTGATTCATCTCCTTCCGCTTCAATAAACTATAATTTAGTCATGATTTCAACAAAACGTTCTTTCCATTGTCGAGGAGCTTGACATGTTCCATAAAGTGATTTTCGTAATTTCCACACCTTATCTTGACCACCAATCTCATACCCTTTAACTTGAGTAACAAATACATCATCCTTCATGACACCATGAAGAAATGCAGTTGAAATGTCGAATTGTGAGATGTGCCAATTTTTGGCCGCAGCAAGAGAGATTAGCAACCGAAATGTTTCAGTCCTTGCCACCAATACATATGTCTCACCATAGTCTATACCGGCTTTCTGAAGATTACCCAGTGCCACCCACCTAGCTTTATACCTAGTCACTCGACCCAATTCATCACGTTTTTTAGTAAGAACCCAAGTTCCTCCAATAACTTTCATATCCTTGGATTTATTCACAAGATCACCAACTTGATGTTCACAGAGAGACTCAAACTCTTCATCCATAGCTTCTTGCCACAATTCAGCATCAGGACTATTAAAAGCTTGCTTATAGGTCGGATTATCGGGTGTAAAAGTGGCAGCAAAACCATAGTAAGAAGGCATCTTTCTGATACGAATAGTTCTACTATTTTGAGTATGAGATCCAGATACCTCCGAATCATTTTCATCACTTGGTGAAACATCAGCAGTTAGTTCAGGAGTATGTCTATGCATGGTAATTTTCAGACGTTTCCGTGAAGTTTGTGATTCATTGGCTCTGTCACTGCATGAGTCCTGTTCACTCCCTGGGACAGGAGGCGGAACAGGATCAGCAGGGACATCATTACTAGATGAGATCACTGGTGTGATAGAAAAAGGTGCAGAAGAATAATTAGATTCCTTAGACAGAGTAATTTCAGTAGAAAGAGGAAGAAAAGTATAGTCGGGAACATGAATTTTGGTGGAGTTCTTGCAAAAATAATTTTTGGATTCAAAACATTTGATGTTTCTGGAAAAATTATTTTTCCTCGCTTTCTATCATAAAGACGATAACTTTTTGAGTTTGGTTCAAAACCCACAACAGCACATTCAACACCCCTAGACTGAAGTTTGCTTGAGCGAATTTCTTTGTCATTTAGTCTAATAGCAAGAGAGCCAAAACGTTTTATGAAGTCATAATCAATGGAGTGACTTCCATGACCGGGTATAAAAGAGTTAAGTTTTTCTTTTGGCGCACAAAATTTCAATTTGGAGTGAGGTAACAAATTTAAAAGTGTATTGCAACTCATAGCACATTCACCCCACAGCTCAGCTGGACACTCGCAATCAATTAAGACAGTACAAACTTTATCGATGAGTGTTTTATTGAACCTTTCAGCAACAGAGTTGTGTTGAGGGGTTCTGGCAGGAGCCTGCTCTCGAGTAATACCACAATCATTCAAATGCTTGACAAATTGTCCTAAACCATATTCACCACCCCTATCAAACTTTAGATATTTAATTTTTCTTTCCAACTTATTTTCAATGTCATGTTGATATTTAAGAAAATTGACAAAAACATCTGATTTAGATTTCATCAAAAAAATTGTTGAATATCTCGTACAATCATCAATGAATGTTAAAATATATCTGCAACCACCAAGAGTAGGAGGATCAATTGGTCCAACCACGTCCGAGTGGATCCTGAACAAAGGTATTGTAGAGGTAGGAAAAACAGATAAAAAGGGACGTTTAACAATTTTTCCTTTAGCACATGTGATGCAATCAAGATGTTCGTCAATAAAATCAATTTTTCTTGAGTTGAGAAAATGATTAAGAGTCTTGGTGTTCAGATGTCCTAAACGTGTATGCCAATGACTTAGTGTCAGTTTAGGAGAGGAGGTTATATAGGCAGTTTGACTAGCATACCACAGATTTTGCCTTTGTCCTTTATGCGAAAATTTAGCAACTAAAGTGTTGTTAGAATCAAAAATTCTCGTAATATCTGGTGCAAAATTTATAGAGAAACCTAGACGATTTAATTTGTTTACAGAAATTAAATTAGTCGACAGATTTTTCACGAAGAGTACATTTCGAAGGACCAGTGAGTTTGCAATAAGAAGATTGCCACTGAAGTATGCAGTCAAAACTTGAGTTCCAGCAGTATTGATTTTTGCAGGTGTAACAAGTTTCGTGATATTCGTAAGTATCCTCTTATCATTAACCATATGACATGTTGCACCTGAATCAAAAACAAATCCAGTCCCATCTTTTTCAGAGTTAGTCATATATGCAGACTCCTCAAGACCATCAATTTCCACAAGTGACACGGATTCAGTTAACTCCTCAGCAGGTTTTGCACTATCGTTTGATGAAACTTTCAATTTTTTAAGTTGTTCTCTCAACTGTGTAATGCAATTTTCATCTGTATGACCAGTATGCCCAAGTCGACACTTCAAATTTTTTTTCTCTTTTTTAGCCGGTGATGATGATCTTGGCTTAACTTTTTTCTTCTGCTGTTCGGCTTTCATCGCAGTTGTACTTTCTATATAATCTGTTTCTCTCTGTCTACGATTCGCTTCAGATTTCAAATGCTCATAAATGTTTTCAAGCGTGAGTTTTTTGAAATTCTGAAAAAGATTTTGCATAATACCAATCATAGACTCATGATGAACACTTTTTACAAGAATCATTGCCCTGATTTTTGATGAGATAACTAGCTCCGTATCACTTGAGGCACTGTCCATCAATAAATTCTCGATTTCTTCAAATTTAGACAGATGTTCCCTCAAAGAAGATATCCCATCCCATTTCAGATAAACGAGTTGATCGAGTAAATCAGAAACCGTAGATGCATTACCCTCACAGTAATCAGTTAAGATTTTATGATAGGCAGCATAAGTTGAATCAGCTTTTGACACCAACAATGAATCTCTAGTGTTAACAGCATTAATCAGTATTAGACGTGATTTGGCTTCTCCCCTTCTCCAATCAGTTGGACTTGCATCATTTGGTTTCGTAGCAGAATTAATATGATGTAGAAGATCCAAAGATTCGAAATAAAACTCAATCATTGACTTCCACAGAGAGACGTTTCCACTTGTGAGTATAGGAACTTTAAGAAGTTTGTCTGAGGATTGATCGGTCATGGCGGAGTAGGTATATGGCGTGTTTTTCTGCGGTTGGGTATGAGATTCAGTTGCTGGTTGATAGTTAGACGGCGTAGTTGTATTATCAGTTCCAGCGTGTGATGAAGTTGGTGATGTGGGTATATCTCCAGCTGTCGTGGACATATAGTAGTCTATTCAGACTTTTAATCTATCAATGATCCAACCTTTATTTAATGTGCAATAAACACTATTAGTT
This sequence comes from Hemileia vastatrix, assembly GCA_030280995.1. Taxonomy (NCBI): domain Eukaryota; kingdom Fungi; phylum Basidiomycota; class Pucciniomycetes; order Pucciniales; family Zaghouaniaceae; genus Hemileia; species Hemileia vastatrix. Next base: position 13,253,513 of record JASXTE010000010.1, on the reverse strand, counting down.
ATATGCCACGAGCTGAATACCTGAGTGATAGGTTTTATCAATCACCTTTATTTAATGTGCAATAAACACTATTAGTTATATTCCACGAGCTGAATACCTGAGTGATAGGTTTTATCAATCACCTGTCCCAGTGAATGATTAAGCCACGTATTCAGTTCGTATATAAGTAATGCCATTTAAGTGCGATATAAAATAAAGAGATAAGAGAAAACAAAGAAGATCAGTAAGTATTGTTCGTTGTAAAATAAATGTATTGGATCGCTTTTGATAATTGTAATAACAATAATAGTAATGATATCAATAACTATTTACCTTTATTTAATGTGCAATAAACACTATTAGTTATATGCCACGAGCTGAATACCTGAGTGATAGGTTTTATCAATCACCTACAATCATTATGTATGTTAGTTAACGACTAATATATATCTACTCTATAAAATAGATCTACCTGTCCCAGTGAATGATCAAGCCACGTATTCAGTTCGTATATAAGTAATGCCGTTTAATTGCAATATAAAATAAAGAGATAAGAGAAAACAAAGAAGATCAGTAAGTGTTGTTCGTTGTAAAATAAATGTATTGGATAGAGACATGAGTACTGAGTCATGACTATATATACCAACATCATACAAGTACATACTAACTGATCGATCAGAAAATAAATATATAATTTATCAACATCTACACATAATCATGGATTAAGCAAATAACATAGATGCCACAATAATTATAATAATAGTTAACAGTCTATTTCTTCAACATCCTTTAACAAGGAATACCCAGTAGTACTTCTAGAGAGCTTGGGATTTAGTCTCTTTTTTATTTCTAAATGATATCTTTGAGATAGTTAAGATTTGGGTGTTAATTTTGTGATTTTCAGTTTTTTTTAGTTTACTAATTTATTATTTTTTTTGTTTTGTGGTGGAAAGGCCAGGTATTTTCCAATGGCATTCTACTGCCTTCCCATGGCACAGTTTCTAACAGCACACTATGGAAAAGCATGGCACATTTTCCAACAGTGTGTCATGGAACATTGTGCCATGATATAATATAAGAGAGATATAGGAGGTTATCATCAGTTAAACATAATCTGTTGTTTATAGTTAATTAGTTAGTTAATCAGGAATCTGTTTACAAGTCAATAATTATTACTATTCTATAGTATTAAATATTTTATCTGAGTAATTCTAGGGTTAGTATAAGACTTCTTCATATAATTAGACTAGAATTTTTATTTTCTTTCTTTTGAGAATATCACAGTATTTATTTATATTTTTTCTGGATTTCAAATCTCAGTCCAAGTTTGCTGCTTTAAGATAGTTCCATGTTACTTTTCTAGAAAGAAAGGGATTTTTCTGCATTCTCCAACTCTTCCAGGCTCTGCTTTTAGAAAGACAACTGTAAGAGTTTTGCTACAATGTCTATACCCAACTTCACATAATAGAGGTTTTCTGTTGTGAAAAATCTGTACTTAAATTTTGCAAAAAAGTCACTTACTTCAAAAATGTGTGTCAGTTCTGGTGTTGTGGTAGCCTAAAGTTTAGTATGGCACCTAAGTACCTAAATGGAGTTATTACGGCGTGCAAGATTGGCATTATTATTTTTTTTTAAAAAAAAGGGGGGTTTTATTAAATTTATTTGAGTCTTAAATATAAAGAAATTCGGTTAAAACAAATGCCTACACGAAAACCATTTATTTTACAGAGAAAACTTATTTTTACGGTCTGAAGAATTTATAAGTATCAAGTCGAGTCACTCAAGAACCTTGGGAAATTTTCCCAGAATTTTTACTATTTTTCTTATATTTTTAAATGAATTTTAAAGTTTTATAGAAATATTTACGTTTTCAGAAATTACTTAAATTTGATGAATTTTCACGAGGTAATTAGAGCTGCGCAGACTACGAAAATTAGTTTGGAATATAAAGGGGAAGTAGCTCCATCATGTGTAATTCTTCTAGATATTTTATTATAGTTTTTAAGGTTCTAATTGAGTCCGGAAGTCCGGACGGACTCCGTACGGGCTCCGGGTTGACTCTGGGAGAGCTCTGGAGGGGAAAACTTAGGCACGTGACTAGGAATACTTAAGCGCATCTCAAACTCGAAATTGAGGGGGGGGGATACATCATACAGCTTAATCATTGACCACCACAGTCTCATTTTTTATTACTCAACAAATTAAATAAATTGTAATACCCTTATAACTTTATATTTTATATATAACATTTTAGAAATACTACTCAACAATTTAAATCACACTTCATACAGGGTATCTTTAGAAAGGTCTTCATCACTGGGACTTGATTATTGCTGTCTCATAAAAACTCAAATTATTATAAAAACATAAAAGTCAATCTTTTCAGATCTTTCACTGGTACACCTTAATTGTTGTTATCAGTATTTCTTTCTCAACAGCCACATTCTTTAAATCTCAATAAGCGCTTAACATATCAGGGTTTCATTATTTTTAACAATCAGATTCAAGTAGACTGGTTAGCTTAGTGATTTAGAATTCCCATTTTGTTATTTTATTGGAAGGACGGGGTTTTCAGCTAAATCCACACATCTCCTCCGGATTCTGCTTACAGCAAGGCGGCTGTAAGAGTTTACCTTACCATAGCGTCAAATAAGCACTTTTTGCAAAATTTTATTTCACAATCACATTTTGGCCACAAAATACCTTCCTTTATCACCTCATCCCTGTGAAATTTTACACACATATCACCCTCTCTACCCAACTATTCTTAGCACACACCCCTCACTGAAATCTGCAACATTTTATTGTCACAATTTTGAATTTTTTTAAATTTCCTTAGTCAACACTTCTGACTCAAATATTTATCTTTCTCATCACAGAAAACTCATTCCCTTTCATCAATTGACTCATCACCTTTACCAGCTAAATTTTTCATCCTTTCCTGCATCTTGTGGTTTTTGAGATATTGGCCTTAAAATTTGAGCATTTTTTTTCACTATTCATAACACATTCTTTATGCCTTTTTCTTTCTCCATATTCAATTTCCTTTAAATCCCAACTTCACTCTTTCTCACTCTATTTTTTCCTACCTTTTCATAAATGTAAGTGTCATATCCTTTTTTTATGTCTTTCTGATATCTTTTTCATTCTATAAATAATGCACCATTCTATCAATACAGGACACTTTTTTGGATAATGGATTGAACCACTGTTGTTGTCATTTTCACTATCACTTCTCAAATTTATATGCAATTTTTAAAAAATAGTTTAAATTACAGTTGGTTTTTTTTCAAACTTTTCTTTCTTTAAACTGAAGACTCTTCTGAGGCCTACATTTCATTTCACACAAATTTTTTTGAATTTTTTTCAGTGGTTGCTGAGATATTAACCTTTAAGGTTGAGCCTATTTTGCACAATTTTTACTTTTTTTGTCTGATATTACATAATGAGATAAAACAGCTTCTAAAATGCTTATCTGATAAGTATCTAGGTTTTTAGCATTCATTCAAGTACCTGATTATTAGATTTGGAATTGCATTTGACACTTCTTCAATTATTTTTTCAACAACACTTGAGTCAATCTTTTGTCAAATTTTGTGAACTAGGTCTCATTTTATATCATGAAGCAACCCTTCAATATATATATATATGACACTTCTGTGGATAATGATACACTTATTGAACCCCTAATTTTTTCATTTTCATTATCACTTCTTAACATTTTATGTAATATTTAAAAAAAAAGTTGGAGTTATGGTTAGGTTTATTTAAATCTCATGTCCTTTTAACTAAAGATTATTCTGAAGCCTACCTTTCATATATTGCAAATGGCTTTGAATTTGGTTCAATGGCTACTGAGATATTGGCATCTAAAGTTGAAACTTTTATTTCACTATTTTACTTTTTTTTGTTTTGATATCACATACTTTACAAATAGAGCTTCTGAATTGCCTATAAAATGATAATTTGAATATTTTTAACATTAATTTTGCGTTTCAAAAAAAATCATAAGTTTACTGGTTTCATTTGCACTCTTGATGACTTTATTGCATTTATTTTAGCACAATTTTTGTCATATTTCTGGCTTGTATTTTTCGGTTTATCATTGTGGGATTATATTAAAAGAAGTGAGAATTCTATTTTTATAAATTTTTTATAAATATATTAAATTTTTGTATTTGTATTATGGAATCATTCTGAGTCAAAAAAAAAAATATATACAGTTATTTATCATTATAGGGAGAATCATCAAACAAAATGAACTCCCCCTGTTTCAAAATAATGTGATAACTTCACTCATCATGGCAGTACTTTTCAAATCAATCAAGACGTAATCAATAGAGTGAGTAAGGTAAGAATAGAAGATTTTTTCTCCCTAAAAGGTTAGGTATAAATGAAAATTATGGTTCCTAAGAATTTTTTTGATTTTTCTCTTTCAATGTCATAATTTAACATACCTAAGTCATTTATCCACTGCAATTACTTAAGGCTTTAAACTATCAAGTTATGCTGCTGTATTATCATGTCTACATTAATTTGTGACACTTTTTCTTGAATTTATTTGTGATTCACATTTATTTTCTTAAAGTAAAATTAATTTATCTTTGTATCTTTCCCTGAATGACTTGTTTATTGTTAATTTATGGCCTAAAATTGAAATTTGGAAATCTGGATCCCCTACTAGGATAAAGTGCAGGGGGAGGTATTGCCATTTTTTCTTTGACTTGAGAATTTATTAAAAAAATTTAGATAAAATCAATTAACTTTATTTTAGATTTAAAAAATTGAAAGGAATATAAATTTGACATTAGAGATGTAAAATTTTTTGCACTTACATGGATGCATTTTACATTAAAAACACAAATTTAACAATGTAAAACATTTTCTTAGTATATAACTAAATTTTTTTGACAAAAAATATGATCAAGTTACGAAAAATTCTTGCACATAAAAAGTATTTGTTAAGATGAACTTTGGCACTCATTAAGCCAGGAAAAGAATTCTATCTTATTTTTCCATCAAAGTAATTGTTTCTGTTCTGACTCAATAGAATCATTGCAGCATCACCAAAACCAATTTATCCTGTGAACCCTCTTTTCAAAATAACTGATATTATTCAAGTCACTCTTCTTTGGTGAGCTAAGAAAGCAATTTAGAATGTATGAAAAGAATAGAGGTGATGCATTGTTTTGTATAGCTACTAATTGAGCCATACCCTATAAATAAAACATTTTCCAAATATTTCAGATATTTAGTGTTAGAATTTGAGTTTAATATTTAATTTAAATTTTTGAAATAAAGTGACAACAATGGGCCAATGAAATAATAAATGTAAAACAATAAAATTATTGTAATAATAAATTTAAAAAGGGGACAAAAGCCCAATGTAAGATGATGATGATGGTTGGCCGGAGGTAATAGTCCAACAGTGAGGCTTATTTGGTGGTGCAGGGGTTAACACCCAAGTTGATGAAGATCCAGGAAAAATGGCCAGAGTTGATGGTGATGCTGGGAAAAAGGCCAGTGTGATAATGGTTCTGGGAAAAATAGCCAGTATTGATTATGATGCACAGGAAAATGTCCAAATTGAATGATGATGTGGGGACAAGCACCTGTCTTAAATTGATGATTCTGGGAAAATGGTGGGTCATAACTATGGAAATGAAGGGGAAAATTGCCTAACTTAAAATGATGGTGGTGGGACAATGGCCAGACTTGGATGTTTTAGAAAAGCAGGAAATGGTGCAAAAGATCTCAGGGCTTATTGTAAATTCCTGTAAAGCTCTTATAACAATAGATAAGATGTCCTATTAGTGAACTTTTCCCTGTCTCTCCTAGAAAAGTGATCTCTGCCAAAATACCTTATAACAATAGATAAGACGTCCTATTAGTGAACGTTTCCATGTCTCTCCTAGAGAAATGATCTCTGCCAAAATACCTAAAAAGGTGAAAAATAATCTTTGAGCGAAACAAACAGAGATCATCTAATTACAATGAGTATCAACCTTATAACAATAGATAAGACGTCCTATTAGTGAACGTTTCCCTATCTCTCCTAGCGAAGTGATCTCTTCCAAAATACCTATAGACAGTACATGAAAGAAACCACAAAATACAACATTAACAAAAAGACAGGTTTAATCATTAGAAAAATATCTAACCTATAAAGGTGAAAAATAATCTTTGAGTGAAACAAACAGAGATGAAAATAAACAATGATAATCTATCAATATATCTAGTGATTTCGCTCAAAGGAACTATGGTTATAAGATTGATAGCACAAACAAGCATACTGTATCATTGAGCATTCCACATGTCTTGTCATGACAATCAAAGTATCACATAATAGTGATCACATCACATAAGTAGAGGATACTACAACTGAATTATCAAGAAGAATAGAAAATCAATGATCACGTATTTTCACACTTATAATGATTGGTGAGAGAAAAAAAAGTGGCATTAAACAAATAAGTGTCACAATCTTTTATGCTCCCCAATCATTAATAGGTGTGTGATGGAAACAAACTAGGGCTAAATTATGTGAGAGAATCTTTTAAATAAATAGATATATCTTTATATATATGTTTGTATATAGATGTTGTATTTTATGTTTTATATGTATGCTTATAAGAATTTGTGTAGTAATGAGTGTCATGAAATTTTATATGCTGCATTAAATGGCAGAAACTAGTCAATAGGAAGAGAAAATAGATAGAGATAGATTAGGTCATTATTGGAGAGAAAACAAGTTACTGAAGGAGTCTAACATGACCCTTAAATTCTGACATGAAGTACTTGTGGATTTCTGGGAAGAAGGTAAAGTTTCCTGGCCATTTTTGATATGTAAACAAAGTCTTTTTCATGATCAGAATAAAAATCAAAGAGGTGATCAAGAGCTATGAAGTTTATTACTTGATGTGTTTTATCATGATTTGAGAACAAGGAAGGCATAACTCTTATATGGTAAAAAAAGGTTAATGTTGTACTATACTTTTAGTTATGAAGTGTTATTCTGTAAAGTGCTGTGTGCGAATGGGATGATTCTGAAAAATCAGTTAAATGGGACTTTATGGTGAAATCAGCCATTTTGCTTGAGAAAGTGTGGATTTGAATGAAATACATGACTTATTTCACTTTTGAAATACACCAGTGTTGGGGTTAGTGTGCTTTGGAAATCTGCATTTAGATAAGTGTGGATTTTCTGGGACTTACAACTCTTAATATTTTTTACATTATCTGTTCTTAAATTTAAGATAAATCTCACAAACAATATAGTAAAAGCCCTATTCCCAAAAAAGCTAACCATTTGTGCAAAAAACACATTTTTATTTATCAGCATTCATTGTGAAAGTTATTAAAATCATGTTTGTATCAAACATTGCATTTCTACCCTTTCCTTTGTTGATTTATTCTGACTTTCATGTATCTGTCCGAATACAGGCATATCCCACATTTTTAAATTAAACATATAGTCATTATGGATTTTATAGAAGATATTGATACATAATTTAAAAAATTATGATGAAAAAAGTTGGTTGTACTCCTTTCTGATTTAGTCAAGCATAGATTTCAGCTATAGTCTTTTAATAAACTTCCATATCATGATTTTCTTCTCCAGATGTGCCGGGAGGAATGAAGAATGGGATTTGGTCGAGAGTTTGCAAGTTGATGAGATGACAAGCAGTGAAGGTGTTACCTAGCTCTAAAATTCACTCTATTTTGATATCGTGAATTATTATCAACAAAAAATGAAACGTCTCACAGGATTTTAGAGAATTGCAGGAGAAAGGGGGAATTCGGCATATTTTATAACAAAGTTATTTTACTACAAGTCATCGGAGCCTGTTTTTTATCAATAAATTAAAGGATGATTCATGGTTTTACTTCTAATAATTAATAATTACAGGTAGCAGTATCTTTATGACAGGTATTGGCCTGGCAAGGATAATATTAAATATATTTCATGGGACTGGCAATAGCAGATGAGAGCAAGTGCCAGGTATGATGTGAGGTATGATGGGCAAGTTGTGATAAACAATGCGATTTGAGTCATGGGAGCTATTGGGAAAATGTTAACCTGTTTTTTTGATAATTGTCTTGCGCTGACATTATCGAGTGATTGGTGTTTTTTTTATTTTTTTTATTTCTTACAATCTCACTCAACAAGGAGCATGAAGGCATATAAAGAAAACTAGGAGTAGGTAAATATAAGGCAGGATAAGGTGAGGGAACATTAGTGCACTAAATAGAGTGATTGGTAATTAGAGAAGATTGTGGTCAAGGTGCACCGGAGTGTTTAACAAACGGGCCGTGGAGAGTTAGCTTTACACTAACTTACAGACCCTAATTTGGGGAGTAAAGGTAGCGTTTGTGGATTGGTCTACATTAGCCTACATTTTATGGCTTAATTGTTTTTGGCGTTTCGATATATAGGTGACCATTGTACTCGCTCTCAGACTAAAAATATATAAAAAATTATAAACAATAAACAATAAACAATAATAATTAGGTGATACCCAGGTTAAGCATCATAACTTGTTAACCACAACCCAATTACAGTCCAACAAAAATCATTAAAATGAGTATCAATACTTTTTCACGATCTTCGTATAGGCTGTGAGCTAACAGTCACCAGCACAGTTCACTTTCAAATCAACATTTCTAACAAATAATAATGATTTTTATCAAGTGTTATCGGGTATTGGAACAGGATCATTAGTAGGCTTCTTACAGTCAAACCTAAACGACCAAACCCCGTTATAGTTACCACAACTTGTCTCTATATTTGGACAGGTTAGATTATCTTTGAATTGGGCTCCGCACCGATTGTCGCTGTAAGCCATTACTACGCAGCGATCTATAAGTCCTCTCTCCACATTCAATTCTATTGAGTGACCGGCGGCGCGACCGTTTACAGTGAAGCATCGAGATTTCCACTCCTTATATGGAATACCAGCCCATGATACATTTTTTCCCCGACAGTTTATTTGCGAGGAAACTCTTATTACTCCTTCCTGGCTATAGCCCGCCAAAAGCAACATGAATGAGATCATACTAGATAAAATCATTCTTAAGAGCTTTAACAAATAAGGTAAAGAAGGGGGTTAGAGAATATTGCTAGAACTCTTCAAAAAAATTAAATTATAAAATCTACAAGGGTGAAAAGCTTAAAAAACAAAGATCGATACCTTAATTGATAGCTTTAAAATCCCAAGAGAGCAAAACACTCTTCTGAGTAGATGATTTATTAGGATATCTGAAGATCAAAAATGCCCTTCATCAGTTTTATTCTACCTATTATAATAGGATGGCGAGCGATAGCGAAGCCAAACCTGAAGAAATCAACGATGAATAAGGCTTATTCAAACAATTGACGAAGTAATGAGTGAAATATCTTCAATAAATGAAGAGATGTAAATTGTAAAGGAGGGCTGGCAATGATTATGAACGACCGGGAAATTCAGCGCGTAAAAAGGGAGAAAGTGATACAGCGATTACCTAAGGTATTACATATCACGATGAATTATCCCAGTTACTTGGTTACTTATAACATACCATGAAAAGAATAGTGGCTGGATATGGTCTAACATTTGACGTGTTGACGCAAGCGAGATGGAAAATTGAATTAAGATTTTACAATAGTTGTGCAAAAGATTTTTTTCGGAGGCCTAAAAGGGAACACCTTTTTTTGCTGCTTCGGAAACCATCAATCTATTCTTAGCGTCATTCGGTCACTTTCACCTTAACCAGCTACCGGAGCAATAACATTGACTTCACACTGTGTGCAAATAAGGGAAGATTACCAGAAACCCCCCATCATAGGGTCACTACGCACCAAGTAAGATATGCCTGATGGGGATATCCAGCGCGAGTTGGGGTTATTGTAGGGAGAAACATAAGGATAGAAAAATATGTGCGAGAAAGATATGTGAAAGGAAAATATGTACAAAAAAAATATGTGAGAAAAATAAGTGTAAGAAAAATATCTTGCAACCATGGGAAATTTTGTTTTTTAATTTTTTTTTTCTCCAAAAAAATGATTTTTTATTTCATTTTTTCAGTTTATCAGTTTTTTTACAATATTTTTTTTGAAAATAAATTCTCATGGTTGCAAATGATTTTTCTTACACTTACTTTTTGCACACATATTTTTCTTGCACTAAATAGGGGGTATCAATGTTGACCGATCCGCAATTCAATTAATTGCGGATAAAAATCCTTATACCCCAATTATCTTCTGCAATTATTTTTGCTAATAATTGGGTTATTAGACACTTTACGTTGTAGACAATCCTATAGTACTAGCTATAGGCCTTGACAAAGGGAGTTGGAGAAAAACCAGAGAGAAAATCCCCTGTCCCTTTAGAAAAATAGAGTGAGATTTACTTGCTAAAGTAAGTTAGTTCCTGTTTTGCTAAAGCTCCTGTTTAACACACTTGACTGCTTGATGAGCCAAGAAAGTAGTCCCCAGATAGACTACCAGACCAAAGAACTGAAATGTAGAACAAAGTCCACACCAGAGACAGCAAAGATACTTGATGTAGGCTGCAAATCCACACCAGAGACAGCAATAATACTTGCTATAGCTTGCAAGACTATAACAGAGAAAACAGTTGCCAAAGTTAAGTTAAATGAAGAACTTACTTGCAACAAACACAGCCAATTGTGGCCAGAAAACAGTGAAAACTGAGTGAGGAACAATGAGATCACCTCCGGATGGTTGTATGATGATTAAGGTTGCCCCAAACTGTCATCTCACTATGTACACACAGACCACTAACTAAGAGCCCATGCGCACCCACCAATCTGGCGCCTGTACCCGCCAAATTGCATAAAAAACCCTCCTGGAGCGCTCCCCAACCTCCTAAAACAGAGGCGGGCGGGCCGCCCGACGTCGGAGATGCCGCCTGAAGCGGCCCAGCCTCCCTGAAGCCAGAAAACCAATAAAAACCACTAATCTACTTAGAAAAATTAGCTACAACTACTAAAACCTTTAAAACACGGAATTTCACTATAACAACATTGGGACATGAAATATAGAGAAAAATTAGCTCTATCCAATGGTACTAAGCACTTAACCCTAAGACTTAAGGTTAGCCCGTAAAACACGAAAAACAAAATTAAACAGCAATCTTTTATAAATGAAAAATGAGGAAAAGACCCCTTAAAACTCAGAATATGAAAAATGTCTACAAGACATAAAATATAGAAAAAAACCAGGGCTATCCAATGATAGTACCCACATACCCGCAGACCCAATATCCACGGAATAAAACCAGAAAAATACCCAATTCTTTTACAGATGTCAATTAAGACATGCACAAACCGCGCCAAATCACACAACAAAGGCCCCTGCCAATGTTGGAAGACCACACCCTCCCTCCAATTGAGAATCTCCACATTCTTTCTTCATCCAACCACCATGTTTAACCTTCTACCCAAATCTGCCTCTGAAATGGGCCCTTGCCAATACTCACTACGCAATATAGGGGGTGGACTTGCTAGCAAGTTCTCAACCTGAACTCAGATGGAACTCAGATGGAACTCAGACTGAACTCATACAGAACCCATACTGAACTCTACTTGAACACCCACCTAAAACTGTTCTACTGAGTGGTGTTCATCCCTGATTGTATGGTTCCTTTATCAATAGCTCAATGTGTGTTCAATCTATGGTGAGTTTGGGTCCAAGGTTGCGGACTTGCTAGCAAGTCCGCCCCCCATATTGTGTGGTGACTGCATCAACAATAATTTAATCTGCGCCATGACACCACCTGTCCATCCATACAGAACGTCCTGCGATGTCTGCCAATCCAGAAAGAAGACCTGCCACAGACCTGGTCCACTTTCTTCCACAACAGATTCACCTCCACCTCAACCTGGTCCTTCTTCTGCCAGCACCAAAAGATCTAGGCCATCCATCCTGATACCCAGATTAATCAAAAAGCTCCACCCTTCCCAGAAGAGTGCCACAACCCATAAAACAACTAGTTCGCCCATCCCTGGTCCATCTGATGGTAAAGAACATTCATTTCTTCCATCAACTTTAAAACTGATAACTTCTCAGTTCCTTCCTCTTCTGATAGTGATGATAACAATGTAGGATCCATTGCACCACCAACACCAACACACTTGCCCACTATCAAGGCCAAGTTCCAACAACACACATCTCAACAGAAACAACTTCTGCTTCACTACTTCCAATCTACTCCTGATAGAGATCCACAGGACATTGAGAACAGAAGACACCTCATTCACCAGTTCAAGGCTAATTCTGAACACTTCATTTCATCTCTTGATTCCCTCTGTAATTCCACTAGTACTTGAGTTTGATTCAGAAAAGAAAAATTGACAAAATACTCTATAGGATGTAACCACAAACAACCCTCAGTTTTAAGTCTTGGGGGACCATCCTCATTTTATAGTCTTGGGGGACTCAAAAACCGTCAGTTTAAAGTCTTGGGGGACTCAAAAACCTAAATCATAACCCCAGAACCAGAGATCAACCACATTAAGACACAGAGAAAAAACTAACATTCTGGGGTAATTGTAAATAGAGCTGCCAGCCCATCAATTACCCCCAAACTTGCCTTTGCTGAATTTGGAGGCTCCCCCTGTGGATACCCTCCACCAATCTTTCAAAACCAACTCCAACAACAAAATTTTTTTCCTCAGTTTATAGTCTTGGGGGACTTACAACCCTCAGTTTAAAGTCTTGGGGGACTAACACAGTGTTCAGTTTAAAGTCTTGACGGACTAATCTTGATAAAATCTTGAAACCAGCCAGTTTAAAGTCTTGGAGGACTAACAGAAACCAAATTTCAGTTTAAAGTCTTGATCAACTGACTTGATAATATAGTTTTTTCAGTTTAGGGTCTTGATGGACTGACTTGATAATATAGCTTTTTCAGTTTAGAGTCTTGATGGACTGACGGAATTTTGCATAAAATGGACGCAGCCAATTTCATGCAGCACACCTCTACAGCCAACCTGCTAAACTTCCACCTTCACTTCATCATCTACCCATCACTGACAAAAATCTCCTCCTATCCCTTTTCATCATCTTTTCTCACCACAGATCATGGCTGGATCTCCTGATGTTAACCCTTCTACTCTCCCTTGCTTCACTGCTCCCAAGGACTATGCCTGCAAACAGTGCATCCACATGTGCAGACCTTGCACATTCACTCTTCCAAATCCTGAATCCAAATTCCACAACAGGGCTTGTGACTCTTGTTATTTCAAAAAGAAAAGATGTGACAGAGACGCCAACTACCCTATTCCTCCGCCTTCTCCTTCTCACAAATACATCTCCAGATCCCCTATCAGATCCCCAGAGCTTGGTCCTTCCTCTTCCTCTCTATCTTCTGCTCCTTCCAGAAGATCCAGAAGCTCAGCTTCCCGCACTCTTCCCAAAAGACCAGCCTTAGCCTCACAAGAAACTGCTTTTATCTCTGCCAAATTAGCTCCAAAAGCTTCAAAATCAACTCCCAGGCTTCTAGAACGCGTCTAGGCGGCCCGCCCGCCTCACCAAACAGTGAAAATCAGAGCCAAAACCTCCAAAAACTGCCAGAAAACAGCCAAATTCATCCAGACAACAACAAAAACTCAACCCAACTACCTCCTAATGCTCCCAGAGCAATGCAATCCACCCATCCAAAGTCCAAAAGCACCAAAATTTACCAGATTTCTAAGAGAACTGCCAGAGAACCCCAAGAAGAAACCAGAACACCACACACTGCTCCACAACAACAACTTCGTCCCCAACTAAGACAAAGAAACTACACCTCTCCTCTGTCAGCCAACTACTCTTCTGACAGTTCCATCTCTTCAAATTCTCCATCCAGAAGAGAGCAGTCTGCTTCCAAATCCCCCTCTCCTGCTCCATCCTTTAACAACCCTGGTACTCCATCACCAGCACCTCCTCCAGCTGAATCCAACAGAAATAACAACCACAACAACAACAATCTCACTGCTCCAACTAGGCCCCAGTAACATAAGCATCCCAGTTCACCTTCTCAGGATCCTTCAGAGGAAGACCATTAGAATCCATATCTTTCCCTAGTTGATCCACCCACTATGACCATTACAAAATTGTCAGAGATCCAAATCCCAGCTGCTTACAGATTTGATGAGCTTCTAATCTGTAAGTACCAAATTAATTATTCCATTTCTTCAACAAAAATAATTACTTATCCAATTCTTCTTGTCTAGTTGGCACCCCTCCTCCTGAATCTATTATTGGAGTTGGCCAAACTCTTGAAGCTTCTTTGACCCTGGATTATGGAGACATGAAGAAACACCTAAGCACCATGTGTTCCAATATGCTAAAAGCCTTTGCCCTCCATGGAACTTTGAATGACTTTGAAAAATCCCTGAGAAAGCTTCTACTGGACGACCACTGCAAAATGTTTAGGATCATTAAACATACCCTCCAGCACTCCATTCCTACCTCTTCTTCTTCCTCCTCTGAACTTCCCTCTAATCCAATTCCTGACCATTACAATCCCTATAATCTCTCCAGCAGGATGCACTTCAAAGAACACAGTGCTTCCCACAATCCCAACAAAAAACAAAAACGTCATCACAATCCGGACCAGCCTCCAGAAGCTTCATCATCCAGAAAATGAGCTCCTGCAAAAGATTAGAAACATAAAAATAATATAAAACAAATAATAATAAAATAATTTCAGAATTTTTTTTTTTTTTTAGGTTGTCTACTGATATACTTAATTAAAAAATTAATAATTAAAATGAAATGAAATAACATAAATGAAATAAAATAAAATATAAAAAATAATACAAATGGTATCCCCCAGCCAATTGATGAGCTGATCCCCTGATACCTTACCCACATCCAAGTGCACCTTGATGTGGATACACAATTAATTCTTTTAAATGGTTAACAGAAAACAAAATTCAAAAAATTTGAAATTCAGAAAATAATAAAAAATAATGAAACACAAAAACACATGAAATAAATAATAAATAAAAATAAAATATACTTGCCTGGCCAATTGATGAGCCTTTCCCCACCAATGCTTGCCCACATCCAGGTGACCCTGATGTGGTAACACCCTATATTTTTGATTTTATAATTTTAAACAACCCCCATTAAAAAATTAAAAGAAAAAAAGAGAAAAAAGAAAATAATCTAAAACTTCTATCTAGCAAAAACATAACTGCAAAATCAAAGAAAGTCTAGCTCCATAGATGGTCCAATAAGGGAAATTCCGGTCCATAGAAAAGATCACTGGGCGGGCTCCCTCCAATAAGTAAAAATGATGGGAGACCACCAGTGATCCACCACCAATCTGAAAGAACCAAAGATAAAGAAGCCAGTCCCAAACCAGTTTAAAGTCATAGCGGACTTGAAACCTGAATAATAAACAACAGAAATAGAATTCAACTAGGAAAAACAAAAGACTTGAGACAGACATTCTGGTGTAACTGTTCTACAAAGCAGCCAGCTCATCAGTTACCCCCACACTTGCCAAAATAAAATCTAGAAGTCCCCCCTGGGTACCTTCTAACAAAAACACAACATCCAACACAAAAAAAAACCAAAACCAATAAAAGTGAAGAGTCCCGCACTTGAAAACCAAAAGAATGACCAGTTTAAAGTCATAGAGGACTAAAACCTGTGAAAAGAAACCAATACTAGGGTTCAACCAAATTAAGAAAAAAGGGTTGGAAACAGACAATCTGGGGTAACTGTTGATAGAGCAGCCAGCCCATCAGTCACCCCTACACTTGCCAAGATCGAATCTAGAAGCCCCACCCATGGGTACCCTTTAACAAAAGTTTCCAACAAACAGATGCATAGCATCACCACAAAAAACCAAAATTAAAGAATGGTCCATAGTTTATCCTCATTGCGGAGTCAATCTTCTTCATGCCTAGTGCCTCTGGGATAAAACCTCTTCACTTGGTCTGCAGCCACCCTCTGTTTCAAGACTGCACCATCCAACTCTTCCAAAACATAAGAACCTCCAGACGCCTGAGATCTGACTCTGTAAGGTCCATTCCATCTGTCAGAAAACATTTTTCCCCACTGACTCTCCAAACTTCTATTATACACCAAAACAAAACCACCAGGTTTCAAGGGATTCCTGAGTCTATGAGCCAAATTCTTGTCCCAGTAACTGACTGATTGATTCCTAATCTTCATCATTCTAGAGTATTCCTTCTCTTGACATTCCTCTCTACATTCCAACTGTTGTATCCTGGCACAGAGCAAATCTTCTGTTGAGCGCACATCATCCCAATCAATTCCAAGATAAGAGACAGCTTCCAAGTCCACTGGTAGAACGGCTTTCTGACCAAACATTAACTCATAAGGAGAATAGCCAGTTGTCCTCTTCACAGTGACCCTATCCGCAAATAAAACCAAGGGTAAATAATGTCTCCACTTTTTGGCACTATCTCCACACATCTTCACCAAAGCATTCTTGATAACTTGATGGCCTCTTTCAACCATGCCTTCAGCTTCAGGATAATACAGTGTAGCCACTCTAACCCTAGAACCAACACTAGCCACAGCTTCTTTAAATTTGGCACCAAACTTTGGCCCACCATCAACAGTCACCAAATTCATCAACCCATACCTATAAATCCACTCCTTCTTCAAAAACTCTGCCACATTCTTGGCAGTCAAATTAACCAGAGGCACTTCCTCAACCCAACCAGACAAATCATCCCTAGCAACAATCAAATATTTATACCTACCCTCTTTAATATGGACAGCATCCAGACTGACCCTTCCAAAAACAGTTGATTCACCAGGAGCACGGCCCACCTCTTTAGGTTTCAAGTGACTTCTTCTTTGACATTCTTCACAAGATTGAACCCAACCCTGCACAGCCAACTTCATACCTGGCCACCAAAATCTGTCTGCTACTCTTCTATAAGTCTCCCCAAAGCCTCTATGACCAAGGTCTTCATGCAAAGACTTCAAAACCAATTCATGACCCTTCTTCTGAGTCACCACCACTTGAGGATTAGGATGTCTCCTTCTCATCAACCGCCTTCCTGACACATAAAATCCAGGACTCTTCTTCTTGATTGCTAACCAAGTATCATCATCACAACTATCTGGCCTCTCCAAGGTCAACAGATATTCCACCAAGATAAAATAAAACCCAGACTGACCCCAGGTCTCATCTTCAAAATCCAACAAAACAACATCCAAGGGTACAACTCTGTCATCAAAATAACCAGTGTGAACATGAGCCAATTGAGCAGCCCAACCAGGACACCAATCCTTAAATTTTGGCACGTCCTTCTCTTTCCACTGAACCTTGTGAGAATCCAGTTCACTAAAAAAAACACTCTTTTCCAATTTTGAGCTGTCCCAAACAACAACTCCATCTTCATCAACAAAAACATCCTGATCACCAGAATCAAGATCAGATCCAGCCAGTTTAGCCTCTTGGTGGAGGTCAGAACAATCATCCAGTTTAGCCTCATGGGGGAGGAAAGAAAAATCCTCAGCACCCTTTGTGCTGGCCATAATCACTGGAAAATCTTTGTCAAACTCTTCAGAATCAGAATCCTCATCTGTAGGTGGCCTCCTTGATAATCCATCAGGCATAGTAAAAGTTTTACCTGGTTTGTGTACCAGGTCAAAAGAAAAATGTTGAATAAATGCCACCCACCTAGTCATTGGAGCATTTGGAAGACTAGGTGTATTGATCATCTGAACCAAAGATTTTGCATCCACCTGCAGCTAAAAATGCTGCCCCCACAAATCCGTCTGTAGCTTCTTTAAAATTTTATCTATGCCACACAATTCCAACTTAGGTTGAGAATACCTAGATTCCACCTCATTAAACACCACAGACTCATACCTTACTGGCCTGACCCTCCCAGTCTTATCCTCCTGAGACAAAACAGCACCAGAAGCAATATAACTTGAGTCCACTTCCAGATAAATTTTTCCAGCACCAACACCATAATCCAACTTGTGAAGAACAATGTCTTCACCAACAACCTTTTTCAACTTCTGAAAAGCCTCTTCACACTCTTCAGTCCATTCCCATTCTGCATCTTTTCTGGTTAACCTCCTTAAAGGTGAAGCCAACAAAGAAAAATCCTTAACAAAAATCCTGACATATACACATACACCCAAAAATCCCCTGACTTCAGTAGTATTTTTAGGCCTTGGCCATGACTGGATTTTATTAATCTTCTTCTTTGCCATAATCCTTCCCTCTTTACATACTACATGACCCAGAATTTCCAAAGCAGGAACACAACAACAGAATTTTGACCCTGAAATGGTCAAACCAGCCTCTTCAATCCTGAACAACACTCTCTCTAGAGTTATTGCATATTCCCACACAAACCTCCTTATACCAGGGTTCTCCGCTAACACCTCATTACCATAATCAGTGGATGGTCCTTTAATTCCACCATCATCAATAAAAATACCAGCATGAGTAGGAACCTCATCCTGCAAAATACAAGCCATCTGTGCTTGATAAACTGCCACTGAATTAGTTGCTCCTTGAGGCAACCTAGTGAGCTGAAATCTTCCCAAAGGAGTCTCAAAAGTGGTGAGAGGACTTGAATCTGTATGTAGTTACCTCTCATCATAACCACCCATAATATCACCCAAGCCATAACACACCCTTCCAGCAAAAGCTTCAAAAAAATCCTCTGCACTTGGCGGCATACCAGTGGCCTTGATAGTGACTCTATTCAAGGCTCTAAGATCATGAACCACCCACAACTTTCCATTCTTCTTCTTTACACAGAACACTGGACTTGAGTAACTGGATGTTGATTGATCATATAACCCAGTCCTGACTCTTTCCCTAACAATCTCTACAAAATCTTCTCTAATAGCAGCTGGAATCTAAATAGGTTTGATTTGCCAAGGCTCATGACAAAAAACAGGAATCAAGTAAGGTTCCCCATAAGAGTGCTTCAATACACCCCTTTTCTCCTCAACAAATGCCACCGCTTTTTCCCTTAGCACAATAACGTGCAACAACAACTTCTTTTCTTCCTCAGACAACCACCCATCAGGACCAAAATTAACAACTTTCAATCTTTCCACGGTCACCCTAGCCATCTCTACAAATTCTGGAGGATTCTTCACCAAAGGAGTACAGTACGGATCTCTTGAAAAAGGAGGTCTCTTCAAAGGCAGATTCAAACCCACAGGCATAGGCTCATTGTCAGGCCTAATCTTCTGCGCTACCTTCTTATACTTTGCCGCTCCACCTTCAACTTGAGGGATCTTCAGGAAATCTTCACCACCAGACCTGGAACAAAAAACCAAGGGTTTCCCCATTTCTCACATGTGTGGCCAAGGTAATGTTTTTGAAAGGTGTAGAAGAAACCCTAGTGGTGCACAATTGGAAGGACTTACTTTTACACCCCAATCTCACCACTCCAAAACTTTTCTGCAATTCCACAACTTCATCCTCACTTCCAACTTCCAAATATTCAAATCTTGATTCATCTTCTGAATCACATCTTCTAAAAATGTGCAGTTTATCCTCATGCTGGAGGCCCAAAGATTGATCTTGATGATCTTCTCTCTTCAAAATTTTCTGCAGTTTAACCTCATGCTGGAGGCCCAAAAATAGATCTTGACGATCTTCACAAAAATATTTTGCGTCTTCTTTATTCATTATCTTCAGATTTTTTTCTTGATTTTCATGAATTATCTTGAAATTTTTATCTTCTTTTCTTGAGTTTTCTTCTGACCTACAAAAATAACCAGGGGTTTCCCCAATGCTCACAGGTGTGGCCCAGGTAATGTTTTTAAAAGGTGTAGAAGAGACCCTAGCGGTGCACAATTGGGAGGACTTACTTTTACACGCCAATCTCACCACTCCAAAACTTTTCTGCATATCTTTCAATAAAGATATATAACCAATCTTCTTCTTTGAACTTGAATTAAAAATAATTAAAAATCTTGAGAGAGAACAGAGACTTGATAAAAAACTTGATGAATACTTGCAGAGAAGAGAAACATTAAAAAGAGAAAGTTGAAAATCCACTTGGTATATCTCCAAGGGAGCTGACCTACTACAACCTGGGATTTCCTCATCTCGGGGAGAGGTTGTAGCACTAAGGTGATCAGCCCTCATTACTCTAAAAAAGACAGACTCTCAATAGAGCCTGAGCTGCACTCCAAAAACCCAGAGGCAGCACCCACTTCCTTCCTTCTCCTACAGCAGTCCATGCACTGGCATATCAAAGATAAACCAGGCCTAGTCTCCCAACCATCCTCTCCAGGGGATGACAACCTCATGTGAAGCCTCCTTTCGTCTTCACCAGTCAACTCCAAAATGATTCCCAAATCAAATTGATAACCAATTCTTGCCTGAAAATCCATCAAGAATGGCCCACCCAAAACTTCTTTTACATTACCTTTAGCAATGTAAAAATGAACCTTCCCTGAGGCTCCTCCAACATCTACTTTCACAAACTCTGAAGTTCCAACCAATTCAGTGACATGGCCACCGATACCTCTCAAATTCCCACCAATACCAGTTTTGATGGGGAGGCCCATATGAGTTGCCTCAAACAAAGAAATCAGGCTTATCTGAGAACCTGAATCCACCAATGCCCTTGCCTCCCTGCCATTCAGAGTGACATTGACATATCCCAGAGGAGCATAAAAATGAGTTTCCAACCCCTCACCAAACTTTTCAGCAGAATCACAAATGTATTCTACCTCACCAGAAGAAACCCTTCTCCTGGTCAACAACTTTTTCTGCCTATCAGCCAACCCTGGACTGATAGCATACAATTCCCCATAAGATAGGGAAACCTGACCCTGGTTCATCCTTTCCAGGACAAAGTCCATAACATTAACTTGACCAGACACTACTGGCATCTCAAAGTGAGCTCATTGCTTCACCACCTTGGTCCTAGAAGCTTCTTGAGGACCAGCACCACCAACAGATTTACCATTAACAGGAACCAAACCAGATCCTTCACCAGAACCTCTGACTCCAACAGGCTTTGGCAATGAAGCCAAAGGGACATCCTCCTCAGAGTCAGAATCCACCTCCATTGGCATTGGCTCACAATTCAGGTCCAATGCACCAAAACTAGGGGGGCCCATGTCAGCCATACCCTTCTGCATCTTGTACAGCTCCTCTTTGCTGTACCTCTTCCTAGCTGCACTCAGCTTAGGATCCACATTTGAAGCATTTGGCTTTGGTTGGGCCTGAGAACTGCTCTTAGGCCTACCCACCTTTCCTGCTTCCACATCATAAACACCAGCCAAGAATTCACCACTTGACTGTCCACCACAAGAATACAACTCCAAACCACCAAAGGAAGTAGAAAAAGAGACCTTATTGACCTCTTTCCCCTTTTCCTTAACGTCCTCATCTACCTTAACAGAAGACTTCCCCTGATTAGGAATCTCCTCAAACCTTGGCCTCCTTTGATTGAGACCACTCCTTCTCCTGACCAAATCCACAGGAGCCTGCCCCTCACTGGGCTTCACAAAAGAACCGTCAGGGAGCTTAAAAACCCTGCCATCAAACTCCACTTTTCCTTCAGACACATCTCTGTTCAGTGCCCAACAATCATTGGACCTGTTCCCCCTCCTACTGCAATAAGAGCAAACCCAAGGATCACTCCTACCAGCCCTCCTTTCAAAATCTCTTGGCTGAGTAGGTGCCTTATTAACCTTCTTGGCCTCCTGGACAAAAATGTGCAGCTGTTTTGTCAGATCAGCCAACTGCTCCACCATTGGGTCCCTCTCCTGTTTGGGAACCTGCACCAAATTTTTCTCCTCATTCTCCCTAATTTCCTCTTCAGCCAAAGCCTCACTGACTTTGCTGACATACTTGGCACACCCCTCCTGATAGGTGTCCACAGCCAATAACTTCAAATTGGCCTCAACAGCCTCCTTCACCTTATCCAAGGCAGGCAACTTCTGGTCCCCATTAGAAAGAGTCTTCATCAATTCCTTTCTTGACAACTCCTTCAACACATCCATCCTGACATCTCTAGCCAGGGCAGACCAAAAAACATCTTTGGCAGCATTTTCATGTGCCAGCTCCTCCACTTCCACCAAATATTCCACCACAGGATCAAACTGTAGCAGAAACTTCCTGTAACTATGTAAGCTACCAACACCATCATAAGATTGCCATTCACTGACAACCTTGTTCAGATCCACCATAGTGAACCTGACACCCCATCTATCCACCATCTCCCTACACAACAATTTCCAATCCCTCTTCTTGTAGCCAGACATGGCCACAATCTCCTTCTCCACTGACCTATCACCAATGAAGAAGATAATCTGCTTCACCATGTCCAGGTAGGAAGCACCATCCACTCCAGCAGCAGTTTCATACTTCTCTAGAAACCACTTGACATCCTCCCCATTAAACTTGGTACCATCCCAAGTTTTAATCCTCACACACTCCCTAACCATCACAGAAAGAGGACCATTCCCCCCACTGACAGTCTTTACTGGAATAGAGGAATCAGAAGCCATTCCTCCAGAACCAAACACCAAAAAGATCCAACCAAAGAAAACAGAGATTCCAAAGAACTAGCAAGTTCTACCCCACGTTGGGCGCCAGAAATGTAGACAATCCTATAGTACTAGCTATAGGCCTTGACCAAGGGAGTTGGAGAAAAACCAGAGAGAAAATCCCCTGTCCCTTTAGATAAATAGAGTGAGATTTACTTGCTAAAGTAAGTTAGTTCCTGTTTTGCTAAAGCTCCTGTTTAACACACTTGACTGCTTTATGAGCCAAGAAAGTAGTCCCCAGATAGACTACCAGACCAAAGAACTGAAATGTAGAACAAAGTCCACACCAGAGACAGCAAAGATACTTGATGTAGGCTGCAAATCCACACCAGAGACAGCAATAATACTTGCTATAGCTTGAAAGACTATAACAGTGAAAACAGTTGCCAAAGTTAAGTTAAATGAAGAACTTACTTGCAACAAACACAGCCAATTGTGGCCAGAAAACAGTGAAAACTGAGTGAGGAACAATGAGATCACCTCCGGATGGTTGTATGATGACTAAGGTTTCCCCAAACTGTCTTCTCACTATGTACACACAGACCACTAACTAAGAGCCCATGTGCACCCACCAATCTGGCGCCTGTACCCGCCAAATTGCATAAAAAACCCTCCTGGAGCGCTCCCCAACCTCCTAAAACAGAGGCAGGCGGGCCGCCCAACGTCGGAGATGCCGCCTGAAGCGGCCCAGCCTCCCTGAAGCCAGAAAACCAATAAAAACCACTAATCTACTTAGAAAAATTAGCTACAACTACTAAAACCTTTAAAACACGGAATTTCACTATAACAACATTGAGACATGAAAAATAGAGAAAAATTAGCTCTATTCAATGGTACTAAGAACTTAACCCTAAGACTTAAGGTTAGCCCGTAAAACATGAAAAACAAAATTAAACAGCAATCTTTTATAAATGAAAAATGAGGAAAAGAACCCTTAAAACTCAGAATATGAAAAATGTCTACAAGACATAAAATATAGAAAAAAACCAGGGCTATCCAATGATAGTACCCACATACCCGCAGACCCAATATCCACGGAATAAAACCAGAAAAATACCCAATTCTTTAACAGATGTCAATTAAGACATGCACAAACCGCGCCAAATCACACAACAAAGGCCCCTGCCAATGTTGGAAGACCACAACGTGTCAATGTTCACCTCTTATCCGAAATTTTTCTACTCAATTTTTCATAACCACATCTTGGACAACTTTTTGTCATAACCACATGTTGCACAACTTTCTGCCGTAACCACATCTTGGACTACTCTCTGGATATCCCTTCTACATTGCTGCGCACTCCCATTCTCACCCCATCCTGTTCATTCTATCCGCTCATAATTTCTCCCCATTTCATCTATTTGATTCTGCTCCTTTTCATCTCACGCTCTCATCTGCTTGTTTCTGCTCCTTGTCATCTTACTATCTCATCTGCTTGTTTCTGCTCCTTTTCATCTCACTATCTCATCAGCTTGTTTCTTCTCCTTTTCATCTTTAATTATCTTAACATGCCTAGTCATCATAGATCTTCTCAAAGGTAGCCATCACCCAGTTGTTCTTCAAATCCCACTATTCCCTGTTTCCCCTGCTCTGCTGAGAAATCCAAAATTTTTCAACTAAAGTAAGATGATCATCTCATTCTTATCAACTGGCTAAAAACTGAATCTAACTATGATTCTTGTTTTGGTACTTAGTATGCCACTAAAGTAGGATGGCCCCCTGCATCAAAAGTTAATGTTTATCTTCTAATGGCCAATGAATTACTGAATAAGATTAAGGGAAGGATAGATCTTTTACCAAAACAGATGTCTGAATGCTTCAAGCATTATCAAGCCAAGTACAATAAGGTAAAGACTCTTTCATCTTCTACTGGTTTTGGTATTACTGACCTCAATATCAGTAAGGCATCAAATCCATAGACAATAAACTTGATTCTTTATGTCCTTACTTTAAAGAGATGGATTCTATTTTTGGAGAGCAAGCTGATGTTAATCCTGCAAACATGTTGGATGGTGAAGATGCTATCTCCAAACATGATGTCAAAAGAAATCTTTTTCCTAGTTCTTCTACTCAAGCCTCCCCTCATTTAACTTCCACAAATCAAGATATCTTTTCAATAGATCCTTATGGCGATATAAACCAACCTGATCTAACTCAAGTATGTTTTTTTTCTTTTATCTTACCAATTCTTTTTTTATTTACATTTTCTTATTTATAAATAGGCTAAAGAACTAACACAGGAGCCACAATCAACTGAGTCAGAAACCAGCAAAAATGAAGAGGAGGAAAATGTGACCTTGAACAAAAAGCAAAGGGCTTCAAGTAGTCTGAATTTCCACTCTCAAAGAAGAAGAAAAAGTGATACTTCATCACAAACCACTTTTTCTTCTATAAAAGAATTTTTGGAGAAAGGTGATGCTGTTTAGTGATACCAAACTTCTTAATACTTTACTCTGCTTTTCTTCTACTTTTTGTTAATATTTCTTTTCACTCTAGAACAAGTGGAAGTTGCTAAAGAGACTCTAAAGTTTGAAGAGCAAAAATACAAGCTCTCTTGAAGGAGGGATGACAGGGTATTTGATTTGGAAGAGAAGAAGTTTGAACTCTCTTCACGGAAGGATGATAAGGCAGAAGACTTGGAGGAGAGGAAATATGAACATTCTTTACAGAAGGATGATAGGGCACAAGACTTGGAGGAGAGGAAGTACAAACTTTCTTTATGGAAGGATGAAAGGGCACAAAACCTGGAGGAGAAGAAATTTGAGTTATCTCTAAGTATTGAAAAATCAAAGAAAGAGGAGAAAACACTTGAGCATCAAAACCTCATGGAACTGATGAAATATAAGTTTGATTTTGAAGAAAATTCCAAAAAGAAAGAATTCTTGATAGAATGTGTTAAAGCTAATAAATCTGTTGTGGAAATTCAATGTTTGATGAAATTGTTTGATGACTAGTTTGTTTTATTTATCTCTCACTTCAACTGTTCATAATTTGTACATAAAAATTTATCTTAATTTCCTGTATTTTTTTACTCTATCCATCATTAGTTGAATTTTCATATTTTAATGTTATAAATTCTCTTTTAAATAAAATTTTCAAGAATTTTTAATGTTCAAAATTCTTTTTTAGTTTAAATTTTCAAGTCACATTTGAAAATTTACCAATCCCACCCCTGAATTTGATTGAACTAAGGGGCAGGTATCACCAAAATTCTTTCAAATAATGAATTTTGCAAGTCTTATATGAAATTTTGGCAATACTCCCCCCTATATTTTATTGAAGTAATGGATGGGTATCACCAAAATTTCAAGTCAATTTTTTTTAAGTCTGATATGGAAATTTGGCAATACCCCCCCCTGTATTTTATTGAATTAAGGAAAGGGTATCATCAAATTTTTAAGTCAATTTTTTTTTAAGTCTGAAATGAAAATTTGGCAATACCCCCCCTGTTATTTATTGAATTAAGGAAAGAGAATCATCTAATTTTCAAGTCATATTTTTTTTTAAGTCTGATATAAAAATTTGGAAATACCACCCTGTATTATATTGAATTAAGGAAAGGGTATCATAAAATTTTCAAGTCAAATTTTTTTTTAAAGTCTGATATGAAAATTTGGCAATACACCCCCCTGCAATTTATTGAATCAAAGAAATCAAATGGGAAAAAAATTTAAAATTAAAAATTTCTTAAACCAATTATTTTCACAAGTCCCAATCAAGCTTTCCTATTTTATATAATAGCCATTAGAATGACCTAAGGCCAGATACACATTTATATAAAAAATTAATCTATCTTGATGTAATTTTAAAAAAAAATTGGAAGAGACAAATCCAAAATTAAAAGAAAAAGTAAAATTGAAAATTTCTACAACCAATTATTTTCACCAGTCCCAATCAAGTTTTCTATTTTATATAATAGCCAGATGCACCATTATATAAAAATATAATCTATCTTGATGTAACTTTAAAAATAATTGGAAGAGACAAATCAAAAATTAAAAGAAAAAAATTGAAATTGAAAATTTTTACAACCAATTATTTTCACCAGTCCCAATCAGGTTTTCCTATTTTATATAATAGCCATTAGAACAACCTAATGCCAGATGCACCATTATATAAAAAATCAATCTATCTTGATGTAAATTTAAAAAATAATTGGAAGTGACAAAACCAAAAATTAAAAGAAAATAATTGAAATTGAAAATTTCTACAACCAATTATTTTTACCAGTCCCAATCAAGTTTTCCTATTTTATATAATAGCCAGATGCACCATTATACAAAAACAGTAATATATCTTGATGTAAATTTAAAAAATAATTGGAAGAGACAAATCCAAAATTAAATGAAAAAAATTAAAAAGGATAAATAAAATTGAAAAAGAGGAAAATAAAAAGGAAAGTTTAAAAAAATTAAAAAAAATAATAAAAATTAAAATAAATTAAAATAAATAAAACAATTAATAAAAGAGAAAAAAAAAGGAAAAAAAAATTGGAAGAAAATATTTAATGATAGAAAAAAGTATAATATTTTATTTGCAATACTTGACAGAACACTAAGAACAATTTTTTTATATAATTTTTTTTGATTATTAATACAATTAATAAGACCTTCATTTATTTGGAATGAACAGCCAAAATGGGTAAACTCTTTACAAGAAACTAAAGTAGGAGATGCTTTAGTTGTTTGATGCTGATGTTGAGAAGAATTCCATATAGCCTCAACTATTCCATTGGCACTACCAAAATCAATAATACATTTATGGTCAGGAAAACAAAAGCCATGTCCCTCATCAGAAGAGGGTGATGGAATAGGAACACTAGTCTCTGGATTAATATAAGAGAAAATTCCAAATGTTAGAGAATTCTTATCATGTTTATCAAGATTAACATGATTGTAAAATCCATTATAAGTGATGATAACATTTGAACAAAAAACATAATCATTTATGGCTTCTTCCCATTCAGTATCAGACCAATTTGGTAAACCAGATTCTAAAGCAAGTTGATAGTTTTTTTGAAAAGCTTGAAAACATAATTTTTTAAAACAATTTTCCAAGAAAATATTAAATTATCCCAAAGAATTCCATTGTTTCAGATTTTCTTCCATTTGCTCCAGTTTCAAATTTTTCAATAAAGAATAAATTCTTAAAATATATGAAAAAATTAAAAATTACTTATAATAAAAAAATTTTTTACATACCGAAAGAAACTCCTTGATCATATCCTGGTCACCAAACAAAACCTTTCATCGCACCAGAAATCAGATTTTTATTTGATAAGGGTTGTCAAACCAAAGCCATTTGATAGAGAGTAGAAATTAAATCAGAAAGCTCAAAAACAACTTCATCCTTTATCCCATTAAATGAATAAAGTTCTAAGATAAATTAAGGTTTGTATCCAAGATTGACAACTGCAACAATGATTTCTATACCACCTTCTGTAAGGTTTTTGATGTTTTTGTATAAAAAAAATTTCTTAACATTTGATATTGAAGTCTTATAAAATTTGAGAATGTCCAAATATCCAAAGAATGTTTTGCAAAATATCTTCATCCTAATCAATTTTATATTTTGATAAATTTTTGTCTTTGAATTGCTTGATTCTTTATCTGGTTCCATGATTTTCTACTTTTTATTTTCTGGTAAGGAAAGCTCAGATTGATTGGGAGAAGGAATAGAATTGAAGGAAATTGAATAGATAGAAGAAAGTAAAGATAAAGAAGAATAATTTGAATATATTTGATAATTATTCTTGGAGCTTTCAAGATTTGAACACAAGGAAGAAAGTGATGATAAAGATGATTCAGAAGAAATTGATGATAATGAAAATGAGTGAGTTAAATTTTCCAATGTAACTTCCTGAAAAAAAAAATTATAAAACAAAAAAATTAAAAAAAAATAAATATATTAAAAAAACCCCTAACAATAAAAAATTATCAGTAAAATAATTGAAAAGAAAAAAATATTTGGTAAAAAAAAAACAAAAAAGTTATTTGCAAAAAAATCAGTAAAATTTTTTGAAAAAAAAAAAATTTCAAAATGAAAACCTGAATTGTAATTAAAATACAAGGTAAAACAAAATTACCCAAAAAAAAGTAAATAAAAAAATTACAATAAATTCAGTAAATTTAATTTCAAAAAAAAATAAAAAAATAAAAATTACTTACCTGCTATTGGAAATACTTCATGATATCATTCAATCCAATTTATTAAAATATAATTAAAAAATTGATTTCAGTAAGTTTCAGAAAAATAAATTATTTGAAAAAACAAACACAAATAAAAAAAATAAATTACCTGATTTATTTTGGAAACAGGGGGAAATGTCCAGAAACTAAGGGAAAGAAAAAAAATTCTGTGAAAAAAATGTAAAAGCAGAGCTTAGTCTTTTTTTTCTTCAAAATGCCTTCCTTTCCCACCTCAACCCCCCTTTAACCCCTCCTTACCCACCTCAAACCCACCTTTTAGTCCCCCTTTACCCTCCCTTTAACCTCTCCTTAGCCACCTCAAACCCCCCTTTACCCTCCCTTTACCCCCCTTTACCCCCCCTTTACCCTCCCTTTACCCCCCCTTTACCCCCCCTTTACCCCCCCTTTACCCCCCCTTTACCCCCCCTTTACCCCCCCTTTACCCCCCCTTTACCCCCCCTTTACCCCCCCTTTACCCCCCCTTACCCCCCTTTACCCCCCTTTACCCCCCTTTACCCCCCTTTACCCCCCCTTTACCCCCCTTTACCCCCCTTTACCCCCCTTTACCCCCCTTTACCCCCCTTTACCCCCCTTTACCCCCCTTTACCCCCCTTTACCCCCCTTTACCCCCCTTTACCCCCCTTTACCCCCCTTTACCCCCCTTTACCCCCCTTTACCCCCCTTTACCCCCCCTTTACCCCCCCTTTACCCCCCCTTACCCCCCTTTACCCCCCCTTTACCCCCCTTTACCCCCCTTTACCCCCCTTTACCCCCCCTTTACCCCCCTTTACCCCCCTTTACCCCCCTTTACCCCCCTTTACCCCCCCTTTACCCCCCTTTACCCCCCTTTACCCCCCCTTTACCCCCCCTTTACCCCCCTTTACCCCCCCTTTACCCTCCCTTTACCCCCCCTTTACCCCCCCTTTACCCCCCCTTTACCCCCCCTTTACCCCCCCTTTACCCCCCCTTTACCCCCCCTTTACCCCCCCTTTACCCCCCCTTTACCCCCCCTTACCCCCCTTTACCCCCCTTTACCCCCCTTTACCCCCCTTTACCCCCCCTTTACCCCCCCCTTTACCCCCCCTTTACCCCCCCTTTACCCCCCCTTTACCCCCCCTTTACCCCTTCTTTACCCTCCCTTTACCCCTTCCTTGACCCCATTAAGCCCCCCCCTTT
Source organism: Hemileia vastatrix (assembly GCA_030280995.1). Taxonomy (NCBI): domain Eukaryota; kingdom Fungi; phylum Basidiomycota; class Pucciniomycetes; order Pucciniales; family Zaghouaniaceae; genus Hemileia; species Hemileia vastatrix. The sequence goes on along the minus strand of JASXTE010000010.1, from coordinate 13,223,645 downwards.
ACCCCCTTAGACCCACCTCAAACCCCCCCTTGAACCCCTCCAAACCCCCCCCTACACCTAACTTATCAAATCAGTAATGATTTGATAAGATAGTGAACAATAGCTGATAATTATTCACTAACTTATTGAATCATTAGCAATTCGATAAGTTAATGATTGATTGCTGATAATCAATCATTAACTTATTGAATTGTTACCAATTTGATAAGTAGGTGGTGGGGGGGTGTGGAGGGGATTGAGGGGGGATTGAGGGGGTAAAGGGGGGGCTTGAGGGGGCCAAGGAGGGGGTAAAGGGGGGAAAAGTGGGGGAGTTTGAGGCAGGCAAGGAGGGGGTAAAGGGGGGGGGTTGAGGTGGGCAAGGAGGGATTAAAGGGGGGAGTTGAGGTGGCCAAGAAGGGGAGAAAGGGGGGTATGGAGGAAGAGAAGAGGGGGGAAAGGGGGGGACTTGAGGTGGCCAAGAAGGGGAGAAAGGAGGGTATGGAGGCAGACAAGGAGAGGGGAAAGGGGGATGATGGAGGGTGCAAAAAAGAAAAAAAAAGATAAAAAAGATAAAACAAAAAACAAAATTAGCCTACCCTTGAAAACCAAAAAAAGCACTTACAGGACAAAAAAATAAAGAGAAAAAGACAAAAAAAAAGAGAAAAAATAAATTATTTGCAAGTAAAAAAAACCAAAAATAAGAAAAAAAATGACTTACCTGGAGAGATGAGATGAGAAATAGAGGAATGAAATAGAGGAATTGAAAATATTTGTCTGATGTTTGAGGAGAGTTGAAAAGGATATGAGTGATGAATGAAAAAAAAAAACACTGACAAAATATGCAATTTCAGAAAATATGAGATTTCATGTTGAGCTGGTGAAAGAAAACCAATGAGCCATCCAAAAAAAATAGAAGCACTTCCCAGCCTTCTAGCACCAAGGAGGGGGGTCCACCTGACTTCAGGAGGCCCACTTAGAGGCGGCTGGAACACGCTGAAGCCAGAAAACCACCAAAAACCTCCAATAAAGCCCAAAATACATAGAAAAATCCACCGCAACTACTAAAACCCTTAAAACACATAATTAAGCTATCACAACATTGAGACATAAAATATAGAGCCAAATAAGCTCTACTTAATTGTACTAAGCACTTAACCCTAAGACTTAAGGTTAGCCCTTAAAACACAAACAAAATTAAACAGCTATCTTTAAGAAATGAAAAATGAGTAAATGACCCCTTAAAACTTGGAATATGAAAAATATCATCAAGACATCAAATATATAAAAACACCAAGGCTATCCAATGGTAGTACCCACATACCTGTAGTACCAATATTCACTTAATAAAGCCAGAAAAACACTAAATTATTCAACCAATGCCAATTAAGACACACCAAAACAATGCCAAACAGAGCAAAAAAGGTGTCTGCCAATGTTGGAAGACCACACCATAAATTCAAAAAAAATGGATCTCATCAAACAAAAATACCAAACCAAGTGAATAAAATACACAAAGTGGACATGTGGGGAGCACCAAAATAAAATTATAAAAGTGTTGTGGAGTGAAATGTTGGAGAGTGATTAGCATTATAATGGATCATATGCTGGTTGATTGAATGTTTTGTGATTCAAGGGAGGGGAGAGCCAGTGCTGGTTCAGGATCCTCTTCTTCATAAAGATCATTCCACTCATCCTTTAAATCAGCTAGGATATTGTGGAGTATAACACAAGTCATGATCCAATGATTTTCAGCTTTGATCTCCAATTTCAAAAAAATTGGATTCTGAGCCCCCAAAGACTAGAAAATTGTCCCTTTAAAATACCTATAGCATGTTCAATCCATACTCTTGATTGGGAAAGCTGATAATTAAATTTAGTTTTGAAGTCATTTTCTAAGGTTGCACCACGGAAAGCAGGTATAATGTACTTCCCACTTGCATATGCTGAGTCTGCAAGGAGGTACTCAGATTAGTCAATTTATGAGCCTGGGGTTTGAAAGATCCTCATTCTTTGTAAGAAAAAAGAGTCATGACATTATCCAGGGCAGCCACTGTGGAAAGCAATAAATTTTTTATTGAAATTGCATATATGTTGAACGGCATTAGAGTATCTAGAAGGAAGATAAAAAGTTAGTACATGAAGGATGAGAAATTGGAGAAGATTTTGAGCAAACCTTTTTTTGTGATCAAAATAATGGTTCCAATCATGAGAAGCCTTTTGACTTAAAGGTATAGTTTTGCCATCAACAAAACCTACACAGCCAGGGAAACCTTTGGCTTCCATTACTTGAGAGGATTCAAGTAGTTGTTATGGAGTTGCCCAAGCAAGTGTTTGAGACTTAAGTGAAAGGAAAGCAATCATACAGCGCTTGGTGTATAATATCACCATACTATATCCTATGTTAAATAGATTATTCAAACATCTTACAGCAGCACTATTTCGATTTGAGCCAAAGCAACATAGTGCAACAGCAAGTTGAATGTCAGGATTACACTGTTTGTTATGGAAATTGTTATGAAAGATAGGATGTTCAGAGATGAGTTGATAAAGTTTGAAGAAAGAATTTTAATGAAGTTCTAAATAGCTGAGTGAAGTTTAGTTAAGGAATGATGAGAATGAAGCAGAGATGTCACCGGACGACCTACGCACAAGGTCAAGGGTGTTCCTGAAAGTGAGATGGAGGGAGGAGTTTTAGAAACTTCTTCCATTCACAGAGGAAATATTCGAGGAAGTGATTTGAAGATGACTCGAAGGAAGAGCTACTGCTTCAAGATATGTCCGAGAAGAATTCTAATATAATTTAATGGTAATGTTAAAATTCTTAAAATCTCACAAAGGGTTGGAAACTCAATAATCAAAGATTTAGGATTTAGAAATGATTATTGAGAAAATAAGGAAAGATACAATAATAATGATTTAACCTGAAGATTTACCACTATTAACTATATATACATTTTATAATTTAATTCTAAAGAATGTCGAACCAAAATCCCAACCTCTTTTATATCCTTTACTCCTCCTCGCATTGACCTCATACCCATCCACTATTCCACACACCACAGACCATTAAAAAATACATCCATTACACCTGGACCCTCCTCACTAACATCCGTTAACCCTTTAATCCTCCACTATCCATTCCGTCCATGCTCACTACACCTTTTAATAATTCACAGACATTTAATAAACCTTTTAGTGCACCATTACATTGACTATTGCGCTGTGCGTCGCTTATTGAGGAAAAGACTGAGACACACTATTGAGAGATTGACTAATTTAGATTTAGATTTTAGACTAGCGCGGTTGAATAGTGAGTACACAAAGGAAAGTTGCAGTTGCTATGTAGAATTTCTTTCTGCGCTTCGGGTATGGATTCAGACTTCTATATTATTGATTTAATGAGCTACTTTTGCCTAGAGTGTCACGTGGCATGTGACAGATGCCCGGGTATAAAAAACGCAAGCTCCGTTGAGCGTGAGACATATAATTCCCACACTACTTTCCCTTTATTAATTATTATTATTATGTCAACCTGTCCTACTCCAGCTTCCACGCCTCCTCACCCCAAAGCGGATGGTGGGCTTGTTACTCAACAGTATTCCCAAGCATGCACAGCTTGTGAATCAATGGAATACTTCTGTGTGGAAGGCACAGCTACTCGAGGTCCTTTCCAGAAATGCGAGTTTTGCCGATGGAGACGGGTGGCATGCAATGCGTTAGCCAAAAATTCAGACATCGAACAAAGGTTTACCAAGACTAAATATTGGGTAATACCAAAGACAAACGAAGTGGTTGAAGACATATGGGACGTGTCAATCGGGGATGACCGATCAGAAGCAGCTGAGGAGGAAGTCGATGACAATACGGCGTCCTGGGTAAACAAAGGGTAGAAGAGGAGGTGAATGAGTTGGTGGAGGAAGATGAGGAGGAAGTCCCCATTTCAAGGCGGACACCGAAAAAGCGGCAAATAGTCATCGAAGATGACAAGGAAGAAAAAGAAGTGGCAGTGGAAGTCACACCAAATTTATTTCTAGAAGCTGACCCATTATTCAAAGTAAGTTTGATTTTATTTTATTTTACTTTAATTTTATTTTCCAAAGAAAATTTTTACTGATAACCATATGATTTAGAATTTAGATGTCATTGCGGAAGCCCCTACGGTGGAAGCCTCGAGTGTGGGAGCTCCTATTGTGGAAAGCACTGCTGTGGAAGTGGCGCCGTTGATCCCTACCGAAGAACAGTTACCAGTGATTACCTCAAGGGAGGATAATGAAGAAACTCTTGACCAGGTATGGTCAAAGAAACCTCACCAGGGTCGATGAGCTAGGCTTATTGAATATTTAAGTGGTGAAGTGAATAAGATTATTGATGCTTCTTCCTTCGACGTGGCCGAAGAACTACTGGAAATTGGGGAAGTGGTACCGGTAGGAGAGGTGAAGGTTTTAAAAAAATGTAGGAAGGAGATAAGGGTGATTTTGGAGAAGATGAAGAGATTGGTTTGAGAGAAAATAAAGGAGAAAATTTAAAATGGAAGGAGAAAGGAAAAGAAAAGTAGAAAAAATTTGTATTTTTTTATTTTATTTTGTTGTTTTAATTTAAAACTTTAATATTTATTTTATAAGATTTTGAGAGAAAAAGAAAAAAAAGAAAGAAAAAGTTTAAATAAAATTTTGTTTTAAATTTTGAAAGAAGAAATTTGAATGAAAGAAGAAAAGAAAGAAAATTTAGTTGAAGGAGTTTTAGTTTAAATTTTGAAAAGAAAAAAATTTAAGTAGGAAAAAAGAAATAGTTGATTAAAATAATTTTATAGGAAATGAAAATTTAATGAAAGAAAAAATTGTTATTTATGAAATCTTCTTTATTGAAGTTTTGAGGAATTTAAGTTATTTGAAAAGAAAGAAGAAAGGAAGAGAAGAAAAGAATTTGAAAGAAAGAAGTAATTTGTTTGAAGAATTTTAAAAGAGAGATTTAAAGGTTGAAGTGAAGTTTGAGAAAGATTGTTGTATTGAGTACGTGAAAAATTTTGATAGTTCGAAGATAAATAAATAAAGGAAAGAAGAAAAGTTTGAAAAGAGAAAAGAAAATTTAAAGGAATTTATTGTCTTTTAAGATTTTTATTTTATTATTTTATATTATTTTATTTTAACTTTTTTTAAATTTAAATTTAAATTTAAATTACTTTAATTTTAATTTTAATTTAATTTTATTTTATTTTAACTTAATTTTTATTTATTTTTAAAGAAGGTTGAATTTCAATACCCTCCCCTACCAAATCATAAAGAAAAGAAAATGGCAATACCCTCCCCTGAAATTTACTCTTGGAGGGGGTAAGGATTGACAAATTTTCATTTTTATTTCATAAATGAATAAATAAATTGTTCAAAAAAGATAATAAATCAAGTAAAAGTAATGGTATTCTGAATACTACCAGCCAATGAGTCCAGATGTGGCCAAAGCCAAGGAATAAATTGACATGGATTTGTATTGTGAACTCATTCAATCAATTATTTGTTTGAATAGTTACCTTAATACAGCAGCAAAGACCAATGGCCCATTACTTAAAGTTGATGATTATATTTAATGAATTATTAAATATAAATCTTAGAAATAAAAATGAATCTTTGGAAATCCTTTATTTACCATACTTAGCCTCCCTACCTGCAGCTTAAATTTTCATTGGAACTTCTTGCCTTACTTTACTTAACCTCCTTATCAAATTTTGGTTGATTTAAAAGGTATGCTTCCAGAATTTTTCCAAAGCTAAAAAATAAATAAAAAAACTTACCAAAAACGCTTGTAAAAAGTCTAGAAAGGTTCTGGTACTGTTTCCAAATCAATTTGAAAATAAAAGTTATTAAAACGCTTGGAAATGTGCTGTGCATGCTGGCAGAACATTTCTAATGATAAAAAAGAAAAAGAAAACTTACTAAAATGGTTTGGAAAAAGTCTAGAAATGATCTGGTACTGTATCCGAATTATTTTGGAGAATAAAAAAACCAAAAAAAGTTAGTAAAAATAATTGGAAATGTGCTGGGCATTCTTCCAGCACCTTTCCAAGGCTAAAAAATAAAAAACACTTACCAAAAACTCTCAGAAACAGTCTAAAATTGTTCTGGGACTGTTTCTGAATCATTTAGGAGAATAATAAAAGAAAGTTAGTAAAAACACTTGGAAGTGTGCTGGTCATGCTGTCAGCACATTTCTAAGGCTGAAGAACAAAAAAAAAAGAAAAAAAATTGGTGAAAACACTCAGAAATGTGCTGTGCATGTTTGTAGCATATTTGTGATGCCAAAAAAAAGTAAAAGAAGAAAAAGAAAACTTACCAAAATGGTTTGAAAGCATCCAGAAATGTTCTGGTTCTATTTCCAAATCAATTTTCAGAATAAAAAAACTAAAAAAAAGTTAGCGAAATCACTAAGAAATATGGTTGGCATTCTTCCAGCATGTTTCTGAGGCTAAATAAAAGAAAACTCACCAAAAACTCTCGGAAACAGTCTAGAATTGTTCTGGGACTGTTTCCAAAGCCATTTAGCAAAAAACCGCCAAAAAAAGGAAAAAAAAAGAGAAAAAAGTCAGTAAAAATAAAAGAAGGATCAGGTACAACTCACCTTGGGTAACTGTTTGAAGGGGCCTGAAGAAAAAAACAATAATATGTGAAGCTGTGAAGAAAGAGAAAAAACATACCTTGTTGAAAGGGCAGAAAAAGATGTAAAGAAGAGAGTAGGGGGAATCTGGAAGGAGAATTGCACGATTATTAGGATATGAATTGTGAAATGTGTTCAGAAATGTGTTTTGAAATGTGTTCTGAAATTGATGAATATATATATTTTAATAAGATCAAGACTCACAATTGATAAGATTTATAAAAGGTAGCAGATCTTCTGTTTAGTTTGAAAAAAAATTAAAGATGGGATTTTTTTAAATACATATTATTTAGGTGCTTCTTATAATCTTCTTTTTTTGGATTTATATATATAAGCTCATATGAAGCCTAAAAATAGAACCTGGGTAGTTTTTTGTAAAAGGGAATAAATATTGTTACATAAATTGATATTTTTATACAAGAAAAGTATGAAAGTTATTCTAATTGAAATAGTTACTGAAGAGATGAAATATTCTCTTTTTAAATTAATTTTCATAAATAAAAATTAATATTGTTATATATTTTCCATAATGCAATTACTATAAATATTAATATTGTCTTTTTTCTAATAAAATTTCATATTAATTTTATATTATATACTTTTACATTGGATAGCACCATAATATAATGTTAAAATATCAGTGTAATTATCATATTTCTAATAAATGATTGATAAATCCTTAAGCCATATACTTTTACATGAGAATAAGTTTTTTTTTTTGAGTTGTGAATTAATTCTGATAAGTCATTTTTCTAGAAATTATAAGTGTATAGCTGAGCCAGTTTATTTATATATTGGAACACCATGAATTGAGGAATTATGTCTATTAATTAAGAATATGAAGTAAGTTTTATATCAACCAAAATTGAATCTTTTTAATTCTAATCTTTTCCCATAGGGATATTTAAAAATACCTATTGTATCTCTTGTACAAAAAAAACATCATATAGTATATCTTCAATGAGAAACTGATAGAATGATAAAAAAGACCACTTCCACCTACTACAAAGAGTCCTTGAAAAATATTTCAGTCTAAAATTAAATTTTGAACACCTCTTTTCACACCAGAAATTTCTCTAAATGTTTGGTTTATGAGAAAATACGTAGACTCTCTGCAACATTTTCACGCGTTCTTGTTTATGATCTCCTATCTACATGATATGATCAATGTTGAGTGATTACACATAGTTTTCTATTCTGTCACGTATTCTGTAAATTAGTTTCCTTATCTATATGACATGCTCAGTATTGCGTGATTATCTATAATTTTTCTATTTTCTACATACTGCCATTCAATCTTAGATCCTTAGATTATTTGAGCGAGAGTTGTTAGCATTTATATACGATGTCAATTATGATGTTTTTTCCTCATCTCTGTTATCTTGCTCAAATATTTCATTTGCACCTTTACAGGTTAGATATTGGATTGTTTCCTTCTATTTTGTCCTCTATTAATATTTTCCTTTTATTTCATCCATTTGTGATCTTAGGTATTTATTGCAGAGATCACCTATAAGGGATTGGGGCAACGTTCACTAATAGAACGTTATATTTAATTTTATAAGGTTATTAGTTTTAGTTGTAATGCATCATCTCTGTTATCTTGCTCAAATATTTCATTTGCACCTTTACAGGTATTTATTGCAGAGATCACCTATAAGGGATTGGGGCGACGTTCACTAATAGAACGTTATATTTAATTTTAAAAGGTATTTATTGCAGAGATCACCTATAAGGGATTGGGGCGACGTTCACTAATAGAACATTATATTTAATTTTATAAGGCCTTTTTAGGTTATGGGCCCAGGCCTACATTGAATGTCATCACACGATACATTTGATATCCCATCACCAGCACCGACCAATAACTCTTCGTCACATTCCACTGAAACTATTCATCCCCATTCCCTTAACATCATGGAGAATCCCAATAACTCTAATGATTCCACCCGAAGCATTCCCATTTTATCTTTCAATAACTTTCTTGAATGGAGAATTAGAATGCTTGCACACCTGACTCGTCACAAACTTAAATCTCTTATACTTGGCTTGGAAACACGTCCCGACAGCAATGCTCCTCAAGTCACGAGAGATGATTTTCAATCAAGAGTCAATAAAGCGTCCAACATTATCATTTCTAAAATAGATGCAGGTAATTTAGAAGCTTTTGTCACCGAGGAAGACATGAATAGTCCTTGGATTATCTGGTCTAAATTAAGCACACAGTATGCTGCTAATGATGCTACTAATCGTGCCTCCATCTTTTCTTGGTATCACAATGTTAAATGTCATGACAAAGGACTTAAAACTTTTGTTAATGATTTAAGAACCAGAATTAATGAACTGGGCACTGTAGGTGTCTCCATTGATAGTGAACTTGAAGCTCATCAAATTTTACGCCTTCTTCCTGAATCTTATCAAACCCATAAAGCACTTATTCTACACTCTTCTGAAGTCTCTCATCAAACTTTATCTGTTCATAATCTTCTTTCTTGTCTTGCTCGACTAGCAATAGAAGTTGAAAGTGATGTAGTAGAAAATTTGGCTTTAGTAAATACTGTCAAAAACTCTGATAAGCCGAAATGGCCAATTTGCCGAAACGGAAAACATAACCCCAAAACGAAACATAGTGAGGAAAATTGTTTTGAATTACATCCTGAAAAAAGAAAAAGTCAAGCTGTTTCTCAAAATGTTTCTTCCACCGAACCTGAAATTCATGCAAACATTAGCTATGGCCCAACAAAACTTTTCAAAGCCAGTACCAATAATTCTTTTGGCAATCTCATTATCTTTGACAGCGGAGCCACTGTGCATATGTTTCAAAACCAAAGACACTTCAAAAATTATCATCTTTGCCGTAAGCCAATCAAGCTTGGAAATGGGTCAATCATTTATAGTCAAGGCATCGGAGATGTGAATCTAATCACTCTTGCCAATTGTCTTCATGTTCCGTCTATTAGTCAAAATCTTGTTGGCATCAGGCCTTTCATTAATCGAGGTTGTACCCAAATCACAAATCCTGATGGTACTGTTGCAATATCTAAAAATCACGATGTCATCCTTGATGGAAAATGGGATCCCTTTGAAGGACTTATTGTTCTTAATGCTAAGTTCGGTAAGTCTTTCAGTGTTTCTTTCAATTCTTTTCTCTCTACTAAATCAAAATCTCTCTGGCATCATAGATTAGGACACACAAGTGAGGATTATCTCAATAAACTACAAAAGACTCTAGGTTTTAAATTTGATAATGATTTCAGTATATGTGAACCCTGCATTGATGCTAAACATCATCAACATCCTTTTTCTTGAAAAATTCTTAGAGGAAATCGTTTTCTTGAGTATCTACATTGTGATTTAACTGGAAAAATTACTCCACCCTCCAAAGGAGGTTCTCATTATTATTTCAAAATTACCGATTCATTTTCATCATTAAAAATAAATCAGATACTTTTGATACTTTTATGAAATTTAAAACTAAAATTTAAAATTCATCACTAAGTAAGATTGGGAATCTTGTGTGTGATAATGGCACAGAATTCATTAATAAAAATTTCATTGAACTAAGCGTCAAAGAGGGATTCAAAATCATCACAACTTCCCCTTACACTCCACAACAGAACCCGATTGCTGAGAGAGGGAACAGAATAACTACTGAAATCGCCAAAGCATTCACTACGCAATATAGGGGGTGGACTTGCTAGCAAGTCCTCAACCTGAACTCAGATGGAACTCAGATGGAACTCAGACTGAACTCATACTGAACCCATACTGAACTCTACTTGAACACCCACCTAAAACTGTTCTTCTGAGTGGTGTTCATTCCTGATTGTATGGCTCCTTTATCAATAGCTCAATGTGTGTTCAATCTATAGTGAGTTTGGGTCCAAGGTTGCGGACTTGCTAGCAAGTCCGCCCCCCATATTGTGTGGTGATTGTTGTTTCATGCAAAGATGCCTGTCGATTATTGGGGTGAGGCAGTTAACACTGCAGTTTATATTGAGAATCGATTACCCTGCTCATCAATCAATTTTTTGTCACCTTACAAAAAGAGATTTAACACCACACCAAAATTGTCTCATTTAAGAACTTTTGGTTGTGCAGCATATGCTCTAATTAACAAAAACCTCAGAAAAGGAAAATTCGCACCAAACTCCATAAAGTGTTGTTTCCTTGGTTACGCTGAAGACACAACATCCTATCGATTATTGAGACTTGACAATAATCAAATAATCTATTTGCACAGTGTTGTTTTTTAATAAAAGAATTTTCCCCTCTCTAAAAATTACAAAAACGATTTACACTTGGTTGATCTTTTTAATGATAATTCTCATGCGTCATTTGAAGAGACATCAAACCCCACCATTCAAGAACCTGACACAAATAATTCTTCTTCTGAAATATTAGATGATACATTCACATTCTCTGATACTGAAAATCCACCTAAAAGGTCTTCTAATTTTTGGGAATATAAGGTAACATCAAATAAAGCGCCAAACAACATTACTTTCAATATTGACATTAACAACATTATTGATGGAAAAAGAACACGCAGTAGACATAATCTCAACTCGGCAACCTTAATTGATCAATATCTGTGTTTCACCTCATCTTTATCTTCACATTCACAACATGATTTTACTTCAAAATCTATATTTTCTGATCCTCTCACTTATTATGAAGCTATAAATCATCCGGATGGCGATGAATGGATTAGTGCAATAGATAAAGAGCTTCAAATGATTGAAAATCAAAAAGTATGGGAAGTAGTGGAAAAACCCAAAAACACTTCTTCTATTGGATCAGTTTGGGTTTTTAAGATTAAAAGAGATGCTGATGGAGAAATTAGCAAATACAAAGCAAGACTTTGTGCCAGGGGATGCTCGCAAAAAGCAGGCATAAATTATTTTGAAACATTTGCTCCTACTGGCAGATTGATAACATTACAAGTTTTGATGAGTATTGCAAATAGTGAAGACTGGGATTTCATTCAAATGGATGTGAAAGGTGCATTTCTTTATGGTAAACTGGACGAGGAAGTTCTTATGAATTTCCCACTGGGCATGAAAAAGCCAGGTTCCTTTGAAAATCCAGTTTTATTATTGAAACAATCGCTTTATGGTCTCAAGCAAGCTTCCCGTTGCTGGTACAATGAGCTGCTGCAGTTTTTCTATTCCATTAATTTTTATCCATCTTCAGCCGACCCTTGCTTATTTATTCACAACAGTGAAACAAACCCTTGTTTTGTACATGTACATGTTGATGACCTATCAATTTTTGGTAAAAATGTATCATGGTTCAAAGATGCAATCAAAAGTCACTTTGAAATGGATGATTTAGGTGATGCTAAGTTCATTCTTGGAATGCGCATTACAAGAGATCAAAAAGCAAAAACTCTTTCCATTTGTCAGGATCAAGAAATCAAAGACCTATTGAAATCATATAATATGGAAAATTGTAAACCAATTTCTACTCCTATGATGATGAACACTCAACTTGAAAAAGCAACTGAGGATGAAATTGATCAATTTGCAAAGCTTAATATTAATTTTTGACAAGCGGTCGGACGACTCAACTACATCACACAAGCGACATGACCCGACATTGCTTTTGCCAACAGTCAACTAGCTCAACATCTCAATGCTCCGGGAATCAAACACTGGATGGCATTTAAAAGAGTTCTTTGTTATTTAAAGGGCTCCATTGATGTTTCACTCAATTTTAAAGCTTTTGATTCATTTTCCAATCAGGGAGCTTTGAGCCATTCCATGCCAGATGGCTATGCTGATGCTGATTGGGAAGGTTGTTGTGATACTCGAAGATCTACTACTGGCTATGTATTCATGATTAACTGAACAGCTGTTAGTTGGCGTTGCAAAAAGCAACCAACTGTTGCATTAAGTACATCAGAAGCTGAAAGTAAAGCTACAGTGGATGCCAGTCAAGAAGCAATTTGGATGCAAAATATACTAATGGACTTGGGTTATGATCAAAAACTTTCATCAACCCTGTTCTCAGACAATCAAGGCAGTATTGCTCTTTGCAAGAATCCAGTGTTTCATGCACGAACAAAACATATCGAGATTCAATTTCACTGGATTAGGGAACAAATCATGAATGGAAAAATTGATCTCAAATATCTTCCATCTACAGATATGGTTGCGGATATCTTCACTAAATCAGTCAGTAGAGAAAAATTTGTGAATTTCATTAGGAAAATTGGTTTGTTGAAGGATAAGATTGACAGCAAGGAGGGGTGAGAAAATACGTAGACTCTCTGCAACGTTTTCACGCATTCTCGTTAATGATCTCCTATCTACATGTTGTAATCAATGTTGAGTGATTACACATAGTTTTCTATTCTGTCACCTATTCTGTAAATTAGTTTCCTTATCTATATGACATGCTCAGTATTGCGTGATTATCTATAATTTTTCTATTTTCTACATACTGCCATTCAATCTTAGATCCTTAGATTGTTTGAGCGAGAGTTGTTAGCATTTATATACGATGTCAATTATGATGTTTTTTCCTCATCTCTGTTATCTTGCTCAAATATTTCATTTGCACCTTTACAGGTTAGATATTGGATTGTTTCCTTCTATTTTGTCCTCTATTAATATTTTCCTTTTATTTCATCCATTTGTGATCTTAGGTATTTATTGCAGAGATCACCTATAAGGGATTGGGGCGATGTTCACTAATAGAACGTTATATTTAATTTTATAAGGTTATTAGTTTTAGTTGTAATGCATCATCTCTGTTATCTTGCTCAAATATTTCATTTGCACCTTTACAGGTATTTATTGCAGAGATCACCTATAAGGGATTGGGGCGACGTTCACTAATAGAACATTATATTTAATTTTATAAGGTATTTATTGCAGAGATCACCTATAAGGGATTGGGGCGACATTCACTAATAGAACGTTATATTTAATTTTATAAGGCCTTTTTAGTTTATATTGCTTGTTGAGCACTTTTATTATCCCAAAAAATAATATTCAAGCACAATTTAGATTTAGAATTACATTTTGAAGAATTTTATATTTTTAAATTTATTTTATCTTTAAGATTTATTTTAGTTTATATGTCTTTTTTTCACATTAAAAATTTACTGAGTCATGATTAATTTTTAATTCATGAAATAACTCTACCAACTCATAATATTCTTATGAAATGGTGATAAAATATATTATAAAAATTTCCCTAATCTTGGTTATAATATGAAATTCTTAGTATTTGAGGAATATATAGAACTGTAGAAGGCAGAAATTAATTTTATTTTAGTTTCAATCTTCCTTTTGAATTTGAAGATCTCAAAAACTGGATTAAACTCTACTATCATAAAAAATGGACTTCCTCCAAGAAATAAATACAAATAATAGGGGGTATCAATGTTCAGGGATCCGCAATTAGGGATCAGGAATTTTTTTTTCTGGGATAAGACATTATTATTTGCAGAAGATTCTTATCCACTAGCCCTGGGGCTAGTGGATAAAGAATCCACAATAATGCATTATCCCGCCTCTTATACCCCAATTTCCATTCCTAATTACTGATCCCAAACTCATCTCATCCATGATGGATTTGCAAGAAAGTCACATGACTCATCATTGCTGATGCCATCCTTAAGTCTTTCCTCACTCTATGCTAATTAATTTTGGTGGAGAACACTTAAGTTTTTTTTCTATCTGCACACCCCAACTGCACATTTGGTGGTGAATTCCCACTCCCCTCATCACATAACCCTTCCACCGGCAACAATGAAACACCTCTCTACTAGGAAGCTACCTCACTTAACAATGAATTCTATTATTTTTCTTTTAGTTCTTTACTATAAATCTGACTCTGATTTTGAAGATGCTTTAGCTTATATGTGTTTTCTTTCCAAAAAGCGTTACATCATCACCAGGGGGCCAAATCTTTATCATGATCCCCGATATGATCTGGCCTCCATTCTCAACAATCTTCATTTAAACTTCACCCAAATTTTTGGAACTTCCCCCAATTCTTTCTTCAAACTTTATCAACTCATCTACAATCATCCTATCTTTCATAACAATTCCCATAACAAACAGCGTAATCCTGCCATCCAACTTGATGTTGCACTATGTCGCTTTAGCTCAAATGGAAATGGTGCTGCTGTAAGATGTTTTGATAATCTCTTTAACATAGGATATGGTGCCGTGATATTATACACCAAGCGCTGTATGATTGCTATCCTTTCCCTCAAGTCTCAAACACTTGCTTGGCCAACTCCAGAACAGCAACTTGAATCCTCTCAAGTAATGAAAGCTGAAGGTTTCCCTGGCTGTGTAGGATTTGTTGATGGCACAGCTATACCTTTGAGTCAAAAGCCTGCTCATGATGGCAATCATTATTTTGATTGCAAAAAAAGGTTTCTTCAAAATCTTCTCCAATTTCTCATCATTCATAAACTAACTTTTTACCTTCTTTCTAGATACTCTATTGCCGTTCAACTTGTATGCAATGTCAATAAAAAATTTATTGCTTTTCATAGTAGCTGCCCTGGCTCATGTCATGACTCTTCCATCTTCAAAAGAATGAGGATTTCTCAAACCCCTGACTCATACTTTGACAAATCTCAGTACCTCCTTTCAGACTCAGCATATGCAAGTTGAAAGTACATTATACCTGCTTTCGGTGGTGCAAGTTTAGAAAGTGACCCCAAAACTGCCTTTAATTATCACCTTTCCCAATCAAGAGTACGAATTGAACATGTTATAGGTATTTTAAAGGGACAATTTTCTAGTCTTCGGGAGCTCAGAATCCATTTTCAAAAAAAATTGGAAATCAAAAGTGTGAATTGTTGGATCATGACTTGCGTTATACTCCACAATATCCTAGCTGATTTAAAGGATGAGTGGAATGATCTTTATGAAGAAGAGGATCCTGAACCAGTGCCTGCTCTACCATCCCTTGAATCACAAAATATTCATTCAACTGGCATAAGCTCTGTCATTATGCCAATCACCCTCCACCATTTTGGCACACAACCCTTTTAATTTTTTGTTTTCATACTCTCCAAATTTCAACTTTTATATACTTTATTCACTTGGCTTGGTATTTTTGTTTGTTGCATATTCATTTTTTTGGAATTTATGGTGAATATCTCCTTTTTGGATGGCTCATTGATTTTCTTTCACCAGCTCAACATGACATCACATATTTTCTAAAATTGCATAATTTTTCACTTTTTCATTTTTTCATTCATCCCTCATATCCTTTTCCTATTCTTATTCAACATCCCTCAAACAATTTGGTTTCATTCATTTTGTCATCTCATCTCTCCAGGTAAGTCATTTTATTCTTTTTTTGATTTTTTGATTACTAATTATAATTTTTTTTGTTTTTTTTTGTTTATTTTATTTTTTTATCTAAATTTTTTTTGTAAGTGGTTATTTTGGATTTCAATGGTATAATTAACCTTTTTTTTCTCTCCCTCTTTACTTTCTTTTTTAGCTCCATCACCCTACTCTTCATCCCTCCTTGGCATGGTCATTATCCCCCCTTTCCCTTATTTCACTTTTTTTTGGCTCCATTTCATTGAAACACATACAATGCACATTCTTTATGCATTTCACTTACTCCATATTCAATTTCCCCACAATTCCAACATCAATCTTTCTCACTCTATTTTTCCTACTTTTCAATCAAGGTAAGTTTCATCTCCTTTTTTTCATGCCTATATGATATCTCATTCCTTTTATGAAAACATCATACTTAAATATATGTATGACTCTTATCTGGATAACAGTGAACTTATTAAACTCCTTTTGATCTCATCTTCATTACCACTTTTCAAGTTTTTGTAAAATTTTGAAAATCAGACTCGGAATTAGGGTTAGGTTTATTCAAATCTAATGTTCTTTTTACTGAAGATTCTCCTGAAGGCTACCTTCCATTTCCTACAAACAGATTTGAATTTGATTCAGTGGTTGCTGAGATATTGACCGTTAAAGTTGAGCCTTTTTTTTCCCAATTTAAGTTTTTATTTCATTTTTTTATGTAACGAATTAGGGTTAGGTTTATTTAAATCACATGTCCTTTAACTGAAGATTCTACTAAAGCATATCTCTCATTTCCCACAAACAGGTTTGAATTAGGTTCAGTGGTTGCTGAGATTTTGACCTTTGAAGTTGAGCCTTTTTTCCAAATTTCACTTGTCTTATTTCACATTTTTATATTGCATATTTAGAGGATAAGGATTCTAAAACTCTTATATGATTATTATCTGAGCATTTCAATTATATAGGCATATATTCATTGCTCAAGAATATTACTAAAGCTCAAAAAGATGAAGATTTTTGCTTATGGGACACTCTACCTTCCTTTAACTCTTTTCTTGCTCTTTGACTCAAAAAGCATTGTAATAAAGCATTTGAAAAAAATCATGAACTTGCAACCAAAGTTGGAATACCAAATTGGTGTGACTCCAAATGGGAAGATATCACCCATGAATATCTTTTATTTTCTAATGTTATTATCACTCATTCTGGATTTCACAATAGGATTCATATTGATAGGAATGACACCAATTTTCTAACTTTTGGTATATTCTCATATATCAATCCAATAACAGGCCAACCAATACCATCTCCAGCTAAAATTAATGGACGTGATTTATATTTTCCAGACCACCGGTGCATCATTGATTTTGGTTTGGGAAAGGGTATCATCAAATCTATTTGGAATTCTTCTAAGGATAATCATCAAACGACCAAAGCTCCTCCTGGTTTGGAATCCTGTCAAGATTTCACACATTTTGGTTGCTCATTTCAAATCAGTCATAAGCTGATTCAAAGAATCAACAAGGTAAAGAAAGAAGGTAAAGTTAATCAATTTAAAAAAACTTTATCTAGATCCAAAAAGTATGGGGATTAGAGTTGTCATCGAAAATTTTATATTTTTTCATAAATTTTTAATAAATATTTTTTATATATCAATTTTCTCAAGTAAAGTGATGAGCCAACAACCTTTGGTTGTATAACAGGTAATCATAATAACATTTAGTTGTTTCATGGGGTTCCTCTAGCCTATACCTGTGGAAAGTCCCAAACTTTTGTTTCTAGATTTGATCTGCATTTTGGCTTGAGGAATTGTCATTACTTTAAACTAGGGAAATTGATATATATTGGATATTTATTTAGTAATTTATGTAATTATATTAAATTTAGATGACTTCCACCCCTTACTTCAATAAAATGCAGGGGGGGGTATTGCCAAATTTTCAAATCTGACATTCAAAATTGAAGACTTGTAGAAATTTTGGTGATACCCACCCCTTGCTTCAATAAAATGTAGGGGGGGGGGGGTATTGCCAAATTTTCAAATGTGACATGTAAAATTTTTGACTTGTAAATATTTTGGTGAAATCTTTTTGGTGATACCCGTCCCTTACTTCAATAAAATCCAGGGGGGGTATTGCCAAAATTTCTTATAAGACTTGTGAAATTCTTGACTTGTAAGAATTTGAGGGATACCAGTAAAATGCAGGGGGTAGTAAAGCCAAAGTTTCATATAAGACTTTCAAGATTCATGACTTGAAATAATTTTGGTGATACCCACCCCTTACTTCAAAAAAATTCAGGGGTGGGGGATTGTCAAATTTTCAAAGGAAACATGAAAATTTTATTTAAAAAAAGAATATTTAACATTAAAAAACAAAAATTCAAGTAATGATTGATAGAGTAATGAAATACATGAAACTATTGTAAATTCTATGTACAAATAAATATGAACAGTTGAAGTGTGAGAAAAATAAAACAAACTAGTCATCAAACAATTTCTTTAAAAATTCAATTTCCTCAACAGATTTATTAGCTTTAACACATTCTATCAAGAAATCATTTGTTTTGGAATTTTCTTTATGATCAAACTTGTATTCTATCTGCTCTAATAGGTTTTGATGTTTGAGTGTTTTCTCCTCTTTTTTTGATTTTTCAATACTTAGAGTTAACTCAAACTTCTTCTTCTCCAAATCTTGGGCCCAATCATCCTTCCGTAAAGAGAGCTCGTACTTCCTCTCTTTCAAATCTTGTAGCCTATCATCCCTCCTTAAATAGAGCTTTTATTTCTTCTTTTCAAAGCTTAGAGTCTCTTTAGCAACTTTCACTTGTTCTAGAGTGATAATAAAAATTAACATAAAGTAGAAGAAAAGCAGGGTAAAGTAATAACAGGTATGGTATCACTTACCAGCATCACGTTATGGTAAGGTAAACTCTTACAGTCGCCTTGCTGTAAGCAGAATCCGGAGGAGATACGTGGATTTAGCTGAAAACCCTGTCCTTCCAACAAAAATAACAAAATGGGTGTTCTAAATCACTAAGCTAACCAATCTACTTGGATACGATTGATGAAAATAATAAAACTCTAAAATAATTAACGCTTATTGAGATTTAAAGAAAGTGGCTGTTGATAAAGAAATACTGATAACAACAATTAAGGTGTACCAGTGAAAGATCTGAAAAGATTGACTTTTATGTTTTTATAATAATTTGAATTTTTATGAGACAGCAATAATCAAGTCCCAGCGATGAAGACCTTTCTAAAGATACCCTGTATGAAGTGTGATTTGAATTGTTGAGTAGTATTTCTAAAATGTTATATAAAATATAAAGTTATAAGGGTATTACAATTTATTTAATTTGTTGAGTAATAAAAAATGAGACCGTGGTGGTCAATGATTAAGCTGTATGATCTATCCCCCCTCTCAATGTCGAGTTTGAGAAGCGCTTAAGTATTCCTAGTCACGTGCCTAAGTTTTCCCCTCCAGAGCTCTTCCAGAGTCAATCTGGAGCCCGTACGGAGTCCGTACAGAGTCAAAGCGGAGTCCGTCCGGACTTCCGGACTCAATTAGAACCTTAAAAACTATAATAAAAAATATAGAAAAATTACACATAATAGAACTACTTCCCCTTTATATCCCAAACTAATTTTCGTAGTCTGCACAGCTCTAATTACCCCGTGAAAATTCATCAAAGTTAAGTAATTTTCTGAAAACGTAAATATTTCTATAAAACTTTAAAATTCATTTAAAAATATAAGAAAAATAGTAAAAATTCTGGGAAAATTTCCCAAGGTTCTTGAGTGACTCGACTTGATACTTATAAATTTTTCAGACCGTAAAAATAAGTTTTCTCCGTAAAATAAATTGTTTTTGTGTAGGCATTCGCTCGTGACCAATTTCTTCATATTTAAAACTCAAATAAATTAAATAAAACCCTTTTATATAAAAATAATAACACCAATCTTGCATGCCGTAATAACTCCATTTACGTATTTAGGTGTCGTACTAAACTTTAGGCTACCACATCCTCCCTCCAATTGAGAATGTCCCCATTCTTATAACTTTTCATAAGTGGTTGAGCAATTCTAAAAGAATTATCTTTTCTAATAAAATAATTTGATAAATTTGTTTTAGCTGGTCTTCTTTTAATTCTTTATAATAAAAACATTGTTTCTTCTTCTCTGGCTTGATATAACATAAAATAAAATAATATAAATCTTGTGATGATTCCACTACTGAGAGCAAGGTTTGAATCCCTTCAGACTCCCATATACCAGTCTTCCTTCTTGTCACAGCATTGAGAGAGTGGATCTTCCTATGAGCCAAATACTCCTGATTCCAACCTCATAGGGCCCCCCACTGAGCCAAATTCTATGATTCCAATCTTGCCATAAGGTCCTCCAAGCTTCACACCAAAAATGGCCTAACACTGAGGCACTAAAAAAAAATCATTCCCTAAAATCCAACTACCATCCTAACTTCTGATTCCTTCATCACAATTTTCAAACTTTGCTATACAGCAAACCCATAAAATACTTTTGCCAGGCTTCCAATAATAATATTAACTTTAGACCATGTTAAAGCGCCACAAATTTCACCTAATTAACCATTATGCTTTCATTAGAATCATCACCACCTAAAATTTTAACCTCCTAAAGCTTATCAGCACCCAATTCCAGAAATAATTGAATAACCAGTTTAGAGTCTTAGTGGACAGTGTTAAATTAAAAGATTGAATTGAGTTATCCAAACAAGATTGACATTCCAATTTAAAGTCTTGGTAGACCAAACATATAATCAATTGCCAGTTTATGGTCTTGGTGGACCAAAGATCGCTTAGGTGCATAAATAACTTGATAAATTCCTAAGTAAGGCCTAGGCTTGACCAAAGATTGAATAAATTTGATAATCCAGTTTAATGTCATAGTGGACCAAACATTTGATCGACAAGTAATCCAGTATAAGGCCATAGTGGACCAATGAATGTTGAATTATCCTGCAGATATTAATTTTCCAGTTTAAAGTCATAGTGGACTAAACAATGAATGAACTACCAGTTTAAAGTCATGGTGGACCAAACATTTAATCGATAAGAAATCCAGTTTAAGGTCATGGTGGACCCAACAGCTTGATAACAGTCCAGTTTAAGGTCTTGGTGGACCTAACAACTTCTCTATCCTTGAACCCAGATTTTGCCACCAGCTTTCTTCATCCTAATTTCAAGTTTTCTTCTTCAAAAAATATCTCCTAACAAGATGAAACCTTCTGAATTCATTGCTTCAGCTGATCAATCTTGCAAATATGGTGCCTTCACCCATAGGGAATGTATCTTCTCTTTTAACTGGCAAAAGCACACTTATAACAGGGCCTGTTTATCCTGATATGAGAAGAAAAGAAAATGTTCTGGCTTGAACTGTGGTTCTTTCCCCATCACTGCTACTAGCTTCGCCGCCTTCTGCAAACCTCTTCCTTCTTCTTCACCTTCTACTCCACCCCCTATTCCATCAACCTCTAAAGATCCCATCCCTTTTTCTCCATCAGCCTATTTATATCTTTCTCCATCACCTAATCCTCTGGGTCCTTCTCTCCAATCTAGACTTTCTGCTACTCCCCCAAGAACTCTTGCTGCTCCCAGGGCCATGCTTCAACCTTCTAACAATTCTTCTCCTTCTTCCAACATCTTGAAGCACAAAAGTTCCTATAATAGCCAGCAGTCTTCATCTTCTTTTGTATCATCCAAAAGGCCCAGAACATCTACTTCAAACACCAAATCCAACACCAGTCCTCCTCATATATCAAAAATAAAAAATCCTTTTCTAAACATAAAAAATCCCATTCCATTACCAAGTAAGCCATTTATCTATGATCATGATAGTGTTGACACAGGTTAGTTGTCTCTTTTTATTTTCTTAATCTTCAGGTTTTAATTTGATAAGCGTCCACCGGTTCTCCAATTTCATATTCAGCTTATGAACTACCAGAACCTAATCCAAGCTTCCCTAGAGTTCCAATTCACCTAGTGTCTGAAAAGCTTTTTGCTAATTTTAATAACCTTATCGCTTATTTCCAACAATACCCGCCCTCTGATAGATCAGAGTCTTGGATGAGAGAGCAACTGTTAAGAGACCTTTTTAAAATAGCCAACTGGCTTCAACACTATCGTGACCGTGAAATAAGATTCGAATCCCAGGAAATCGATCAAGGTCCTTCTAAATTTTCTAATTTCGATTCTTCAAAAGATAACAACCCTTGATGGTGTTCTTCCTGGTATGTAGCTTTCTTGAATAATGTTTGAAAAATAAAAAATATAAACATCTAAACTACCTAAAACTAAAATACCTTTTATTTTATTTTATTATTTTTTTTATTATTATTTTTTATTTATTTATTTATTTTTTTATTTTTTATTATTATTATTATTTTTTATTTTTTATATTTTTAGTTATTTTATTATTATTATTATTATTTATTTTTTTTTATTTATTTTATTTTATTTTATTTTTTTTAAAAAAAGAGATAGTTTTGAAATAAAAGTTAAAATTTAATTTTTAAAGAAAGATAAACGAATGTGAAAAGAAAGATAAAAAAAGTAATAAAAATTTTTAAAATAAAATTTTAAAAGATGCCCCCCAGCCATTTGATGAGCCATACCCTCGACATCATACCCACATCCAAGTGCAACTTGATGTGGTTACACAATTTTGAGAAATTGAAAACAAAAGAAAATAAATGAAAGTTTTTAGAAGATAATTTTTATAATGATGATCACTGGGTGGGCTCCCTCCAATTTATGAAAATGATTAGAGACCACCAGTGAGCATCACCTTTACAATAATTCATAATATATATTAAAGAAAAGAAATCACAATCTAACATAAAAAAATCAAAAACAAAATAAAAAGAATCTTGAATCCGGCGTTGAGAGCGGTGTCTCTTGATTCGTTCCAGTTTATAGTCTTAGTGGACTTCCTATAATTAAAAGACAAAGCCAGGATTCAACTAGAAACAGGGAAAATTTTGGAAACGAAAATTATGGGGTAATTGTGTATAGAGCAGCCAGCCCATCAATTACCCCCACACTTGCCAATATTAAATTAAGAAGGTTCCCCTGTGAACACTTCTTCCAATAAATTTTAAAAAATTTTCCAACACTATCTTCACCCATATTTTAAGAATTTTAAGTTTTTTGAAAATTTCAAAGAAGGTCTTCTTGAATTTTGTAAAGTTTCATCACAGTTTCGTTGCCCATATACAGTGTAACGATAGTAAAGTATTTTTGATAAAAAAGAAGATAGTTTATCCTCGTTGCGGAGGTATTCATAAAATTTTGTCGATATCATAGTTTATCCTCATTGCGGAGGATCCATAAAATTTAAGAAATTTCATAGTTTATCCTCATTGCGGAGGTATAAATTTAATAAAAGTCATTAAAATTGTAGTTTATCCTCATTTCGGAGTTAATAAAATTTGATAAATGTCATAGTTTATCCTCATTGCGGAGGAAGACTTTGGCACTCCTGGTGCCTCTAGGATAGAACCGTTTCACTTGATCGGCCGCTACCCTCTTCTTAAATACTACTCCATCCAACTCTTCTAGCACATATGAACCGCCAGAAACTTGCTCCTTAACTTTATACGGTCCATTCCACCTATCTGCAAACATTTTTCCCCACTGACTTTCCAAACTCCTATTATACACCAGGACCATATCACCTGGGTTCAAAGGTTTCCTTAATCGATGTGCCAACCGCTCATCCCAATATCTGACTGATTGATTTTGGATCTTCATCATCCGCGAATATGCCTTTTCTAAATATTCTTCTTTCTTTTCTAGCTGCATCATTCTTGCACACAATAATTCTTCAGTAGTTTTGACCGTGTCCCAGTCAACTCCAAGATATGATTCAGCTTCTAAATCAACCGGTAAAACTGCTTTCTGTCCAAAAACAAGTTCATAAGGTGAAAATCCGGTCGTCCTTTTGGCAGTGATTCGATCAGCAAATAAAACTAAAGGTAAATAGTGCCTCCACTTTTCGGCACTTGCCCCACACATTTTAACTAAAGCATCCTTAATAACTTGATGCCCTCTTTCAACCATGCCTTCAGCTTCAGGATAATATGGGGTTGCTACCCTAACCTTTGATCCAACTTTTAATACGGCCTCTTTAAACTCTGTCCCAAATTCAGGACCTCCATCTACCATCACCAACTTCATCACCCCATACCTATATACCCAATTATTCAAAAAAAATTCTGCCACATTTTTGGCAGTTAAATTAATAAGAGGCGCTGCCTCTACCCAACCAGATAAATCATCTCTGGCCACAATTAAATATTTATACCGTCCCTCTTTTATATGAACGGCATCTAAACTAACTCTCCCAAAGAGCGTATATTCACCGGTCACGCGTCCAGGTTCTTTTGGCCTTAAATAACTTTGTCTTTGACATTCTTCGCATGAATGAACCCAATGTTTAACAGCCATCTTCATGCCAGGCCACCAAAATCGATCAGAAATTCTTCTAAACGTTTCTCCAACGCCTCTATGCCCGAGATCTTCATGCAGTGATTTCAAAACTAATTCTTGCCCCTTCTCTTGAGTTATAACTACTTGAGAATTTGGATACCTTCTCCTCATTAAGCGTCGACCAGATAGGTAAAACGTAGATGACTTCCTCTTTATAGCCACCCATTCATTGTCTTCACAATCTTCTGGCCTCTCTAAAGTCAACAAATATTTGACTAACAAAAAATAAAAACCAGTCTGACCCCAGACTTCATCTTGAAAATCGATTAATATAACATCAATAGGGACTTCTCTATCACCAATATCACCTGCACATGAATGAGCCAATAATCGTTGACCCCTAAATAAATCTTTAATCAAGCTATGTTGACGTTTTTCTTCTGAACCTTTGGATCCTTCGTAAACCGTATTTGAAAATACCTCTTTCTCTTTATCCACCCTTTTATTTAAATTCTCTAATTCTCCAACATATACACCATTCCTTAATTTACTACTATCCCACACTACCAATCCATCTTCCTCTACATACAGCACATCTTCTTCTACCTCCTCTCTGCCGAATTTATCTACACCTTTTTCAACACCTTTATTAACATAAAAACTATTTTCCAGTTTATCCTCTTGGTGGAGGTCATCATCACCATAATCTAAACACAATAGTCCTGCCAGTTTAACCTCATGGGGGAGGTATGGAAAGTCTTCAGCTCCTTTAGTGCTGGCTTTGATAATAGGTATATCTTCATTGAACTCTTCTGAGTCTGAATCTTCTTCAGTGGGTGGTCTCCTTGATAAACCATCTGGAATAGTAAAAGTTTTGCTAGGCTTATGAACTAAATCGAACGAAAAATGTTGAATAAAAGCTACCCATCTCGTCATGGGTGCGTTCGGTAAACTTGGGGAATTAATCATCTGGATTAACGATTTCGCATCCACTTGCAACTCAAAATGTTGCCCCCACAAAATATGCTGAAGTTTCTTCAGTATTTTTGCCACACCACATAATTCCAATTTTGGTTGAGAATATCTTGATTCGACCTCAGTAAATACTACAGATTCATACCTAACTGCCCTGATGTAACCAGCTTTATCCATCTGAGACAGAACCGCCCCAGCTGCAACCTGACTTGAATCAACTGCTAAATAAATTCTGCCAGCATCTTTTCCATAATCCAACTTGTGCAGGACTAAATCCTTCCCTACAACCTCCTTCAACTTCACAAACGCCTTCTCACACTCTTCATCCCACTCCCAGTCTGCATCCTTTCTCGTTAACCGTCTCAATGGAGCTGCCAATGAAGAAAAGTCCTTGATAAACATTCTAACATATACACAAACGCCTAAAAACCCTCTAACTTTGGTCGTATTCTTGGGTCTTGGCCAGGACTGAATTTTGTTAACTTTCTTCTTGGACATAATCCTACCCTCTCTACATACCACATGGCCTAATATTTCTAAGGCTGGCACACAACAGGAAAATTTTGAGCCTGAAATAGTTAACCCAGCCTCTTCAATTCAAAACAAGATTCTTTCTAATGTAATTGCAAACTCCCAAATGAATTTGCGTATCCCGGGATTCTCTTCCAACACCTGGTTATCATAGTCGGTTGTTGGTCCCTTAATTCCTCCATCATCTATAAAGATTCCAGCATATTGTGGAATTTCATCTTTAAGGATCCAAGCCATCTGAGCTTGATAAACTGCAACCGAATTTGTTGCTCCTTGAGGTAATCTTGTTAACTGTAAACGTCCTTGTGGTGTATCTAATGTAGTGAGAGGCCTTGAGTCCGGATGTAACTCTCTCTCATCATATCCACCCATAATATCTCCCAAACCATAGCACACTCTCCCTGCAAACGCTTCAACAAACTCCTCAGCACTAGGTGGTATCCCAGCATCCTTTATTGTAACCCTATTTAATTCCCTAAGATCATGAACAACTATAAGCTTGCCATTTGGTTTCTTGATACAAAATGCCGGACTAGAATAACTTGATGTTGATTGCTCATACAGTCCAGTGCGTATCCGTTCTCTGACAACTTCAATATAGGCTTCTTTTAATGCAGCCGGAATAGGAATCGGTTTCTGCTGCCACGGTTCATGACATACCACAGGAATCTTGTAAGGCTCCCCATAGGAATGCTTCAACACACCCCTCTCCTCTTCTACAAAAGCAATGGCCTTCTCTTGCTTGACCATCACATCCAACAACAACTTCTTCTCTTCTCCAGACAACCAACCATCAGGTCCAAAATTAACAACACCCAGTCTCTCAAAAGTGATTCTTGATGTCTCAGAAAATTCAGGCGGATTCTTTACCAAGGGACTTTCATAAGGATCTCTTGATAACCTTGGTCTTCTCAAAGGTGGATTTAAATCAGCAGGTAGCGGTTCATTAATAGGTCGAACTTTATTTGCTACCTTCTTATATTTGGCTGCGTCCACATCTAAATAAACTTGAGGTAAAACTTTTTCTTTTGTATCGCCATTAAAACTTTCATCAAATGAATCTTCTTCATCGCCAGAATCCGAATAAGAAAAATTAGAAAAATATTTTATTTCATTTTTAAATTTTACCCTTTTCTCCTTTCCCTCGTCTAATTTATAAACAGATTTTCCAACACCTTTGCTTCCCTTATCCAACAATAAATCACCCGTAAAGAAAGTTGGCAGTTTAACCTCTTGCTGGAGAACCAGAAATGAATTTTCACAAAAATTATTTTTTTGTGTTTTGATTATACTGAGATTTTTTATTGGATTTTGATAAGATTTTCGCAGTTTACCCTCTTGCTGGAGGTCCATAATAGAAGGAGATACTTGCAGTTTAACCTCTTGCTGGAGGTCTGGAATAACATTTTCACATAAGTTATTTTTTTTGTGTTTTACTTATACTGAGATTTTTAATTTGGTTTTGATGAGTTTTTCGCAGTTTACCCTCTTGCTGGAGGTCCGTAATAGAAGGAGATAATTGCAGTTTAACCTCTTGCTGGAGGTCCAAAATAACATTTTCACATAAGTTATTTTTTTGTGTTTTAATTATACCGAGATTTTTAATCGGGTTTTGATAAGATTTTCACAGTTTACCCTCTTGCTGGAGGTCCAGAAACATACCCTTCCAATTTTTATCCAAGGTAATTTGGCCCATTTTGCCTTTTTCACCATTTTTAAATTTTATAGAAAAACAGGGTAAATACAATAAACATATAGAAAAGTCCATAACGTATTTGCACTCCAAAGTAATATTAACAGAAAATAATTGAGAATCCACTTGAATTATCCCCAAGTGAGCTGACCTATTGCAATCCGGGATCTCATCCTGAGGAGAGATTACAACATTAGAGTGATCAGCCCCTGATAACCCAAAAAATGAGGGCATCCATCCCTTTCCAACAAACATAATTCACCAGAAGCCGTCCGTTTTATATGCCGCTTCTTGGTGCAAACACAACACTGGCACAGAGTAGTAATCCCTGGCCATGTTTCCCAACCTTCATCTCCAGGAGGCGCTAACCGCATATGTAACCTCCGCATATCTTCAACAGTGATCTCCAAACTAATCCCCATGCCAGCTTGATACCCTATCCTGGCCTCAAAATCCATCAAAAAAGGACCACCAATAACAGTTTTGACTGCTCCTCTGGCCACATAAAAGTGAACCTTACCAACAGATCCACCAATGCCTAACCTGACATGCTCAGCTGTGCCCATCAGCTCTGTTGCATGCCCTCCGATGCCTCTGAGGTTTCCCCCAGTCCCACTTTTAATTGGCAAGCCTATACTCGTTGCTTGCTCCAATGAAATTAAATTAATTTGAGACCCTGAATCGACCAAGGCCTTTACTTCTTTACCGTTAAGAGTTACCACCAGGTAACCCAGGGGAGCGGAAAAATGTGTATCTACATCTTCCCCAAACTTTTCAGCATTTTCACAAATATATTCCACCTCTCCAGTGGAAACCCGACGCCTCGTCAAATGCTTCTTTTGCTTTTCAGCAAGCGCCGGACTAATCGTAAATAAATCCCCCAAAGATAAGGGAATCTGCAGTTGATTCACCCTATTCAAAACTGCGTCCATCGCATTAGCTTGACCAGAAACTACTGGCCGCTCATACTGGACCTTTGATTTAACAACCTTGGCCCTGGGTACCTCTTGAGGTCCAACCGAGCCATCTTCACCCCCCATTATAACATCTTCACTTTCTATAACCCTAACTCCGTCACCAGCTTCTTGCACTAATCCTGATCCATCGCTAGTCCTTCTTACACCCTCCATCGGGATGGGACCGCTAAAACTTGGTCTGGGTAGAGACACCAACAGTACGTCCTCCTCAGAATCCGAATCATCCTCTGGCATAGGCTCACCATTTAAATCAAACTTGCCATAACTAGGGGGCCCCATATCAGCAATCCCCTTCTGCATTTTATATAATTCATCCTTAGAGTAAGGGTTCAATTTGTTGGCGGCAGTTTGAGCACTAGAATTCTTGTCCTTAGAGTAAGGGTTCACTTTGTTATTGGTCTTGCCAGGATTAGCCCTCAATTGGCTCTGAATGCTACTTTTCGCCTTAGTAGCAGCTGCTCTTCTAGCAGCATTAACATCGTATTCGCCAGCCATACAGCTACCCTCCACCTGGGCAACCGTCGCCAGCTCTAAACCTCCAAAAGAAGTAGAAAATGTGGCTTTACTGACCTCTTTCTCCTTGCCCTTGTCAGCTTTACCACCATTACTATTACCATTTTTGCCACTCTTGGCATTAACATCTTCATCCTTCACCTCTTCAAATCTGGCTCTCCTTTCAGCCGTTAAACTTCTTCTGACCAAATCAGAAGGAGACTGTCCATCACTGGGCTTGATGAACGAACCATCAGGAAATTTATAAACTTTACCATCAAATAAAACTCGCACAGCATCCATATCCTTATCAAGAGCAAAACAAACTGTTGCTCTGTGCCCTCTCCTATTACAATAGGAGCACACCTTTGGCTCATCATAGCCACCTCTATAATTACTACCACCATTCCCACCATTTCTCCCATTGCCTGGGAAGCGGTTACCGTTGTTATTGCCATTATAATTTCGACGTTCATAACCTCTGGACTGATAAGAAGTGGACGTCGACGAAGAAGCGATTGGGGCCTTGTTGGCCTTCTGAGTCTCTTGAACAAATATTTTTAACTGTTTAGTTAAATCGGCCAAATGATAGACCATATTATTATCCACATTACCCTCAACTTTAGCAGCAGGTAATCCCATTTGTGCCTTCTTGGCCTCCTGGGCTTTGACCATAATATCATTGTTTTCGGCCAAAACTTCGCTAACCTTGCTAACATATTGAGTGCAGGACTCTTGATATTTGTCCAATGCTAACAACTTTAGATGGGCTTGAATGTTTTCTTTAATAACCTCCAGAGCCGGCAGTTTCTGCTCACCATTAGGCAGTTCCTTCATCAAATCTTTTCTTGAAAGATCCTTCAAGACGTCCATTCAAATATCCCTACTGCATGCTGTCCAAAACAAATCTTTTGCTTGGTTCTCATGCACTAACTCGTCCACCAGAATAAGATATTCAAATACTTCATGAAACTGAACACACAGCTTTTTGAAGTCTTCCATAGAAGAAACACCACCTTTTGCTTGCCAGTCTCCAACAATTTTATTGAGGTCCATCATAGTAAACCTAACACCCCATCTATCAACCATAGCTTTAGAAAGCTTAACCCAATCCTTGTCCTTGAATGCCTGCATAGCAATAACCTCTTTTTCCACCTCCCTATCAGCAATAAAAAATCTAACTTGCTTCACCATGTCCACATGAGAAGCACCATCAACAGCAGCAGCAGCTTCATACCTGCTAATGAACCATTTAACCTCCTCCCCATCAAACTTTGGGCCATCCCAAGAAACAATTCTAACTGAGGGAGTAAGAGGGTTAGAAGATCCAGAAGCAACAGCAGAAGAAGACATCCCAATAAGTAATGAAAAGCGTTAACAATTGATAAAATAACAAGCCTCTTGCAGGCCAATAACAAAGATCCAATTAGAGTTCCAGAAAATAAGCCTCTTGCAGGCTAAGAACGTTCTTGATCCAAGTAAGTCTTTAAAGAAAACTAGAGAAATCGAACCCCACGTTGGGCGCCAACTATGGTAAGGTAAACTCTTACAGTCGCCTTGCTGTAAGCAGAATCCGGAGGAGATATGTGGATTTAGCTGAAAACCCCGTCCTTCCAACAAAAATAACAAAATGGGTGTTCTAAATCACTAAGCTAACCAATCTACTTGGATACGATTGATGAAAATAATAAAACTCTAAAATAATTAACGCTTATTGAGATTTAAAGAAAGTGGCTGTTGATAAAGAAATACTGATAACAACAATTAAGGTGTACCAGTGAAAGATCTGAAAAGATTGACTTTTATGTTTTTATAATAATTTGAATTTTTATGAGACAGCAATAATCAAGTCCCAGCGATGAAGACCTTTCTAAAGATACCCTGTATGAAGTGTGATTTGAATTGTTGAGTAGTATTTCTAAAATGTTATATAAAATATAAAGTTATAAGGGTATTACAATTTATTTAATTTGTTGAGTAATAAAAAATGAGACCGTGGTGGTCAATGATTAAGCTGTATGATCTATCCCCCCTCTCAATGTCAAGTTTGAGAAGCGCTTAAGTATTCCTAGTCACGTGCCTAAGTTTTCCCCTCCAGAGCTCTTCCAGAGTCAATCCGGAGCCCGTACGGAGTCCGTACGGAGCTGGAACGGAGTCCGTACGGAGTCGAAACGGAGTCCGTCCGGACTTCCCGACTCAATTAGAACCTTAAAAATTATAATAAAAAATATAGAAAAATTACACATAATAGAACTACTTCCCATTTATATCCCAAACTAATTTTCGTAGTCTGCGCAGCTCTAATTACCCCGTGGAAATTCATCAAAGTTAAGTAATTTTCTGAAAACGTAAATATTTCTATAAAACTTTAAAATTCATTTAAAAATATAAGAAAAATAGTAAAAATTCTGGGAAAATTTCCCAAGGTTCTTGAGTGACTCGACTTGATACTTATAAATTTTTCAGACTGTAAAAATAAGTTTTCTCCGTAAAATAAATTGTTTTTGTGTAGGCATTCGCTCGTGACCAATTTCTTCATATTTAAAACTCAAATAAATTAAATAAAACCCTTTTATATAAAAATAATAACACCAATCTTGCATGCCATAATAACTCCATTTACGTATTTAGGTGCCGTACTAAACTTTAGGCTACCACAAAGTTTCTCTAAAAATTGTTCCATAGACAAAAAAGGGGTTTGTGATGAAGTATCACTTTTTAGTCTTCTTTGGGAGTGGAAATTTATACTACTTGAAGCCCTACACTTCTTGTTTAAGGTCATATTTTCCTCCTCATCATTGTCACTACCTTCAGACTCAGTTGATTGAGGATCCTGGGTTTGTTTGTCAGCCTTTTAAGAAATATGAAAAAGATAAGTAAATAAAAAAATAGAATTGATAAGATAAAATAAAAAAGAAACAGACCTGAGTTAGATTTTGTTGGGTTAAATCACCAATAAGATCTACAGAAAAGATATCTAGATTGGTCTCATTCAAATGAGGGGGGGCTTGAGTGGAGGAAGAGGATGGGAAAAGATTTGCCTCAACATCATGTTCAGAGATAGGATCTTCTCCATACAACATGTTTACAGGATTAAAATTGGCTTTCTCTCCAAAAATTGCATCCATCTCGTTAAATTAATGAAATAAAGATTCAAGTTTATCATCTATGGATTTGATGCCCTTAGAGATATTGATGTCGGTAACCCCAAAACCAGTGGAAGATGAAATAGCCTTTTCCTTCTTGTATTTGGCTCAGTAATTCTTGAAGTGTTCAGACATCTGTTTAGGAAAAAGATCAATCCTTCCCTTGGTCTTATTCCGTAATTCATTTACCATTAGAAGATAGCCATTAACTTTTGATGCTGGGAGCCGTCCTACTTTAGTCGCATACTGAGTACCAAAACAAGAATCATAGTTAGATTTAGTTTTCAGCCAGTTGATAAGAATGAGATGATCATCTTTTTTAATTGAACAGTCATAGATTTCTTGGCTGAGCGGGGGAAAGAGGGAGTAGTGGGATTTGAAGAACAACTGGGTGATGGCTGTGTTTGAGAAGATCTAGGATGAAGAGGCATGTTAAGATATAAATGAAGATGAAAAGAAGCAGAAAAAAGTAGATGAGATAGCTAGATGAAAAGGAGAAGAAACAAGCATATGAGATAGCAAGATGAAAAGGAGCAGAAACAAGCAGATGAGATGGTGAGGGGTTCTGAGCAGATAGAATGGACAGGTTGGGATGAGAATGTGAGTATGCAGCAAGGTAGAAGGAATATCCAGAGAGTAGTCCAAGATGTGGTTATTAAAAATTGAGTAAAAAAATATCAGATAAGAGGTATACATCGACATGTAAAGTGTCTAATAACCCAATTATTAGCAAAAATAATTGCAGAAGATAATTGGGGTATGCAGATTATTTTCTGCAATTAAATTAATTGCGGATCCCTGAACATTGATACCCCCTAATATTTAAAATAATAGTTCTTAGTTTAAAAAATCTTTGAGACTCCTTTATTGAATCACAAATCAGGAAAAAACAGATTCCTGCATTTGAACTTTTTAGTTGTGTCTGGTTTCCACTGAATTCTATGATATAAAATTTAAGAATTTTTATGGTTCAATTGTCAATGTTGGTTGTCTAATAGTCTTTAATACATACTTATACGTAACATAGATATATTTTTACCAATTGTGTTTTCCAATTCTAATTCATGAAATTTAACCTAACCTAGTTATAAATCAGCATTTATATGGCTGCTGGTACCTTTTCATAAAGGCATCCATCTTTCTCTAATATTTTTACTCTTACATTTTTACTTCTCTTTATTACATACCTAATACTAATTAATCTTTATCTTATTATTCAAATCTTTTGTCCCATTGTCCACTTCTTATCTTCACGTCCTTTGTCCCTTGAGTCCTATATTTATCTGTCACCTTTGGTTAGAAGGTAATGATGTAAGTATGGTCTACAACATCTCAATATCTATCTTTCCCTTATATTTTTAATCTGATATTTTTAATCTTAAATTTTTACTCTTATATTTTTACTCTTATATTTTTACTTCTCTTTATTACAAAGCTAATACTAATTAATATTTATCTTATTTTTCAAAGCTTTTGTTCCATTTTCCACTTCTTATCTTCACATCCCTTGACCCTTGAGTCCTATACTTACCTGTTGTCTTTTCTTAACAGGTAATCATCTTTTTTCCCATTTTCACATCTTATCTTCATGTCCTTTGTCCCTTGAGTCCTATATTTACCTGTCACCTTTGCTTAAGAGGGTTATGGGCCCAGCGCCCCTGCTTCTTTCATATATCCTGGAAACTCCCTAATCCACAAACACTGCTTGGTCTCCCTCTTTATCCACAAACTCCACACACACTGTTATGGTCGAGTCATCCACACCAGCTCCAAATTTCTCTTATCTTCAAGATAATTCTAATTTCTCAGAGATTAAGGGAATAGAAAAAATAAATGACAAAAATTATAGCACATGAAAAAGTGAACTTTGATATGCACTTACTGTCAGAAATCTTGACCAATTTCTCAGCAAGGATTTCCTGGTGCCATCTGATCCTGAACTCCTTTCAATATTGAAAATCAGAAAGCGACAAACAAATACCATCATTAAGATGTTCATGGATCAAGAGAATCAGCACAAATGCATATTGGATGATGAAGCAGTGGATCCAGCAGAATTATGAGCTCAAATAAAGAATCACTATGCATCAAAGTCAAGTCAAAATTTCTCTTAAATTGTTAATAAACTATTTAAAATTAAATTTCTCAAAAGAAATATATCTGGATCAATGGACAAATTCAGAAACACTTTAAAATTACTTAGGGACCTGGAACCTGATTTATTCAAAGAAAATTTTTTGTCTTATATAATTTCAAACTATGTTCTGAATCTACTACCAGAATTGTATCAGACCACTGCAGCTATAATATTTAGTAAATATGAAATTGCTAATCAATGACCTACAATTGAAAGTTGTTTTTCCAATATCAAGGCTGAGGTTATGCAAGGAAAAGTGATAAATACATCTAGTAATGTTTCTGGGACAGTTTCAGCCATGGACACTAAAACAAGAAACTATTGTTTGAAAGGGAAGCATAATCCCTTAGCTCCCCACTTGGAAGACTCTTACATTCACTTACACCCCAAAAAACGTAAAGAATATTCAAAACAAAAAAAGACAAATAATCTAAGGACAAATATACTAAACACAAAGTTTTATCTGTGTTCTCGGACATACCACTCAATCATGATATCCTTGACAGTGGGGCTTCCTTCTCAATTTTTAACAATTGTTCCCTTTTCAAACAATTCAAATCTACCAAAGTTACTTTATCATTGGAAAATGGAGATGAGGTACTCTCCATTGGACAAGGAAACATTACCTTCAACTCATCATACGGCCAAGAATTTATCATAAAAAATGCTCTATACGCACCCTCCATTAAATTCACCCTTGTATCTGCTATTGCTCTTATCTACAACAGCTGGTATTTAATAAACAATAATGGAATTTTCAAAATTAAAAAAATAACAATACCCTTATTGAGTGCTCCACCAAGGGTTGAATAATCAGCTTTCCTTTTCAGAAACACCCTGTATATAATTTAATTGCAACATTAACTGCAAATAAAAATAGTTGAGAATTATTACATCTTAACTTTGGTCATCCCAATAACCACATCAGGTAACTGCTCTTTCCAGGTGTGAATTTCTCTGATTTCAACTGCAAAACTTTTGCATTAGCTAAATAACATCTCTTACCCCACTTAGGCTCTTTTCTGAAGCCTGAATCAACCCTGGATGTAATACACATGGATCTATGTGGACCATTCACACCAGAATCTAAAGGTGGAAAAAATTACTTCTTTCAAATTTTAGATCTCCATTCTTGCTTTTGACATATATATTTCCAAAAAATTTAATCTGAAACATTAGAAAAGTTTAAAGAGTATCGAAAATTAGTTGAAAATCAGCAGGAACACAAAATTAAATATATTGTTTTGGACAATGGTGGTGAATTCACCAGTAGTGCTGTACAAAATCATTTGAAAGAAAAAGGTATTCTTCATTTACATACTGCACCCTACTAACCCCAACAAAATCCAATTTCCAAAAGAGGAAATCACTCAATTGTTGAAAAAGCTAGATGCTTAGTGATTGAATCAGGACTCAACTCTTATTGGTGGTGGTCTGAGGCAGTTAATACTGCTACCTTTCTACTCAATATTTTACCATCCTTGTCTCTCAAAAACAAAAAATCACTCTGGGAACTTTGTCACAAAGATACAATTAAACCACCTAGGAATCTTTATCCTTTTGCTTCCGGCATTGTCTATTTTCAACAAAAGAATAATTGAGATGGAAAATTAAATAGCAGTGGTGAATAAGGCATATTCCTTGGTTATTGTGGAGGTCATTTCAACTATCACATTTATTTAATTAAATCTGATAAAATAATTATAACACATAACTTTAAATTCTTAAATACATTTAATCTAGCCCAAAAAATAAGCAAAGGTGAACCTATAGACTTCCTGATTATTCTGTATCTGGATTATGAATCCTTTCCTACTTACAATGAACCTGAAAACATCTTTTCCTCCATTTTATTTGAGGTGCTTGAAGATTCTACTACATCTATTACTCAAAATGAGACAGAAAGAGCTTCAAATACCTATACAACTAAGAACTACACCTACATAGATAGAAATATTCAACCTACATATGAAATATCCTCTGACATCAATCCATCTAATATACTTACAACTAATCTTAGAGGCAACCCAATTTTTATATTTTTTTCTCCGTATGACACACCCAAGAACTATTATGAGGCTATCAATTCTCCTGATTGTTATGAATGGCTGAAAGTGACTCAAACTGAGCTCAGTAGTATTGCCAAACATAATGTTTGGGAAGAAACTGCAATACCTGATCACAATCACTTTCTTGGTACAACGTGGACCTTCAAAAGGAAAACAGATAGAGAAGGAAATATTATTAAGTACAAAGCCAGACTATGCGTTCTAGGATTTTCAAAAATATAAAGTATTGAATACAATGATAATTATGCTCCCATTGGTCATCTATCGACTCTTTGTTTCCTCCTAGGAGTTTCTGCTTTCAAAGATTGGGAAATACATAAAATGGACATTAAATCAGCCTTTCTACATGGTGTACCCAAAGAGGATTTATATCTGAGATTTCCATGTGGTTATACCCCTCAATCTAGTAATTCCTGTCTCTATCTCAAAAAATCACTATACCGACTTAAACAAAGTCCATGCTGCTGCTACCTCAAACTCTTCTCTTTCTTTAAATATATAGTTTTTCAACCAAGCATAGCTGATCCCTGCTTATTCCTCAGTGAAGATCCTAAAAAGCGGTGTTATGTCTTTATTCATGTTGATGATCTTATTATTGGTGGGCCATCAATTAAAAATTTCAAAGATAAGTTTTTTAAAGTTTTGGAAATGGATGATCAAGGTGAATTATCTTGGGTTTTAGGTATAAAGGTTACTAGAAATGGAAAACTTAGAACTATTAGTCTATCCCAATCACTATATAAATAAATTATTATCAGAATTCAATCATGAAAATGTTGCTCAGTGTCTGCTCCACTTTTCCCCAACACTCAACTCTCCTCTGGTCAAGCTGCAAATCTCACAAATTAATTCAACTATAGAAGAGAAATCGGTTTTCTCAATTACCTAGTCTTATCCACATGTCCTGATTTAGCATAAACTGCCAGTTCCCTTGCTCAATTCCTCAATAATCCCACAAATGAGAAATTTAATGCTTTCTTTCATGTTTTAAGATATCATCAATAAATTAAAAATCATTGTCTGACTTTAGGCAAAGTTAAAAGCAGAGAACTAAAAAACCAAACTGGCTTTTCCAATTCAGATTATAATAAGTCTACTGACTCAAAGTCCACTTAAGGCACTCTTATCTTTCATCTTGGTCTCATTAGTTGGCACTCCTCAAAACAACAATCTGTTGCTCTATCCACATCCAAATCAGAATATTATTCTATGAATGAATGTGGTCAAGACCTACTTTGGACCAAGGAATTATTCAACAATTTTGAAATTCATCTCAAATCATCAATTCTTAAGGAAGATAATCAAGGGGCTATCAATCTAACCTTGAATCCTCTCTATCAACACAGAGCATGTCACATCAATACTTGTATCTGTTGGCTACAAAAAAAAATTCAACAATGATCAACTCAAAATAGAATACATACCAACCACAAATATGGCGGCCAATTTACTTACCAAGTCACTCTCTTTCCCCAAACATCATACCTTTTTAGAATCACTCAATCTCTCCCCCTTGCTGTCTTGAGCACAGGAGGGATTCAATGTTGGTTTTCTAATAGTGTTTAACACATACTTATATGTAACCTAGACAGCTTTTTACCAAATGTCTTTTCCAATGCTAATTCATGAAAATTAACCTAACCTAGTTATGAATCAGCATTTATATAGCTGCCTGTACCTTCTCATACCCGCATCCATGTTTCTCTTATATTTTCACTTCTCTTTATTACATAGCTAATACTAATTAACCTTTATGTTATTATTCAAAGCTTTTGTCCCATTTTCCACTTCTTATCTTCAGCTCCTTTGTCCCTTGAGTCCTATATTTACCTGTCACCTTTGCTTAACAGGTAATCATGTACGTATGCTCTACAACAGATAAATATCCATCTTTCACTTATAGTTTTACTCTTATATTTTTACTTCTCTTTATTACATAGCTAATACTAATTAATCCTTATCTTAATATTCAAGGCTTTTGTCCCATTGTCCACTTCTTATCTTCATGTCCTTTTTCCCTTGAGTCCTATATTTACCTGTTGTCTTTGCTTAACAGGTAATCATCTTTTTTCACAATTTTTACTTACTATGTTCAAGTCCTTTGTCCTTTGAGTCCTATATTTACCTGTCAACTTTTCTTAACATCAAAGGGATTTTACTGAAAATAATTATTATGCATAATCAAAAATTATAAATTTGAATTAAAGAAAAAATCAGTTTATAAAGTCCATACTTAAAAATAAAAGTCTCAAATTCTGAGTTGACAGGAATTTTCTACAAAATCTGTCACTGATTGTGTTTTATATGTTTTCCAAAAATAATTAATGAAATAACTAAGCAGGTTAAAATTGTTATGTTTGTAATGAATAATAATATTTTCCATCCTTTTATTGATCAATTTCAAATAAAAATTAACATTGAATTATAGTACTACCACTAATACAAGTGCTAGCCAAGGGAGGGACTGAAATATCAAAGAAAAGAAGTGAAACTAACTAAGACTAACTATGTTGGGGCTACCAATAGTGGGGTTACAATTTAAGAAGACTAAGAAGCAACTGGATTACTATATAAGCTTTCCAATGAGAATAATCCCTTATCACTTTCCCCATAAAACCCTCCTACACAATAAAATCCCCTTCTGCCTTGTATAATGAATAGTGTCTATAGCTCTCCTCCTCCTCCCCTCTCAATCCAAATACTAACACCATCTGTACCTCTAGAAAATTCACCACCCCAAGTCTCATCAAAGTAGACTTCAGTAGCTGCGTTGATGTTTATTTTTAGAAAAAATGAGATTTCATGTGTTTGATGAATTTCAGATATCTTAAAAAATTACTTAATGCATCCCATACAGATTTACCTTGTCTTGATGAATAATGTTCCAGAAAGTTAACAGGGTATGCTAAATCTGGCCTTGATCTAGATACAAGATGAGATGAAGAGAAAATGATAGAGAGAAATTTAGTTGAATTAATAGTATCATAATTTTTTTCTTTTAATGAAACCCAAGAAAGACCAATTGGTAGTGGTTTTTGAGAAGTGAGCCCAGTAGCATTATGTTCATTGAAGATTTTTTTGACCAACTCCATCCAGCAAAAAATGAGTGCTAAAATTTCAAAGAAATCTTAAATTTACCAACTAACCATAGGCATATATTGTATGATTTTAATAAAAATTTTACCAAATTGAAATTTGTTTTGGGTTCTATAATTTTTATTGAATTGGAGGTAGTAGAAATGTGCACAGAGAAAGGTGTTTTTACTAATCCATGAGAATTTTTAATATTTGTGACTAATTAATTGAATATTTTTAAAAAAATATTCCTGTAATTTTTGGGTCCCTTGAAATGAAAAAATCTTCTGAAAAATTTAAATATCAAAGGAAAGAAAGCCCTAAATTTTTAAAAAGCCAAATAAATTTACATTACTGAAGAAGAAAGTAAATTGAATTTTTTGAAAGATTCTTTTACATACATGAAAAAATGTTTTTATTGGATAAAATTATTAGGATGAATTTTTCTGTATAAAATCACAATATTCATTTAAAAGAAATTAAATCACATGCTAGCAGATATCTCCTCACAAAAGAGCCTCTATGCTTCATGAAATGATAAGAATATTCTACCAGGTGCAATTTTTTCTCTTGTGATAAAAACTAAGATTAAGTAATATATCAAAAGAAAATAGAGTTTAAGAATTAAAAGACATTTTTATATCTGAAAATTAATGTTCAAGATATGTTTTCAGGATGAAAATAACTTTTATCCACAGTTAACATAGAAAAAGTTTCTTCCAGTGGTTAAATTTAAGGTGCTGCATCATTCAGCCTTTAAAATTACACAAACTTACTCTCAAAAATTTTCAATAGAGTTTGAATTTCTCTTTAGCATTGTAGAATTCCCATCTCTTTTTTTTTCTTTTTTGCATTTTATACTGTTTTTTACCATAATTTAAATCCTTTCCCATAACAAAACAGTAAATAATCAATTGTAACTAGAGAGTTTTTGTCATTATTTGTCATTATCACCCTTCTAAATCCAATTCAAATTGTATTTTTTGCTCAAACCCATTACAATTGAAAGCTCCTTTCTGAATACACAACACAAAAACTCTACTTCCTCTACCAAAAATCATTTAAGATTTTTTTTATTGGAAAACCAATTACTGAAATGTTTCTATTTCATTAAACACATCATCTTTTTTAGTCTCATCAGGTTGAAATTCAAGTAAAAATCAAATCTCCAGCCTGCACTTGTGACAGGAAGTATTTCAAAATAATGGATAAATGATTTTTTTGATATAAGAACCAAAGAAAAGAATAGAAAGAATAAAGAAAACAACTTGTAAAAACTACTGCAAATATCACTACACAATATAAGAGCCAAGTTTCTAGAAAGTCTGTAAACTTGAACCTAAATTAACCACAGATTGAACACATATTTAGCTATTGAAAAAGGAACCATATAATCAGGGATGAACACCACTCAGCAGAAAAGCTTTAGGTGGGTATTCAAGTATAGTTCAGTATGAGTTCAGTCTGAGTTTTATTTGAGTTCTTTCTGATTTCAGGTTTAAGACTCACTAGTAAGTCCACCACCTATACTGCATAGTGTGTAGATTTTTGTTACAAGTGTTTTTTAACTTGATACATCAAATTTTTATTTGTTTAGGAGATGTGGTTATATTAAGGCTTAACAGCATAAATTAAAAAAAGAAAAAAATGGAGATTGAAAATACTGTTGACCTTTTGGAAGCAAAATAAAAGTTGTTTGAAATGTATCAAGGAAATAAATGATAGATTTAATGCCTGATAGTTCAAAAAATTGGCTGGTAAAAAAGTACAAACTGTCTCTGATTCTCTGGTGGTGTGAGGTACAAAATTAGAAAATCTCCCTAAAATAGCTTTTATATATCACCTTACACAATTCGGATTTTAATTTGAAATTTGTATTAGAGTATTTTTTTTAAAATTACAACTTGATTCAATAGATTTTTTTATATATAGTTTTAGGTCAAAAAAACTTAATATGTTTTTTGAAGATTTGGAAATACCCCCCACAACTACTAAACTTTATTTAAGTAAGGTCTGGGTATCACTAAAATATATACAAGTCAAAAATTTTGCATGTCTGATTTGAAAATTTGGAAATACCCTCCTGCTTCATTTTTTTGAATAAAGGGGTGGTAGTCACCAATATTTAATATAATTACATAAATTAATATATCTATATAATGAATAAATAAGTAAAACCTTAATTTTATAATTTATGGAGTTCACTCCCTTGTCCAACTGACCCCATTCAAACCATACCACAAACACTTCCACCCCTCTTTCCCTCTCTTTTTTTCATATTTGGTGTATCTTTCTTTTTTTTATTCATTAATTTTTTTTACTTGTTTATTTCTTTTTATATTTCTTCTTACAATTACATCCCTCACCTGAAAGCTCACCAGCCCTCTCACCCACTCCTCTCCATTGCCTCATATACAACATTTTTATGAATTTTTTTTCCACACCAAGCCACCACCAGTACCACTACCAACCCACTCACCCCCCACCTTCCTTCCCAACTCACTCACCCCTCTCCATTGCATCTGATTAAATATTTTTATGTTCCTTTTTTCATTTTTTCCTCACCTTTCCTCCTTTTGCACTCCTTTCATTTTCCTCACATCCAATATTTTAACATTCTTTCTTTAATGTTTTTTTGCCCCACACAGCCTCATCACCAGCACCTCCTCACCTGCCCTCTTTCCTACCTTTCCACCAGCTCCTCCACTAATAAACACCAACACCACTTCTCCTACCTCACCCATCAATTCCAACACCACCTGCACCATCTTCCTCACCACCACAATACCACCCCTTCAACATGACCAACTACACCACCTTTCTCACCAGTGCCAAAACTACCTCTGCACATAACCTTCCACTCCACATTTCCCACCACCACCTGCTTATCTAGGCGCAGACCACCCTCTTTCAAAACTACTCAACCACAATTGTCACATCTCCTCCACTTCACTTTATTTCAATATACATTTAATATTTTTATTTATTATTATATTTCCCTTTTTTTAGTATTCATCAAAAATATCAAACACAGAATAATCATACATAAACAATAATGATTATCATCTTCAACTTATAATCAAATTAGAAAAAAAAATCTACATGACAATAATTATAATAATAATTTTAAGTAAAAATAATCACAAATAATGTCTAACATTTTCATCATCAAATCACAATAGAAAAAAAATCTATACTATAATAATAATATTTTTAACTAAAAATAATCACAAACTAATTTATATCATTTTCATTTTCATATCACACTTGAGAAATAAATAAATATATCAATCATCATCTTTTACATACATTATCATATGTCTTAGGACACCTATCATAAAAAATCATAGTCAGATATACAAAATAATGATTATTATTTTCATCTTCAAATCATATGAAACAAATATATATAATGATTTCTTTTCTTTTATATGATATTGTATTTTAAAAATGTTTTTATCTTCCTAAACATCATTCTTAACATATATAGCATCAAATACCTTAAATAACCTAGAATGGATGAGTACCAAGTTATCATCATCATTACCATAAATCTTCATGATCATTATCTTCATTTGCTTCTTAATTCTGGAATTTAATTATAAAATTCAGAACTTTATTTGATTAAGAAACATCAATTATTAATAATAAACTTACAATAATATTATTGGGTACCAAAGTTGGAAATTTGTAATTATTAAAAAGGCATTTCACAAAACACAAAGAAATCCACAAACTTAACATTAAGACTCAAAAAAAGGTGCTTTTGGGGCACAATATTTCATATTTTAAATAATAGTCATGGTTGATTTGGTGGAAAAAAGAGGTATTTCAAAATGTAAGTTTTCTAACTTTGATACCCCCTATTATGTCCATATCATTTGTTGTTTTCAAGCTTGAAATTTTTAATCTTTACTCACTTTCTATTACCAATTTATTTAAAAGATTCTTTGAATTACATATTCTAAATGATAATATGTTACATCTTATATTTCTTAGGTGTAATATAATACTTATGAGCAACATATATCATGTGTACACCTCCTATATGATAATTTGTATTTAAAGTAATCATCATTTTATGGAATACATAAAATTTTCTAATGCCTCTCACCAATTAATGACACTTCATAACCAAAATTTTGGTATGTGTTGTCTCCATAATATAACTTTACGTCTTTAGTCTGAAATGCAACATTTTAGATCCCAAGGCCAAATTCTACAAAAAAGAAACATTGTATGGCATAGAGAACAAAGAGGGAGATCAAAAATTAGAAAACTTCTCTGGAAAATAGAATAAAAAGACAAAAAATTTCTGCTACTCCTACCAACCCTACAACTACAAGAACAATTTTATCAATACATGAGACTGCTGTTGAGCACTCAGATAACCTACCAATAGGAAGGAAAAATTTGAATATCTCTTTCCCCAAACCTTACTCTCTGAAGAAATTTGATCAAAATTTTTCATAATGTGCAGAAACTCATTGGATAGAAGATAAAACTTCACAATCAACCATTAGGAAACCAATAATCTATACTTGATTCAGTGAGGTTAAGTTCCACATTGCTGAGCTTCAGAATCCCCCAGAAGAATCAAGACACATATTAATGACTTTAACACTTAAAAGTATTCCTTCTCATTGTATATTTTTTTTGCCATCTCACATGTTTAAAATTTTAAGGCTTAGATTTTGATCACTTCCGGTAAAAGATATGTTCCTGAAATAACTCTTTGGAAATGACTTTACTTGGTGAAAGGTTTGATCACTTAATCTGAGGACCATAATTTATCAACACTATTTTGAATATGAGGAGAAATACCACACTATGGCCTTCAAATGTAAGGATAGAAAGGAATTTAATTGAAGCCTGTATACATTTCGGACCACATCAAGTTAAACAAGCATTCATTCCAAGAATCAGTTTGGATTCATCAGATGGGATAACAGGATTTCCATTCAAGCTCAGAATACTTCTGCACCCTTTCCAATTATCTTTAAGTATTATGATAAAAAAAATTCCAGTGAAAATTACTAGACATTTTAGGCTTAAATTTGATTTTACTTATTTTTGGCAATGGGAAACTATATGTAGGTCTTTCTAGGGTAAAATACATTGAGAATTGACACATAATTTAGCTGATAAGGCCAAGAGAAAGGCCAAAAAAATTTATATACTGAATTTCTTGAGGATAATGTGTAATTTATG
The DNA here is from genome assembly GCA_030280995.1 of Hemileia vastatrix. Taxonomy (NCBI): domain Eukaryota; kingdom Fungi; phylum Basidiomycota; class Pucciniomycetes; order Pucciniales; family Zaghouaniaceae; genus Hemileia; species Hemileia vastatrix. The sequence continues at coordinate 13,178,938 of JASXTE010000010.1, read as the reverse complement.
TTCTGAATGAGTATTAGGGATAGATTTATTTCATAAAAACAATTGTGATAATAACCTCACAGCCACTTGTCACGCGCCACATGACACTCGAGGAAAAAGCAGCTCATTAAATCAATAATACAGAGGTCTAAATCCATACTCGAAGTGCAGAAAACAATTCTACATAGCAACTGCGATTATCCTTTGTGTACTCACTATTCAACCGCGCTAGTCTAAACTTTAAATCTAAATTATTCAATCTCTAAATAGTGTGTTTAGTCTTTTCTTTGATAAGCAACACACAGCGCAATAGTTAATGTAATATTCCGCTAAAAGGTTTATTAAGTATCTGTGGTTTATTAAAAGGGGTAGTGAGCATGGACGGGATGGTTAGTGGAGGATTAAAGGTTTAACATATGTTAGTGAGGAGGGTCTAGGTGTAACGGGTGTATTTTAAGAGGTATGTGGTGTGCGGAATGATGAATAGGTATGAGGTCAATGTGAGGAGGAGTAATGGATATAAACGGGGTTGGATTGTGGTTCAATATTTCTTTAGAATTAAATTATAAAATGTATATATAGTCAATAGTGGTAAAGCTTTAGGTTAAATCATTATTATTTTACATTTCCTTATTTTTCTCAGTAATCATTTCTAAATCTTAAATCTTTGATTATTGAATTTCCAACCCTTTGTGAGATCTTAAGAATATTAATATTACCTTTAAATTATATTAGAATTCTTATCCAACATATCTCGAAGCAGTAGCTTTTCCTTTAAGTCATCTTCAAATCACTTCTGCAAACATTTCCTCTGTGCTTCAAAGAAGTTTCTAAACTCCTCCCTCCATCTCACTTTCCCAGGAACACCCTTGACCTTGTGTGTAGGTTGTCCAGTGACAGTATAATTTAATTCTCCGTAGTTCTCATTCTTTGCACTACTACGCCCTTTTTTCAAGGTGTCTCTTAATTTTTTAAAAATGGCACCTGTTCAAGGCACTCCTCCTACAGGCGCTACTACTAGGGCTCGCGCCAGAGGCAGGCCAACAGCCACACAGCCTGTTTCCCACACTCACTCCTTGGAGACTCTCAACATTAGGGAATGGGGACACTCAGTCCAATATGTAGAAGACATTCCCCAGGATTTTGATGATTCTACCAAGGAAGAAGAAGGAGAGGATACAGTGCAAGAGGCACCATCTGCCCATGCTACTCACCCTTCTGGTCAACCTTAGAAACCTGTACCATCTAATTCTCTGGAAGACTTCTTGAGACTTTTCATGAAAACCCTTTTAAATCCAACTTCTTCAGAGGGATCAAATTTTAAAACTCTTTCCATGAAATCTCCTGATAAATTTGATGGAGAACATCCAGACAGATTGCGCCCCTTCTTGCAAACCTGAAAGCTCCTGTTCCATAATGAACCTCAAACCTTCAATAACAACCAATTGAAGGTTGTTTAAGCTTCATGATTCCTAGCCATAAAATCAGCAAGGTGGTTCAAACCTTATCTTCTCATGCTCTCTTTGACAGAAACCCATTACTCATTAATAACTGGGATAAGTTCGAAGACCAACTCTTTACGTTACTTGGTGACCCTAATGAAACTGACAATGCAGAAATTGAACTTGATTTCCTTTGAATGAGTGATAATGGTAAAGCCTATGATTATATCTCAAAGTGGAGTAGGTTGGAATGATGCTGCCCCTTAAGTATCATTTCAAAAAAGGACTTCCTTCAAAGATTCTGGATCAATTAAATCTTCATGATCAGAAGATGACTACTATAACAGATTTAATGGATTGAACCCTCGAACTTGATGGCGTCTACCAAGGACGACTACAACATTGTTGATATGCCAACAAATCTCAAGGCCTAAATTTTAAATTGGGACCTTCTTCACACCCACAGAAAACTCAATCCTCCTTGACTCAATCTAAACCCAATAAGGGAAAGGATAAACCTTGACCAAAAAGCTTGACCCTAGGTGATATCAGTAAGGTCCTGGATCCAAAAGGGGAACTTAAAGAAGCTGAGATAAAGAGACGAGCAGATAATGGGTTATGTATGTATTGTGGGGGTAAGCACAAGCTAGAAGATTGTGTATAGTTTAAGGGAAGAGAAGGTACTAGTTCAAGGTCAAAAAATAGTAGATAGTTTACTTGTATGCAAAGAAAACTATCTTATCTCTCCCAGTGCACAGAGGTGTGAAGGGGAAGTAGCAGGTGTACCTGGTATAGGGGTGGTGGAGGCACGTGTTGTGCAGACGGTTGGGCTAAATGAAGGTTGATTGAGAGGATCGATACCGGTTCTTTATAGCTATTTGTTGGAGATGGATTGGGTAAGTTTTTTACCAGTGCAGGATGATATTGGTAAGTCTTTTCAGACATGCTCTGGGGGTTTTTTCGGCTACTAGCACTCCTATTCCTCCATGTCTTAAAGACTGGAGTTGCCTTAAATTGCGTGAGATTCATTCTTTTCAAGGAGGATACCCCATTCAGTTGTCTTATAGACTCTGGAGCTTCAATTTCTTTTGTCAGTTTATCTTTTGCTGAGAAGTTATATCTGACATTCACAGATATCAATCAAACTCCAATTTATTTGGTTGAATCAGAGGAACCCAAATATTGGGTAAGTAAGAAAGTTTTATGGGTTTTCAACTTTCCAAATTTTCCCCCCTTCAAGTGGGAAGTATCAGTCTTGGATGCCCCAAGAATGGAAAATATCATCCTTGGCCATGACTTTTTAACGCATTGGAATCCTGAAATTGATTGGTCACGGGGATTGATTACCCCACGCGCTAAGTATATTTCTGATCCTTCAATGCAGGTCAATAGGGAATTAAACAACCTGCCTGACAATGTTGTGCTAGAGGACAAATCTATGCCAGATGACTTGCAAGCATCTGAACTTTCTCTAAATGAGCAATTGGCTAACCCTTCTAGCTCAATCACTTCACTCGAAGAGGATTTAAATTGCCTCGAAGTAGTCGAATTATGCTCTCTCAATTCTGGTCTTTCCTCAACAGACTCTCTCAAAGATGATGAGGACAACCAAAAAAACGTTGAAGCCATTAAATCCACTCTACCGGAAATCTACCACGAGTTCCTCGATGTTTTCTCAATCCGAAGGCCAATAAGTTACCACCTCATTGACCCTACAACCATAAAATAGAGTTAATAGGTCCAGTACCTCAGGCAGGTCCTGTCTATTCTTTATTGAAAGATGAATCTCAAGCTCTTTGAGACTACATTTCAGAGAATGTAGCCAAAGGTTTTATCAGAGCCAGTAAATCTCCAACCAGCTCCCCTGTTTTTTTTGTAAAGAAAAAAGACAGTTGCCTTAGGTTGTGTGTTGACTATAGAAAGCTCAACACAGTTACAAAGAAGAATACATATACAGTTCCTCCTATGTCATTGCTTCTTACCCTTTTTAATGGTGCTTATTTATTTTCTAAAATTGATCTTAGAGGCACTTATAATCTTATTTGCCTTGCGGAAGGTTATGAACCACTGACTGCAATCCGCACTAGATTTGGAAGTTTTGCATATTTAGTAATGCCTTTTGGATTATGTAACACACCATCTACATTTCAAAATTTTGTTAATGACATCTTTCAAGATGTTGTCAAAAAATTTGTTGTCATCTACTTAGACATTATATTAATTTTCTTGAAGACACTAGATGAACATATTCATCATATTTGACAGGTTCTAAATTGCTTTCAAGATCACGGTCTCTACGCCAAGCACAATATATGCAAATTCCATCTTAAATCTATTGATTTTTTGGGGTTTACATTGTTCACTGATGGTTTAGTCATGGACAACAAAAAAGTCCAAAAAATCCTGAAATGACCTGAGCCCAAAACCGTCAAATCCCTGCAAGGATTTTTGGGTTTTGCCAATTTCTATAGAAGATTTATTAAAGATTACTCTAAAACTATTTCCAATCTTACTTCTCTTCTTAGAAAAGATATTCCTTTTGTTTTTACTTCTACAGCATGAAAGGAATTCGAAGCATTGAAGACTCCGTCTACCACAGCCCCAATTCATCAACACTCTGATCCTTCTGCTTTGACAATAGTCAAGACAGAAGCTAGCAATTATGATATTTCAGGGGTCAATTCTCAATTCAATCCTGAAACAAAATTGTTTCATCCCGTTGCTTTTGAGTCACGCAAACTCATTGGAGCAGAATTAAATTATGAAATTCATGACAAGGAGCTTTTAGCTATTATTCATTGTCCTAAAAAATGGCGCACTTTTCTTCTCAGCCTAGATAGTCCTTTTCAAATCCTGACTTACCATAATGCTTTAAAATACTTTCTGTCTTTCAAAGTGTTAACCAGGCGTAAAGCCAGGTGGGCCAAATTTTTGTCTGAATTTCCTTTTTCTATTTCCTATCGCCCAGGTAAGAACTGCATTGTCCCAGATATCCTGTCACGTCGGGACAAAGTTTACCCACAGCAGGAGGACAGATTTTCTGACAAGAACGCAGCAAATGTGAAATCAATTTTCAACAAATAAATGTTAACAACTCATCAACTTAATTCAATGACAATTCAATCTTTTCAAAATCCACTATCCAACATCCTCAAAGCTCAGTGAAAGGACAATTACTGTTTAGGGATAAAAGACAAAATACTATCAAAGAAAGGGGCCAAAAGATTTATTATTGAATCAGGTCTATTAGTTTTCAAAGGTAGAGTAGTCATACCTGACAATAATGGAATAAAATTATGGATTTTCAATAGTTGACATGATTCTCCATTAGCTGGTCATTTTGGGGTTGATAAAACCTAGCAGTTAATAGCAAGGGATTTCTTCTGGCCAGGAATGACCAGAGAAATCAAGGCCTATATAAGATCTTGTTACAAATGTAATAGGAATAAGGCTCCCCATCACCGGAAGCATGGGTTGCTTCAACCACTTCCTATTCCCTCTAAACCTTGGGAAACTTTATCCATGGATTTTATTTCTCAACTTCCTCTTTCTAATAATTTTGATGCTATATTAGTAATAGTAGATAGATTTTTAAAAATGTCTCTTTTCATTAAAACCACTACTACTGCTACAGCAGAAGATTTGTCAAAATTGTTTCTAGAATATGTATTTTCCAAACATGGCTTACCTAATGATATTATTTCAGATAGAGGCTCATTGTTTGTATCCACATTCTGGACTCAATTGTGTCAACAACTCAATATCACAAGGATTTTCTCCACGGCCTATAATCCTGAAACCGATGGTCAAATGGAAAGGGTCAACCAAATCCTCAAACAATACCTTCGAATGTATGTCAGTTACCAAAAAGACAATTAGAACACATGGTTACCATTGGCCAAACTTGCTTATAATAACTTGTCTCATTCTTCGACAAGACAATCTCCTTTCGAAACTGTTTATGGAAGACATCCTCAATTCAACTCAATCCATGTAGGAACTAGTCATCCTGCAGAACATTTTCTTCGAACCATACCACGACTCCAAGAAGAACTTAAATCAAAGATGGAATTAGTGATTCAAAGGTGTAAGGAACAGGTTGACAAACATTGACAATATGCTCCTTCCTTTAAACCAGGAGACAAAGTATGGCTCATTGCACGAAACATTCAAACAACTTGACCATCCATAAACTGGCCAAAAGGCGCTTGGAACCATTCGAAACTGACTCAGAAGTCTCTAAAACTGCATCTCGACTCAAACTACCTCCTAAATGGGAGGCTATTCACCCTGTTTTCCATGTATCTCTCCTGGAACTGGCTTGAGAAACATACCCGGGCAAGAACCAACCTCCTCCGGAACCGGTGGAAGTAGAAGACCATCTAGAGTGGGAAGTAAGCTGTATCCTTGATTCAAGAATGTGCAAGGGGAAACTTCAATAACTTGAGGAATGGGAAGGCTTCCTCGATGACTCAGACAAAACATCCTGGGAACCAGCCATCAATGTTTCTAACACCTCTGAACTCCTAAAATGTTTTCATCTTAAATATCCTTTAAAACCAAAACCTTAGAGCTCTCTTTTATTTTTCTCTTCTCTTTTTTCTTTTCTTTCTTATTTCATTTCTTTTCTTAAAATTCTAAAACTTCTTCTCTTCTAAAAAATCCTTACTCTGTTTTCTCAATTTTCTTTCTTCTTCTCCAAAAGCTTTTTTCAACCTTCTTTAAAATAAAATAAATAAAATAAAATAAAATAAACTAAAATAAAATTGAATTAAATTAAAAAGTAAAAATTAAAAAAATAAAATTAAATAATATCTTAAAATTCATTAAAATAAATTCTTAAAAATCAATAATTCTTTTAATTTTCTTTCTTTTTCTTCTTTCAAACTTTCCTTCTTTTCCCTTATTTCTTTTTCTTCAAACTATCAAAATTTTTTACAAACTCAATACAACAATCCTTCTCAAACTTCACTTCAACCTATAAATCTCTCTTTTAAAATTCTTTGAACAAATTACTTCTTTCCTTCAAATTCTTTTTTCAAAAATATTTTTCTTCTTTCTTTTCAAATAACCAAAATTCCTCAAAAACTTCAATAAATAAACTTTCACAAATAACAAATTTTCCTCTAATTAAATTTTCATTTCAAAAGAAATTGTTTCAATCAACTATTTTTTTCTTACTTAAATTTTTCTTTTCAAAACTTAAACTAAAATTTCCTCAGTTAAACATTCTTTCTTTTCTTCTTTCAAAATTTAAATCAAATTTCATTCAAATCTTTCTTTTTTCCTTTTTTCTTTTCCTTTTTCAAAATCTTGTAAAATATATATTAAAATTTCAATTAAAACAACAAAGTAAAATATATAAATAAAAACACAAATTGCTTTCTACTTTTTTTCCTTCCCGCTTTCTTTCTTTTTTCTCTTTCCATTTCAAATTTTCTCCTTTATTTTCTCCCAAACCAATTTCTTCATTTTTTCCAAAACCATACTTATTTTCATCCTGCATTTCTCAAATACCTCCTCCTCTCCTACCAGTACCACTTCTCCAATCTCCAGTAATTCTTCCGCCACATCAAAGGAGGCAGAATTGACAATCTTGTCGACCTCACCACTTAAATCTTTGATGAATCAAGCTCGTCAACCCTGCCAAGGTTTCTTCCACCATACCTGGTCAAGAGTTTCCTTGTTGTCCTCCCTCAAAAAAACCACCAGTTGACTTGCCTCAATTGGCAGAGATGGCACAGCTTCCACAATTGGAGATTCTGCAATGACATCTGAATTCTAAAAACATACTGTCATCAGTAACAAAATTTTTGAAATAAAAAAAAGCAGACTTACTTTGAAAAAAGGGTCAGCCTCTAAAAATAACTTTGGGGTGACCTCCACTTTCACTTCCTTCTCCTCTTCATCATCTTCGATGACCATCCACCGCTTCTTTGGCATCTGCCTCAAGATAAGGACTTCATCCTCATCCTCTTCAACCAATTCATCTACCTCCTCTTCCACTCCTTGTCATTTACCTGTGGCCTGGGTTACCCAGGCTGCCATGGTATCCTCAACCTCCTCCTCAATCTCTTCAACCAACCAATCTTCACCGACCGACAAATCCCAGATATCTTCAACCATCTCTTTGGTCTTCGGGATTACCCAGTATTTAGTTTTTGTAAACCGTTGTACGATGTCTGCGTTTTTTGATAGGGCATCACACGTCAACCTTCTCCAGCAGCAAAACTCACATTTCTGGAGAGGACCTTGTGTAGCCGTGCTTTCAACGCAAAAATATTCCATCAACTCAAAGGCCATGTAGGCTTGGAAGTATTGCCGGGTAACGATTCCACCATCTGCTTTGGGGTAGGACAAGTCGGCATAAAAAAATAGAAAAAAATTAAAAAGGAGAGTTGAGAGAAAGTAGTGTGGGAAGAATATGTCTCACACTCAACGGAGCTTGTGTTTTATACCCAGGCATCTGTCACGCGCCGCGTGACACCTGAGGCAATAGCATCTCATTAAATTAATAATACAGAGGTCTAAATCCATACTCGAAGCACAGAAAACAATTCTACATAGCAACTGCAACTTTCCCTTGTGTACTCACTATTCAACCACGCTAGTCGAAACTTTAAATCTAAATTATTCAATATCTCAATAGTGTGTTTAGTGTTTTCTTCGATAAGTAACACACAGCACAATAGTTAATGTAATATTCCGCTAAATGGTTGATTAAGTATCTGTGGGTTATTAAAAGGGGTAGTGAGCATGGACGGGATGGTTAGTGGAGGATTAAAGGGTTAACGGATGTTAGTGAGGAAGGTCCAGGTGTAATGGGTGTATTTTCAGAGGTCTGTGGTGTGCAGAATGATGGATGGGTATGAGGTCAATGCGAGGAGGAGTAATGGATATAAATGGGGTTGGATTGTGGTTCGATATTTATTTAGAATTAAATTATAAAACGTATATATAGTTAAGAGTGGTGAAACTTTAGGCTAAATCATTATTATTGTAAATTTCCTTATTTTTCTCAGTAATCATTTCTAAATCTTAAATCTTTGATTATTGACTTTTCCAACCCTTTGTGAGATCTTAAGAATATTAATATTACCTTTAAATAATATTAGAATTCTTATTGAACATATCTCGAAGCAGTAGCTCTTCCTTCGAGTCATCTTCAAATCACTTCCGTGAACATTTCCTCTGTGCTTCAAAGAAGTTTCTAAACTCCTCCCTCCATCTCACTTTCCCAGGAACACCCTTGACATTGTGCGTGGATCGTCCGGTGACACCACTTTCCTCTCATCTTTTTTTCAATGAAAGTAAATGAAAAATTCTTATTCCAGATAAATTTTTCAGAAATTTTAAATTCACTAAAAACCCATGCTGTGCATGAGTCTCATATGCTCATAAACAGCTAATATATTTCAACTTCCCTAGTTATAAAGTAATTCTGATTCTTCCAGCCAAAAATGTAGATCAAATTTAGAAACAGAAGTTTGGGAATTTCCACAGGTATAGGCTACAGTAAACCCATTAAAAAATTAATTTTTTCATGAATACCTGCTATACAACAAAATGTTCTTGGCCTATTACTTTAGTTCTTTAAGTTGAAATACCAGAATTTCATAAATATTTATGAAGGAATAATAAATATTCAAAAAATATATTATTCCCCATACTTTTTTGATCTACATAAAGTTATATTAAATTTATTAACTTCTCCTTCTTTTTTATATCTTGTTTATTTGCTGAATTAACTTTTGACTTATTTGAAGCAAGCAGACAAAATGTGTGAATTATTGACAATATTAAAAGAATCAAGGTGGTTTTGTGGTTTGGTGATTATTATGAGAATAATTACTAAACAATTCAATGATTCCATTTTTCAAAAGAAAACTAATTATTTACTCATGATCAAGAAGATATAAACCATTTTGCTTGATTTTAGCAGGTGAAAAAATATTTTTTCCAAGAATAGGATCTATATATGAGAATATCGCCAAAGTATGATAGCTTTCAACAATTGAATTGGTATGAGTATTTTTACAAAAACCAGAATTAGTAATTATAACATCTGAAAATAATAGATATTTTCTGCTAATCACTTCCCATTCTGAGTCACACCAATTTTGTCAGCAAGGCTATACCAGGAGCCCAGTAAATTTTATGTCAATTTACTTTAACTAAAAGAGCGTGTAAAAATTTGCTTATTATGTATATAAATTAATCTTATATTGCATAATGAAATAATAAAATTATTTTATTAAATATATATAAATATTAGGGGGTATCAATGTTCAGGGATCCGCAATTAATTAATTGCGGATAAAAATCTTTATACCTTAATTATCTTCGGCAATTATTTTTGCTAATAATTGGGTTATTAGACACTTTATGTGTCAATGTTCACCTCTTATCCAACTTTTTTTTACTCAATTTTTCATAACCACATCTTGGACAACCTTCTGTCATAAACACATCTTGACCTACTTTCTGCCATAACCACATCTTGGACTACTCCCTGGATATGCCTTCTACCTTGCTGCACACTTCTATTCTCATCCCATCCTGTTCATTCTATCTGCTCAGAATTTCTCCCCATTTCATCTATTTGATTCTTCTCCTTTTCATCTCTCAAATTCATCTGCTTGTTTCTGCTCCTTTTCATCTTCATTTATAATAACATGCCTCATCATCCTAGGTCTTCTCAAAGGCAGCCATCACCCAGTTGCTCTTCAATTCCCACTACTTTCTCTTTCCCCCGTTCAGCCAAGAAATCAAAGACCGTTCAATTAAAAAAAGATGACCATCTCATTCTTATCAACTGGCTGAAAACCAAATCTAACTATGATTCTTGTTTTGGTACTGAGTATGCCACTAAAGTAGGATGGCCCCTGCATCAAAAGTTAATGTCTATCTTCTAATGGAAAATGAATTACGGAATAAGACCAAGGGAAGGATTGATCTTTTGCCTAAACAGATGTCTGAACGCTTCAAGCATTAACAAGCAAAATACAAGAAGGCAAAGGCTCTTTCATCTTCCACTGGTTTTGGGGTTACCGACAATGATATAACTAAGGGCAAAAAATCCATAGACGATAAACTTGATTCTTTATCTCCTTACTTTAAAGAGATGGATTCTATTTTTGGAGAGCAAGCTGATGTTAATCCTGCAAACATGTTGGATGGTGAAGATGCTATCTCCGAACATGATGTTGGGGCAAATCTTTTCCCATCCTCTTCCTCCACTCAAGCCTCCCCTCATTTGAATGAGACATATCTAGATAGCTTTTCTGTAGATCCTGTAGGTGATTTAACCCAACCAAATCTAACTCAGGTCTGTTTCTTTTTTCTTTTATCTTATCAATTCTATTTTTTATTTACTTATCTTTTTCATATTTCTTAAAAGGCTGATGAACAAACCCAGGATCCTCAATCAACTGAGTCTGAAGCTAGTGACAATGATGAGGAGGAAAATGCTATGTTGAACAAAAAGTAAAGGGCTTCAAGTAGTCTAAATTTCCACTCCCAAAGAAGACTAAAAAGTGATACTTCATCACAAGCACCTTTTTCTTCGATGGAACAGTTTTTAGAGAAACGTGATGCTGGTAAGTGATATCATACCTCTTATTAATTTACTCTGCTTTTCTTCTACTTCATGTTAAATTTTATTCTCACTCTAGAACAAGTGGAAATTTATAAAGAGAGTCTAATCTTTGAAAAGAAGAAATACGAGCTCTCTTTAAGGAGGGATGACAGAGTACAATACTTGGAAGAGAGGAAGTACGAGCTCTCCTTACGGAAGGATGATTGGGTCCAAGATTTAGAGGAAAAGAAGTTTGAGTTAACTCTTAGTATTGAAAAATCCAAAAAAGAGGAAAAAACACTTGAGCATCAAAACTTAATGGAACAGATGAAGTATAAGCATGATCTTCAAGAAAGTTCTAATAAGAAAGATTTCTTGATTGAATGCATTAAAGAAAACAAATCTGTTGAAGAAATAGAACATTTAATGAAATTTTTTTTTGACTAGTTTCTTTTATTTCTTTCACACTTCATGTGTTCATATTTATTTGTACATAAATTTTACAATTATTTTCTGTATTTCTTGAAATTTTGAATTTTAATGTTAAATATTCTTTTTTTAAATAAAATTTTCAAGTCTCCTTTGAAAATTTGAAAATCCCCCACCCCTGGATTTTTTTGAAGTAATGGGTGAGTATCACAAAAATTCTTTCATGTCATGAATCTTGAAAGTCTTATATGAAATTTTGGCTTTACTACCCCCTGCATTTTACCAGTATCCCAAAAATTCTTACATATTAAGAATTTCACAAGTCTTATAAGAAATTTTGGCAAAACCCCCCATGGATTTTATTGAAGTAAGGGACAGGTATCACCAAAAAATTTTCACCAAAATATTTACAAATCAAAAAAATTCTATATCTGTTTTAAAAAATTTGCAATACTCTCCCCTGCATTTTATTGAAGCAAGGGTTGGGTATCACCAAAATTTTTCTAAGTCATCAATTTCACATTTCATATTTGAAAATTTGGCAATACCCCCACCCTGCATTTTATTGAAGTAAGGGGTGGAAGTCATCTAAATTTAATATAATTACATAAATTATTAAATAAATATCTAATATATATCAATTTCCCTATTTTAAAGTAATGACAATACCTCAAGCCAAAATGCAGACCAAGTCAAGAAACAAAAGTTTGGGACTTTCCACAGGTATAGGCAAGAGGAACCCCATGAAACAAATAAATGTTATCATGATTACCTGTTATACAACCAAAGGTTGTTGGCTCATCCCATTACTTGAGCAAATTGATATATAAAAAATATTTATTAAAATTTATGAAAAAATATAAATTTTTCAATGAAAACTCTAATCCCCATACTTTTTGGATCTAGATAAAGTTTTTTTAAATCCAATAACTTTACCTTCTTTCTTTACCTTATTGATTCTTTGAATCAACTTATGACTTATTTGAAATGAGCAAGAAAAATGTGTGAAATCTTGACAGGATTCCAAAGCAGGAGGAGCTTTGGTAGTTTGATTATTATCCTTAGAAGAATTCCAAATAGTTTCGATGATACCATTTCCCAAACCAAAATCAATGATGCATTGGTGGTCTGGAAAATATAAACCATGTCCTTTGATTTTAGCTGGAGATGGTATTGGATGGCCAGTCATCGGATTGATATATGAGAATATACCAAAAGTAAGAAAATTGGCATCATTCCTATTGATATGAATCCTATTGTGGAATCCAGAATGAGTGATAATAACATTAGAAAATAAAAGATATTTGTGGCTGATATCTTCCCATTCGGAGTCACACCGATTCGGTATTCTAACATTGGTTGCTAGCTCATGATTTTTATCAAATGCTTTATTACAGAGCTTTTTGAGTCGAAGAGCAAGAAAAGAGTTAAAGCAAGGTAGAGTGTCCCATAAGTGAAAATCTTCATCTTTATGAGCTTTATTGATATTCTTGACCAAGGAATATATGCCTATATAAATGAAATAGGTGAAATGATATTAAGAATGGAAGAAAAATTTTTAGACATACCAACAGAATATCTTTTAAAAAAACCTGGTTTCCAACCAAATCCAATCATGATACCACCCAACAAATTCGTATTCCTTATAGGTAATTGAACCAAAGCCATTTGATAAAGAGTTATGATAGGATCCAATAGTTTATTAAAAGCTTCATCTTTTACACCATCAAATGAATGAACTTCCAATATGAATTGAGCCTTATAAGAATTACTGATAACTGCAACAACTCAATCATCTCCGAATTTGGTTAGATATTTGATATCTTCTGGTAATTTTTTCAGATATTGATTTTTTTTATCTACTTTAGTTTTATGAAAAATAATGTTTGGGATATGACGAAAATAAATTTCACAGAGAATTTTTTTTTCAGATATCTTTTCTTCTGATGAGACTGATTATCTTTAATTTTTTTTGATGATTTAGATGATGAATTTTTTTTTTCAGATAACTTTTCTTCTGATGAGACTGATTCTCTTTAAATTTTTTTGATGATTTAGATGATATATTTTTTTTCAGATATCTTTTCTTCTTATGAGACTGATTATCATTATTTTTTTGATGATTTAGAAGATGATTGTATGGAAGTTGATTTCAAAGAAGATGATAGAGATGATAAAGATGAAGATGATAAAGAAGATAAAGATGAAGATAAGAGAGAAGTAAGGGGTGAATCTGAAGAAGAAGACATTTTTTTGATCTGAAAGAAAATTTAATTGTCAATAAAATATCAACTCAATTTTTTTTAAAAAAAAATTCCTACCTAATAATAAAAAAAAGCTGTTTTTTTATTTGAAAAATAAAATTGAAAAAAAACCCCAAAAAATCTGTAAAAATTTTTCCAAAAAGAAAATTTATAAAAAAAAAAACCTGAGGTTTTATTTTAAAAAAACACAATAAAAGCAAAATCCTTTAAAAAAAATAATAATTAAATTCATTCAAAAAAGAAAATTTCAGTAAAAATTAAATTTAAAAAAAAAAATTAAAAATTAAAAATGAACCTGAAGATTGGTTATTAAAAACCTTCTCACAAGATCCTGAAAAAAAAAAAAATTCAGTAAAATCAAAATCAAAAACAAAAAAAATTTTTAAATAAAAAAAAAACAGAAAAATTATTTACTCGAAAAATTAATTTTTAATTTAAAAACCTTTTTTGATTTAGAAATAAGAGGGACAGTCCTTAACAAAAAGAATTTTTTTTATTTCTATAATACTGCCAGCCAAAAAAATTAAAAAATTAATCAAATTTACAAAAAAAAAATTGTTAGTATATTTATTTGAAAGTAGGTAACCCCTCTTTATCTCCCATAATTGTCCCCTTTTCCACTCCTTTATTTATGTGAATTCCCCTTACAAATCTCTTCCTCCTTGCCTCAATAGTACCCTCAAATCCTCTCCCTGCCTGCCTCAAAAACCCCCTGAAAACCCCCCAAAATTCCCCCCCTTTGTTACCTTAATGCCCCCCCCAAATCCCCTCCCTTTACCCTTCTTTATATCTCCCAACCCCCCCTTCACTTCTCTTTAGCTGCCTCAAACCCCCCCATTCCCCTCTCTTTAGCTGCCTCAAACCCCCCTTCCCCCCCCCTTCCACTCCCCTACCTCCTCCTCTACCCCCCCCTCCTTGTTAATGAACAATCTTTAACAATCATTCATTAAGTAATCAAATCGCTATCAATTTGTTTACTTAATGAACAATTGTTAGCAATCATTCATTAAGTAATTGAATCGCTAACAATTTGTTTACTTAGTGAATGATAGCTAACAATCTTTCACTAAGTAATTGAATCGTTAGGGATTTGATTACTTAACGAACAATCATTAACAATCGTTCGTTAATTTAAAAGAGGGGGGGTAGAGGAGGAGGTAAGGGAGTGGGTGGGGGGGTAAAGTGAGTAGAAGGGGGGGAAGGGGGGGTGTTTGAGGAGCCTAAAGAGAGGGAAAGGGGGGGTTTGAGGTGGGTAAAGAGAGATGAAGGGGTGGGGGTTTGAGGCGGCAAAAGAGAGGTGAAGGGGGGGTTTGAGGCGGCAAAACAGAGGTGAAGGGGGGGGGGTTGAGGGATATAAAGAGAGGGGAAGGGGGGTGATGAGGGACCTAAAGAGGGGGGAAAGGGGTGATTTGAAGAAGCTAAAAAGGGGTAAAAAGGGGGTATTGAGACAGGTAAAGAGAGGGAAAAAGGGGGGCTTGAGGATGATAAAGATAGGTGAAGGAGAGAAAAAAAAAAAAAAAAAAGAGAAAAAAGAGAAAAAAACAAACAAAAAATTATTCTACCCTAGAACAAAAATAAATGAAGCACTTACAAAAAAAACAAAAAAAAGCAAAAAAAAAAAAATCATGATTAGCAAATAAAAAACCAAGAAAAAAGAAAAAAAATGACCTACCTAGTGAGTTGAGTTGAGAAAATAAATGCAACCAAAAAAACTGAGTGATGTTTGAGGAGAGGATGAAAAGGATATGAGTGATGAATGAAAAAAAAAATCACTGACAAAATATGCGATATAAGAAAATATGCAATTTCATGTTGAGGTGGTGAAAGAAAACCAATGAGCCATCCAAAAAATAAGATATTCACCGTAAATTAAAAAAAAAATGAATATGCAACAAACCAAAATACAAAACCAAGAGAATAAAGTACACAAAGAGGACATTTGGAAAGTATGAAAACATAAAAATTAAAAATTAAAAGGGTGGTGAAGAGAAATGTTGGAGAGTAATTGGCATTACAATGGGGCGTATGCCAGTTGATTGAATGATTTTTGAATCAAGGGAGGGGAGTGCCAATGGTGGTACAGGATCCTCTTCATCATAAAGATCATTTCACTCATCCTTTAAATCAGCTAGAATATTGTGGAGTATTACGCAAGTCAAGATCCAATGATTTGCAGTTTTGATCTCCAATTTTTTTTGAAATTGGATTCTGAGCTCCCAAAGACTAGAAAATCATCCCTTTAAAATACCTATAGCATGTTCAATTTGTACTCTTGATTGTGCAAGGTGATAATTAAAGGCAGTTTTGAAGTCATTTGCTGAAGTTGCACCACGGAAAGCAGGTATAATGTACTTTCCACTTGCATATGCTGAGTCTGCAAGGAGGTACTGAGATTCCTCAAAGTATGAGTCAGGGGATTGAGAAATCCTCATTCTTTGGAAGACGGAAGAGTCATGACATGATCCAGGGCAGCCACTGTGAAAAGCAATAAATTTTTTATTGACAACACATACAAGTTGAACGGCAATAGAGTATCTAGAAAGAAGGTAAAAAGTTAGATTGAGAAAGATGAGAACTTGGAGAAGATTTTGAAGAAACTTTTTTTGCGATCAAAATAATGGTTGCCATCATGAGCAGGCTTTTGACTCAAAGGGATGGTTGTAACATTAACAAAACCTATACAGCCAGGGAAACCTTAAGCTTGCATTACTTGAGAGGATTCAAGTCGCTGTTCTGGAGTTGGCCAAGCAAGAGTTTGAGACTTGAGGGAAAGGATAGCAATCATACAGCGCTTGGTGTATAATATCACAGTACCATATCCTATGTTAAAGAGATTATCCAAACGTCTTACGGCAGCACCATTTTCATTTGAGCCAAAGCAACATAGAGCAACAGCAAGTTGGATGGCAGGATTACGCTGTTTGTTATGAGAATTGTTATTGAAGATAGGATGTTCAGAAATGATTTGATAAAGTTTGAAGAAAGAATCAGGAGAAGTTCTAAAAAGTTGGGTGAAGTTTAAATGAGGAATGTTGAGAATGGAGGCCAGATCATATCAGGGATCATGATAAAGATTTGGCCCCCTGGTGATGATGTAACGCTTTTTGGAAAGAAAACACATATAACCTAAAGCATCTTCCAAATCAGAGTCAGATTTAAAGTAGAGAACTAAAAGTAAAGTGATGGCATTAATAGTGGAGTGAAGTAGCCGTCTAGTAGAGAGGTGTTTCATTGTTGCCGGTGGAAGGGTTATGTGATGAGGGGAATGGGAATTCACCGCCAAATGTGCAGTTGGGGTGTGTAGATAGAAAAATAACTTAAGTGCTCGCCACCAAAATTAAGTAGCATAGAGTGAGGAAAGACTTAAGGATGGCATCAGCAATTATTAGTCATGTGACTTTCTTGCAAATCGATCATGGATGTGATGAGTTTAGGATCAGGAATTGGGAATGGAAATTGGGGTATAAGAGGCGGGATAATGCATTATCGTGGATTCCTTATCCACTAGCCCCGGGGCTAGTGGATTAGAATCTTCTGCAATTAATAATGTCTGATCCTGGAAAAAAAATTCCTGATCCCTAATTGCAGATCCCTGAACATTGATACCCCCTATTATATCAATTTTATTATTATATTAATTGTTTATACATTTGAATTAAGCATGATATATATCCTATAAATTATGGTGCATTTTTTATGTATTTAATTTATACAAATTTATAATTAATTAATTATAAACATATATCATAACTATAAATTTAAAATTGAATTATAATGTAATTAAATTAAATATTTAAAATTATACATTAAATAGAACTTTTTCATACATTATTAAACAATAATACTGGGAGCTTTTTTGACCCTTAATTGTGTCAGTAAAATTATTAAATAAATTATAACACTTATTTAATAAAATGGTATTAAAATTCTCACTTTAAATTAGAGATAGTACTAAATTAATTGTTTGTTTCAATTAAACTAGTTATTGAATTAATTACATAGTTAAAACAATTAATTAAAATTGCTTTATACTGTATAGAATTAATTACATGGATTTTTGTGTGAAAATAATTCTATTTGTTTTAATTAAACCCTATACATGTCACTGTAATATCTGTTTTGGGTTATTTAACTCATTGTTCTTATTTTTCAGACTTACTTAGTTACTAATTATTTTAACAAATTGTTTTGGGAACTTATGGTGGGAAAATTAGTTACTTACTTGCATGTTTAGTTTATTGTTTCATGTTTTTCTCTCAATCTCTATGTTTTAATTCTATTCTTTCATATTCTTGTTTCATTTTATTACTATTTTTTAATTACTCATCTTTGGCGCTTCAGAGGGTCCTTTGGCTATAAAAGGCTTTGGATAATCCCCTGTAGCTGCATCACTTATTATATACACTCAACTCAATACAATTTTAGTTATATTACGTTTATTTTATTTTTTATTAGCCCTAAAAAATCTAAATTTAAAAGTAAATAAATATTTTACAGTTGCATCAAGTCTTTTAGTAATAGAAAGTGTTTGCTGCTCCTTTAAAATAACTACTCATTAAATAATTATATTAAAATTTATTAAAACCTCACTGTTGTACAAAGTCCCTAAAATCTACTTGTTGCCTCTCCTTTAAAATAACTAAACAATTTTATTACTTTATTTAATTTCCCTTTTATATTACCTTTTTCTCCTCTCTGTTTTTCTCTTCTTTTCCCCCCTCTTCTAGACAACCAGCCGATAAATTTGGTATTCCAACTCTTGCTGCAATTTCATAAATTTTTTCAAAGGATCTATTGCAGATTATTTTAAGCCAAAGAAAAAGAAAAGAATTAAAAAAATTTAAGGAGTCCCATATTTTTAAATATTTATCTTTTTCTACTTTTGATAATTTTCTGGGAAAATAATAGATGCCTATATAATTAAAATGAGCAAAAATTTTTTAAGCATGAAAAAATATTGATACACTTACCAAGAGAACATCCTTTAATAAAACCTGGTCTCCATGCAAAACCAACCATGATACAAAACAATATATTTTTATTTTAAATTTTTCAGGCTGAGTACAAGTACAGAGATGTGAATATCTTAACTAGTCAGTTTTTTAGAAGATTTTAATGGTCCTATAAGAATATTGTAGTACAAATCCAATAATTATTAAAAACATAACTCAATATAAGGGTCTTAGTAATTTTACTCTCAGTTATTATAAATGGGTTACAATATTATATTTGGTAGAAAAATAGAAAATATAATTCAAACACTACTCAAAGACTTTTAAAGTACCAATGAAATGTATTAAAATTTTAATGGTTATATTTTTTAATTTAAATTGTAAAGAAAGTAGAAAAAAAGACCAAAAACTCTCTCCTCTTTTACCCAATAATTCTTTAATTTACCAATCATATACATGGCCAATGAAGCCTCATTTTAGCTAATACATCTTTCCATAAACCTAGGGAAAGACTAATTACATAATTAGAGTGATATCACTCATCAAAAACCTGGGGAAATAGGGATACTCCATCAAAATATAAGAAGAAGCAAAAAAGAGAGTATATGCATGTAACACCTCAAAATAAAATACTAAAAAAAGAAAAATATCACTAACTATGACACTATATTAATGGATATTAAAAGTGGAAATGAAGGGTCTAACTACTCCAAATAACTACATGAAATCCCCATCAAATTATGGCCAATATTGACTGAGAGACCACTGAGAGACCCAAAAAAGGATGTGAGATGTGGGGTAACTAAATTCAGTCCTTGGAAGGAACTTTTACACATATATCCTTCACTATTTTAGGTAAATTTAAGTGCAGTTGTGAATTAAAGGCACCAATTCTGATTTTGTTAATGAAATTAGTGCATATAATGAGGTCAATGCACTTATAATATAATTAGGACTCCAAATAAGCGCCTGTAACCAACTTTAGCATCTTTCCCCATGATGGGAATAAAAGGAGGGGTAATTATAGTGTGAAAAAACTAGAATTACTGAAAATGAAGCTATTCATGTGGTAAAAATGCAGGCAGTATGTGGCCAGTACACAGAAGCTATTTTTGGCATGTAAAAAACCAAATTTGAAAAGTTTTTTCTTATGCATTTGAATAGCCAAATAAATAGTCCTAATGAAGAAAAATTCATTTTTAAAGTTTCATTTTTAATATTATGAAATTTATAGTGTATAAATTATAATTTTAAGTGATTTATAGTGCAATTTTTTTTCCAAAAAAATGAAAAGAACAGCTTTAAGTCTATTTAAAAATTATTTAGCCTTTATTTAAGGTTCTTAAGATTACCCTGACAAATTCCAAATTAATACTAAGTACATAAGACTTATAAAAGGCAAATAAATGTGTGTATATAAGGTATTTTAATAGCATATATTGATTTTAATCATTTATTTCACTTATGTATACTCTTATTTATTGTTCCCATGTGTACTAAATGTGTTCAACATATTTTATAAGGAATTTTACTCAGTCCTAGGAATGTTCAGGCTGAAAATTTCCCACCTAAAAAAACAATAAAAAATGATAAAATATACATTTTTTTATTTTTATTTTTTAGGTATTCAGAAAAATCTATTGCATTAAAAAGTAATACTTTAAAGAAATAGAACATAACAAAACTATGGGTATTGGTTTCTATCCCTTCAGGTTTACAAAAGAATTTTATTTCTGTTTAAATTGTTTAAGAAGGGAGGATAGATTTGAAATTTCTTTTTTAGGCTTACACTTATTAAATTCATTTGATTTTCCCTTATATCTTAATAAATACTTAGTTCCTTTTTCTTTAGTAAGGATTTGTTTCTTAAGTATTTTTTCAATCTCTTCCTTTTCCACAAGCTCTTCAGGCTGTTTCTTAGGCCTTCCCCTTTTTTTTTTGAAAACAAGTCAGGATCACTTTCATGGTAATGTTTTAATAGTGAGATAGGGAAAACTGGATGTTTCCTATCATATGGCACATATAATATGAATTCCACAGAAGTATTACCAAACATTTTGTTGACTACAAAAGGTCCCACAAAAGGATTCTTTAATTTAACATTTCCTTGTAAGTTGAAATTTTGTGTTGAAATAAGAACTTCATCTCCTTTTTTGAATTAAAATCCTTTATGACATTTATCCCACCTTTTATTTTCATATTCAAATGCTCTTTGAATGCATTCTTCTTCATTATTTCTATCCATTTTTTAAATATGAATAAAAGATTTAGTACCAGGTTGCATATCTAACTATAGTAATCTATTTAAATTTTTACTTGGGTGTTTGGAACATATCCCAGCCCGAGCTCAAATGGTTTTTTCTCTGTTACAAAATGAGTTGTGCTATTATTAGAAAATTTAAGGCCAGGAATTAATTTTTCCCAGTCATTTGTGAATTTATTATTGTCTTTGTATTCGACTTGAAAGGCACAATATCTTCTGATAATATCTTACAGAGTCTGTATCATTTTCTCAGACAGCCCATCAGTTTGTGGATGGTGTGCTGTAGAAAGTTTCAATTAACAACCTGATACATACATCAAGGATTTCCAGAACTCTGAAGTAAATTTAGGGTCTCTGTCATAAATTATGGCTTTGGGGAACTTAGAAGTATTCATCATTTGAGTTCATCATATCAATTCCAAGTCTTTTTCAGATACCTCTTTATGGGTAGAAATAAACTTACACATTTTTTTTAGTCTATCCACAAATACCCAAAAAGAATTGAAACTTTCTTTTCCTGATAATGGAAATCCACTTACAAACTCCATGTTTATAATTTCCCATGGAGCTTATTTCTGCTCTAATTGTTGCAACAACTCAGCTCTCTTAGCAGTCAATCTTTTAGATTTTTGGAAAGATTCACATGTGTCAATCTATTTTTGTTCATCTTCTTTCATGTTTATCCACCAGGCTGTTTTTTTAACTCTAGTTAATGTTTTGTTAAAATAAAAACAACCAGATAAGATTTCATCATGGCAAGTAATTAACATTCACTATGCAATATAGGGGGTGGAATTGCTAACAAGTCCTCAACCTGAACTCAGATGGAACTCAGATGGAACTCAGACTGAACTCATACTGAACCCATACTGAACTCTACTTGAGGACCCACCTAAAACTGTTCTGCTGAGTGGTGTTCATCCCTGATTGTATGGTTCCTTTATCAATAGCTCAATGTGTGTTGAATCTGTGGTGATTTCAGGTCCAAGGTTGTGGACTTGCGAGAAGGTCTGCTCCCCTTATTTTGTGGTGATTAACACTCTTATAGATAAAGGTATACCTATTAAATTACTTAGCTTTTTCCCGTAATAGGGGGTATCAATGTTCAAGGATCTGAAATTAGGGATCAGAATTTTTTTTTGCCCGGATCTGACATTATTAATTGTGGAAGATTCTTATCCATTAGCCCCAGGGCTAGTGGATAAGGAATGCATGATAATACATTATCCCGCTTCTTATACCCCAATTAAAATTCCTAATTACTGATCCCAACTTATCACATCCATGAGCAATTCACATGGTTTCAAATCATGTATCCTAAACTTATGTTTTTCTGGAGCATAACTTACTTACATTTCTGTTCTTAAGCCCTAAAATAAATTTTTTATCTGCATACTTCACTCAAAGATTGGTCCAAGTCACCCTCACCACTCATAAATGTGTCTAAGTCACTTGCAACACTCAAAAATTTGTCTGATTCACTCTCACCACTCGGAAATTTGTCCAAGTCACTTGCAACACTCAAAAATTTGTCTGAGTCAGCCTCACCACTTGTAAATGTGTCTAAGTCACTTGCAACACTCAAAAATTAGTCTGATCTACTCCCACCACTTGGAAATGTGTGTAAGTCACTGGTAAAACTTAAAAATTTGTCTTATTAACTCTCACCACTAAGAAATGTGTCTAAGTCACTTGCAACACTCAAAAATCTGTGTGATTCACTCTCACCACTCAGAAATGTGTCTAAGTCACTTGCAACACTCAAAAATTTGTGTGGTTCACTCTCACCACTGGGAAATTTGTCTAAGTTGATTGAAACATTGGAAATTTGCATAAGTCACTTTTACCACTTGAAAAATTGGCTAATCCCATATTTTTTAAATTTTTCTTGGAGGAAGTTGCCACTGAGAAAACCAAGGAGATGAAAGAACAATGAGAGATAGGTGTATGAACTCCAGCAGAAATGAAAGAAAAAAAATTTTTGTTGAGAGTTGGGGGTGAGCGTAGATGAGCAAACAGACTTGACAAGTCAAGGAAGAATAGATGGCCAAGTTGTGGTTCTGAAAAATTGAGTAGAAAAATGTCATATAAGAGGTGAACATTGACACATAAAGTGTCTAATAACCCAATTATTAGAAAAAATAATTGTGGAAGATAATTGGGGTATAAGGATTTTTATCTGCAATTAATTTAATTGCTGATCCCTGAAAATTGATACCCCCTAATATATTTATCCAACTTCAATTAACAGTTTATCTTTTTCCAATGCCTTTTTATACTTTGGAGGTACAGTTTTAATTAATGCACTCAATGAGTCATTTGTTGGATCATTTTAGATGGTTTATAATTTAGACAAATCTTTATCAGTTGAATAAATTCTTCCTCTGAATCCACTATATAAATCCCTAATATAAACATTACTTCATTTTTAGTCACATAATCTGGTTTGTCAGTATCATTTGGAAAGGGACTTCTGGATAATAAATTCACACAAGAATGCAATTTTCCTTCTCTGTGAGTGATTTAAATTCTTCCTCTTTACTTTTTTACAGATAGTTTCCATCTTAAAATCTGCCTATTAGGTGTTTTCATGTTTATTAATTATTTTACTGCACTAAAATCTGTTATTAATTAAAACACTAGTCTTCCAGATAGTAATGAAGCTTCTCCAGGGGCCAGAAAATGGCTAAACATTCCAGTTGGGTGGAACAATATCTTAATGTAATCTTTCTCAAGGTTCTGGATATATAACAGAGAATCAATTCAGATAATTATCATTTATTATCTTTTTTTTCTGAAAATCAGCAACTAGCCCTGTAAAGCTTGCATAAGTATACAAGATTGAAGGGAGGTGAAAATCTGGAAGTTCTAATATTGGAGCTGAAACTAGACATAAATTTAATTTATCAAAGGCATTTTGTCTTTTATTATCCCAAATGAAAGCCTTATTTTTCCTGATTAATATGTTAAACGGTCTACAATGGATTGGTAGTTTTTTAAATAGTGCCTATAATATCCACACATACCTAGAAAGCTTTGAACATCTCTCACATTTTTAGGTATATTAATGGTTTTTATTTCTTCCACTTTATTCTAGTCAGCCCAAATTTTTAATCCAGATACATCATGTCCAAGTACTTTCAAGGATTGAAACCCAAAACTACATTTATTTAATGCAATTGTCATATTAATTTCATTCATTTTTTGAAATAATCTTCTCAGATGATTTAAATTCTCATCATATGTTTTTGAAAACACTATTATGTCATTAATATAGACTAAGAGCCATCTTTCAACTATTTCCTGATGAAAAATTCTATCCATCAATTTTTGTAAGACTTAACACTAAACAATATAGGGGGTGGACAAGCTAGAAAGTCCCCAACCTGAAATCAGACAGAACTCAGACTGAAATCTACTTGAAAGCTTACCTAAAGCTTTTATGCTGAGTGGTGTTCATCCCTGATTGTATGGTTCCTTTTTCAATAGCTCAATGTGTGCTCAATCTGTGGTGAATTTGAGTTTAAGGTTGCAGACTTGCTAGCAAGTCTGCCCCCCATGTTGTGCAGTGTAAGGGGCATTTCTTAGGCCAAAAAACATATTCTCACATATTTATATATCCCCTTGTGTGTGGTTATGAGTAAAAAAATTCTTCTAATTCTTTTCTACAGGAATCTGGTGGTAACCTTTTTTTCCATCCAGACAGGAAATATACTTTGCTCCTTTTAAGGTAGCATGGATAGAAGCTATCCTTGGGAGAGGGTAAATATCATCCACAGTGTATTTAATTAGACCTCTGTAATCACTACATAATCTTGCTTTATATTTTTCAGAAGAGATTAAAACTGGTGGAATAAAACAATACTCAGGTGCTGTGTCTACTTTTTCAACAATACCCATTTCCAAAAACATCTTAATGTTGTATTCAATGTCTTTTCTTTTTTCAGGAGAAGCTGGGTAAGGTTTCTTTTTTAAGATACCAGGTATATTATCCAAATTACAACTTAAAGAGATTTTTATCTCATGGTCCTTGACCAATCTTATTTCATTTGAACCATGAGAAAATTCCAATGGATAAGATTTTATCAATCTCAAAATATAGTTTACTTCAATTTTTGAGAGTTGAGGACTGAAAGTAGCTTTTTGGATTTCAATTTCCAACTCAACTATTTCAGAGGTGGATCTTTCACCTTGGAATTGTTCTTCTTAAGGAGCAATGGAATAAATTGAATTCCCAAAGCAAATCTTAATTTTTCTTTTTCCATTGACACCTATATTCAAAAAACTATTTCCAGGATATAGTTTTATGCTACATCTGGTCAATAAGTCATTGCCAATAATAAATAAATCACTACAATTATTATTATCCATTACTATAAATTCACATACTGATCTTATATATCCGCTATAATATTTAAAGAATAAATAAGTTCTGTATTTGAATATTGTATGTAATACTGAATAAAAAAGTTCTGTATTTGAATATTGTATGTAATACTGAATCAAAAACCCTCCAGTTCTTTGTCTTTACAGGTTCCAGTTTTTCTTTGTAGTTAATATCAAGTTTCATTGAAGTATGACTAGAAACTAAACTACCTGCAGCTCCAGTTTCAAGTATGGAACTAATTTTTTTCCACACATAGTAAAAGGTGCTCTAATATGTGTGTTTTTTAAGTATCATGATTTAAATCTTTTATTATTTCAGCTTCCTCTATGGAAGTAAAAGATGTATCTATGAGATATATTGCATCATTCAGGATCATAATATCCTGTTCTAATTCAAAGGTCTCATTTTAATCATAAGTATAATTAATTTTACTTTTACAATCCTTAATAGCACCACAAAATATGGGGGGAAGACTTGATATTAAGTCCTCAACCTTGAAACCTAATTTATATCTAATTGAGCACACATTGAGACAGTGATTAAACAATCATGAAGAAAAAGTGATTTTACTTTGAAAACACCTTGAAACTAATTTTAACCTTCTTTGAATCACAGTTTATTAATAGTTCAAAAAATATTTATACTTGAATTAAACGATTTTTTGAAGCAATAAAAAATAAATGAGCCCCACAATCAATCTAGCCTTGTGGCTTCATAAAATTTTGAAAAATTGTAAATTTTTCATTTTTTTAATCTAATAAAACTCTCAGATACTTTGATTTATAAAATATTTCACAATAATTTATAGAGTATTCACCCTATGAATATATAGATAAAACATCCAATATTCTAAGAAATTATTCATTAACAAATATATATTGAATTTCTATAATTCATTAAAGTTTAATTAGTAAAAATTGAGAAATATAAGGCCTTTTCTCATTATATCTTTCAATATTATTATTTATTTATACATTTTTAAAACATTTGTGGAAGTTAGAAAACTCTTTAAAATAATTTAACATAAAATTCAGTCAATAGAACAATTTGTAAGATTGATTTACATCCCATATTTAAATAAGTTAAAACAGGAAATGGGCCCAATTCTATTAAAGATATAGCTTATCATGATCTTCATTAAATCAAAAGAATAAAAATACAATTTTTATGAGAATAAAATCTATGGTTAATAAATATTGAAAAATATTTTTGAGTTTTTTTGGTATGTTTCATGTCATTATGATTTCAAAGTCTTAAAATACATTATATAATTTTTTGCTTACATTGTTTCAAAATGTTCTTTACAAGTACTTTCCTCCCTCAAAATTAAAATCCCATTCTTCTCCCATCAAAATTTTTTCCCTCTTATATTTTATTTAAGTCTACCAAGAACTGTCCAATTCCAAACCCTTATTCCCCCTTATCCATCCTTAATCATCCCTTTAAACACCTCTCTGCTATTTTGCTCCCATTAACACCCTATTTATTCCCCTCTTCACCACCTTCCACCCCGAATTTCTTGATATCACTCCTTTTTCTCACCTTATAACCCCTTTTACTCTATAGGCAGAATAAGGGGTGATTAGGAAATCCATAGGGGTTGGATGAAAATTGAAGGGTGGATTGGGGTGGGGTGGAGAATGTCTGGGGTGAAGAGTGAAGTAAACCAGGGTTTTAAAGAAAAAGCATTTTAGTTAGTTATAAAAGAAGTGGGGTGGAGTTGAGACAAAAATTGATAGGTTAAGGTTGAAAGGGGTGGGGTATGGTAGGGAGAGGCAAGAAAGGAGTGGTGAGGGATGAGGATGGCAGGGAAAGGGGTGGAGTTGGGTTAAAAGTGAAAAAAGAGTGGAGGGGAATGGTGAGGAGGGCTTAAACTTGAAATTTGAAGATTAGAGGGTTTAGAAAATGTATCAGCAGGGCAATAAAAGGGTGAGTGGTGGTATTAGAATTAACAGAAATGAAAAGGTAGAAAAAGTTGTGTGGAGAGATTGAGAGGTTGTCAATTAAGGTAGCAAAGAATGAAGAATTTACTCTATTCTTTGGGAAAACATCAGAGTCCACCCCCTCAATCTACAGCTCTATTCTTCCAATATGAAAAATGATTGATAATAATCTTTGATAGATATTTTTGAACTTAAACCTATAGTTTATACATCTTTATTTAATATTTTATATTTACAATGCACTTTAAGACTAAGAAAGTAATAAAATAAAATAATTGGTAAAAAAAATACTATTTTGCTTTTTTACACAAGAATTGACAGTATGCTTCTGATAAGTATACATGTTATAAATAAAAAATATAATAGAAAATTGGAGCAAAAAGTTGAAAACTAAAAAAAAAACAGTTGAAAAAATTTTAAACAATTGAACTTATGTATTTTATTAGTTTATTGTATTTATTTTTAAATGTAATAGTAAAATATGTGGGCTAGATTGAAAATTTCTTTGAATTAAATTAAATAATTCAAGTAAAGTTTGAAGAAAAGATCTATCTACATATATAACCATTTAGCATAATTTCTTTTTTTATGATCACTATATATAACTGGATAATTGAGTATGATAACTTCAAATTTAAGAAAATTTAATAATTTATCTTCCTCAATATATTTACAATAATCTATTCAGTAACAGAAAAAAATTTCTGAGTCCTTTCTTTAACTATTTTTATTCATTGAAATGACTATATACATTTTCAAAAAAATATTTATGATGTTTTTGGTGGAACTTAGATTGAACTCTCAATGTAATCCTGTTTCTAAGTGTGGTTCAAGTTAAGTTAAGCCATGAAAAAACTTAAACTTTTTTTTACTAAGTATTTTTAAGTATAATAATGATTATATTTTTATATCAAAATATTTTTATTAAATACTTTAAAGTTGGGAAAATAATTACAAATTATGAATCATTTTGATAAAATATCACATTAAAAATAGTTTTAATTTGGTCATATATTATTATGATATGAGTTCTTTCCATATATTAGATTAAGAAAATATCTTAAAATTAATTTCATACAACTATATTATATAAAAAAGGTATCAGCTCTTTTGCTTAGATTTGAAGTACTTCAAAAATTTTTTTGTTGATTTAGTTACACATCTTATAAAGTCTCCAGATCCTCATAATAATTTTTTATACTTATATTTTTAAGTTGAAGGGAAGCCTCACAGGATAAAATTGGCAGTTTTGTAAAAAAAAATAAGTAAATATCTTTTAAATCAATATATATTTCTATAAAAAGTCAAATTTTAATATTTATTTATGTTTTAAATATGTAATGAAGATTTTAAATAATTCTATTTAAATTAATTTTTATAAAAATATACTCATTCTAATATTGCTTTGTGATAAGGCCAATTTCAAAAAGATTTATAAATTCTTCTGTTTAAATAAAATATCAAAGGGATTGTTTTTCATACACTTAGAAATTGAATAGAAACATCATATAAGATCTACAAATCAGCATGAATATTGTTATTCCAATAAATTGTTGATAGATCCTGAACCCATATATTTAATTTAAGAATTGTGTGTAAGTGTTCCTTTGTGAATTACTCCTATCAAAACTTTTACTCTAAAGACTTAAAAAGTGCACCTTAAAAATTTAACTTAATTTTTTTTTCAGCACCATAGAATTGAAATATTTTTCTATTCATTTTGAATGCAGAATATTATTCTCTTTAACCAAAATATGATTGTCTTTA
The DNA here is from genome assembly GCA_030280995.1 of Hemileia vastatrix. Taxonomy (NCBI): domain Eukaryota; kingdom Fungi; phylum Basidiomycota; class Pucciniomycetes; order Pucciniales; family Zaghouaniaceae; genus Hemileia; species Hemileia vastatrix. The sequence goes on along the minus strand of JASXTE010000010.1, from coordinate 13,149,935 downwards.
ATGGCTACATGGGTATCATCTAAAGTACCTATTTTGTCTTTTATATAAAATAAATATCATATAATAGTTTTTCAATTTGAAACTGATTGAATTATCAAGAATTAAAACTTCTACCTATTTAATTCAGTTATTGAACAATAAGAAAATCAAAATTTGTATCTGAAACACATTTTTTAATGTGATAACACCTTGTAAAATATATGGTGATTATTCCCAAGTTGACACTGAAATTATCCCACAATACAGCATTAAAGCAAAATCAAGCAGTAAAGTCAAAGTTCAAATAAATTTATACTACATTGTTTTACTATCTTAAAAGTTTTATGTCTAGCTTGAATTTTAATTTTTCATATGAAAAATTTACTGAGTAGTTATTTATTATTTCAACTCATAAGATTACTCTACCAAATAACCATATTTACATGCAATTTTGATGAATTAAATGATGAATAGTTCCAGAATATCATACATGTATTACATTGAATAAAGGTATATTGCAAGAATTCTTAGTAGTTGAATATTCAATAGAACAAAAAAAAGAACAAAAATTAATTTTCTTTTAATTTTTATCATCTTCTTGCATATAAAAATGTAAAAAAATTGATTAAAATCCATTTGTATAAGAATTATACTTCTTTCTAAATTTATAATAAAAAATTTATTAACTATTACTGCTTAATTTAAAGAAGCTTTGAATAGACTCCATTGAAACAGAAATTAGGAAAAAATATTGCTATCTTTTATTTTTTTAATTATGAGTTTTTTCAAAGTATTATTGAATAAAATACTTGAGAATTTTGATGCTTCAATATGTTTGTTAAATTAATCCATTAAACTGAAAATATTTATATTCCATAATAAAAATTAATAAAAATATCAAAAAAATCAGGTAATATGGTTTAAATTAAAAAATGAAAGCTTCAAATTTTCGGTTAAAAAGAGTTATCAATAAAAAGAACCACTGATCTTATTATATATTTTTTTAAAAAGAAAACTAATGAAATCATAAGAGAGGTTTTAAGTGATGCTTTTTAAATAAGTGGTATAATTTTCAGTCTTTTTAATGATCAAGTGAAGTTCAAAATGAAAATTAAATTGTGTTTTATGAAAAAAATTCTATGAATGGATCAGATTCTTAATCTGCCCTTATTGTTATTTCTATAAATATTTCTTTAAAATTTTACTATTATTCCAGAACAGACTCATCCATTATTGGTTAAGACCTCAATATGAGCTCAAAGTAAAGTTCAGTATTAGTTCATTATAAGTTTAGTTTGAGTTCCATCTGTGTTCCATCTAAGTTCAAGTTGAGGACTTGCTAGCAAGTCCCCCCCAAATATTGCACGGTGTAGACTCCTCCTTTTAATCTTCATGATTACTGGGTTCATATTTTTGTGAGTTTTAAATAAAATTTATTCTCTTCTTACAAGTATGACCTTTAAACCAAGGCTCATTACATTTGTAGAAAGTGTTACTTTCTTCTCTCTTAGGAGCAAGAGAAGCAGAAGGTTTTTCTTCTCTACTGGTAATATATTTGTAGTAGGTTTTAATATCTCAAATTTTTGCTAATAATAATTATACCTTGTTTCATATTTGTGTTTCAATAATAATATTACATTGCATATATTAATAAGCCCAGAGGTATCTCTGATTGTTTCAGTTCTAGCTACAATAATGTCTCTGACTGATATAGGCAATTTATATTTTATTTTTTTTCACTCATAATAATCCATTTTTGGATCCATGGCTTTCATTATTTTTATTAAATTCATTAAAAATATCATTGGTTTATCCCCACATTTGGATTACATCTTTTTTTTTCATATAATCATTTTTAAGTGATTCTAAATTTTGGGCCACCAAATGGTCTTTCAATTAGTTCCTTCCATTCAACCCAGGAGTAGTTAATTACCTCACTAAATAAAGATTTAAACCATAATAAGGCCACATCTCTAAATAAAGATATAAATTTTGATGTAATTTCTTCATCAGATAAATTTTATTAAAATTGTAAATTATCAATTCTTTGTATGAATTGTTACAAATAAGATTTTAAAACACCTTAAAAAGAAGTCTACTTCCCTAACTTAGGCCAGTTTTTTTGGTTACTTCTGAATTCCTTAACCTGTGGAATATTTATTAATTCACTTACTTTGGATATATGATCATGTAATCAATCTTTTGCTGATTTTTTACTCTCAGAGTCCAAGACACTATTTTCTTTTTCAAAATTTTTTTTCATATGAATGATCCATATGAAGTGGTATATTCTCCACATAAGAGGTTTTGTCATTTATTTTTTTAATATTCTTTAAAATATTAGCTACTTCAATTTCTAATCTCGGTAAACTATCTTTTATTACAGGTACATGGGATAAAGTATCATTAAAATTTGAAAAAGACATTTTCATCTGTCCCTCAATTGAAGCCATTATATTGTGAGAATGTTCTAATTTATTGTATAAATTCTTTATCTCAGAGTTTAATATATTTTTTTTATATTTTTAAATTCATTATTTGAATTTTTAATTACCTTCAATTTATTGGCAGTAGTACTCCACATTTTTGTTAGGTTTAATAATATAATTTCTGTATTATTGTTAGACTCTCTAGAGAATTCTCCTAGTTTATAAATTTTTAATAATAATTTTCTTATAATTTTTGATTCCATTAGATTCTCATTCAAGAAATATTCAATTTTATCCATATCTAACTCAGAAGACTCATCATTATTATTTGGCTGAAAATTTAATTTATTTGGTTCCATTTTAATATACCTAGTATCATCTTTATCAATAAAACTATGTACACAGGGTAAAATAAAAGAAAACTTGTATGCCAGTTGGTTTTTTGTCCCTCAGACTACCCCAAGAGTAACCTCAGTAGTAACTCAAGTGGCCCTATTTTTTGGAACAATGGTCGCCTCATGAATCAAGGATCAAAATTTTTATCATCTATGCATCAATTTTCATTAAAAAAATAAATCAGGAGTTGGTATGAGTCAAGTATTTTCTAGTTAAAATTTATATGAATACCAAATCTCTTTAAAAAAAGACATATTTATCTTATTTTTTATTTTATATATTTTTGTAATAACTTTCACAATTTTTTCACTTGTATCAAATTTTTTATTCAATTTTTACAATTTATTAAGCTTTTATCTTAATTTCTGCTGATTATTTAAATCATTTCTTAATTCTCTACTGATATTCAGAATTTTTAGAATTTTTAGCATTGTTAAAATTTTTTTAGATTTTTTTTGGCCTTTAAATAATTTTTATGAAATTTTTGAAATTTACTAGCACTTCATATAAGTTTTTTTAATTTTTTTTAATTTTAGGAATTTTTTTTAAACAAGTTGCATTTTTTTTAGATTTTTTTGAAGTTTTCTGAAGTTTTTGGAATTTTTTAAATTTTTTTAGATTTTTTCTGTTTTTTTTGAATTTTTTTTTAACTTTTTAAACTTTTTGACTTTTTTTGACTTTTTTTGAATTTTATTTAATTTTTTTGGAATTTTTGGATGTTTTTTAATTTTTTTAAATTTTTTTTTGAGATTTTCTGAATTTTTTTGGTGATTTTTGAATTTTTTTGAATTTTTTTACATTTTTTTTATGTTTCTTTTGATTTTATTGGGTTTTTTGTATTTTTTTGAATTTTTTCTCACTGTTTTAATGCTTGAATAGACGTTGGAGTCACATGCCAAAAAGGCACATCCTCTTTTCAAGCATATGACTTGAATTTTGATTGAAGTCACATGCCAAAAAGATACTGTGTCTTTTCAAGCACAAGGCCAGAACCCAATTTGTCAGTGCATGTTGTTAGATGGACCACAAGAAATCTTATTCTGTGAAAATTTGTGGTCCATCTGGCAACTTTCACTAGAGGAATTTGAATCAAGTCATGTGCTTAAAAAGATGCTGCCTCTTTTTGGAACGTGACTTGATTCCTATTCAAGCATTAAAACAATCAAAAAAAATCAAAACAATGCCACAAAAAAATATTGGGTCCAAAAAATTTGCCAAAAAATTGAAAAAATTCACAAAAAATTCAAAAAAATTCACAAGATCACAAAAGCATTAAAAAGCCATTAAAAAATCTTATTTTTTTATAAAAAAATTCCAAAAAATTTAACTAAATTATAAATTTATAAAAAGTCTCAAAACATTAATAATAATATTTTTAAAAAAATATTTATATCAGAAGAAGGTACACAGCATCCATTTTTTTAAGACATGAGATTTTGAAGAATGATAAATAATTTATGAAAACTATAGGTTATAGTAACATTTTCTCCAAAATAACTTCTTTATATAATTATTATTGAATAATGAGCAAGTATGTGCTTCATAAATTAAAAATGAAAAATTATATGATTATGGGGTATCATGGGAAGGAAAAAAGCAACAATGAGTGCTAAGTATGACAAAAAAATTCATTTCATGAAAAAATCAAGATAGTCAAAACTGTAAGAAGGATGACAGTTTCTTTTGATAAAACTTAGACATTTTTGATAAGACTAAGTTGACACATTGTCAGCCCTCTCTTAGCCCCAAGTAAGGCCTGGTGGGGGCCCCAGGGGGTGGAAAAAGGGATAATAAAAAATTTACACAGAATAAAAAAGGGTCAAAATGTAAGTATTTATGGAGCTAGACAAAAATTTTACTATTTTTTTCTGTTATTTTTTTATTTTATTTCATTTTTATTTAAAAGAAATGCTTTTGTAAAATTTTAATCTACATTGTTTAGAATCACACTTTCATAAACTAAACATGTGTTTGATTATTCATGGTGACTTTCTAATAGTGTAACATGATATAATTCATAAAAAAATATTTCTGGGATGTCAAAAGAATGGAATTTTTTTTTTGAGAATTTAAAAAAATTGATAATTTTATTTAAATCTGTTAGTATTTAAATTATTTCATTCAATAATATCAAGTTTATGTCTTCAACTTCTGGTACATCATGGATAAAAATCTTTCCAATTTACATCTGATAAATGGATTTCATTAGATAATGTAAATTGTTAATACTATGGTTCTAAAAGGAAACCAAAATTTTATTGGAAATATTTTTGAATAAGGGTTTGTAATTATTCAGGCTGAATGAAGTAGCACCTTCAATTTCACCTCTTGAAGAACATTTTTTGATGTTAATTGTGGATGAAAATTTTTTTTCATCCTGAAAAAATACAGTGACACATAAATTTCAGATATGAAAATGTATTCAAATCTATAAATATTATTTGCTTTTTATGTATTATTTACACTTAGTTTTTTAATATGAGAAAAAAATTGGCACCTGCTAGAAGGTCAATATTATTTACTGAAATATAGAAGTTCAGTTGGGGGGAGACACCTTCTAGAATGTGAGATAACTTATTTTAGATGAATATTGTTATATATACAGAAAATTACATCCCAATTATGTTATTTATTAAAAAAAATTCATGTATGTGAAAAATAATTCCAAAAAATTTACCTGAATTTGTTCTTCAGTAATGTAAATTTAATTGGTTTTATAAATATGGGGGGGGTTTTTTACTTTGAAATTTGAAATTTGAAGTACCTTTTTTATTTCAATGGATGTGCAACTTAAAGACATATTTTTTATGGAATATTAAATCAATTAGTCCGAAATATTAAAAATTTTCATGAATTAGTGAAAACACATTTCTCTATGCACATTTCTACTAGCTTCAATAATTTAAAAATTATAGAACCTAGACCAGATTTTGATGTTGTAAGGGTTTATTAAAATTATAAAATATATTCCTATAATTATTTGGAAAATTTCATATTTTTCACAAATTGAAGCGCTGATTTTTGGCTGCATAGGGTTTCAAAAATCAACATGAATTTAAATCAATTCTGTTCTTCTTCTTCAAAAAAATTACAAACATTTCAACTCATAAAGCTATATGCATAAATGATGATTTACAATTTTGATATTTTTATTCAAATTTATTCCTCCAATAAGTATCTAACAATATTCAAAGATTAAAATCAGAGTAGCTTGAGATGGGAAAAGATATGGGTGAGGAGGATTATTAAATATAAATTTATCTTCCAAAAAAGATTAGCCATTAAAAAAGCAATTAGTTACACCTTTGGAATTAGGCAAAACTACTATTTAAAATTTTCAAATGTATTTGGTTTAAATGAGGTATTTGAGAATTGCAATGTGCTTACCATTTGAAATCTCTGTTGAAAGAGTCACTGGTTTAACAGATTTCCAAATTATTCAAAATCATTTTTGCAACTTTTATCTGTACAATGCTCAAATACTAAAAATAAGGTTCTTTGAAGGTTACTTTATAGATTACTCTATGATTGCTCAAAAACAACTGCCTACCAGCTGTCTTTTATTTCACCCTGTGGTAAATTGTCATCAATTAAAGACAAATATGAAATTCTATGTTCAAATGAGTAATTTTTTAGATATTATTTAGTACATCCCTATCAAACTCATTAACTATGAATAATTCATTGTTAGTATCATATAATTGATTATGAGGAGAAGTATGACTAACCACAGTATTAACTCACTTCTCCTGCCTTTATTTGCCTTTCACTGTAAGGAGGACCACTTGAACCCTGCTGTGGAGAGTGGTTGTAGTTCTGGGAGGACCAGTCCCATTTCCATTTGCTCAACGTTATCTTTTGATCCTCCTCTTGGGCTTGAGGTGCTGCTGTTACAACCATGAAAGGGTTTAATGCTACTGATGTTGGCTAAGATTTTAAGGTGAATAGAGCTTTATTGACCTCTTTAAATTTCTGAGATGCTCTTTTTTCTAGATTGTTCATCTGGTCTACCATGTTGTTGACTTTTATGATGAATTTGTTTAGAAGAGTTGAAAGGGGGTGAATTCATTCTTGTAATGTGTTTATGATTTCTTTATTGTTATTTGGTTTATAAGTCTTTCCCTTTCACCCACAGACATCTTTTGAGAGTTTCTTTTTGTTGGAGATACTTCCTTTATTTGAATCTTCTGTAACAGGTCTTTCATCTCTAGGTCTTAAATAATAAGGTTATACCTTATTACTAACAATAGGGGGTATCAAAGATTAGGTATCTGCAATAAGGGATCAGATTTTTTTTCCTAGGATCAGACATTATCAATAACGGAAGATTCTTATTAACTAGCCCCAGGGCTAGTGGATAAGGAATCCACAATAATGCATTATCCCCCCTCTTATACCATAATTTCTATTCCTAATTCATGAATTAGACTTATCACATCCATGATAGATTTTTAAGAAAGTCACATGACTTATAATTTCTGATTCCATCCTTATGTCTTTCCTCACTCTATGCTACTTAATTTTGGTGGTAAAAACTTAAAAATTTTTCTAATTCTTATGTGTCTCTTCACTCTAAGCTACTTAATTTTTGTGGCAAACAAATAACATTTTTTTCTATTTACACACCCCACCTGCTATTTTGGTGGTAAATTCCCACTTCCCACTCTTCATCTAAGACTTCTAACAACAATAAGAAAGCATCTCTCTACTAGAAAGCAGCTTCACTCAGCTATGAATGTTATCATTTTAGCTTTAGCTGCTGACTCTGATTCTGACTTGCGTTTGGAAGACAGTTTAGCTTATATATCTTTCAATGATATTTATGAAGAAGAGGATCTAAGAACTGCACCAGCTCTCCCCTCCCTTGAATAAAAAAGCATTCTTTCTACCAGAATACACTCTGTCATTATTCCAATCACCCTCCAGCATTTTGAAACACAACCCATTTAATTTTTTTCATACTCTCCAGATTTTCAGGTTGTGTGCTTTATTCACTTGGTTTAATGTTTTTTTTGCATATTCATTTTTATTTTAAATTTATGTTGAATTTCTATTTTTTAGATTTCTCATTTGTTTTCATTAACTATCTCAAGATGAAATTACATATTTTCTGAAATTGGATAATTTTTTACTGTTTCTTTTTTCATTCATCCTTTATATCCTTTCCTCCTCTCCTCATGCATCTCTCAAACAATTTTGTTTTGTTTATTTTCCCATATCATCTCTCCAGGTAAGTCATTTTATTATTTTTTTGATTTTTTGAATGATAATTATATTTATTTTGTTTTTTTTTTCCATTTTCTTTCTTTTTTTATCTAAATTTTTTTTGAAAGTGGTTATTTTTGATTTTTATGCTAAATTTAACCTTTTTTTTCTCTCCCTCTTTTCTTTCTTTTTTAGAATCATCACCCTACTCATAATTCCTCCTGGAAATGGTCATTATCCCCCTTTCCCCTATTTCACTTTTTTTGGCTCCATGTCATTAAAACACATACATTGCACATTATTTATGCATTTCACTTATTCCATATTCAATTTCCCATAAATTTCAACATGATTTTTTCTCACTCTATTTTTCCTACTTTTCAATCAAGGTAAGTTTCATCTCCTTTTTTTATGCTTAAATGATATCTCTTTCCTTCTGTCACGCACCATGTGACACTTGAGGCAAAAGCAGCTCATTAAATCAAAAATACAGAGGTCTAAATCCATACTCGAAGCGCAGAAAACAATTCTACATAGCAACTGTGACTTTCCTTTGTGTACTCACTATTCAACCACGCTAGTCTAAACTTTAAATCTAAATTAGTCAATCTCTCAATAGTGTGTTTAGTCTTTTCTTTGATAAGCAACACACAGCGCAATATTTAATGTAATATTCTGCTAAAAGGTTGATTAAGTATCTGTGGGTTATTAAAAGGGGTAGTGAGCATGGACGGGATGGTTAGTGGAGGATTAAAGGGTTAACATATGTTAGTTAGGAGGGTCCAGGTGTAATGGGTGTATTTTTTGTAGGTCTGTGGAGTGCAGAATTATGGATGGGTATGAGGTCAATGCAAGGAGGGGTAATGGATATAAGAGGGGTTGGATTGTGGTTTGATATTTCTTTAGAATTAAATTATAAAATGTATATATAGTTAATAGTGGTAAAGTTTTAGGTTAAATCATTATTATTGTACATTTCATTTTTTTTCTCAGTAATCATTTCTAAATCTTAAATCTTTGATTATTGAGTTTCCAACCCTTTGTGAGATCTTAAGAATATTAATATTGCCTTTAAGTTATATTAGAATTCTTATCAAACATATCTCGAAGCAGTAGCTCTTTCTTCGAGTCGTCTTCGAATCACTTCTGCAAACATTTCCTCTGTGCTTCAAAGAGGTTTCTAAACTCCTCCCTCCATCTCACTTCCAGGAACACCCTCAACCTTGTGCATAGGTTGTTCAGTGACAGTATAATTTAATTCTCCATAGTTCTCATTCTTTGCACTACTACATATTTTTTTCAAGTGTCTCTAAAATTTTTAAAATAGTACCTGTTCAACACACTCCTCCTACGGGTGCTACTACTAGGGCTTGCGCCAGAGGCAGTCCAACAGCCACATGGCCTGTTTCCCGCACTCACTCCCTGGAACCTCTTGACCTTAGGGAACGGGGACACTCAGTCCAATCTGTAGAAGACATCTCCCAGGATTTTGATGACTCTAGCGAGGAAGAAGAAGGAGAGGATACAATGCATGAGGCACCATCTGCCCCTGCTACTCACCCTTCTGGTCAACCTTCAAAACCTGGACCATCTAATTCTCTGGAAGACTTCATGAGACTTTTGATAAAAACTCTTTCAAATCCAACTTCTTTGGAGGGATCAAAGTTCAAAACTCCTTCCATGAAATCTCCTGATAAATTTGATGGAGAACATCCAGACAGATTGTGCCCCTTCTTGAAAACCTGCAAGCTCCTGTTCCATAATGACCCTCGAACCTTCAATTAAGACCAATTGAAGGCTGTTTACGCTTCTTCATTCCTAGTCGGAAAAGCAGCAAGGTGGTTCCAACCTTATATTATCATGCTCTCTTCAACGGAAACCCACTTACTCATAAATAACTGGGAAAAGTTCAAAGAACAACTCTTTACGTTGTTTGGTGACCCTAATGAAACTGACAACGCAGAAATTGAACTGGACTTCCTCCACATGAGTGATAATAGTAAAGCCTCTGAATATATTTCGAACTTTAGAGCACTTCAAACTCAAGTAGGTTAGCATGATGCTGCCCTCAAGTATCATTTCAAAAAGGGACTTCCTTCGAGGATCCTGGATCAATTAAATCTTCATGGTCAGAAGATTACTACTTTAACAGATTTAATGGATTTAACCCTTGAGCGCAACAGCGTTTACCAAGGACGACTACAACATTGTTGATATGCCACAAATCTCAAGGCCTAAATTTTAAATCAGGACCTTCTTCACACCCACGGACAACTCAATCCTCCTCAACTCAATCCAAACCCAATAAAGGAAAGTACAAACCTTGACCAAAAAGCTCAACCCCAGGTGATATCAGTAAGGTACTGGATCCAAAAGGAAAACTTAAAGAAGCTGAGAGGAAGAGATGAGCAGATAATGGGTTATGTATGTATTTTGGGGGTAAGCACAAGCTAGAAGATTGTGTATAGTTGAAGGAAAGAGAAGGTACTAGTTCAAGGTCAAAAAAATAGTAGATAGTTTACTTGTGTGCAAAGAAAACTATCTTATCTCTCCCAGTGCATAGAACCTCCATGTCTTAAGGACTGGGGTTGCCTTAAACCGCTTGAGATTCATTTTTTTCAAGGAGGATACCCCCTTCAGTTGTCTTATAGACTCTCGAGCTTCAATTTCTTTTTTCAGTTTATCTTTTGCCGAGAAGTTAAAGCTGAAATTCACAGATATCAATCAAACTCCAATTTATTTGGTCAAATCAGTGGAACTTAAATATTGGGTAAGTAAGAAAGTGTTATGGGTTTTCAATTTTCCAAATTTTCCCCCCTTTGAGTGGGAATTATCAGTCTTAGACACTTCAAGAATAGACAATACCATCCTTGGCTATGACTTTTTAACACATTGGAATCCTGAAATTGATTGGTCACGGGGATTGATCAACCCATGCGCTAAGTATATTTCTGATTCTTCAATGCAGGTCAATAGGGAATTAAACAACCTGCCTGATAATGTCCTGCTAGAGGACAAATATTTGCCAGATGACATTTAAGTATCTAATTTTTCTCTAAATGAGCAATCGGCTAACCCTTCTAGCTCAATCACTTCACTCGAAGAGGATTTAAATTGCCTCAAAAAAGTTGAATTTTGCTCTCTCAGTTCTGGTCTTTCCTCAATAGATTCTCTCAAAGATGATGAGGACAACCAAATCAACGTTGAAGCTATTAAATAAACTCTACCAGAAATATATCACAATTTACTCAATGTTCTCTAAATCAGCAAGGCCGATAAGTTACCACCTCATTGACCCTACAACCATTAAATAGAGTTAATAGGTCCAGTACCTCGGGCAGGCTCTTTCTATTCTTTATCAAAGGACAAATCTCAAGTTCTTTGTGACTACATTTCAGAGAATTTAGCCAAAGGTTTCATCAGAGCCAGTATATCTCCAACTGGCTCCCCTGTTCTTTTTGTAAATAAAAAAGACAGTAGCCTTAGGTTGTGTGTTGACTATAGAAAGCTCAACACAGTTACAAAGAAGAATGCATATACAGTTCCTCCTATGTCATTGCTTCTTACCCTTTTTAATTGTGCTAATTTCTTTTCTAAATTTGATCTTAGTGGCACTTATAATCTTATTTGCATTGCGGAAGGTTATGAACCACTGACTGCAATGCACACCAGATTCACAAGGTTTGAATATTTAGTAATGCCTTTTGGATTATGAAACCCACCATCTACATTTCAAACTTTTGTTAATGAAATCTTTCAAGATGTTGTCAAAAATTTTGTTGTCATCTACTTAGACGATATTTTAATTTTCTCAAAGACACTAGATGAACATATTCATCATATTCAACAGGTTCTGAATCGCCTTCAAGATCATGGTCTCTACTCCAAGCACAATAAATGTGAATTCCATCTTAAATCTATTGATTTTTTGGGGTTTACCTTGTCCACTGATGGTTTAGTCATGGACAACAAAAAGTTCCAAAAAATCCTGGAATGGCCTGAGCCCAAAACTGTTAAATCCCTGCAAGGAATTTTTGGGTTTTTCCAATTTCTATAGAAGATTTATTAAAGATTACTCTAAAACTATTTCCAATCTTACTTCTCTTCTTAGAAAAGATATTCCTTTTGTTTTTACTTCTACAGCATGAAACAAATTTGAAGCATTGAAGACTGCATTTACCACAGCTCCAATTCTTTGACACTTTGATCCTTCTGCTTCAACAATAGCCGGGACAGACACTAGCAATTATGCTATTGCAGGGGTCATTTCTAAATTCAATCCTGAAACAAAATTGTTTCATACTGTTGCTTTTAAGTCACGCAAACTCATTGCGGCAGAATTAAATTATGAAATTCATGACAAGAAGCTTTAGCTATTATTAATTGTATTAAAAAATGGCGCACATTTCTTCTCAGCCTAGCTAGTCCTTTACAAATCCTGACTGACCATAATGCTTTAAAATACTTTATGTTTTCCAAAGTGTTAACAAGGCATCAAGCCAGGTGGGCTGAATTTTTGTCTGAATTTCCTTTTTCCATTTCCTATATCCTAGGTAAGAACTGCATTGTCCTAGATATTCTTCCACGTCGGGACGACGTTTACCCACAGCAGGGGGACACATTTTCTGACAAGAACCCAGCAAATGTGAAATAAATTTTCAACAAATCAATGTTAACAAATCATCAACTTAATTCGATGACAATTCAATTTTTTCTTAATCCACTATCCAACATCCTCAAAGATCAGTCAAAATGCAATTATTTTTTAGGGATAAAAGACAAAATACTCTCAAAGCAAGGGGCCAAAAGACTTAGTATTGAATCAGGTCTATTAGTTTTCGAAGGTAGAGTAGTCATACCCAACAATGATGAAATAGAATTATGGATTTTCAATAGTCAACATGATTCTCCATTGGCTGGTCATTTTGGGGTTGATAAAACCTATCAGTTAATAGCAAGGGATTTCATCTGGCCAGGAATGACCAGAGAAATCAAGGCCTATATAATATCTTGTTACAAATGTAATAGGAATAAGGCTTCCCATCACCGGAAGCATGGGCTGCTTCAACCACTTCGTATTCCCTCTAAACCTTGGGAATCTTTATTGATGGATTTTATTTCTCAACTTCTGCTTTCTAATAATTTTGATGCTATATTAGTAATAGTAGATAGATTTTTAAAAATGTCTATTTTCATTAAAACCACTTCCACTGCTACAGCAGAAGATTTGTCAAAATTTTTTCTAGAATATGTATTTTCCAAACATGGATTACCTAATGATATTATTTCAGATAGAGACTCATTGTTTGTATCCACATTCTGGACTCAATTGTGTCAACAACTCAATATCAAAAGGAATTTCTCCATGGCCTATCATCCTGAAAACAATGGGAAAATGGAAAGGGTCAACCAAATCCTAGAACAATACCTTCGAATGTATGTCAGTTACCAAAAAGACGATTGGACCACATGGTTACCATTGGCAAATTTGCTTATAATAACTCGACTCATTTTTCAACATGACAATCTCCTTTCAAAACTATTTATGGAAGACATCCTCGATTCAACTCCATCCATGTAGGAACTAATCATCCTGTGGAACATTATCTTCAAACCATATCACGACTCCAAGAGGAACTTAAATCAAATTTTCGGAATTAGCGATTTGAAAGTACAAGGAACAGGCCGAAAAACATTGAAAATCTGCTCCTTCTTTTCAACCAGGCAACAAAGTATGGCTCAATGCACAAAACATTTGAACAACTCGACCATCAAAGAAACTAGCTGAAAAGTGCTTGGGACCATTTGCAATCAACTCTGAAGTCTCTAAAACTGCATTTCGACTCAAGCTACCTCCTAAATGGCAGGCTATTCACCCTATTTTCCACGTATCTCTCCTGGAACTGGCTTGAGAAACATACCCGGGCAAGAACCAACCTCCTCCGGAACCGGTGGAAGTAGAAGACCATCTAGAGTGGGAAGTAAGCTGTATCCTTGATTCAAGAATGTGCAAGGGGAAACTTCAATACCTAGAGGAATAGGAAGGCTTCCTCGATGACTCAGACAAAACATCCTGGAAACCAGCCATCAATTTTTCTAACGCCCCTGAACTCCTAAAATCTTTTCATCTTAAATATCCTTTAAAACCAAAACCTTAGAACTCTCTTTTATTTTTTCTCTTCTCTTATTTTTTTTTCCTTCTCTTTTCTTTCTTTTCTTAAAATTCTAAAACTTCTTCTCTTCTAAAAATCCTTACTCTGTTTTCTCTTTTCTTCTTTCTTCTTTTCAAAAGCTTTTTTTCAAACGTCTTTAAAAATAAATAAATAAACTATATAAATAAAATAAAATTAAATAAACTAAAATTAAAATTAAATTAAATTAAAAGGTTAGAATTAAAAATTAAATAAAATAAAATAATAAAAATAAAATCTTAAAATTCATGAAAATAAAAATCTTAAAAATCAATAATCCCTTTAATTTTCTTTCTTTTCTCCTCTCAAACTTTTCTTTCTTTTCCCCTATTTCTTTTTCTTCAAACTATCAAAATTTTTCACAAACTCAATATGACAATCTTTCTCAAACTTCACTTTAACCTTTAAATCTCTCTTTTAAAATTCTTCAAACAAATTACTTCTTTCTTTCAAATTCTTTTTTCAAAATTATTTTTCTCTTTCTTTTCAAATAACCAAAATTCCTCAAAAACTTCAATAAATAAACTTTCACAAATAACCAATTTTTCTCTCATTAAATTTTCATTTCAAACAAAATTGTTTCAATCAACTATTTTTTTTCTTACTTAAATTTTTTCATTCTTTTCAAAACTTAAAACTAAAATTTTCTCAGTTAAATATTTTTTTCTTTTCTTCTTTCAAAATTTAAATCAAAATTTTATTCAAATTTTTTTCCTTTATTTTCTTTTTCTTTTTAAAATCTTATAAAATATATATCAAAATTTCAATTAAAACAACAAAATAAAATAAATAGATAAATACACAAATTTCTTTCTACTTTTTTCCTTCCTTTCTTTTTCTCTTTCCATTTCAAATTTTCTCCAGTATTTTTTCCCGAACCAATTTCTTCATTTTTTCCAATACCACCCTTAATTCCTTCCTGCATTTTTCAAAAACCTCCTCCTCTCCTACTTGTACAACTTCTTCAATCTCCAGTAATTCTTCTGCCACATCAAAGGAGGGGGCATTGAGAATCTTGTTGATCTCATCACTTAAATTTTGGATGAATTGAGCTTCCGACCCTGCCAAGGTTTCTTCAACCATACCTGGTCAAGGGTTTCCTCGTTATCCTCCCTTGAATAAACCACCAGCTGAATTGCCTCAATTGGAAGTGATGGCGCAGCTTCCACAATTGGAGCTTCCGCAATTACATCTGAATTCTAAAAATGTACAGTCATCAGTAACAAAATTTTTAAAATAAAAAAAAGCAGACTTACTTCAAAAAATGGGCAGCCTCTAAAAATAACTTCGGGGTGACCTCCACTGTCACTTCCTTCTCCTCTTCATCATCATCGATGACCATCCGCCTTGAGATGGGGACTTTATCCTCATCCTATTTAACCAATTCATCTACTTCCTCTTCCACCCCTCGTCTTTTACCTTTGGCCTGGGTTACCCAGGCTGCCATGGTATCCTCGACCTCCTCCTCAACCTCTTCCATTGACCGATTTTCCCCAACCAACACGTCCCAGATGTCTTCAACCACCTCCTTGATCTTTGGGATTACCCAGTATTTAGTTTTGCTAAACCATCATTTGATGTCCGCATTTTTTTATAGGGCATCACACGTCACCTGTCTCCAGTGGCAAAACTTGCATTTCTGGAGAGGACCTCATGTAGCCATGCTTTTGACAAAAAAATATTCCATCAATTCGCATTCTGTGCAGGCTTGGAAGTATTGCCGGTGTAGGCAATCCTATAGTACTAGCTATTGACCAAGGGAGTTGGAGAAAACCCAGAGAGAAAATCCCCTGTCCCTTTAGAAAAATAGAGTGAGATTTACTTGCTAAAGTAAGTTGGTTCCTGTTTTGCTAAAGCTCCTTTTCAACACACTTGACTGCTTGATGAGCCAAGAAAGTAGTCACCAGATAGACTACCAGACCAAAGAACTGAAATGTAGAACAAAGTCCACACCAGAGACAGCAAAGATACTTGATGTAGGCTGCAAATCCACACCAGAGACAGCAATAATACTTGCTATAGCTAGCAAGACTATAGCAGAGAAAACAGTTGCCAAAGTTAAGTTAAATGAAGAACTCACTTGCAACAAACACAGCCAATTGTGGCCAGAAAACAGTGAAAACTGAGTGAGGAACAATGATATCACCTCCGGATGGTTGTATGATGATTAAGGTTGCCCCAAACTGTCTTATTCACTATGTACACGCAGACCACTAACTAAGAGCCCATGCGCACCCACCAATCTGGCGCCTGTACCCACCAAATTGCATAAAAAACCCTCCTGGAGCGCTCCCCAACCTCCTAAAACAGAGGCGGGCGGGCCGCCCGACGTCAAAGATGCCGCCTGAAGCGGCCCGGCCTCCCTGAAGCGGCCCGGCCTCCCTGAAGCCAGAAAACCAACAAAAACCACTAATCTACTTAGAAAAATTAGCTACAACTACTAAAACCTTTAAAACACAGAATTTCACTATAACAACATTGGGACATGAAATATAGAGAAAAATTAGCTCTATCCAATGGTACTAAGCACTTAACCCTAAGACTTAAGGTTAGCCCGTAAAACATGAAAAACAAAATTAAACAGCAATCTTTTATAAATGAAAATGAGGAAATTACCCCTTAAAACTCAGAATATGAAAAATGTCTCCAAGACATAAAATATAGAGAAAAACCAGGGCTATCCAATGATAGTACCCACATACCCGCAGACCCAATATCCACGGAATAAAACCAGAAAAATACCCAATTCCTTATCAGATGTCAATTAAGACATGCACAAACAGCGCCAAATCACACAACAAAGGCCCCTGCCAATGTTGGACGACCACACCGGGTAACAATTCCAACATCTGCTTTGGGGTGTGGAGGCATGGGAGTTGGGGTAGGAAAAGTCAACATAAATAAATAGAAAATAATTAAAAAGAAGAGTTGAGAGAAAGTAGTGTGGGAAGAATATTTCTCACGCTCAATGGAGCTCGTGTTTTATACCAGGGCATCTGTCACGCGCCACGTGACACTTTAGGCAAAAGCAGCTCATTAAATCAAAAATACAGAGGTCTAAATGCATACTTGAAGCGCAGAAAACAATTCTACATAGCAACTGTGACTTTCCTTTGTGTACTCACTATTCAACTGTTCTAGTCTAAACCTTAAATCTAAATTAGTCAATCTCTCAATAGTGTGTTTAGTGTTTTCTTTGATAAGCAACACACAGCGCAATAGTTAATGTAATATTCTGCTAAAAGGTTTATTAAGTATCTGTGGGTTATTAAAAGGGGTAGTGAGCATGGACGGGATGGTTAGTGGAGGATTAAAGGGTTAAAGGATGTTAGTGAGGAGGGTCCAGGTGTAACGGGTGTATTTTTTGTACGTCTGTGGAGTGCGGAATGATGGATGGGTATGAGGTCAATGCGAGGAAGGGTAATGGATATAAAAGGGGTTGGATTGTGGTTCAATATTTTATTAGAATTAAATTATAAAATGTATATATATTTAATAGTGGTAAAGCTTTAGATTAAATCATTATTATTGTATCTTTCCTTATTTTCTCACTAATCATTGCTAAATCTTAAATCTTTGATTATTGAGTTTCCAACCCTTTTTAAGATCTTAAGAATATTAATATTATCATTAAATTATATTAGAATTCTTATAAAAAATATCTTGAAGCAGTAGCTCTTCCTTTGAGTCATCTTTTGATCACTTCTGCAAACATTTCCTCTGTGCTTCAAAGAAGTTTCTAAACTCCTCCCTCCATCTCACTTCCAGGAACACCCTCCAACTTGTGCGTAGGTTTTCCGGTGACACCTTCTATGAGAATTTCATACTTAAAGATATGCATGACTCTTATCTGGATAACAGTGAACTTATTAAACTCTTCTTGTTCTCAACTCCATTATCACTTTTCAAGTTTTTGTAAAATTTTGAAAATCAGACTCAGAAATAGAGTTAGATTTATTTGAATCTAATATCCTTTTAGCTGAAGATTTTTCTGAAGTCTACCTTTCATTTCCCTTAAACAGATTTGAATTTGGTTCAGTTTTTACTGAGATATTAACCTTTAAATTTGATCCTTTTTTTAACAATTTAATTTTTTTAATTTTATTTTTTTATGTAACAAATTAGGGTTAGGTTTTTTTGAATCACATGTCCTTTAACTGAATACTCTCCTGAAGCCTATCTTTTTTTCCCACAAACAGGTTTGAATTTGGTTTGGTGGTTGCTGAAATTTTGACCTTAAAAGTTGAGCCTTTTAATCCAATTGTTACTTGATTTTTTTTATGATTTATATTGCATAATTAGAGATTAAGGCTTCTAAAACTCTTATCTAATGATTATCAATTAAAAAAAAGTTTGTTCAAAAAAACTATTAACCCAGAATTCGAATCTTTAATTTTTAATTTTAACCCATATTAGCTGATTCTTTATTTCATGTATTTTGATTTTTTGTGTTCATTCAATATAATTTTTTTCAATTCAATTGAGTTATCAAAAAAAATATTGAACCATCAAGTTTCTTATATTTTTACTTCTAGAATACAGTTAAATCACATATAACTAAACAAAAAAAAATTATCAATATGTTTTCTCAATCTCTCACTAAATGAAGTACTCTAATATATTTCTTATATTCAGCACTAATATTTGAGAAATTATTTGATTACATGTGTGTTAAAAAGTATATCTCTTATAATAGTAAATTTAATCCAGATTTTGAAATTTTTAAATGAAAGTCAATGATTAAAATCAAAAATAAATTCATTTTTAAACTTTTATTTGTTCTGTTTATTCCTCAAATACTAAGCAGTTTCATAATCAGCATTTATTTAAAATAATAAATATATGAGATTCCAGAAATTTTTATAATTTAGTTCATTAAAATTCTATGAAAGTATTGTCAGTTGGTGAGTGATCTGATAAGTTAAAATAATTAATCACTACTCAATGAATTTTCCATATGATAAAGTGAAATTCAAACAAGAAGTAAAATTTTAAAGATAAAACACAAAAAAAAGAATGAAATTCTTTAAATTTAATACTAATGATTAAGTGTGCTTCTATGCCATATGGTGGGATAATTACTATTTCCACCTGGGAATAAGCACCATAGATTCTCAAAAGTTTTCTCATGTCAAAAAATGTGTTTCAGGTTGAATTTCAGAGTAAAATATTGGGCAAGAACTGAACTTAATAGGTAGAAGTGGTAATTTTTAATCATTATATTAGTTCCTCATTGAATAACTACCCTGTCTTTCTTTTTGTGTTGTGAAATTCCTTGTAAATATTTACAAATTTTTAACTTTGATACCCCCTAATAGAAATTTTGAGTTATACTCATATAAAAAATCTAGTTTTAAAGGAATTTTATTTTAATTAAAATAAATAATGATGCATATTTTAAATAAATAGACAGAATATTTTAATTCTATGTTGTTGATGAACAAATTAAGTAAAAAGTTTCAAGTTTTCTTTTTTAGTCATTGGAAAAAAGTTTTTGACAGGATTGATTCACAACTGAACATTTACACATACTTCTTCAATAAGATAGGGGGTATTAAAGTTGAGGGATCTGCAATTAGGGATCAGGAATTTTTTTCCTGGGATCAGACATTATTAATTTTGGAAGATTCTTATCCACAAGCCCCGGGGCTAATAGATAAGTAATCTACAATAATGGATTATCCTGCCTCTTATACCCCAATTTTCATTCTTAGTTACTGACCCCAAACTCATCACATCCATGATAAATTTTTAATAATTTCACATGACTTTTAATTGCTGATGCAATCCTTAAGTCTTGCCTCAGTCTATTCTACTTAAATTTGGTGGTAAACACTTAATGTTTTTTCTATCCACACACCCCAACTTCACATTTGGTGGTTTGTTCCCACTTCCCACATCACATAAGCCTTCCACAAACAACTATGATAAACATCTCTACTATGAATCTACTTCACTCAACAATGAACTTTATTGCTTTACTTTTAGTTCTTTACTATAAAACAGACTCTGATTTGAAAGATTCTTTAGCCTATATGTCTTTTCTTTCCAAAAAGTGTTACATAAACCTAAGGGGGCCAAATCTTCATCATGATCCCAGGTATGATCTCAGCTTTATTCTCAACATTCCTCAACTAAACTTCAATCAAATATTTTGAACATCTCCCCATTCTTTCTTCAAAATATATCAAATCATCTCTAAGTATCCAATCTTTCATAACAATTCTTAAAATAAACAGTGTGATCCTAATTTTCAATTTGCTGTTCCACTATATTTCTTTGTCACAAATGGAATTGATGCTTCTTTAAGAAGTTTGAAAAGTCTCTTTACCATAAGATATGGTATGGTGATATTATACACCAAGAGCTGTATGATTTCCATCCTTTCCCTCAAGTCTCAAACATTCTCTTAACCAAATCCACAAAAGCAACTTAAATCCTCTCAAGTAATGCAAGATGAAGGTTTCCCTGAATGTGTAGGTTTTGTTGATGGCACAACTATACCTTGGAGTCAAAATCCTGCTCATTATGGAAACCATTATTTTGATTTCCAAAAAAAGGTTTCTTCAAAATGTTCTATAACTTCACATCTTTCATAAACTAACTTTTAATCTTCTTTGTAGATACTCTATTGCCGTTCAACTTCTCTGTGACATCAACAAAAAGTTAATTTCTTTTCATAGTGGCTGCCCTGGCTCATGTCATGACTCTTCCATCTTCCAAAGAATGAAGATCTCTTAAAGTCCTAACTCATACTTTGACAAATCTCAGTTCCTCCTTGAAGATTCAGCATATGTAAGTGGAAAGTACATCATACCTGCTTTTTGTGGTGCAACTTTAAAAAATGACCCCAAAACTACCTTTAATTATCACCTCACACAATCAAGAGTGCGGATTGAAAATTCTATTGGTATTTTAAAGAGATGATTTTATAGTCTCCAGGAGCTCAGAATCCAATTTCAAAATAAATTGGATATTAAAACAAAAAATCATTGGATCATGACTTGTGTTATACTCCAAAATATTCTAACTAATTTAAAGGATGAAAAGAATTATTTTTATGAAGAAGAGGATCCTGAATCAGTGCTGGCTCTCCCCTCCCTTGAATAACAAAACATTCATTCAACCAGCATACACTCTGTAATTATGCCAATCACCATCCACCATTTTAACACACAACCCTTTTAATTTTTTGCTTTCATACTTTCTAAATGTCCACTTTGTATACTTTATTCACTTTTCTTAACATTTTTTTTGTTTCATATTCATTTTTTTGAATTTATGGTGAATATCTCTTTTTTGGATGGCTATTTGATTTTCTTTCACCAGCTCAACATGAAATCACATATTTTATGAAATCACATATTTTTTCAGGTTGGGTTCAAGTACAGAAACATTAACTAGCTTGAATAGTCAGTTTTCTAGAAGATTTTAATGGTCCTATATAAATACTGTAGTACAAATCTAATAAGTATTAAAATATAACTTAATATAAGGGTCTTAGTAATTTTAATCTCACTAATTATATATGGCTTACAATATAATAGTTGCTAGAAAAATAGATTTAATAAATTCAGATAAAATTCAAAGACTTTATAAGCACTATTGATATGTATTGTAATTTTATTGGATATATGTTGTATTGTAATGATAAAGAATGTAGAAAACAAGACCAAAAACATCCTCCTTTTATACACATTAACTCCCCAATGAACTCCTTGATTTAACAGCTCAATACCTGTTTAATAACAACTCATTTCAACTAATAGATATTTCCAATAACATAAAGAGTGACTAGTAACATAGTTAGAATGATATCACCTGCAAGAATCATGTAGTAATAGGGATAATCCATTAAAATTAATGAAAAAGCAAAAAAGAGAGTATATGTATGTAATAAATTAAAATAAAAGACTAAAATCGAAAAATAAGAATAATTATTACTCTATATTAAGGGGGATGAAAATTAGAAATGATGGGCTAATAATGACATTATAATACATGAAAGCCCCATTCAAAAATAACCAAAATTGACTTTGAAACCACTTAAAAATCCAAAAAAGGGCATGAGATGTGGGGTAACTACATGCAGTCCTTGAAAGGTGCTTGCATGGGTAAATCCTTGACCAATTTAGGCAAATTTAAGCATGGTAGTGAATTAAAGCACAAAGCTTGAGGTTATTAATGAAATTAGTGCATATATAGGGGTCAATGCATTTATAATTAGGCTAGAGCACTAAATATGCACCTGTTGCCTATTTTAGTGTGTTTCCCACAGTGGGAATAAAATTTGAGGTAATTGTAGTGTGAAAAATCTAACTTTGCTAAAAATAAAGCTATTCACACAGGAAAAATACAGGCAGTATGTAGCCAGTACACAGAAGCCATTTCTGGCATAAAAAACACCAACTTTGAAAAGTGTTATTTTTATACATTTGGGCAGCTAAATCAATAGCTCCAATTTAGAAAAATTGATATATCAAAGGGAATTTTAAATATTATTAAATTTATAGCGCATATAGTTAACTTTTTAGTGATTTAAAGTGCATTTCTTGTTTTTCATGTAAAATAATGAAGACAACAGCTTTAAGTCTACTTAAAAATTATGTAGCATTATATTTAAGGTTCTAAAGATTACCCTAACATATCCCAATTTAATATTAAGTACATAATACATATAAAACTTGGATATATGCGTGTATATAAGGTGTTATAATGGCATATTTTGCATTTTATCATAAATTTACTTATGTATACTATTTGTGTACTCTAATTTATTTCTCCCATGTATCGTAAATGTTTTTAACATAAAATATAAGTACTTTTTGATCAGTCCTGGGGATATACAGGCTGACATATTTTTTCAGTCTTTCTTTTTTTCATTCTTCACTCATATCCTTTTCCTCCTCTCCTCAAACATCCCTCAAATATTTTGGTTGCATTTTTTTAACTCATCTCACCAGGTAAGTCATTTTTTCATTTTTATTAATTTTTTTTTGCTAATAATGTTTTTTTTCTTTTTTTTATTTTGTAAGTGCTTCAATTATTTTTTTCAAGGTTAACTAATTTTTTTTCTCTCCCTTTTTTCTCTCCCTCTTTTCTCTCTTGTCCTGCTCTTATTCCCTCCTTTTCCCCCTTCTTGATTGCCTCAATTTCCTCTTATTCTTGTCCTCACCTTTCCCCACCTTTCCCCCTTTTATCCCCTTTAGGTATTCTTTTTTTGCCCTCTTTAGGCTCCCTATACCCCCCCTTTAGGCCACTTCACCCCTCTCCCCTCCTCTGCTTCCCCCCCTTGGCCCCTACCCTCTTATTCTTTCCCCCCTTTAATCCCTAAAAAAATTGCTTAGAGATTCATTTAGTAATAAAAAATTGGAGCTGGACAATGAACCATTTGTGACCTTTCATATGAAGAGTGAGTGATTGAAAAGTGTGAGGATGGACTGATAATAAGAGCGAAAGAAGGATTTCAAGTATTTTGAACAATATCCCATGTTGCCATCCTGTGGTCCTTAATCTTCAATATTTCTCCTCCATTCTTCTCAATGACCAGAAAGTTTTCTTTTTCCCCAGATGGATATCCAGCAGTTATGCAGCTTTTTGAATATGGTAAGTGTGAAGATTCTGTTGCCAAAGAGCTTGACACTCTTGTGAAATATCCTCCCTTGTCTTGGGAACATTGGGAGTTATCTTTCTGGCCAGCCAAGTGGATGACAAATTCCTGGAAAGCACAAATTTATCCTCAGTTGTGTATCTTTGTCTGTTAAAACTGACACTTTTGTGTTAGCCAGCTGTCTGGGCATCTGCAGTCACTCTATCAAGCTGCATTTCCTGGTTGTGGCTATCACCTTGTGACCACTTGTCTGCTGGCTGGTTGTGCACTTTGGATGCTGTTCCTTTCATCTTCTTGTTTGGTTCCTCATTGATCTCGATCTTTCTTCCCTGTCATTTTCCAGCTCTTCCTTGACAGCCCCACCTTCTTTCCCCTTTCCCTTTGCAATAACTGATCCATTCTTCATTTAACTGCCCATCCTGACGATAAATTTCTTTTCTTCAGTCCTAACTTCATCACTACCATATCCAGAGCCCATTCTCATGGCGTGATCTTTGTCTAAAGTTCTGTAAATAATTATTTCCTTGGTGAAAAAAGGCAGAAGGAACTTAAAGCAAGCTGTCTTAAATTGAGTGTCAGAGAAGAGAGATGTGATGTATTGAACATCTTGTATGTTGCCATCAACATCATTATCATCATATTGTTTCAAATTTTCAAACCATTGTAGCCCCTTATTTACTTCAGTAGATCCATAAAGAATTATCCTGCTAAATGGTGGCCCCCAGAGAAAATCAAGAATTTTTTCCTACAACATGTGGAACTTTGGAAAATTGATTGTGTGCGTGCTCAATAATTATGAATTTATCTTGGTGATATTTTTTGTGCTGAGACTGAATCTTCCAAACAGATGATTACATTTGATTTGGGGGGAGTAAGTGGTCACATAAATCATTGTGCTGTTTCAGCAGCTGTGACATAACTTTCCCTCTCTCTCAAAAAAGCAAACACTTTGACAAAAAATACTTCTTCTCACAATGTGGTCACACCAGTTTTATTCACTTTGAAGACCATCCTAGTTTATAGAAAGTATATTGGACTCTTTGATCTGATGTTGAGGGGAGAGGGGTGTAAAGGGATAAAAGTGAAGAGGACAAAAGGGGTGCCTAAAGGGCGGAAAAAGGTGCCTCAAGGGGGGAAAAGGGGGAAGGAACTAGTGAAAAAGGGGGGCAAGGAGATTTTGAGGAGATCAAGAAGGGGGAGGGGGGTTTTATAACACCAAAAAGAGGGAAATGAGGCAGACAAGAAGGGGTAATATGGGAGTTTCTAAAAGATTATTTTCTTTATTTTTATTAACATTATTTTTTTACAGAATATTATAAAAAAAATTATTACAGCTCAAGCTGATTCAAAAATAAATTTGGCGTGTTTATAATTTTGATTTTTCTTTTTTGGGAATAATTTTTCTGATACAAATTTTTTTTTGTTTAAATTTTCAAGTATAGTTTTTCTTTTCATAATTTTTTTCAAGGACTTTAGGTGGTATATCTAACACCAAATAACTTTAAACTTCATTTATTTGGAAAATAATCTAACTGATGTTTGTTTTTATTTTATTATATTTTATTTTTGTTTCAATTTTTTTTCAAGGACAGTTTTAGTAATTGATTCCCTTTTAAAAAACAATTATTTGGATTAATTTATATCAATAAAATTCTTAAGGTTGAGTAAAAAAACTAAATTTTTTGAGTTTTATTTTTTTGCCAATTTATTTTTTTGGTATTTGACAAAAAAAATTTTTTTTTCAGAGAAAAATTTCTGTTTTGTCAGAATCACCTCTTATTATCTATCATCATCCTCTTTAACATCTTTATCATCTTTTTCAAATTCAACTTCATTTCCACCATCACCCAAAATATCTAAAAAATATATTGATGTTTAAAGTCAGCAGAATAAAAGAAACTTAAAAAAGAAAATTCATTTGGATTGCTTATTTGGCCATGTATCAAATATCAAGTACTATAAAACTAGAGTGGATCATATAAATTCTTATTTAAATGAGTTACCAGAAGATTTAGTATATTTAACTGAATCAAGAGACAATGAAATTAAACCAGTGATCAGTAATTCTTTTAAACCTCAATTTATTCATGAAAATTATTCTTATAATGGTTCAAAAGATGAAACCTTTAATCAACTATGTGATCTCATAATAAAAATATATCAATTGGCTTTGGCTCATTTACCATTAAGGAATAAACTTTTTTCGGGTGGTATTATGATTTTATTTGGTTGAAGACCAGGATTTGTTAAAAGCTATTCTCTTGGTATGTCTGATAATATATGTTTCATTCTTAAAATTATGTCACTAATTTTGATTCCATAGGCATCTAATTCTAACTTAAAAATTTATCTAAAGCTGAAAAAGATGACAATTTTTGCTTATTGGACACCTTACCTTATTTCAATACCTTTATTGCTCTTCACCTCAAAAAACTCTGTAATAAATCCTTTGAAAAGAATCATAAACTTGCTACCAAAGTTGGAATACCTAATTGGTGTGACTCTGAATGGGTAGAAATATGCAACCAGTATCATTTATTTACAAATTTTATTATTACTCATTCAGGATTCCACAAAAAGATTCATATCAATAGGAATGATGCCCATTATCTTAATTTTGGAATTTTCTCATATATCAATCCAATAGCTGGACAACCTATTCCTTCCACAGCTAAAATAAAAGGTCATGGGTTATAATTTCTGGATCAAAACTGTATAATTGAATTTGGATTGGGAACTGGAATCATCAAAACTATTTGAAAATCTTCTAAAGATAATCACCAAACAACAAAAGCTCCCCCTGGTTTGGAATATTCACAACTTTACTCATTTTAGCTTCTCGTTCAAACTAAGTAAAAAAATAATCCAACAAATCAATAAGGTAAAAAAAAAGGTGAATTTAAAAGATATAAAAAAACTTTAAGTAGATCAAAAAAGTATGGGGATGATTAGAGTCATCAAATATTTTCTATTTTTTCAAAAAAAATTTATAAATAACTCTTATATTTCAAATTCTCAAAATAAAGTAATGGGCCAACAAGCCTGTGTTGTATAAATGGGAATCATTACTTCAATTATTGGTTTCATGAGGTTCCTTGGCCTACACTTGTGGAAAGTCCCAAACATTTGTTTCTAGATGTATCCATATTTGGGATAGAGGAATTTTAATTGCTTTAAAACTAGGAAAATTGATATATATTAGTTATTTATATTTTAAATTTTGTAATTATATTAAATCTTAGTGATTTTCACCCCTTACTTCAATAAAATGCAGGGGGGGGGGTATTTCCAAATTTTCAAATCTGAAATTTGAAGATTGATGACTTAGAAAACTTTTGGTGATACCAACGCCTTGCTTCAATAAGATGCAGGGGAGGGTAATGTCAAATTTTTGTATGAGACTTGCAAAAAAAATTGACTTGAAATTTTGGTGTTACCCATCCCTTACTTCAATAAAATACAGGGGGGAGTATTGCAAAAATTTCATATAAGACTTGCACAATTCTTTACTTGAAAGAATTTTGGTGATACCTGCCCCTTAGTTCAATAAAATGCTGGGGTGGAATTGAGAAATTTTCAAATGTGACTTGAAAATTCTATTTAAAAAAGAATTTTTAACATTAAAAATTCTTGAAAAAAATATTTAAAAAAGAATTTATAACATTTAAATATAAAAATTCAACTAATGATGGATAGAGTAAAGAAATACAGGAAATTAAGATAAAATTTTATGTAAAATTACTTTTGAACAATTGAAGTGAGAGAGAAATAAAACAAACTAGTCATCAAAAAATTTCTTTAAACATTCAATTTATTCAACAGATTTGTTAGCTTTAGCACATTCTATCAAGAAATATTTCTTTTTGGAATTTTCTTCAAGATCAAGCTTGTATTTAATTTTTTTACATGAGGTTTATATTCTCAATTGTTTTCTCCTCTTTTTTTGATTTTTCAATACTTAGAGATAACTCAAATCTCTTCTCCTCCAAGTCTTGTGCCCTATCATCCTTCCGTAAAGAGAGTTTGTAATTCCTCTCCTCCTAGACTTGTGCCCTATCATTGTTCCATAAAGAGAGTTTGAACTTCCTCTCTTCCAAATCATGTACCCTGTAATCCCTCCTTAAAGAGAGCTCATATTTTTGCTTTTCAAAATTTAGAGTCTCTTTAAAAACTTCCACTTTTTCTAGAGTGATAATAAATATTAAAAAAAACTAGAAGAAAAGCAGAGTAAATTATTATGAGGTTTGGTATCACTTATCAGAATCACCTTTCTCCAAAAATTCTTTGATGGAAGAAAAAGGGGTTTGAGATGAAGTATCACTTTTTCTTCTTCTTTGAGAATAAAAATTTAGACTACTTGAAGCTTTTACCTTTTTGTTAAAGGTCACATTTTCCTCCTCATCATTGTTGCTGGCTTCTGACTCAGTTGATTGTGGCTCTTGCGTTTGTTCTTCAGAATTTTTAGAAATAATAAAATTTAGTAAAAAAAGAATTGGTAAGATGAAAGAAAAAAAACATACTTGAATTAGATTGGGTTGGTTTAAATTACCATAAGGATCTATAGCAAAGCTATCTAGATTTTTTGAATTTAGAACAGGGGAGGCTTGAGTGGGTGAAGTGTATAAGAAAAGATTTGTTTTCACATAATTTTTGGAGATAGCATCTTCACTATCCAACATGTTTCAGGATTAAAATCATCTCTCTCTCCAAAAATAGCATCCATCTCTTCAAAGTAAGGACATTAAGATTCAAGTTTATCATCTATGTATTTTATACCCTTACTGATATCAATAATGGTAATACCAAAACAAGTGGAAGATGAAAGAGTCTTTGCTTTCTTGTATTTGGCTTGGAAATTCATGAAATGTTCAGAAATCTGTTTAGGTTAAATATCTATCCTTCCCTTGGTCTTATTCTGTAATTAATTTGGCATTAGTAGATAACCATTAACTTTTGATGTTGGAGGCCATCCTACTTAAGTTACAATTTCAGTACCAAAACAAGAATCATAGTTAGATTTAGTTTTCAGCCAGTTGATAAGAATGAGATAATCATTATTTTTTAATTGAACAGTCTTTGATTACATGCCTGAGATGGGGAAAGAGGGAGTAATGCAATTTGGAGAACAACTGGGGGAAGACTGACTTTGAGAAGATCTATGATGATGGGGCATGTTAAGATTATTGAAGATGAAAAGGAGAAAAAAAAAGCAGATGAGATAGTGAAGTGTTTTGAATGGAGAGAATAGACAGTATGAGATGAGAATGGGAGTGAGAAGCAAGGTAGAAGGCATATCCAGATAGTAGTCAAAGATGTGGTTATGAATGAAAGTAGGAAAAGGTGTGGTTATGACAGAAAGTTGTCCAATATGTGGTTTTGAGAAATTGAGTAGAAAAATGTCATATAAGAGGTCAAATTAAACATGTAAAATGTCTAATAACACAATTATTAGCGAAAATAATTGCAGAAGATAATTGGGGGATAAGTATTTTTATCCGCAATTAATTTAATTGCAGATAAGTCAACTTCAATACCCCCTAATATCAACATTGTCACAGATATATTAAATGGAATATCAATCAAAAATTGAAATATGAGTTATTAAAACTTCAAAAAAGGAGTTTTATCAGTATGTTTAACACTACTTTAGTGAATTTAATTGCTTTCTTGTAGTTTTTTAGTGAGTTTGTCAGTGCCAAAAGTTAAATATGCTTTGATGTGGTCACTTGATTTAACTGGTTTACAATATGTAGCTGTGTTTTTATATTCAAAAAATAAATTTTTCAGTAATATTCTTTTTAAAAATTAAATGATTTTTAGAAACCAAAAAAAGGGATTAAATGTCCTGTTAAGGAGAATCAATCAATCAGTTTTTATTATCTGGTTTTATTATATGCAAAGATCACAAAATTAATTTGTCTATTTCCAGAATCCCAATTAGAACAATTTATGTTCAATTAGCAGTATTATATAACAGGGCTTCTTTTTTGAAATAACTATATGAAGTGACCCCAACCTGTTTTAATTATGCAAATATTTATATATGGACTTTATTTACTTCCAGCCTCTTTTTAATTTTTACTAACTGGAAGATAACCAACAGAATTCCTGAAGATAATTCCCTAATTAACAGGCTGTGTTCAAGTACAGAGACATGAATATCTTGAGAAGTCAGTTGTCTAGAAGATTTTAATGTTCCTATATGAATAATGCGGTGAAAATTAAATAATTATTAAAATATACCTTAATATAAGGGTCTCAGTAATTTTAAACTCACTAAATATAAATGGGTTACAATCTTATAGTTGGTAGAGAAATAGAGAATATAATTCAAACACTTTTCAATGAGTTTTAAATTAATCATGAAATTTATTTTAATTGTAATGATTAGTTGCTTTAATTGTAATGATAAAGAATATAGAAAATAAACCCAAAAACTCCCTCCCTGTATACCCAATAATCCTCAAATGTGCTCCCCTGACTTACCAATCAAAAACATGGCCAATGACACTTCATTCTAGCTAATAAACCTTTCCATCAGCCTAACACCAGGAAAACTTTGGTTGGGACTTTCTAGCAAGTCAAGTCAAAGTCATATGGAACTCAGTCTGAACTTTTATGGAACTCTTACTGAAATGAGCTTGAAAACCTACTTGAACTATTGTACAAATCTAGCTGAATCTTTTGTGGTGTAATAATGAAAGTGAAATTAACTCATCTTAAATTTTGAATTAAAAAAGTTTCAGTAATAATTTTAAACAATGTACACCTTAAGCACATAATTTTAACTCAGTATTTTAAATAATAGTGCAAGATGGAGCTTAAAACACATTTAAAACTTCCAATTTTTCAAGTGATATTTTAACTATAATTTATTACTTATTTAAAATGTATCAAAAAAAATTAAAAATTATATACAAACATTTAATATTTTTTGAAAAAAATTACCCAAATTTTCAAAACTACATAATAGGGGGTGTCAGTTCTGGCAAATCCGCACTTACAAATCCGCACTTAAATTTGACCAAATCCGCACTTAAATAAGTGCGGATTTCCAAAACACACTAGCCCCAATACTGGTGGATTTCAAAATGAAATAAGTCACTTATTTCACTCAAATCCGCACTTTCTCAACCAAAAGTGCTGATTTCACCATCAAGTCCCATTTCACTGATTTTTCAGCATCATCCCATTCATACGCAGCACTCCGCAGCATAACACTTCATAACTCAAAACATCGTACATCACTTACATCTTCATATCATATCATATAAGAGTCATGCCTTCCTCACTTTCAAATCGTGATAAATTACATAAAGCAATGACTTTCATGGCGCTTGAACTGCTCTTGGACTCTGATTCCGATTCTGATCTAGAAGAAGATTTTGTCGTTTTATCAAAAATGGCCAGGAAACGTTACCTTCTTCCCAGAAAGCCTCAAGTACTTCATACCCCCAAGTACACCATCCAAACACTTCTTAACCTATCTACACCCAGTTTTAGACAGTTGTTCAGGACTTCTCCAGAATTTTTCCTTAAATTGATTGAGCTTATTCAGGATCATCCCATATTTCACAATAATTCTCAAAAAGAACAACGACATCCTTCAATTCAATTGGCCACCACACTATGTCGTTTGGGTTCAAATGGTAATGGAGCCACTTTGAAATCTTTAAAAAATGTCTTTGATTTAGGGTATGGTTCAGTTAACACTTATACCAAATGATGTATCACTGCCATCAACTCCTTGGAATCTCAACTTCTCACCTGGCCAACAAAAGAAGAGCGACTTGAATCATCTCAGGTTATGCAAGCAGAGGGCTTTCCAGGATGTATTGGTTTTGTTGATGGTACTACTATTCCTTTGAGCCAGAAACCTGGTCAAGGTGGAAACAATTACTTTGACCGTAAAAAGAGGTAGATTATTTTTAACTCCTTTCATCCTCCTTGAAACTAACACAAACAAATATATCTTCTTTATAGATATTCAATTAACGTTCAGCTTATATGTGACGTAAACAAAAAATTTATATCATTCTTTGCTGGCTATCCTGGCTCATGTCATGACTCCTACGTCTTCCAAAGAATGCATATTTCAAATGAACCTGAAAAATTCTTTGATGAAAATCAGTATCTTCTTGCAGATTCTGCTTATGTGAATGGAAAGTATGTATTTCCTGCTTTTCGGGGAGCAGCTTCAGAAGACAGTCAAAATGCCAAATTCAACAATCATTTGGCAAAGTCAAGAGTCCGTATTGAACATTCTATTGGAATCTTGAAAGGCTGTTTTTCTAGTTTAAGGGAATTAAGAAGGCCTCTTAGAAATAAATCTGAAATGGAGGCGGTGATCAACTGGATTCTGTGTTGCACTATACTTCATAACCTACTTGCTGACCTCAAAGATCAATGGTTAGAGCTGTATGAAGATGAACAAGTTGATTCACCTCCGACTATATCCAACACTTCTATTTCTCAATCAACTAGTATAAGGGCGAAAATCCTTCCAATAACACTCCAACATTTTTCAACGCAATTTTAATTTTTTTCTCTTTCTCTTCAAATTATCAATTTGCATGTATTATTCACTGAGAATGGTAAATTTTTTTGCATATTTTTTTGGTTTTTGAATTTGCTGTTAAAGTCTTATTTTTTTTTCTCTCTGTGTTTTCTTTCATCAACTCAACATGAAATCGCATATTTTCAGCAAACGCATATTTTTTCAGTCACTCAAAGGTTGGGAAAGAGTTGGAAGGGAAGATTAAGGGTTCCGAGGCATTTTAAATGAAGAAAAGGGTCTGGGAGAGGTTGAGAGGGGTGAAATGGGGATCAAAAGAGGATGGCATACAATGGGGCTGGGAGGATAGCGAAAGGCATGGGGAGGGAAGACAAGCATGTGTTGATAGAATTGAAAGGGATGGAGATTGGTGCAAACAGAGTGTGAAAATAGGAGGATGAACTCTGTTCTTCGGGCAAAGAACAGAGTTCACTTCCATAAAATATTAGCTGAAACATAGTTTTCAATTCTGTAAAAACAGTTGTAAGTAATAGAAAAAGTCACTGATTTTTTTTATATGTAATCCTTGCTTTATGAGGAGACTTTTGTGATGAAGCAGATTTTTGAGTTACCTTTAAAAGAGGATGGCATACAATGGGGCTGGGAGGATAGCGAAAGGCATGGGGAGGGAAGACAAGCATGTGTTGATAGAATTGAAAGGGATGGAGATTGGTGCAAACAGAGTGTGAAAATAGGAGGATGAACTCTGTTCTTTGGGCGAAGAACAGAGTTCACTTCCATAAAATATTAGCTGAAACATAGTTTTCAATTCTGTAAAAACAGTTGTAAGTAATAGAAAAAGTCACTGATTTTTTTTATATGTAATCCTTGCTTTACGAGGAGACTTTTGTGACGAAGCAGATTTTTGAGTTACCTTTAAAAGAGGATGGCATACAATGGGGCTGGGAGGATAGCGAAAGGCATGGGGAGGGAAGACAAGCATGTGTTGATAGAATTGAAAGGGATTGAGATTGGTGCAAACAGAGTGTGAAAATAGGAGGATGAACTCTGTTCTTCGGGCGAAGAACAGAGTTCACTTCCATAAAATATTAGCTGAAACATAGTTTTCAATTCTGTAAAAACAGTTGTAAGTAATAGAAAAAGTCACTGATTTTTTTTATATGTAATCCTTGCTTTACGAGGAGACTTTTGTGACGAAGCAGATTTTTGAGTTACCTTTTGAGATTTGGAATGTCTGGGAGGCATTATGAAACTGGCACATAACAAGAAAAAAGATTAAAAAGTAGAAGAAATAAGTAAAAAAGAATGTAAACATGCCTGGTCAAAATATTGAAAATGTCAGGAAGGGGTGTGTGCCGAGGATTGATGGGTAGGTAGCGAGGAAGGTCAGTGTGTCACATGTGACAGGGATGGGGTAAGAAAGGAAGGGATGTTTTGTGGCCAAAATGTGGTTGTGAAAAAAAACGGGAAAAAAGTGCTGATTTGAGGTCATAACTGACACCCTTTTTTGAAATAAGTGACTTTTTTGCAAAATTTAAGTGCTGATTTGTAAGTGCTGATTTGGTTTGAAATCCGCACTTAATTTAAGTGCGGATTTGCCAGAACTGACACCCCCTAATACAGAGAACTATTATAAAAGGAATTTCTTTAATCACTTTTTGATTTTTTTTAGTCATGTAACATTATTTTAAGTCATGATGTAGAAGTCTAAAGTTTAGTATGGCACTTAAGTTTAGTAAAAATTGATTTTTGGTAAATGATTGTTGAGTTTGGAAAGTCCAATTTAATTTTAAAATGGTTATATCAAATAAATTAAGTATTAAAAGTGGTTAGAAAGGGTTGAATTTACAGGTCAAGATTTATCAAATAAATACTGTGTAGGAAACAGGAGTATAGGTTTAAAAGTGCATCAAGATTATATTCAGGAGTATAAAAAGCCTTTTAGAATTTTTCTTGAATTTTTACTATTTTTCTACTATTTTTAATAATTTTATGAAGTATTTTTGATTATTTTTGATACTTCATAATTTTCATAACTTTGATAATTTTTTACTAAGTGAATAAGGCTTCAAAGGCTACAAAAATTAGAATGGAATATATTAGAGAAGTAGATCTATTGTCTGTAATTTTTATAGATTTTTTATTTATATTTTAAAGGTTCTAGTTGAGTCTGGAAGCCCATACAAGCTTTGTACAAACTCTGGAGATCTCCAAACAAGCTCCAGACAAGCTCCAGAATTCTCTGGCTAGGGAAGGTAGGGCACATGACATAAAATGCATATAAATAATGTATACTCAAAACTAGAAATCAACTAAAAACTTTTATCTGAACAACAACCATCCAACAATGCATATATAACAATAATCAATTATTTTTTTAAAAAAAATTAAAAAATTGTAATACCCTTATAAAAATAACACTTTAAAATAACAATTTATTAACTTCATTAATCATCATAAATATCAACTTATAGGGTACCATTATAAAGGTCTCATCACCAACGATCAGATTTTAACAACTAAATCTCATAAAAATAAAAGCATCATAAAAATAAGTTATTCAATCATTTAAATAACTTTTCTTAATACAGCTTCACTGTTGTGTTTTTCAACCTCATTCTAAAGAACACTGATTCTAAATCTCAACCCCGTTTTAGAGAGTTCTAAAGTACTAAGAAGTAGACACAATGCAAGATGGTTTGGTTCTTCTTTTCAATTTCTAAAAAGAAGCGCTTGCCACTCTTATTTTTAAAGACAGCACAATAATGTGTAACACTAATATTTGATTAGAAAGTTTATAAGTTGAGAGATGGGTTTAAAAGATAAAGAAAAACAAGTATTACTATCTGGATATTTCTATTCTTAACAAGTGCTAATATCCACAGCTACTCCCTCTTGAAGCACCCTCTTTGAATATGCCTTATTATAGCATTAAAGTAACTCTAATAATATTCAATCCTACTGAATATATATATTCTCTCAAAAAATTAATTTCAGAGAAACCTAATATCTTGTACTTGATTCTAAAACTATTAACTACTCATATGTTAACAATACAACTAGATTCTTCAACACTTATATTTTTTTCTATGTTGCACGCCTTCACTCCCTCATGATACCAGATTTGATTCTCCTTTTATATTTTTCCAGCACTCAAGACACAGTTCCCTAATGGATCTCTAGCTCTGACTTTAGCTCCACATTAGTAAAATAATAACTAATCTATTAGTAAACTACGTACACTGCTTATAACAACTACAGCACCTAAAACATACCCTATGCTTACTAACACTAATATTAACTTGTTTTACTCATACTCCACATATGCGCTCCTGACTGTACCTTTATTTTGTTTCAGCTCTACTTCCAAGTTTTGACTCCTTCTAATTCTGATCCTAGTCGCTTTGACTCCTGGGTAGTTTTGTGATCAAGTCACCACTCTCCTTAATTCATTACTAGGTCCATAGTTCTGACAACTCACTTATCTAGTTAGCCTCTTACATTACCTGTTTCAGTAAGCTACCACACTAGTCGCGGTGCAGTATACTATGCAATTGAGTCCTTCCTTGAGCCATAATTCCTTCCTTATCGCATAACACAAAATTATTGGAAAATCCAAATCCATCTTGTTCAGAGCTCGCAGTCCTAAATTGATAACACACAATTCCCCATTGTGCAGCACATCCTGCTGCAAGATCCGAGCGCACAGACCCTGAATCCTCTTCCCCACTTCTATTTCACTTTTTTCTTCAAAACACGCAAATACATATTATATTTTAGAAATACCTACTGCGCTATGCCCTTTGTTTTTCCTGGACTACGCCAACTGATTGGTCTAAAATTAAGCTACCTGCAAGGTGGGTACCACATCCTCCCTCTACTCGCAACCATCCCTAGGAGAAAAAAAAATACCCTACTTCATGCAGCATTTTTTTCCTCCATCTTCCAACTTCTCCCCTTATTCACTACAAATAAATCATCATCTTCTCCTACTGCTAGATACCTATATAGATTTCTATTTTTCCTACATTCGCTCTCCTTTTATTTATAACTTCTTTGCTATGAATACATGAAAAACTACCACTAACACCAAAAATACCGCCAACGTTTTGAACACAATCCAACAGTTTGTGCGCACACAGCCCCCTGCTGCTCTTCCTATGACACTAGTAACAACACTGATGGGTGAGACAAGATGCAACCGCTGCATTGAGTTTGGAATAACTCCCTGCCACTTCTCAAAAGCCTGCCGTGGCAATAATTTCTTTAATGTAAATTTTCTTCACTTCTCTTCCTTCCTTAATTCCTATTACTAACTTCCATTTCTTTCTTTCATAGTCATGCAATTACTGTAAAAAACGCAAAAAGAAGTGTAGTTACAATGGGTGGCCCAATGTTGCGCGCCTGGACCCCAATGCTTCTACAACCAATATGATGGGTCAGATGACCAGCAAGCGCCCAGCGCCAACTCCTACCACACCTCCTGACAACAACCAAGTCAAGGTTGGTTACCATGCACCTACACTCAGTAGTGTCTCTTCTATCCCTAAATCTCTCTTTTCAGAGGAGAGTACAGTAAGTCTTCTTCTCCTTCTTCTCCCTCTTCTGATCTTACAGTAAAATTTTCTCTTTCCTCTTTTAGAATGTGTCAGCTACTCCTTACGCTAAAACTCCTCCGCCTCCTAACATTCCTTTATTCCTTTGAACCTTGGAAGAAGATCCCTTCTGGGATACCAAACATATTCAGGAGTGTACTCCTTGTAAGCCAACTCCTGACTGGACTTCTATGCAGCCAGTTAGCAACACCATCATCCTGGATGATTAGCCAACCAATATTTCTCCTAACGTGGATGAGGAAGAGCCCAACATGGCTCAAAACTGGGAATTTTCAGAGCACATTTCCTGCACGCCATATGATGCAACCATGCGACGTATGAACAACATGATAGGTGTCGTCAAGGAATTTCTCAAGAAAGTCCTAGTTTATACATACACCAAGTATAATAAATGCAAACAGATAATGGCCACCTTGAAACAAAACATGCAAGAGGCTGTTGATGACTGGGCCTTCTGTGTCCTGATCTTTGATGATGCAGAGTACTAAAAAAAATCTTCCTTGTATATATTCCTTATAAATTGTACATAGCCTTGTAAAAAATGCAATAAATTTTTTCTTCTGCTTGACCTCAAGTTCCTTGTGAGAACCTAACATCTGCGAGATGATTTTCCCCAAAAAAATATCATCCTTTTTCCAAACTTGACACCGCACCTTACTACTAAGTGCCTATGAAAGATGAAACAACAAACACAAAATAAATTTGAGATCAGTGCTACTCCGTATAGCAGAGAATACATCCACTGCGTTATATACGCATGTGTTCTCTTGAAATCTTCAGATCTTCGCAATATATGACTTTCCCTTTACCGCGACAGATTAACCTTTCCTTGGGTCCCTCATTTTTTTTAAATAAAAATCCTACACATCCTTCTTAGAAACCATTCAGCGCTCAAGTCAGATATCGTGCAACTGATTTCTCTTCTATAATGCCATTATTATCCTATAAATAACCCATATAATAACCTGGATTACCTTCATCCAAAAATCATCACACAATATCAAACAGTTCCCAGAGATCAAGAGTGC
This sequence comes from Hemileia vastatrix, assembly GCA_030280995.1. NCBI lineage: Eukaryota > Fungi > Basidiomycota > Pucciniomycetes > Pucciniales > Zaghouaniaceae > Hemileia > Hemileia vastatrix. The sequence goes on along the minus strand of JASXTE010000010.1, from coordinate 13,111,966 downwards.
TCATTTTGTATATGCCGCAAATTTCATTGTACATTTTCTAGACCTCAGGGGTATGCCTCCTTTAGATCTTCCTGTGACAACTGCTTTAGATACCACAATACTTGCAATATCTCTCTAAACCAAAATACTCCTCAGCCTACTGGCTATATTTGCTTTCCACCTAGCTCTATAAGTAGCGCCCCCATAATCATAACCACTAGTCCCACTAGCGCCAATTCTTCTACCAATAATAACAATCCTTATGAATCACCATTGCTTCCTACTTTTTCCAGGCGTGAAATATCTATCCAGCCTAGCACTGCACCTTTTTCCACTCAGAGCTCTAATGCTTCCATGCACTCAGGCTCTACTACAGCTGATCCTGTCACATGTATCGTTTCTTTGCCAACAGTGCACCCAAAAAATTTATTAGCAAGTAAGTACCCTTCATTATACTTACACTTTTATTACCCGCTGACTCTTGTTCAGGCTTCAATGAATACATCTCCCTGGGATGGGTTCCTATTCCTTTACCCTTCATCCATTCCATGCAAATGTTTTCCAGGCTTAGCCTTATATATGACGCTATGTCTCTATCCTACTATAAAGCACCAGATTTTTCTGATGCTGAACTTGAAGCTTGCTACACCCATATAGAAATGATAGGTAAACTAATGAATGAAATTAGCTCATCAACTATTCTTGGATTCCCCGCCAATCCTTGTCATTTCATCATGCCTTAAGACTGGAAAGGGTATCCTAATAGTTTTAGCAGAGACACTGAATAATCCACTAGTGCTTTCCATATAAGCCTTCTTCATTCATTATCTTTGTGCATAGTCTTCATCTTTTTCTATGCCTCTAAACATCCTAGACATGGCGCAATTCTTCTACACCTTGTCTTCCATACTACCTGTCTTTTAAATTTAGAACGTCTAACTTTGCTCCCTCTACTTTCTTTAAAAGACTATAGACCTTAAAAAAATCATAAAATCAACTTACAACATTATAAACTTTTACTGCCTTACTGAAATACAAAATACACAATGTAAATAAGAATTGAAGTATAGAGCGCTCCATCTATAAATTTTTATTTAACTCCTGGCTAGTCAACTCATTAGCTAAACTCCCAGCGTCTTTTGCGTTTACATAGTATGCATCTCCTAAACTCCAATTGCCTATTTTGTCATGTCCCCTTGAACAATGAAACTATAAGATTTCATTTTCCTCTATGTCCTCATCTGAGTGCTTATGCCAGTTTCCTTATTCAGCCATAGTCTACCTAACTTCCAGTTAGCGCCCTCTATCCATCAAAACTGCATCAAAACCTCTTGTGAGTCCTCTTAGAAAAAAATAAACCTTAACATAACTTGCTTGTTAGTTTAACCTCTTCCCGGAGGTAACATAAAAAATCATAATAGAACATTGATAGTTTTAGCCACTTCCTGGAGGTCAGTCTGGTAGTTTTCCCTCTTTCTGGAGGTTATCTTGTATCACTGGAACACCCCTTGGGTAGAATCTTTTGATCTGATCTGCAGCCACATTTTGCTACCATTCAGTTCCATCCAATTCCTCCAGTAAGTAAGACCCTCCAGTTATCTTCTTCCTTATCCTATAAGAACCATTCCATCTGTAAGAAAACATCTTCCCCCATTGGACTTCTAAACTTCTATTATAAACCAAAACCAAATCTCCTGGGTTCAATGGCTTCCTCAATCTATGCGCTAAACGCTCATCCCAATATTTAACTGACTTTTTCCGGATCTGCATCATTCTATCATATGCCTTCTCCACAAACTCTTCTTTCCTTTCAAGCTGTGCTACCCTCTCTAGAATCAAATCTTCAGTCAAGCTCACTTGATCCCAGTCACATCCTAGAAAAGATCCAGCCTCTAGATCAATAGTTTATACCGCCCTTTGACCAAAAATAAGTTCATATTGTGAAAACCCTTTGTCCTTTTAACTGAAATTCTGTCTTCAAACAAAACTAATGGCAAGTAGTTCTTCCACTTTGTCCCATTATTCCCACATAATTTAGCTAGCACATCCTTTATAACTTTATACCCTCTTTCTACCATTCCCTCTGCTTCAGGATAATATGGTGTTGCAACTTGTAACTTTGCGCCAATACCTTTGACTACCTCTTGGAATTCTGCAGCAAATTCCGCACCACCATCTACAGTCACCATCTTCATTACCCCATACCTATAAATCCATTCTTTCTTCAAGAATTGAGCTACATTACTCGCCTTAAGATTTACCAACGGCCCTGCTTCAACCCATCCTGATAGATCATCCCTGGCTACTACCAAGTATTAAAAGCGTCCTTCTTTTATATGAACTGCATCTAAACTTTCCCTACCAAAGACAGTATCTTTGCCTGTCACTCTACCTTTCTCGTTTGGCTTTCTGTAACTCCTGTGCTGACATTCTGGACAATATTTAACCCAATCTCTTACTTCATTCCTCATATTTGGCCACCAGAATCTTTCCCTAACTCTGTGATACGTCTTGTCTTGACCTTTATGTCCTAAATTCTCATGTAACTCTCTGAGTATCTTCTCCTTCCTTTCCTTAGTTCGAACAACTAACTGAGGGAACGTAGCTTGATTCTTCCATAACTTCCCATCTTTAATAAAATAGCCTTTAGCGTACTTATCAATATTGCGCCAAACTTTTTTATTGCAAAAATCTGGTCGACTACTACCTTCCAGATATAACCTTAACGACTATACTCCCTCATCAGTAGATGCGTCTTCTTCAAAATACTCCCCCTCTTCTGGATGAGTACTACTATCTTGACTTCCCCCTGAATCATCTTTGTCCTCTGACACTTCTACTGCCTTTCCTAGCGCACTCCTTGTCACCACGTTAGCTTCAGTGTTCCCTAAATCCAGTTGTAGACTACCTTTGCTACAAACATCCTTTGCATAATGAACACCTAGTATTATGTCTTTACCGAAATTCCATGCTACTAGTTTATCATCATTGTGGACAACCTTTCCTGCTAGTTTATTGTCATTGCGGGCTATCTTGCTAAATCTTTCATTAAAATAATCTATCCCATTTACCCATCTCTTATCTTCTTCAAATTCTTTGGCTTCCGAGTCTTCTTCACACAACCATCTTCTAAATAACGAATCTGGCATAGTGAACAACTTTCCCGGCTTATGAGCTAAATCAAAAGAGAACAAATTAATCTGCCCCACCCACCTTGTCATGAGTGCATCTGGTAAACTGGGGCTACTAATCATTTGCCATAACTATAGCGCATCAACTTGCAACTCAAAATGTTGCCCCCAAAGAATCCATTGTAGCTTCTTAAGAATCTTTGCTACTCTGCATAACTCCAGCTTAGACTGAGAGTACCTAGACTATAATCTAGTAAAAGTCTTAGATTTATAAAGGAAAGGTCTATCATTACCTTCCTCATCCTCCTGCATCAAAACTGCGCCCACTGCGGACACAGTAGAATCCACTGCTAGAGTAATTTTCCCAGCGCCTGGTCCATACTCCAATCTCTTCAAAATGATATCTTTTCCTACAATCCTTTTCAAAAACTTGAATGACTCATCACATTCCTCCGTCCAATTCCATTCAACATCTTTTCTCTTTAAACGCCTTAAAGGTGAAGACAAAAAAGCAAATCTCAAATAAACATTCTTACATATGTACATATGCCTAAGAACCCTCTAGCTTCTGCAGTATTTCTTGGTCTTGGCCATGTAAGTACCTTATTCTTCTTCTTTTCCGCAATAATCCTCCCTTCCTTGCATACTACATGTCCCACTATATCTAGTGCTTGTACACAACAAGAAAACTTGGATCCAGAGATCATTAATCCTGCCTCCTCTATCCCAAATGGCACTCTTTATATAGTAATCGCATATTCCCAAACAAACCTTTTAATATATGGATTCTCCTCTAACACTTCCCCATCATAATCACTGGCTGGTCCTTTTATATCACCATCATCAATAAAAAATTCCCGCATGTTCTGGAATTTCATTGTGCAATATCCACATCATCTCTGCTTGATATACTGCCACAGAATTTGTTGCCCCTTGCGGTAGCCTTGTCAACCTGAAGCGCCCCAGTGGTGTTACAAACGTCGTGATGGGTCTGGATGATTTGTCCAATTCACCCTCATTGTATCCTCCCATAATATCACCTAATCAATAACATGCACTTCCCACAAAAGAATCCACAAAATCCTCTGGAGTTGGTGGCATTCCTGCGTCCTTTACCATAACCTTGCTCATCTCTCTAAGATCATGAACAACCCTTAATTTACCATTATGTTTAACAACAAAAAACACTGGACTTGAATAAATAGACATAGACTGTTCATACAAGCCAGACCTTGACCTTTCCCTAATTAATTCCATATACTCTTCTCTTATAGCCCCTGGTATTGGAAAAGCCTTCTTCAGACACGGCGCATGAGGTATAACTGGAACAATATAAGGTTTAACATAAGAGTGTTTCAATAAAACTCTTTCCTCTTTTAAAAACGCAATAGCCTTCTCCCTAAGAACCATAACATGCAACAATAACTTCTTTTCTTCCTGAGATAACCAATCCTCTGGTCCAAAATAAACCATCTGAAGCCTTTCCATTGTGATTCTATTAGTAGGCGCAAATTCAGGTGGAAAATTTGTTAAAGGAGTATCATAAGGATTCCTAGACAGCACCAGCCTCTGCAAAGGAGAATTATAATCCAGCATTGGTACATTTACTGGTTTAACTTGATGGCTACTGGTTTATTATTTGATGCAAAACAGCTCTTGCTTCTTCCCTCATTACTTAAAATCAAACCCTTTCTAATATAACTACGGGTTGCACCTAAATCCTGTTTTTGTCTTTTCTTTTTAATATAAGTATAAAAAAATCCATAATAAAAGAAATAAAAAAGCATAGGTATAATAAATTCTACTTTAGTATTCCCAAGACACCTATGAAGTGCCGCTTTAGGTATCCCTTCTTGTTGGACTGACTGATCACTATCCGGGTTACTCTCATCCTGGGAGATAGTAACGCCTAAAATGCCAGTCCCTAATGAAAATGTTGGAACCTTCCTGGCAGTTGCCCTATCTTATCATCTGAGACTTCCTCATAAAACTCTCTTTCTCTCTCTAATAGCACAGCTCCAGAGTACTTAGCTTCTCACCCACCATCCTTAGGCGCTACTAAGACTGCTGTTACTTGAACACCATCATCACCCATAATTCTTGTTCCAATAGTCTCATTCAAACAATAATTAATAGTTGCAGAATAATCCATTAAAATGGCGTGCCTAAAACTGGTTTAACTACACCCATTGGAACATAAAAATGTATATCCCTTGTCGCTCCCGCAACTCTAGTTTGTACATACTCTGCTACACCTATAACAGGAAACCTACCTCCACCAATTGCTGCGACAGTATCCTCACCATCTTTAACAGGAAGTCCTAACTCCACAGAATCATCTACTGATACCACATTGATTTGTGAGCCTGTATACACTAACTCTCTAATATTTTTACCATTTAAAATAATCTTCAAATACCCTAGAGGTACTGCAGAATGTTGCACCCTAGGCAATCCAACAACTGGCTGAAATTACTTCTCCCCTATATCAAACTCAGCGCAATTAGCAATCCTTTGCTTCCTGCTCTTATCCACAATTCCATTTGCTACATCTGGAGCTACTGCTGTCAGCACCACCAATGGAACCAAAACCGTAGCCTTCAAACATTGCAAAACTTACTCCTCTGCTGCTGTAGGAAAATCAGAGTGAACAGGGCGCTGCATCTTCCACTTAGGTTAAGTTGCCTTTGCACCAGCCTTTTCTCTTCCAGGTGGATTCTTTGGAGTATTATGCCTCGCTCCTGGCATTCCTTCAGCAGGTGCCCCTCTTTGCTGTACTACCTCTGACTCCTCCATCATCACTGGTTGTTCTTCTACCTGATGATCCACACCATAACCAACTGTTTTCATACCATCCATTTCAACATCCTTGATAGGCGCAGGTGTATTCTCTCTAGTAGTATACCCTACTTCCTCCATATCCTCTGGATTCGCATACCTAGCACCAGCTCTTCTTGGCATACTAATTGTAGGTGGGGCCATTTTCTTGTGCTTTGTTGCAAACATTTCCAAATGTGCTGCAGTAAGTGGCGCTGCAACTTCCCCTTCTTTTACTTTAAAATCCAACACTGTGCAAGTAACTTCAAAATTGACTGACTTTGCATCCTTTTCTTTCTCTTTAGCTTCAGACTTCTTTCCCTTACTCAATTTTCCCTCCATCGACTTCTTGTCAATATGATCTATGACCATGGCTTGCATCCCTTGATCCTTGTCTTTAACAAGCTTAGTCCCATCTTCCAACATTAGTTTAGTTCCTTCTTCCTAAACTACCCTTTCCTCTTTATCTTTTTGAAACACATCACACCTCATCTTAGTATTTCCCTCCTTATTACAATAGTAACATACCATAGTAGCAAAATGCAATGGTTGAGGAGAAATCTTGGGCCTAAACAATTCATTTGCCTTCGCTGCTTCAATCATTTTCTTCTCCAATTTTTCAATTCTTGCCATAGCAGAATCTGGCTCTCTGGTAAAAACATTAAATTCAGAAAACAACATCTGAGGAGGCGATTGCACGCCAGACACATCTTTTTCCATCTCCTTGTTATCCAAAGCAACTCTAGTTGTGCGACACTCAACTTGAAGCAACTTCATTTCAGCTTCCACTGCCGTCTCTACTTCCTCTAATCCAGGTTACTTATAATTTCCGTCCCTCTTTTTGACCAGCTTTCCTTTGTTATCCAAGCACCTCTTTTCCCAGTCTTCAACTTCTGTTGCTAAAACTTCACAAAACCAAGGTAAAGATGCATTAGCATTGCTGAAATCTTTATTACTGACTAAATATTCCACAATTCAATCAAAATCTTCTCAAAAACTTTTTAATTCCTTAGGGTCTCAAACACCCCCTTTAGCTTTGATACTCTTCACCAAGACATCCAGATCCTTTATTGTATACCTAGTTTCCTTGGTAATCTTCGGCCATCTCTTGAGCATCTGTTCTTTTAGCGCTGACCAATTACACTCTTCATGCCCCTTTAGATCCTCTAAATTGTCTTTGCACTCATTAGAGACAAAGAAAAGCACTTGACGCACCATATCATACTTGTTGGCTCCATGCGCTTCAGCTACTTGTTCAAATCTTTGTAAGAACTTCTTGGTATTAATACCCGCAAAACGCAAACGTTCATCTTTACATCTAATTATTGTAGTTACCCTCTGTGGCAACGATGCTGTCAAATTAGGCGATTTAACCTTCTCCTGACATCCCTTAGATGTAGCTGCAGTAGGATCTATTTCCAAAATACAAAAATAGAAACAGAATTCACAAAAATAATAAACACACACTTGGTAATTAAACCCAACTATATCCGTAATACAGGCCTACGCTATCCTCTGATAATGGCTATTGATCCACTCTTTGTAGAACATACAACTCTTCCGTTGAAACACCAGCTTGATCATGTCCTCTTGACAAAACCCTAAAAACGAAACAATATAATCAAAACACTAGTTAAAATTATGCCACTGTTGGGACACCAATTGTAGAGAGTTCTAAAGTACTAAGCAGTAGACACAATGCGAGATGTGTTGGTTCTTCTTTTCAATTTCTAAAAAGAAGCTCCTGCCACTCTTATTTTTAAAGACAGCACAATAATGTGTAAAACTAATATTTGATTAGAAAGTTTATAAGTTGAGAGATGAGTTTAAAAGATAAAGAAAAACAAGTATTACTATCTGGATATTTCTATTCTTAACAAGTGCTAATATCGACAGCTACTCCCTCTTGAAGCGCTTTCTTTGAATATGCCTTATTATAGCAATAAAATAACTCTAATAATAGTCAATCCTACTGAATCTATATATTCTCTCTATTTTGCGTTCTTTTACTATACTATATGAAATCCACACACACAGACGCACAAATGACAAAAGACTCAGAAATATCTCTAATATATTCTCAAAAAATTGATTGCAGAAAATCTAATTTCTTATACTTGACTCCAAAATTATTAACTACTTGTATGCTAACTAATTATTTGTCAATTTTTATGTTTACTTTCTTACTAGATGTGACACCCTATCCCTATTGAATAGCCCACTTTTATATTTTTTGAGCGCTCAAGACACAGTTCCCTAGTAGATCTCCAGTGCTGGCTCTAGCGCCACATTAGTAAAACAATAACTAATCTATTAGTAAACTATGTAAGCCACTTGTAACAACTACAGCACCTAAACACACCCTATTCTTACTAACACTAGTATTAACTTGTTTCACTCATACTCCACATGCGTGCTCCTGAATGTATGTTTGTTTTGTTTCAGCTCTACTTCCAAGTTTTGACTCCTTCTAATGCTGATCCTAGTTGCTTTTACTCCTTGGTAGCTTTGTGATTGAGTCCCTGCTCTCCTTAATTCATTACTAATTCCATAGTTCTGACAACTCACTTAACTAGTTAACCTCCTAAATTACCTGTTTCAGTAAGTTACCACACTAGCCGCGGTGCAGTATACTATGCACTTGAGTCCTTCCTTAATGTGTAACACACAATTATTGGAAAATCCAAATCCATATTTTTCAGCGCTTGCAATCCTAAATTGATAACGCACAATTCCCCATTGTGTGGCACATCCTGTTGCAAAATCCGAGCACACAGACCCTAAATCCTCTTCTGTGCTTCTATTTCCCTTTCTTTGAAACACACAAATACATATTATATTTTAGAACTACCTACTGCGCTATGAATCCCCATTTTTCTTTCTGGACTACGCAAGCTGCTTGGTTCAAAATTAAACTACCTGTGAGGTATGTACCGCACCATTAATAAAAAATAGTTTATTGTTCATTTTTTTAAAAGTAGAGGTTATAGCTTAGATAATTGTGAACTCTTTATTTACTTAAAGAGACAGGATTTTCTTCAGTTTATCCAACTCCCTTGCATTCTGCTTAAAGAAAGGTGACTGTAAGAGTCCTTTTAAATTTTTGGCGCCTGATGTGGGTTTTGAATTCTCTAGCTCTTAATTGATTTTACTTGGTATCTGGACATGATTAGCCTGCAAGATGCATATTTAAATAATGCTTATATTCTTTTAACAGTTTAATCTTATACTTTTGGGATGTCTTCTACTGCTATATCTGGTGTCTCTCCCCTTGTTGTGCTTCAGTCAGGATTTTTTCTTGAGATGGGCACAAGTTTAATGGGGAAAAAGTTAAATAGTTCTTAAATTGATATGAGGCTTCTGCTGCTGTTGATGGGGCTAAACTTTTGGACATGGTGAAGAAGGTTAGGTTCTTTATTTTTGATACAGAGGTGTAATTGGAGGTTATTGAGACAGAAGGTTGTAAAATGTGGGATTGGTAAAAATTGTCAAAAGAGATGGTTGATAGATGGGGAGTCAGGTATACTATGGTGGACCTCAAAAGAATTTTCACTGGATGGAAAGCTAAAGGTGGTGTTTCTAGTATGGTAGACTTCAAGAATTTATGTAGGCAGTATACTGAGGTGGTAAATTATCTAGTTCTGATGGAGGAGATTCATGATAAAAATTAGACAAAGGATTTTTTTTGGTCATAATTTAGAAGGGATACCAGAATGGAGGTTTTGAAGGAACTGCCTAGAAAAACAAGATGATGGACATGCCAAATGAAGAACAGAAACTTCAAGATTTAGATATCATCAATGACAGCATTCAGGCGTATTTAAAATTAATGGCTTTGGAGAAGTATCAAGAATCTTGTTCTCAATATTTTAGAAATTTTAGTAAAGTTTTGGCCAAAAATTATGATACTATGTTTAAGGCTCAAGAAGCAAAGAAGGCTTAGTTGGGTCATCATGTTGCTAAGTTTAAGTGGGATGTTGATAATAAAATGGTGGATAATTTATCTGACTTAACTAAGCAGCTCAAAACATTTGTTCAATAAACTCAGAAGGCCAACAGAGCTCCTGTGGCTTCATCTTTTACTTCTTCTTCTTCTTATCAATCTAGGGGATATGAGAGGAGGAACTATGGATTTAATAGGAATGGTAACTGTTTTAATGGAAATGGTAATGGAAATGGTGGAAATGGTTATAAAGGTGGTTATGGAAAACCTAAGGTGTGCTCTTAATTCAATAAGAGAGGGCACAAAGTAGCAGATTTTTATTTTTTGGATAGGGAATTTCAGGCTGGTAGAGTAAAATTTGATGGAAAGGTTTATAAATTCCCTGATGGATCTTTCATCAAACCCAGTGACAGGCAGACACCCTTGGATTTGGTTAGGAGGAATTAAATATCTGAAAGAAGATCCAGATTTGAAGAATTAACTGTTGATGATGATGATAATTTTAAATGTGGTAAAAATAATGGTGGCACTGATGGTGGAAAATTAGATAAGGGTAAGGAAAAGGAGATCAATAAGGCCACCTTTACAACTTCATATGGTGGATTAGAGTTGGGAACAGTTGGTAGGGTGGATTTCAACTGTATTATTGTTGAATGTGATTTTGATGCTGCTAGAAGAACAGCTTCTACTTAAGCTAAAATTTGCATAAAGAGCCAACTTAGGGATAAATTGGACAAGTCTTAAATTAAAAAGAACCCTTACACCAAAGACAGAGTTTGTAAAATGCAGAAGGGAATGGCCGATATTGGGCCTCCCAGTTATGAAAAATTTTATTTAAATGGTGAGCTGATTCCTATGGATGAACAATCTTATTCTAAGGAAGATTTACCAATTTTTTCTCTTCCCAGACCAAGTTTTCTGGTCCTACTCCTTTTAAAGGGGAAGGAGAACCAGTGATGGATCTGGATTGGTAAAAGAAGCTGGTTATGGAGCTAGGGTTAAGGTAGATGAAGATGTTATAATGGGGAGTAGAGATAGAAATTTTTGTCCTCAAGAGGTGTCCAGGGTCAAGGTTATTAAAAAAAGTTCAATATTAAAGTCCAGTAGTATCTGGTCAAGAAAATACTATGGAGCTGTTTTTGGGTAGAGTGAATCAACTCCAGATTACTTTATCTTAAGGTGAATTATTTATGATTAGTCCAGCCCTCACAGAGAATCAAAAGAAGCATCTGACAAGAAGAAGGTTATAAGATGGAGAGGTGGAGTATATATGTGAAAATGCTGAAAAGTTTGGAGAGGAAGCAGAAACTCATTTTTCTGCTCTTTTAGGGTATTTAATGGTGATGTTAAATAGTTAAGAGGTGAAGGCCCTGCTGGATTCTGGGTCAAAAATTAACTTAATATATTTAGAGGAAGCAACTATTATAGGCTTGCCAATTAAAACCAGTACTGGTGGTAATTTAAGAGGCACAGGTGGGAATGCTACTGAACTTATGGGTACAGAAGAGCATGTCAGGTTATGTATTTATGGATCTGTAGGAAAAGTGCACTTTTATGTGGCCAGGGGATTAATAAAAACAGCTCTTGGTGGGCCCTTTTTCATGGCTTTTGAAGAAAGGATAGGTTACTAGAGTGGTATGGGAATTAGTTTAGATATTACTGGTGAAGATATGAGAAATCTTCATTTACCATTAGCACCTCCAGGAGACATTTGCAGGGAAAGAAGACCTGGTCCTATCACTATGTGAATTTGTTTTTCATGAACCAAGAAGAGGCAAATAGAAAGATCAACTTCTGGTGAGTTAACTGAAAAAGATAAGTATGATTACCCTCATTTTTGGGGGTAGAAAGGTCTGATTTCTCTAACTTTGAAATATCTCCTCATGAAGAGATCCTGGATTGAAATAGGTCAGCTCACTTGGAGATAATTCAAGTGGACTCTCAATTATTTTCTGTTGATAATTTATTGGAATTTCATTATGTGTTGGGTTTTTCTATATGTTTATTGTCTCTATCAAATTATTCTTTAAAATTTAAAAATGGTTCAAAGGGAAAGGTCAGATATATTATGTTGGATAAAAATTTGAAATGGAATTTGGTTAATTTTGGTTATATTAGTGGTGGATTATTTCATGGCCTCCAGCATGAGGATAAACTGCTTAATAAGGGCCTCCAGCAAGAGGATAGACTGCAATTATCATATCAAAGTCAACAAAAAAATCTTAGTATAATTAAATCACAAAAAAATAATATTTGTGACAATTATTTTTTATTCCTCCAGCAAAAGTTTAAACTGCCAACTTTATTTACTGGTGATTTTGTGAAGGAAGATTAAAGGAAAAAAGGTGTTGGAAAATTATGTGATAGTTTAGACCAAGGAAGAAGGGGTGGTAGTGATAAAAATTAAACTTTTAAAAATAAAATTTATGTTTCAACTTACTCTTTTTCTGCTTCTGGCTCTGAAGATGAAGAAAAATTTTATGAAAAATTATATAATGGAAAAACTATAATGGATCAAGTATCTCAAGTAAAAGTGGATGTTGACATGGCAAAATATAAAAATTTAGTAAATAAAATTAGGCAAATTAATGAACCTTTTCAAGCTGAATTAAATTGTCCTTTGAGAAGACCAATTCTATCAAGAGATCCACATTACTGTCCTTTAGTCAAAAACCTTCCTGAATTTTCTGAAACTTCTAGTATCACAGCAAAGAGATTAGAGGTTTTTAATTTTGGACCTGAAGGATGGCTTTCAGGTAAAGAAAAATATTTGTTGTTTTATGTAATGGTTAAGAGGGAGAAGGCCATTGCATTTTTAGAAGAAGAGAGAGGTTTGTTAAAGCATTCTTATGGGGATACCTACAAGATTCTAGTGGTTTGCCATGAACCATGGCAACAGAAACTGATTCCTATACCTGCCTTGTTAAAGGAAGATTATATTGAAGTCATTAGAGAATAAAATTGAACTGGATTATATGAAAAATCATCATAAAGTTATTCAAGTCCAGTATTCTGTATTAAAAAACCTCATGGCAAGATTAGGATAGTTTTTAATTTAAGAGACCTTAATAGGGTTACAATAAAAGATGCAGGAACACCACCTAGTATGGAGGAGTTTGTAGAGATGTTTTCAGGGAGAGTGTGTTATGGTTTTGGAGATATAATGGGGGGATATTATGAAAGAGATTTGCATCCAGACTCAAGAATACTTACAACTTTTTATATTCCACTTGGACAAATACAGCCAACAATATTACCTCAAGGAGAAACAAATTCAATTGCATTTTATCAAGCTCAGCTGGAATGGATTCTACAAGATGAAAATTCACAATATGCTGGTATATTTATTGATGATGGTGGAATGAAAGGACCTTCAACTGATTATGGTAATGAATTATTGGAGAAGAGTCCAGGAATACAAAAATTTATCTGGGAATATGCTATAATTCTAGAGAAGATTTTGTTTAGGATAGAAGAGGCTGGCTTAAAAATTTCTGGCTCCAAATTTATTTTTGTGTTCAGATTTAGAAATCTTAGGTCATTTGGTATGTAGAGAGGGTAGTATTATGTTGAAGAAGAAAGTAAATAAAATTCAGTCCTGGCCAACACCCAAGAATATGACCAAAGTTAGAGGGTTTATAGGCATATTTATTTATGTTAGAATGTTTATCGAGGACTTTTCTTCATTGGCTGCTTCTTTGAGATGGTTGACTGGGAGTGGGATGAAGAGTGTGAATTGGCACTTATTAGGTTAAAAAAGGTAGTTGGGGAAGATATTATCTTGAATAATTTAGATTATGAGAAAAATGCAGGTCAGATTTATTTAGCAGTTGATTCAAGCCAGATTGTTTTTGGGGTGGTTCTGTCTCAAATGGATAAAGCTGGTTATATTAGACCAGTTAGGTATGAATCTGTGGTTTTTACTGAGGTGGAATCAAGATATTCTTAAAAAAAATTAGAAACTTGTGGTGTGGAAAAAATCTTAAAGAAACCTCAAAATATTTTATGGGGAAAACACTTCAAATTTCAAGTTGGTGCAAAATCTTTGATAAAAATGATCAAATTTTATAGTTTACAAATGCATCCATGACTAGATGGGTAGCTTTTATTCAGAATATTTTTGTATTTAGCTCACAAGCCTAGAAAGACATTTACTATTCCTAATGTCTTATCAAGAAGACCACCTACTGAAGAGGATTCTGACTCAGAGGAATTTGATAAAGAAAGAGCTGTAATGAAGGCCAGTACAAAAGGTGCTGAAGACATTCCTTACCTCCCCCATGCGGTTAAACTGGAAGGATTAATATCTGTGGATAAAGATGATGATTACCTCCACCAAGAGGAAAAACTGGAAAAAAATAAAAATATGTTAAATTATGTGCTTGGAGGGTTTTATGAAGGTGTAGATAAATTTGGAATAAAGAGGTTGGAGATGTTGTGTATATGGATGAGGATGGTGAAATAGTGGGGGATAGTAAAAATTTGGTGAATGGTGTATATGTTGGAGTTTAAACAAATTAGGTTAACAAGAGGTTGGGTGTTAAAAATTTGGCTGAAAGGAAGTTGGAGGAAGATTATTATGATGATGATAAAAAGGGTAAAAAAAGGAAAGAAGGAAATGTAGTTGCTAAAAGTTTGGAAGTTTCAAAGATGAAAATTTCATAAATCTTTTATGATATAAGGCAAAGTCAAGATTCAAAGTTATTGGCTCACTCATGTGCAGGTGATTAAGGAGATAGGGAAGTCCCCATTGGAATAATATTAATGTGTTTTCAAGATGAAGTCTGGGGACAGACTGGATTTTATTAAAAAATGGTTAAATATTTATTAATGTTAGAAAGGCAAGATAATAGTGATAATGATGAATGGGTGCCTATCAAAAGGAAGTTTCCAGAATTTTATCTCTCTGTAATAAGATTGATGGGGAGGAGGTATTACCCAAAAGAAAGGGAAAGAATCTGTTATGAAATCACTGAATGAAGATCTTGGGCATAGGGTACCTGGTGAAACTTATAAGTAAATTGCTGATAGATTTTGGTGGCCTGGTATGAAGCTTCTTGTTAAAAAATGGGTTCAGTCATGCAAAGAACTTCAAAGAAGAATTTATTTAAGGCTAAAAGGGATAGTAGAAAACTTGTGAATGGTGTATATAATGGATTATTAGTGAATTTGATCAAAAAGAGGTTGGGTTTGGGTAAAAATTTGGTAAAAATAGGATGGACAAAGATGAGTATTTTGATGCTGGAAAGGGTATAAAAGGAAAAAATTTGGTTGTAAAAAGTTTGGAAGGTTAAAAAGTGGAAAGTTCAAAATTTTTTATGATAAATAGGAAAAGTAAAGGATTAAAATTATTCACTCATTCATGCGCAGGTGAATTAAGAGATTGGAAAGTGTCTGTTGATAATATATTAATGTATTTTCAAGATGATTTCTGGGGAAAGACAGGTTTTTACAATAAAATTATAAAAAAACTTATTAATTTTAAAAAGTCCAGATAAATGTGATAATGATGAATGGGTGGCTATCAAAAGGAAGTCACTGAAATTTAATCTTTCTGTACAAATATTAATGAGGAGGAGGTATCCAAATCCTCAATTTTTCATTACTCAAAAAAAGGGCAAGAATTACTTATGAAACCACTGCATGAATATCTTGGGCATAGACGAGTTGGTGAAACTTTTAGGCAAATAGCTGATAGATTTTGCTGGCCTGGTATTAATCTGGATTGTAAAAAATGGGTTCAGTCATGTGAAGAATGTCAAAGAAGAAGGTATTAAAGGCTAAAGAACCTGGAGATAAACTGGTGAAAATACTCTTTTTGGTAGGGTTATTTTGGAAACTGTTCACACCACACAATATGGGAGGGAAGACTTTCTAGCAAGTCCACAACCTTGAACCCTAATTTATATCTAATTTAGCGCACATTGAGGAAGTGATGAAACAATCATGAAGGAATAGCAAATTTACTTTGAAAACACCTTTAAACTAATTTGAACCTTCATTGAACCACAGTTAATTAATAGTTCAAAAAATATTTATACTTGAATTAGAGGATTTGTTGAAGGGATAAAAAAATAAATGAGCCCCACTATCAATCTAGCCTTTTGGATTCATAAGATTTTGAAAAATTGTAAATTTTTTCATTTTTTGAATCTAATAAAACTCTCAGATACATTGAATTATAAGATATTTTACAAAAATTTATAAGGTATTCACCCTATAGGTAGGGGGTGTCAAAGTTAGATATTTGTCATTATTCAAAAGGTATTTCACAACACAAAAAGAAAGCCAAAAGCTTGACATTAATTCTCAGTAAAAAGGTGTTTTTGGGGGAACAACCTGGAATATTTTATATAATAATCATGGTTGATTCAGTTGAAAAAGGATGTATTTTGAAATGGAAGATTTCGAAATTTGATACCCCCTAATATATTGATAAAATATCCAATATTCTAAGAAATTATTCATTAAGAAGTATTTATTGAATCTCTATATTTCATTAAATTTTTATCAGTAAAAATTGAGAGATAAAAGGCCTTTTCTCATTATATCCTTCAATATTATTATTTATTTATCCATTTTCAAAACATTTGTGGAAGTTGAAACACCCTTTAAAATAATTTAACATAAAATTTAATCACTTGAACAATTTTTAAGATTGATTTACATCCCATATTTATATAAGTTAAAACAGGAAATGGGGCCAATTCTATTAAAGATTTAAATTATCATGATCTTTATTATATCAAAAGAATAAAAATACAATTTTTATGAGAATAAAATCTATGGTTAATAAATATTGAAAAATATTTGTGACTTTTTTTTGGTATGCTTCATTCCATTATGATTTGGAAGTCTCAAAATATATTATATAATTTTTTGCTTACATTGTTTCAAAATGTTCCTTACAAGTACTTTCCTCCCTCAAACTTCAAATCTTATTCTTCTTCCATCTCAAATTTTCTCCCTCTTATATTTTATTTAAGTCTACCAAGAAATATTCCATCCCAAACCCTTATTTCCCCTTCTCCACCCCTAATCATTCCATTACACCCCTCCTCACTTATATTACTCCCTTTAACACCCTATTTATTCCCCTCTTCAACATTTTCCACCCCAAATTTCTTGATATCACTCCTTTTGCTCACCTTCTAACCCCTTCTACTCTATAGGCAGAATATGGGATGTTTTGGAAAGCCACAGGGGTTGGATTAAATTGGAGGGTGGATTGGGGTGGGGTAGAGAATATCTAGGGTGAAGAGTGAAAAAAATGGAGGTTGAAAGCAAAAACATTTGAATTAGTTATAAAAGGAGTGGGGTGGACTTGAGGCAAAAATAGAAAGGGTAAGGTTGAAAGGGGTGGGATAGGGTAGGGACAGGCAAGAAAGGAGTTTTAAGGGATGAGGATGGTAGAAAAAGGGGTGGAGTTGGGTTAAAAGTGAAAAAAGAGTGGATGGGAATATTGAGGAGGGCTTAAACTTGGATTTTGAAGCTTAGAGGGTTTAGAAAATGTATCAGGAGGGTAATAAAAGGGTAGGTGGTGGTAATAGAATTAACAGAAATGACAAGTTAGAAAAAGTTGTGTGGAGAGATTGAGAGGTTGTAAATTTAGGTAGCGAAAAATGGAGAGTGTACTCTATTCTTCATGAAAACATCAGAGTCTACCCCTTCAATCTAAAGCTCAATTCTGGATGTGAAAAATTATTGATAATTATCTTTTATTGATATTTTTTAAATTAAACCTATAGTTTATACATCTTTAATTAATATTTTTATTTACAATTTACTTTAAGACTAAGAATATAATATAATAAAATAATTGGTAACAAAATACTATTTTGCTTTTTTACACATGAATCAACTGTATGCTTCTGATAAGTATACATATTATAAATAAATAATATAATAGAAAAATGTAGGAAAAAGTTGAAAACAAAAACAAAACAGTTGAAGAAAGTTTAAACAATTGAAATTATGTATTTTATGAGTTTATTGTATTTATTTTTAAATTTAATAGTAAAAAATGTTGGTTAGATTAAAATTATCTTTGAATTAAATTAAATAATTCAATAAAGTTTGAAGAAAATATCAATCTACATATATAACCATTTAGCTTCATTACTTGTTTTGTAATCACTACATATAACTGGATAATTGAGTGTAATAACTGCAAATTTATGAAAATTTAATAATATATCTGCCTCAATATATTTACAATAATCTTTTTAGTAAAAGAAAAAAATTTCTGACTCCTTTCTTTAACTATTTTTATTTATTGCAATGACTATATACATTTTCAAAAAAATGTTTATCATGTTTTTGGTGGAACTTACATTGAACTATCAGTTCAATCCTGTTTCCAAGTGTGATTTGAGTTAAGTTCAGCCATGAAAAAATTTATACTTTTTTAGAATTTTTATTAAGTATTCTTAAGTATAAAAATGATTATATTTTTATATCAAAATATTTTTATTAAATATTTTAAAGTTGGGAAAATAATAACAAATTAAGAATCATTTTGATAAAATATCACATTAATAATAGTTTTAAGTTAATCATATATTATTCTGATATGAGTTCTTTCCATATGGCAGATTAATAAAATAACTTAAAATTTATTTTATACAACTATATTATATAAAAAAGGTATCAGCTCTTTTGCTTAGATTTTAAGTACTTCAAAAAATTATTGTTGCTTTAGTTACACATCTTATAGAGTCTCAAGAGCCTCATATTAATTTTTATACTAATATTTGTAAGTTGAAGGGAAGCCTCACAGGATAAAATTGGAGGTTTTGTAAAAAAAAAAGTAAATATCTTTCAAATAAATATATATTTCTATAAAAAGTTAAATTTTAATATTAATTTCTGTTTCAAATATGTAATGAAGATTTTAAATAATGCTATTTAAATTAATTTTTATAACAATATACTCATTCCAGTATTGCTTTGTGATAAGACCAATTTCAAGAAGATTTATAAATTTTTCTGTTTAAATAAAATATCAAAGGGATTATTTTTCATAAACTTAGAAAATGAATAGAAACATCATATAAGATCTAATAATCAGCATGAATATCATTATTCCAATAAATTATAGATATATCCTGAACCCATATATTTAATTTTAGAATTATGTGTAAGTTTTCGGTTGTGAATTACTCCTATCAAAACTTTTATTCTAAAGAGTTAAAAAGTGTACCTTAAAAATTTAACTTAATTTTTTTTTCAGAACCATAGAATTGAAATATTTTTCTATTCATTTTGAATGCAGAATATTATTTTCTTTAATCAAAATATGATTCTCTTTACAACTGTTTTGCTACATGGGTATCATCTAAAGTACCTATTTTTTCTTTTATATAAAATAAATATCATATAATAGTTTTTCAATTTGAAACTTATTGAATTATCAAGAATGACCACTTCTTCCTATTTAATTCAATTCATAAATAATAATACTATCAAAAATTTTATGTGAAGCACATTTTTTAACATGATAACACTTTATAAAAAATATATGGTGCTTATTCCCAAGTTGACACTGAAATTATCCCACAATACAGCATTGAGGAAAAATCAAGCACTAAAATCAAAGTTTAAATAAATTTATACTACTTTGTTTTATTATCTTAAGAGTTTTATGTCTAGCTTGAATTTCAATTTTTCATATGAAAAATTTAATGAGTAGTTATTTATTATTTCAACTCATAAGATTACTTTACCAAATAACCATATTTACATGCAATTTTGATTAAATAAATCATGAATAGTTCCATAATATCATTTATGTATTACATTGAATAAAGGTAATTTTCAAGAATTTTTAGTAGTTGAATATTCAATAGAACAAAAAAAAGAACAAAAATTAATTTTATTTTAATTTTTATCATCTTCTTGCATGTAAAAATGTAAAAAAAAATTGATTAAAATCCACTGGTATAAGAATTATACTTCTTTCTAAACTTTTAATAAAAAAATTTATCAATTAATAGTGCTTAGTGTAAAGAAGCTATGAGAGGAATTCATTGAAATAGAAATCAGGAAAAAATATTGCTATCTTTTATTTTTTTAATTATGAGTCTTTTCACAATATTATAGAATAAAATACTTGAAAATGTTGATGGCTCAATAGGTTTTTTAAATAATTCCATTGAACTGAAAATATTTATATTGCACAATCAGAAACAATAAATATACAAAAAAATCAGGTAATATGGTTTAAATTAAAAAATTAAAGCTTCAAATTCTAGATTAAAAGGAGTTATCAATAAAAAGAACCACTGATCTTATTATATGTTTTTTCAAAAAAAAAAAAACTAAGAAAATCATTAGAGAGGTTAAAATTTATGCTTTTTGAATAAATAGTATAATTTTCAATCTTTTTAATGATCAAGTGAAATTTAAAATGAAAATTAAATTGTGTTTAATGAAAAAATTTCTGTGAATTGATCAGATTCATAATTGGCCCTAGTCATCATTTCTATAAATTATTCATTAAACTTTCACTATTATTCCATCAAAGACTCATCCATTATTTTTTAGGAGCTCAATATGAGTTCAAAGTTAAGTTCAGTATCAGTTCATTATAAGTTAAGTCTGAGTTCCATCTGTGTTCCATCTAAGTTTAAGTTGAGGACTTGCTTGCAAGTCCCCCCAAAATATTGTGTGGTGTCATATTAAGAAGTGGAGATATAAATATTTGATTATAACCAGAGTTGATTTATCTGGTTGGGTAGAGGCAGAACCTCTTAGTAATTTGAATTCCAGGAATAGGGCAGATTTTTTGATGAAAAATTGAGTATATGGGTATGGAGTAATGAAGTTGGTAACTGTTGATGGAGGTCCTGAATTTTGGACACAGTTTAGAGAGGCTATATCAAAAGTTAGATGAAAGGTTAGGGTAGATAAACCATATTATCCTGAAGATGTGGGAATGGTAGAAAAAGGGCATCAAGTTATCAAGGATGCTTTGGTTCAAATATGTGGAGCAAGTGCTGAAAAGTGGAGGCACTATTTACCATTAGTTTTATTTGCTGACAAAATCACTTCAAAAAGGACAACTGGATGTTTACCATACAAATTAGTTTTTGGACAGAAAGAAGTTTTACCAGTTTATTTAGAGGCTGAATCATACCTTGGAGTAGATTGGGACATTTTCAAAATTTCTGAAGAATTATTATGTGCAAGAATTGTTTTCTTAGAAAAGAAAGAAGAAACTCTAGTAAAGGCATATTCAAATATTATGATATTTAGGAATAAGTGAGTCGGATATTGGGATAAGAGGTTGGCACATAGGCTACAGAATCTTTTGAAAACTGGAGATATGGTCTTGGTGTATAATAGGAGGTTAGAAAACCAGTGGGGAAGAATGTTTTCAGTCAGGTGAAATGGATCCTACAGAGTTAGAGAAAAAATATCTGGAGGTTCATATGTGTTAGAAGAATTGGATTAAATACTTTTGAAGAAGAAGGTAGCTTCTGATCAATTCAAGCAGCTCTTTCCTAGGTGCACCAGGTGTGCCAAACTTTAACTCCAAAAGGAGGATAAACTACCTACTAGCATTTCAAGGAATGAATCCAAAATGAGGATAAAATACCCACTATTGTTTAGATGATTTTCTCCAAAATGAGAATAAACTACTTTATTATTGTTTAAAGAAGATTTACTCTGTAAGAGATTTTACACTAAAAATATCTTTAAAATTATCAATTATTAAGTTAAAATGTTTTAAAATTTTGAACCTTCTAAATCTAATATTGAAAAGTTTGGGGGTAATTGTTGGGCTGACTGCTCTACACACAATTACCCCACAATTTTTTTACTAAAACTTCCTTGTTTCTAGTTGAATCCTGGCTTTGTTTTTGTTATATAGAAAGTCCACTAAGACCATAAACTGGATCAGCACCATGTCAATTGATTAATCTCATTCGAAGCCATATTCAAGGATTATATATATATATATGTTTTTTTTATTTTTTTATGTTAGAATTTTATTTTATTTTATTTTCATTTTTTTATATTAAAAAAATAATAATTGTTTCATAGATAATGATCACTGGTAAATTCCAATCATCTTTACAAACTGGAGGGAGCACACTCAGTGATCATTTCTATTTTTGTTATCATGTTATTCAAATTTTTAAAAAATCAATTTATGTTTATTCTCAATTTCTTTTCTTGTGTATCCCAAATCAAGGTACACTTGGCTGTGAATATGATGTCAGGTCACTGTCAAGGTGTACTTTTGGTCTAGAATATTGGTTTGAGGTTTCTACGGGGTATTTAAGGGTTTAATGGTCTCTCAAAAAAAGGTACGTATTTCTAAATCAATATGATTGTTGTTACTCAAATAAAAGAGGTAGTTTTGAAATATTTAATATAGATTATAGATTAGAATTACACTGTTGTAAATTCTAAGCTTATAAAATATAGAAATAAGTATTGTATTGTAATTGTAATAATGAGTAATTGATAAAGGAATGTTCTGAAAAGCACAAAGTAAGAGGCCTATTATAGGCAAAACATGAGGGAATAAATTATACGGAATTTACACCATATACTGTAAGAATGTGAGAAAAAGAATGACTAAAAGGAGTACATATATGACATAAGAAATAAATAAACTGGTACGTCAACAAGGGCATCAAATTTATTAGCAATAGAGTTTGAGTTCCTTGGACTATCACAATTAATTACACAATAATTAATTAATTATATTACTTTCACGGGATTACATATCTCTCACTGAGGTAATATGATTGTTTTAAAGTTTTTTTATTATAATTTTATTATTAAATTCTATTCCCATTGACTTATATTATTGAGCATGGTGTTAGGGATTAAAATTGTAGGAAACATTTTATTTACACTAATTGATTATACTACTTATTGTACTTTACTAGTTAATTGTAAGTAATACTTAAGTAGATAATTAATTATTAGTAAGAAGAAGGGGCCTGGCTTCAACTCAGTAAAATAATTAATTATTTTAACGGTTAAGTCTAGTAGCCTGGCTGACACTCCCTCACTCTAAAAAAAACAATAAAAAAATGCTATGATTTTTTCTTTTTATGCTTTTTTAGTAGAGTAGGAAGATTAGATATCTCCTTCCCAGGTATCCAAGAATCATATTCAGATGATTTATTCTTGAATCTCAATAAGTATTCTGTACCTTTTTCAGCAGTGATTATTCTGTCATTTAGAATTTTTTCAATTTCTGCTGTTTCAGTGATTTCATTTGGGGTTTTCTTTGGTCTTCCCCTCCTTTTTGGAAATAAATCACTATTGGATGTGTAAGGTTTCAGAAGAGATATTGGAAAAACAGGATGTTTTCTGTCATATGGAGAATACAAAATAACCTCAACCGCATTATCTCCAATCATTCTTCTGACAACAAATGGTCCAACAAATGGATATTTCAATTTTTTATTACCTTGTAAGTTGAAGTGGACTGTAGAAATCAACACTTCATCACCCTTTTTAAAAGTGTATTCTTTATGGGATTTGTCCCATCTCTTCTTCTCACATTCATATGATTTTTCAATACATTGTTGAGCATGATTTTTGCATAGTTTTTGCATCCGGAGAAAAGAATTTACACCAGGATGTATATCCAATTTAGGTATTTTGTAATTGAGAATTTGGGCAGGAGTATTTGGAACATATCCAAGCCAGAGCTAAAAAGGCTTTCTTTGAGTAACAGAATGAACAGTGCTATTATAAGCAAATTCCAACCCAGGAAGTAAGGTAACCCAATCATGAGTGAATCTGTAATTATCTTTATACTCAAGGCCAAAGGCACAATACCTTCTAATCATGTCCTATAAAGTCTGAATCATTCTTTCAGCTAAACCATCAGTCTGTGGATGGTGGGCAGTAGAAAGTTTCAGATCACAACCACAAACATCCATCAGAGAAATCCAAAATTCAGAAGTAAATTTAGGGTCTCTGTCAGAGATTATGGCTTTAGGAAAACCAGCAGTATTAAAAATATGAGACCACCATAAGAAAGCTAATTCTTTAGTGGAAACATCCTTGTGGGTAGGGATATATTTACACATTTTTGAGAATCTGTCCACAATAACCCAAAAAGAGTTATAACTGTCTTTACCAGCAATAGGTAATCCTGTTACAAAATCCATGTTTATTATTTGCCATGGAGCATCAGGAGGTTCAATATGTTGCATTAATCCTGCTCTTTTACCAGTTAATCTTTTTGATTTTTGGCAAGAATCACAAGATTCAACATATAATTTTGTGTCTTCAGACATATTAGCCCACCAAGCAGTGTTCTTAATTCTGATCATTGTTTTGTCAAGATCAAAATGTCCAGCTAATATGTCATCATGACAAATTTTCAAGATGATTTCTTTCATAGAAGGAGGAATAACAATAACATTACTCAACTTTCTCCTATAATATAGATATCCTTCATCAATTGAAAATTTACCTTTTTCCAAATCCTTCTGGTACTTTGGTGGAAGGAATTTAATTAATGCTTTTATTGAAGCATTCTTTGGATCATTTAATATGGTGCATAACTTTTTCAAGTCAGTGTCCTTATCATATGAATTCAGACTAAGCTGTAATAGCTCTTCCTCCATATCAACCACATATATCCCATGTATATGAATAATTTCATCCTCAGGATCATAAGCAGGATTAGAGTCATTATTTGGTAAAGGTAACCTAGATAACATATCCACATTTGAGTGAACAATACCAGCCCTATGAATAATTGTCATTCTCCCTCTGTATTCTTGAACAGCCTACTGCCATCTGAACATATGTTTGTTTGGTGTTTTCAAGTTTAAAAGGGATTTAACTGCACAGCAGTCAGTGACAAGTTCAAATTTCTGGTCATCTAGGTAATAATGTAGCTTTTCTAGAGCCCACACTACAGCTAAACATTCTAATTGAGTAGCACCATATTTCAATTCACTATTTCTCAAGGTTCTTGAAATATAACAAATTACTACTTCTGAAACTTTATCATTTATCACTTGTTTTTGATGGAGGGCAGCACCAAGACCAATGAAACTGGTATCAGTGTACAAAACTAATGGTTGATTAAAGTCAGGTAAAGCAAGAGTTGGTGCTGACATCAAACAGTGTTTCATAGTGTCAAAGGCTCTTTGTCTTTCACTATTCCAGACAAAAGCAACATCCTTTCTAGTTAATTGGGTAAGGGGTAAAGCTATGACTTGGTAATTTTTAATATACTGTCTATAGTATCCACACATTCCCAAAAAACTTTGGAGCTCTCTAACTGTAGTAGGAGCCTTCACCTGTTGTATGGCTGCCACTTTGTTTTGGTCAACACATATCTGTAAGCCTGAAACAACATGAACAAGAACTTTTAAAGAATGGAAACCAAATTTACATTTCTTCAAAGCAAGTTTCATATTTATTTCATCCATTTTCTGGAATACTTTGCACAGGTGGTTAAGATGGTCCTCAAATGTTTTTTAGAATATAATGATATCATCAATATAAACCATCAGCCATCCTTCAATTATCTCTTGATGGAATGCGTTATCCATGACTTTTTGGAAGACTGAAGGGGAATTTTTAGGGCCAAATGGCATCCTAATATACTTATAAATACCCATATGAGTAGCAATCATCAGAAAGTTCTGAGAATTTTTCTCAACAGTTACCTGGTGATATCCTGTGTTACCATCCAAACAGCTGATATATTTAGCACCCTGTAAAGTAGCATGTATAGAGCTAATTCTAGGTAAAGGGTAGATATCATCAACAGTATAAGTATTTAGTGCTCTATAATCACCACATAAACTGGCTTTATCTTTCTCATAAGAAATTAGGGCAGGTGAGATAACACAATATTTAGGTGTTTCAACAACCTTTTCAATAATATTCATTTTTAAAAGGGTAGAGATATTGTCTTCAATATCTTTTCTCTTTGTGGGAGAAGCAGGATAAGGCTTCTTCTTTAAACTAGGTGGTATATCAGTTAATGGGCAAGACAATGAAAGTTTCATTTCCTCTTTAACTAATCCCAGTTCATGTGACCCATGAGCAAAGGCCATAGGAAAAGACTTTATCAATTTAATGATGGAATCTTTATCCTCACCAGAAAGTTGTTCTCCAAAAGAGGCATTGTCAATTTCAGACAAAAGGGCATGCATTTCTTTTGTAGATCTTCCTTAACATTGAACCACAGAATTACATGTGTTCAATTCTGGTTTCAATAATTTTTTAGGGGAGTAAATCTTAAATTTTCTCTTCCCATTCATCCCCATTGTGAAACATTGGTTTGAGGGATCCAATTTTATGCCATACTTGGTTAAAATATCATTCCCTACAATAAACCAATTGCTTAAGTTATCATTTTTCATGACAACAAAATCACAAATAGCTCTTACAAAACCATGGTTATATTTAAAAAACACTGTGGCTTTGTATTTACCAAGGGGGACAAAACAGAGACATAACCTCTCCAATTTTCAGAAATTATAGGCATCAGTTTTGATTTATAGTCTTGATCCACTGAAGCAAGTTCTCTTTCAGAAACTACACTTCCTCCAGCTCCAGAATCCAGAACAACTTTAATGCTGGTTCCATTAATCAAGACTGGTGCCTTGAGAGGAGTAGTAACAATTGAGTTATCCTTAATGTTCTTTATGATCTCAGCATCTTCAACTGTAGATAAAGCATTATTATCAATATCAATAGTATTTAAATAATGAATATCCTCTTACAGAATCAAGATTTCTTGTTGAGATTCATATGAAATATTTCTGGCACAATCACTTGACATATCATCCAGTGCTACTGTGTCATCAGCATGCTCCTCTGTTTGTTCTACAAGATTTATCTTCTTGTCACAAACATGGCCTTTCTGCCAAGGCTTGTTGCACTTGAAGCAAGTGTTTGTTGCATACTTTTTTGGTGCAACAGGTGCAGAAGGTTTACCAACCTTTTCCAGAGTTTTCTGTTGGTAAGTGGAGGGTTTCTCCAAAGGGGTCCTAGGAATGAATCTTCTGGCATCATACTTGTTGTTTAGAAGGATCTCATTGCAAGTATTAATGAAAGAAGAGGGTTCTCTGGAGAAATCAGTCATAGCCACTGTCAAGTCTCTCAGAGACATTGGTAATTTATAAAGGATCCTGTCCTTCCATAACTCAAACTCCATATTTGGGTCCATTGCCCTTAAGATTTTGACAAGTTTCATTAAAAACTCAATAGTTTTATCAGTAGAAGAGCTATATCTAGTTTCCTCATGCTGCCTTTGTTGAGCCATTCTGAACTTTGAGCCACCAAATTGTGCTTTAATCAATTTCTTCCAATCCTCCCATGAGTAGTCATTCCCATCCAGGAGAACAGATTCATACCACATTAGGGCAACATTAGTAAACAAAGAAATTAACTTGGACACAATTTCTTCATCTGGGAGTTTGTAAGAATTTTTTAAGTTATCAATTCTGCAAATAAATTGTTGCCAGTCAGAGGAAGAATCACCATCAAATGTTGGGTACTGGTCAAGTTTTGGCCAATTCTTTTGATTTGAAGGAGTCTCCTTAGTACAAGCTTGTTTCTGAGTAAGGAGCAGCTTTAACTTCTCTAGTTGGGAAGTAATCTCATTGTTCAATCCCTCTGTTAAAGGTCCTGGTGTATCATTAATTTTTAATGGAAACTCAGGGGTATCAACATGTATTTCTGGAAATAATTTACTTTTAGATGAACTAGCCACAGGTAACTCTGGAGCATCCTGTACTGTTTGTTCCTTCAAAGAAATCTCAGAATACTTTTGATCAATAAACAATGAGTTCAATTTATACTCAATGGTTGTTAGTCTAGTTTTCAATCTTGGAAGACTAGATAAATTCTCATTGATTGTTGCAAAAGATAACTGAATCTTATTTTGAAAAGATGAAAAATGGTCATTCAATCTTTTCAGATTCATCTTATCTATCTCCACCTCCTGGCAACAGGAAAATACAGTATCTTTTAGTTTAGACAAATCATTTTTTATATTTTGCCATAAAGCAACTTTTTTCATGGGTTGCTTTGTAATGAGACAATTCATCAGAGACTCTCTGTGATTCACTTCTTAATGCTTGATAACCCTGATCAGTTAACAAACTATTATATCTCTGAGTCAATTTCATATTGTTAATTATATGGTTTTGTTTGGCAATAATATCTCTCAAGTACTCATCATTAATCTTTGCTACATCTGGAGTGTTTCTCAATAAGGAAACTGAGCAACTTTCCAGACTCTCATAGAACTCAGGGTCAAGAGTTTCATCAATTACAGCCATATCAGGGTTAATCATTGAGGTAGCAATTAAAAGTAATGTATTAGATACATGAGTTATTTGTCTACTGCTCCCAGCCTCTACTGGTCTCAAGTTTTCTTCTTCCCTCTCAGATTTACCTGAAAGAACAGAATTAGCTACAAGAAATGGCACTTGAGAATCAATAGAAGGGCTTACCAGGGTTTGCTGGGTATGACCATATTGGGCTTTCTTCTTCTTTTGCCTCCTTGATAGGGGTGAAGAGGTGTGGGGTTTACCTGGTTGGGTCTTGACGGACCTGCCTGTGATAACTGATGCTGATTTTGAGACAGGTAGTCCCACTGAGTGTTTAACCAGTTCCACTGCCACTTGGACTCTTCCACCTTTTCTTGGGACTGGGGAACCAATTGTTGTTGATCCCTGGGAGGAAGAGGTTTCTTCTTCTCTTGAAGAAAGGTGTCTATACTTCTCACCTTTTCTTCCAGAGAATCTACCCTTGCCTTTAGTCTCAAGTTTTCTGTCCTTAGCTCCTTTATGTGAGTTGACAGATTCTTTACCTGTTGAGGCAATGGCATCTTTTTTATCCTAAAGCCTTTTTGAAGTTCTTCTGGTGGGTTTATCATAGGCTTCTGATCCTGAGTTGTGTCTACTAGGATTTCTACTTCTTCCATCTCTACATCCTGTTTGGGGAAAGGATTTATTAATCTGAGAAATTCTTCTTGTTAAAAGAGAACTTACAGAAGTAGGCTCATCATAATAAATCAAGTCTAGTTCCTCTTCACGTGAAGCAGAACCACTTTGGTCAGTCATTTTAAGATTTAACTGAAATGAAGAAAAGAGACAATAAGATGAATTAGTCTTTATTTTTAATTTTTATTTAACAGAAATAAAATAAAAATAAGAAAAATAAATCTATTTAGAATAAAAATCAACTAAATAAAATTAATTTATTAATTAAAAAAAAAATTAAAACCAGGATTATAATATAATCAACTGAAGAAATAAATTAAAATTTTTATTAATAATTTTAATTAATTATTTTCAGGATTTAAATCAACTAATTTATTACCAGGACTTAATGTCAACTGAAGTAATTAAATATGAATTTTATTAATTAAAAAAAAATTTATTGAACTGATTACTTAACTGCCAGGACTTAATGTCGACTGAAGTAATTAAAATTAAAATTAAAATTAAAATTAAAATTAAAATTAAAATTAAAATTATAATTAAAATTAAAATTAAAATTAAAATTAAAATTAAAATTAAAATTAAAATTAAAATTAAAATTAAAATTAAAATTAAAATTAAATTAAATTAAAAATAAAAATAAAAATAATTAAAATAAAATTAACATAATCAAATAAAGTAAAATAAGTAGTATGTTGTTTTTAGGATTTTATATAAATTTTTTTTTAGTTTCTTTGAAATTTCTAGCAGGAGCCTGAATAATTAAGGAAGTCTCTCTTTTGATAAAGATGGAACAGTGAAGGTTTCAGGAGAGGCTCTATGAAATCTTTCAATTTCTTCAAATTTACAATGTTGTTTATGGTCAAGCCTAGTGGCTAATTTGAAATGAAATGTCAAAGCTTTCTCTCTGTTAAATACTTCTGCCCTATCTTTTGGTGGATAAACTTTTTAATGGGCCAATTTAGCATTAAGAATAGAATATAATTGTTGATAAAACTCATTAAATTTAACCATATTGGAAGTGGGTTTTGTATCAGGGATAAAATGATCAGATGGAGAATAAAAGGATCCAGAAGATCTGGTTCAGGTCATCAATAAAATATCAAGAGAAATATTTTAAAAGAAGTATGAAAATATTAATTGCTAAATAGAGTCAACTCTTTCTATCCCAAGATTTAAAGACATGTTTTGTAGGAATTTTTTTTCAATAAGGGAAGAGTATGGATTTTGGATGTTGTGATATGAAGGTTGTATTAGGAAGTTTAGGATGTCTCTTAAAGGATTAGGGATTAGAGATCCATTAACAGAAGATATATTTCTTTTCTTATGGTGAACTGTTGGGGCAGTAGGAGGTCTGAGTCCTTTTGATGATTAAAAATCATGATGAGGGCTTCTAAATTTAGGTTTAGGAGGAATAGGCTCTGTTATAAGAGGTGGAGAAAAAGGAGAAGGAGAAGGAGAAAAATCCAGAACTAATTTAGGAGGATTAAAAATTGCTTTTGGAGCAAAAGGAGTTCTAGGGATGACAGAAGAGAGTCTTTTTTCGAGAGAAGGAGAAGCATAAAGAGCAGAAGGAGGTTGACCCATAGATTCAGATTCAGAAGGAATATTTAAAAAGACTGATGGAGTGAAGGGAGTAGGTTTTTTGGAGAAGGAGTAGAAGGCTTTTAATGAGAGGCAAATCTGGCAGCTGGAAGGGGAAATGAGCCATATTTGAGGCCAGAGCATTTTCCATTCCTCTCAAAGCAGTTGAAACAGGCCCTGTTGTAGGTATATCTTCTCTTGTTATAGGTGAAGGTGAACTCTTCATGGTTAAAGGAGGGGTAATCATAGTCTTTGTCACTAGAAGCAGTGAATTTGGAAGGAGTCATCTTCAAAATTTTAAAATTAGTATGAAAAAGGATAACCTGGATAGGAAATCAGGAAAGGAAGATAAATGTGGTAAAAATGGGCTTAAGGATAGTAGTAGGCAGTTGGAATTGACACAATCTTTGGTCCACTATGACTTAAAACTGGAAATGAACTATAGAATTTGGTTTACTAAGACCTTTAACTGGAAAAAAACAACAAAATGTCAATCATTGATCCCCTATGGCCTTAAAATGGCAACTTAATTTCACTTTTTCCACTAACACTATAAACTGGAAATCAATTAAAAGTTTTGATCTCAAGGATATTAGGAGAGAATGTTAGTCTAGGACAATATTCAATTTAGTCATTATAATTTATCACTGGCTCATCAGTATTCAAGCTGGTACTTATTCATTTGGAAAACTCAGTCATTAATGAAAATAGAGAAACTAAATTTGGGCGATAGAGATGTCATTAAATGAAGTTATTTAGGATTAAAGAAAGGTGGAGATTTTAAAGGTTATTGATGAAGATATTTAAAAGTAAAAAATATAGGTGATAAAATGACTGGAAAATTATTATTTATGATAAAAATAGGTGTAATTTTAAAGGATCCAATAAGTATTTGAATGCTGTGATTCTGAATCATAGAAGAAGGATAGGATTTGGATTTATTAGGTCTATTTGGTGGACTATTTTTAGGTGAAGCTTTCAGGACTTTATGGCAAGAATAGAATCAGAGTATTTTACTCAGGGGAAGAAGCCAAAAAAAAATTGAATTAAAAGTATTTGGCTCATTAGGAAGGCCTGCTCTCTCAAGCTGTGAAAAAACTGGAGACTGGTAGAGGAGAATCTGAAGAAATTCAAACCTTCTCTCAGTAGTGGAATCATCACAAGGAAAATAAAGTTTATAAAATTTTTATTTCAAAATATATGACAAAAAAAAGAATTAAAATCAACCTGAAAATAAAAGTTATCAGCACCTAAAACAAAATAAAGAATCAAAGTATTAAAATTTTAAAAGAAGAGAAGACAGTCAAAATAAATAATCTCTTTAAAATCTTTCAACATTATTATCAAAACTTTGCATTAAAATTCTTCTTTTCATTAAATTTTCAGTATTATTAGAAGCAGTTTACTGAAAATAATTTAAAAATTTACTCTTCATACCATCACAACATACAAGAAAGAGATATTAATTAATTTTAGGATAATGATTTATTTAATTATTTTTCTCCTGGCCAAAGTCACCTGTATTGATTATTTCAATAGCTTAGGAGTTGGAAGAGGTAGTAGTTGGATTTGGAGTCAGTAGGAGAATTATTAAATTAAAATTAAAATACTAACTTTTTGAGCCAGAAATAATGTTTCATAAAAACTCAATGGAGAAACTGGAATAAAAGGATTGGGATCTTGAGTTGGAGGAGGAAGCTCAGGATTAGGATTTTTAGAAGAAGAGGCTGTTTTGGCCCTTTAAATTACAAAATAAAGTTGAAATTTTTCATAATCTATTTTTGGGAACAGTAGGATCAGGAATAGGGGCTGGTCCAGTATAGACATTAGTTCTGGAGGGTATAATTTGATGATTAAACTTAATTTTCTTAAGCCTGAAAAAATCAAAGGAAGTTCTTCCAGGAAGACCAAGGTTAGAAATTAGTCAAGGAACCTGGTATTTGGAACAAAGCTCACATGAGACAGAAAGGTCTTTTGATGACATATTGATGATGATATTTATTTTAAAATAATATTAAAATTTTTTATGACTAGTTAAGACAAATGGTGGAAGAGGATGAAGAGAGGATTAGTATTTGTTCAATCAATTATGCAAACTTAAACAATGGGGAAATTCTCCATTGGAGGGATGTGTGGCAGTCTAAAGTTTATTATGGCACTTAAGGCTATTAAAAATTGATTTTTTGGTGAATTCTAGTTGAGTTTGGAAAGTGAAATATAATTTTAAAGTGGTAATATTAAATAAATTAAGTATTAAAAGTGGTTAAAAAGGGTTGATTTTACAATTCAAGATTTAACAAATAATCTCCAGGCAGGAAGTTCAAGTAATGGTTTAAAAAAGCATGAAAATTTAATTCAGGAATCTCAAGGACTTTTGTGAGTTTTTCTTGAATTTTTACTATTTTTCTACTATTTTTAATATTTTTATAAAGTATTTTTGATTATTTTTAATTTTTCATAATTTTCTTAGTTTTGATAATTCTTTACTAGGTTAGTAGGTCTGTGCAGGCTATGAAAATTAGAATGGAATATAAAGGAGAATTAGCTCTATCTGTAATTTTTCTAGATTTTTTATTAATATTTTAAAGGTTCTAATTGAGTCCAGAGGTCTGTACAAGCTCTGGAATACTCCAGAAAAGCTCCATACAAACTCTGGAGATGTCCAGATGAGCTCCAGAATTCTCTAGCTAGGGAAAGTAGGACACATGAAATACTATGCATATAAAACCTGTGTACTGGAAATTATAAATCATCTAACAACTTGAATCTGATAAAAACCAACCAACAATGCATATATAAAAATAATTAATTATTTTTCATAACAAAATAATAAAATTGTAATACCCTTATAAATATAATACTTTAAAATAACAATTTATTAGATTCATTGATCATCATGAATATTAACGTTGTGATATTCCAACATTGGCAGAGCCCTTTGTTGGTCTATTTGGTGTTGTTTTGATATGTCTTAAAAGGTATTGTTTAATAATTGGGTGTTTTTATGGAATTATTGGGTGAATATTGGGATTGAGGGTATGTGGTTATTAACATTGGATAGCCCTGTTTTTTCTCTATATTTTATGTCTTGATGAAATTTTTCATATTAAGGGGTGTCAGTTCTGGCAAATCCGCACTTAAGTTAAGAGAATCGGCTTACATGTACTGGCCTTATGCTGCCAGCATTTATCCCATGTGCATACACCAGAAAAAAATATGGGCACCTGATAGCAGGTGAAAATCCCTATATTAGGGGCTGTCAGTTCTGGCAAATCCGCACTTAACTTAAGTGCGGATTTCAAACCAAATCAGCACTTAAATTTTGCAAAAAAGTCACTTATTTCAAAAATGGGTGTCAGTTCTGACCTCAAATCAGCACTTTTTTCGTGATTTTTTTTTCAAAACCACATGTTGGCCATATCATCCCTTTCTTTCCCATACCATCCCTATCACATGTGATACACTGACCTTCCTTGCTACCTACCCATCAATCCTTGGCACACACCCCTTCCTGACATTTTCAATATTTTGACCAGGCATGTTTACATTCTTTTTTACTTTTTTCTTCTACCGCT
Source organism: Hemileia vastatrix (assembly GCA_030280995.1). NCBI lineage: Eukaryota > Fungi > Basidiomycota > Pucciniomycetes > Pucciniales > Zaghouaniaceae > Hemileia > Hemileia vastatrix. Next base: position 13,077,981 of record JASXTE010000010.1, on the reverse strand, counting down.
TAATCTTTTTTCTTGTTATGTGCCAGTTTCATAATGCCTCCCAGAAATTCCAAATCTCAAAAGGTAACTCAAAAATCTGCTTCGTCACAAAAGTCTCCTCGTAAAGCAAGCCCTACACCTGAAAAATCAAAGTCAGGTTCAGGTCAGCTTAAAAAGGATGATTATCTCATCATAATCAACTTCCTTAAAATAAAATCAAATTTTGAAGCATTTTTTGGATGTGAAATGTCCACTTGTATTGGACGTCCACCTTCTTCAAAGGTTAATGGCTACTTGTTGATGGCCAATGAAGTAAGGAAGAAAACAAGGGGGAGAATCAATATCAATCCTAAACAAATGAAGGAGAGATTTAAGAGTTACCAATCAAAATATAAAAAGGCTCATCATGCTGCAAATGAAACTGGCTTTGGTATTGACAATGATGATTTGGAGATTGGAATTACTACTGTTTCTGAAAAGCTTAATGTCATGTGTCCTTTCTATGAGGAAATGGATAATCTTTTTGGCTCCCGAGTTGATGTAAACCCTTGGTTTCTACACGATACTACTAAGGATATACCCTCTGGATCCAAAACTTCTTATAATCCTCCCAACACACCTTTACTTGAAGGAAATCAATCCCCTCCACCTTCTAACCATAGTTCAGCTGAAGATGATCCCGACTATCAAGCAGAACAATTATATTGCAGCAGATCTGAATCCTCAGAGGCCCAAAATTTAAATGTATGTTTACTTTTTGTTTTTTCTTCAATTCTTCTCTGAATTTCTCTTTCATTCTAGTCTCCTTCTACTCAAACTCAATCTCCATTAAATAATCTCGATTCTGGAAATGTGAATCCCACTTTAGAAGCTGCTTTAGATGAACTTCTTGAAGCCTCTTGCTCAAGCTCCAAACTAAAGTGTTGAGCCTCAACTTCAATGAACTTGAACCATCTATTAAAACGTGGTAATACTTCAACAAGCTCATTTGGCTCCCTTGAGGATTATTTTTAAAAAAAAGATATAAGTAATATTTGTTTACTATATATCTAAATAATTAACACATTTATTTATTTATTTCAATTTAATTTTCTCAGAAAAATCAACTATTGTGAAAAATGCCCTTGACTTTGAGAAGATGAAGTTTGATCATATGCTAAGGAAAGATCAGCAAGCCTTAGATTTGGAAGAAAAAAAATTTGAGGCAGAGCAGATGGAATGAGTAAATGACCGTCAATTTCAAAGAGAGATGGCTACTTGTGAATTGGAAAAACAAGAGAGTTTTTTAAAAAAAGATTTCATTATGGAATTTGTAAAAAATGGCCAATCTTATGAGGACATTAAAAAATTACTTGACCTTTTCAATTGATAAATTTTTTTTCTAGTTAATTTAATTTTGTTTGATTTCTTTTTGGTAATATTTTCTTATATGCTGACTTATAAAAGGTCTTGAATATAGTACGTTATTTTTGAAAATTTTTTGAAAATATCATACAATTTTTCTATCTTTACATTCAAGTCAATAAGTTTGCTTTTACTTTTATTTTGACAAAAATTTGAAAATATAATAAAAATTTTCTATCTTTACTTTAATGTCAATAAGTTTGCTTATCTAAATACTTCTAAGTCAATAAAATTCAGTATCTCTTTTGAAAATTTGGCAATACCTCCCCTTGAATTTTATTGAAACAAGGGGTGGGTACCACCAAATTTTTCTAAGTCATCAATTTCACATGTCAGATTTAAAAAATTGGAAATACCTTAGCCTGCATTTTATTGAATTAAAAGGTGAAAGTCATTAAAATTTAATATAATTACATAAATTAATTAATATATAAATAAGATATGTCAAATTTACTACTTTTAAAGTAATGACAATTCCTCATGCCAAAATGCAGATCAAGTCTAGAAACTAGGTTTGGGACTTTCCACAGGTATAGGCTAGAGGAACGCCATGAAACAAATTAATGTTATCATGATTACCTTTTATACAACACATGGTCATTGGCCCATTACTTTAATTTCATAGATTGAAATATCATATTTATTTTTTAAAAATTTATGGAAGAATATTAAATATTTGGTGACTCTACGAATCCCCATAATTTTTAGATCTACCTAAAGAATTTTTAAATTTATTACATTTTTCTTCTTTTTTTAACTTTTTTATTTGTTGTATTAACTTTTGACTGATCTGGAAAGAGCAACCAAAATGTGTGAAGTCTTGACAAGATTTCAAACCTGGAGGAGCCTTTGTGGTTTGGTGATTATCATATGAAGAATTCCAAACTGTTTTGATGATTCCATTTCCTAATCAAAAATTGATTATACATCTATTATCCAGGAAATATAATCCATATCCTTTAATTTTTGCAGGTGACGGAATAGGTTGTCCAGTGATAGGATTAATATATGTGAAAATTCAGGTACACCTCTACAAATTTCATAAACATTTTGAATTGAAGCAAAAATACACATGTTTACGCTGATCTTTGCTTTTAGATCAAGGTACACCTTTTCAATTTTTAAGAACAATGTTTTGAAAGGAAATAACATAGTGGTAAACCCACTCATGTGTAGGCTGATCTTCATGCGAAGATCAGGGTACACTTCTCAAAATCTCTGATACAATTTTTATCAAGGCCAATATACAATGGTGGACTCTGATGTTTGGCCGAAGATGAAGGTCCACCTCCTCAAATATCACTGAGCACATGGTTGCAGGCAAAAATACTATGGTGTACCCTGACCTTTGGCCAAAGATTGAAGTGTACCCTGATCTTTGTGTGAAGATCAGGGTACACTTCTCAAAATCTTTGATACAATTTTTATCAAGGCCAATATACAATGGTGGACTCTGATTTTCGGCCGAAGATGAAGGTCCACCTCTTCAAATATCACTGAACACATGGTTTCAGGAAAAAATACCATGGTGTACCCTGATCTTTGGCCGAAGATCAGGGTACACATCTTCAAATTTCAAGAAATATTTGAATAGGAGAAAAAAAATATGTAAAAGGGTTTTTTAACAATGTATATTGATGCATTGAGACTGAAGGAGAGGGGATGTATCCATTCCAAGGAGAGGGTAAAGGTGGGATAAAGCCCAGGCCAAGGGGGGATAAATAATAGGATAAATGAGAGAAAAGAGGGAGAGAGAAAGAGAGAGAAAAAAATGTTAATTTTACCTATAAATTTAAAAAAAACCACTTCAAAAAAAAACAAAAAAAAACAAAAAAAACCAAAAAAAAAAATTAGCAAAAAATTAGGTAAAAAAGATAAAATGACTTACCTGGAGAGATGAGTTGAGAAAAAAGAAATATAAGTGAAATTGTTTGAGTGATGTAGGAAGAGAGGAGAAAACGGATATGAGTGAAGAAAAAAAAGAGAGTGACTGAAAAAATATGCGTTTGCTGAAAATATGTGATTTCATGTTGAGTTGATGAAAGAAAACACAGAGAGATAAAAAAAATAAGACTTTAACAGCAAATTCAAAAACCAAAAAAATATGCAAAAAAATTTACCATTCTCAGTGAATAACACATGCAAATTGATCATTTGAAGAGAATGAAAAAAAAAATCAAAATTGCGTTGAAAAATGTTGGAGTGTTTTTGGAAGAAATTTTGCCCTTATACTAGTTGATTGAGAAATAAAAGTGTTGGATATAGTTGGAGGTGAATCAACTTGTTCATCTTCATACAGCTCTAACCATTGATCTTTGTGGTCAGAAAGTAGCTTATGAAGTATACTGCAACACAGAATCCAGTTGATCACTGCCTCTATTTCATATTTATTTCTAAGAGGACTTCTTAATTCCCTTAAACTAGAAAAATGGCCTTTCAAGATTCCAATAGAATGTTCAATACGGACTCTTGACTTTTCCAAATGATTGTTGAACTTTGCATTTTGACTGTCTTCTGAAGCTGCTCCCCGAAAATAAGGAAGTACATAATTTCTATTCACATAAGCAGAATCTGAAAGAAGATACTGATCTTCATCAAAGAATTTTTCAGGTTCATTTGAAAGATGCATTCTTTGGAAGATGTAGGAGTCATGACATGAGCCAGGATAGCCAGCAAAGAATGATATAAATTTTTTGTTGACGTCACATATAAGCTGAATGGAAATTGATTATCTGTAAAGAAGATATATTTGTTTGTGTTAGTTTCAAAGAGAATGAAAGGAGTTAAAAATAATCTACCTCTTTTTACGGTCAAAGTAATTGCTTCGACCTTGAGCAGGTTTTTGGCTCAAAGAAATCGTAGTACCATCAACAAAACCATTACATCCTGGGAAGCCCTCTGCTTGCATAACCTGAGATGATTCAAGTCTCTCTTCTTTTGTTGGCCAGGTAAGAAGTTGAAATTCCAAGGAGTTGATGGCAGTGATACATTGTTTAGTATAAGTGTTAACTGAACCATACCCTAAATAAAAGACATTTTCTAAATGTTTCAAAGCGGCTCCATTACCATTTGAACCCAAACAACATAGTGTGATGGCCAATTGACTTGAAGGATGTTGTTGTTCTTTTTGAAAATTATTTTGAAATATGGGATGATCCTGAATAAGCTCAAGCAATTTAAGGAAAAATTCCTGAGAAGTCCTGAACAGCTGTCTAAAACTGGGTGTAGATAGGTTAAGAAGTGTTTGGATGGTGTTCTTGAGGCTTTCTGGGAAGAAGGTAACGTTTCGTGGCCATTTTTGATAAAAAGACAAAATCTTCTTCTAGATCAGAATCAGAATCAGAATCAGAGTCCAAGAGAAGTTCAAGAGCCATGAAAGTCATTGCTTTATGCAATTTATCACGATTTGAAAGTGAGGAAGGCATAACTCTTATATGATATGATATGAAGATGTAAATGATGTACGATGTTTTGAGTTATGAAGTGTTATGCTGCGGAGTGCTGCGTATGAATGGGATGATGCTGACAAATCAGTGAAATGGGACTTGATGGTGAAATCAGCACTTTGGTTGAGAAAGTGTGGATTTGAGTGAAATAAGTGACTTTTTTCACTTTTGAAATCCACCATTATTGGGGCTAGTGTGTTTTGGAAATCTGCACTTAGATAAGTGTGGATTTGCCAGAACTGACACCGCCTATTCTAAGTATTTAAGGGATTATTCCTCATTTTTCATTTTAAAAGATTTCTGTTTAATTTTGTTTTTTGCGTTTTATAGGCTAACCTTAAGTCTTAGGTTTAAGTGCTTAGTACCATTAGAATAGGCTAATTTTTCTCTATGTTTCATGTCTCAATGTTTTTTTATCCTAATTATGTGTTTTAAAGGTTTTAGTAGTTGTAGTTTATTTTTCTAAGTATTTTGGGTATTTTTGGAGGTTTTTGGTGGTTCTCTGGCTTCAGGGTGGTCCCGCCACCTCAGGCGGGCCTCCTGACACCAGGCGGACTGCCCGCCTCAGTGCTACAAGGCTGGGAAGCATTTCTAGAGGGGTTTTATGCAATTTTGCACTCAAAAATGCCAAATTCATTGGTGTGCATGGGCTCTTAGATAGTGGTCTGTGTCTATATAGTGTATAAGACATTTTGGTGCAACCTTAATTATCATACAACCATCCGGAGGCAATATCCTTGTTCCTCACTCAGTTTTCACTGTTTTTTGGCCACAATTGGCTGTGTTTGTTGAAAGGTTAGTTCTTCATTTAACTCAAATTTGGCAACTGTTTTCTCTGGTGTAGTCTTGCAAGCTTTATAAAGTATTATTGCTGTCTCTGGTGTGGATTTGCAACCTACATCAAGTATCATTGCTTTCTCTGGTGTGGACATTGGTCTAAATTTCAGTTCTTTGGTTTGGTAGTCTGTCTGGAGACTAATTTCTTGGCTGATCAGGCAGTCAAGTGTATTGGAAAAGGGGCTTTAAACAACAGGAACCAATTTACTGTAGCAGGTAAATCTCACTTATATTTTTCTAAAGGGACAGGGGATTTTCTTTCTGGTTTTTCTCCAACTCCCTTTTTCAAGGCCTATAGCTAGTACTATAGGATTGTCTTCAACGTAAATGGTACCATTATAAAGGTCTCATCACCAGGGATCAAATTTTAACAACTAAATCTCATAAAAATAAAAGCTTAATAAAAATATATTTTTCAACCATTTAAAAAAAATTCTAAATACAGCTTCACTGTTGTGTTTTTTGATCTCATTATAAATAACACTGATTCTAAACTCAATCCTTTTAATAACAAATATTTCATTGGTCATTTCTTATCAAGTAGAGGTTTTAGCTTAAATAATTGTGAACTCTTTATTTGCTTAACGGGACAGTGTTTTCTGCCATTTATCCAACTCCCTTGGATCCTGCTTACAGCAAGGCGACTGTAAGAGTCTTTCTACAACAAAAAGTGAAATTTAATATTCACTTGCTGAGTGGCATTCAGTAACTAAATATAAAATGATAATTCATATATATAATGAAAATAATTTTGAATATTCATCCAAAAAAAATATGCATAAAAAATTTATATTGAATATTAATATCAAAATTCATATTGAATATTCATATAGAAAATCATATTGATATTCATATTGAATATGAATATGTAAGTTTCATTTTTAATATTTATATGCAATGAAATAATGAATATGCATACAAAAAATTAATTGTGTATTAATTTTAAACTTTATCACCACGCAATATGGGAGGCGGACTTGCTAGCAAGTCTGCAACCTTGAACCCTAATTCACATCTTTTTGAGCCCACATTAAGGTAGTGATGAAACCACCAAGAAAAAATATTAACATTCTGATGAACTCAACATAAATACAACTTGAACATTTAATGCAGCAAGGGTAATAATACTTTGAAAAAATCTTAAGATATGAAAAATAAGATTTTTTTATATAAATTCTAATACAGTGCAGACGACAACCAAATTATTCTGAAAAATACATATTTTTTAAACTACTTAAGAAGTTTCTTTGCAATTTTTCAAAAAAAACTAAAGTACAGATTTGTCAAGGTAAAATCTGACATAATTATATAAGCTTCTTTGGCCATAGATACATGGAAAAACTATAATTTTGAATATGTCAATTTTTTAATGAAAAATCAATTTGTGCATTGATATTACTTATTGTATTATTCTCAAGAAATGAAAAACTATATACTTATTTTATGACTAGACAGTATTGAATATTATTAATCATTAAATATCTAAAGAAGACATAAAAATCTTAAAAATGATGTTACAAAGACTTTAATTAGACATATAATTTTCAAATTTAATTTTTTTTACTATTTTTTACTAGTAAATAAAAAGATATTTTTCATACTAATATTTATTAAAATTCATTTCCCTTCATCTTCAAATTTTTTAAAATATCAAAATGATGATTTTTATTTGATTTAAGTAAAGGAAGAAAATTACAGTATATGACTTGTGGATTTTTAGGGTTCAAGGAATTTATCTTCCCACTTTTTGCAACATATTTTATATAAAAATTTATTTTTGTATATTTATTTTGTAATACCATCTTCTTTCATTGCCTTTTTTAATCCCTTTCAAGAGTAACCCACTCTTTTCCCTTTGAAATATTCCTTTACCTTGCCTCTCATCTTTTTTCCCACCCTTTGCACTCCCTTCTTCATCCTTCTCAGCCCCTATCCACATTTGCCTCTACCTCTAAACCCATCTTTAACCCTCTTCACTTTTCCTTCCATTTTGCTTACCTCCTCATTCCTCCCTAAAACTCTATAAGTATATGCAGAAATAGGGACTGAGTTCAAAGTGAGGAAAATAGGTTTAAAGGATTTTAGAGGCATGGTAAAGGGGAGAAACAGGGCTACAAGGGTTGGGGAGGCTAGCGAGAGGGATGACAAAGGGTATATGGGGTTGAATAATGGTTTGGAAAGAGTTTTAAGAGATGACTAAGGGTTTCAAAGGCCTTTTCAATGAAGAAAAGGGTTGGGGAGGTGTTAAGAGGGATGAAATATTTATTAAAAGAGGATGGCATACAATGGGATTGGGAGGGTAGCAAAGGGGTTGGGGAGGGAAGACAAGCATGTGTTGATAGAGTTGAAAGGGATGGGGATTGGTGCAAGCTGAGTGTAAAAATAGGAGGATTGACTCTGTTTTTTTGGCAAAGAACAAAGTCCACTACTGTTAAATATTAGCTAAAACATGAAATATATCAGGTTAAACAATTAAACTCAAAGTTTATTTAGATGTACATCAACATTTTAAATAGGATACTAAAGCTAAAAAGTTACTTTATCATGTAAATTATTTTTGAATTATGGTGTATGGATTTGTATAATTTCTCAATAACTCAACATAAAGATGTATTTATCATCATTTATAGACAGTGAAATATAAATAATGAGAAGTATTATGGTATAAAAAATACCCATATAATATTAGTATAAATTTTCTTTAAAACTTTTTTATATAACGTTGTTGGTAATTATACATATGACAAAAAATAATTTGTATTTTAGAAAATAATTTTGATACTCAATATACTTTATTGAAAGAAAGAATCTCTCTTAAATAAATTGTCACCAGTAAACCTATGCAAAAGTTTGAGGATGTTCCTGGGAAAGTGAGATGGAGGAAGGAATTTAGAGACTTCTTCAAAGTACAGAGGAAACACTCAAGGAAGTGATTCAAAGATAAGCCAAAGGAAGAGCTTCTTCTTTGAGGTACTTTTGATAAGAATCTTAATATAATTTAAAGGTAATATTAATATTCTTAGGATCTCACAAAGGGTTGGAAACTCAATAATTGAAGATTTAAGTTTTAGAAATGATTACTGAGAAAATAAGGAAATGTACATAAATTATTATTTAACCTGAAGCTTTACCACTATTAACTATATATACGTTTTATAATTCAATTCTAAAAAAGTTTGAACCAAAATCCCATCCCTTTTATATCCACTACTCCTCCTCGCATTGACCTCATGCCCATCCTTCATTATGAACACCACAGACCTCTCTATATCCTCACAGACCCTCTGAAAAACACCTGTTACACCTGGACTCTCCTCACTAACATTGGTTAGCCCCTTGACCCTCCACTAAAAATCCTGTTCAAGCTCACTACCCCCGTAAATAACCCACAGACACATAATAAACCTTTAGTGGAATATTGCATTGGCCATTGCACTGTGCGTCGCTTATCAAAGAAAAAGACTGAACACACTATCGAGAGATTAACTAATTTGTATTTAAAGTTTTAGATTAGCCCAGTTGAATAGTGAGTAGACAAAGGAAAGTTGTAGTTGCTATGTAAAATAGCTATTGCTCTTTGAACATGGATTTAGACCTTGTTATTATTGATTTAAATGAGCTGCTTTTTCCTCAAGTGTCACGTGGTGCATGACAGATACCCATGTATAAGAAGTGTGCTCTGTTGAGAATGAGAACACATTCTTCCCACACTATAATATTCCTCTACTTCTTCTTTAAAATTTTTTAATATGTTTAACTGCCCCACTCTTGTACCCACTCCTCCACACCCCAAGGCTGATGGTGGTGTTGTTACTTGCCAGTATACCCACACGCTCACGGCTTGTGTGTTGATGTAGTATTTCTGTGTCCAAAGCACGGCCACACGAGGCCCTCGCCGGAAATGCAAGTTTTGTTGCTGGAGACAGGTGGCCTGTGATTCTCTTGCAAAAAATGGGGATATTGAGAGGAGGTTTACAGGGACTAAGTACTGGCTGATTCCTAAGACCAAAGAGGTGGTTGAGGATATTTGGGACATATTGGTTGGGGATGATCGATTGGTGGAAGAAGAGGGTGATAAGGTCAAAGATACCATGGTGACTTGGGTAGCCCAGTCCACAGGTTGAAAACAAGGGGTGGTAGAAGAGGATGAGGATGAGGTTACCATCTCAAGCTGTCCTCTGAAAAAAAGATGGATTATCATCAAGGATGATGATGAGGAGGAGAAGGGAGTGACAATAGAGGTCATCCCAAAGCTGTGTTAAGAACCCCACCCTGTTTTTGAGGTGAGTTTTATCATTTTTTTGTTTCAAGTTTTTTAGTTTACATTTATGACCATATGTTATATTTTTAGAATTCAGATGTCATTGAAGAAGCTCCAATTGTGGAGGCTGTCCCATTGCTGCCAGTTGAGGCCAGTCAACCAGCAGTTGATTTAAAGGAGGAGAAGGAGGAAACCCTTGACCAGGTGTGTTTGAAGAAGCCTTGGAAGGGTTGACAAGTTTGATCTGTCAAAAACTTAAATGACATGATAGAAAAGATTGTCGATGCCGCCTCCTTCAATGTAGCAGAAGAGTTACTTGAAATTGGAAAGGAGGTGGTATTTGAAAAATGCAGAAAGGAAATAAGGGTGGTGTTGGAGAAAATGAAGAAATTGGTTTGTGAGAAAATGAAGGAGAAGATTTTAAATGGGTAGAGAAAAAAGAAAATACAGAAGGAAAAGAGAAAAAAAGGTAGAAAGCAAATGTAAATTGTGTTTTTATTTATATTATTGGTTTTTTTGTTTTAATTGAAATTTTATTATATGTTTTATAAGATTTTGAAAGAGAAAAAATAAGAAAGAAAAAAATATTTGAATAAAAATTTTGTTTTAAATTTTGAAAAAGAAAAAGAAAGAATATTTAACTGAGGAAATTTTAGTTTAAGTTTTGAAAAGAAAAAAATTTTTTAAGTAAAATAAAAAAATAGATGATTGATACTTTTGGTTTTATTTTTCTAAATGAAAATTTAATGAGAAAAAAGAAAAAGAAAAAATATTTTTTGTGAAAATTTATTTGATTTTATTTTGAAGTTTTGAGGAATTTTGGTTATTTGAAGAGAAAAGAAAAAAATAGTTTTGAAAAAAAGAATTTGTAAGAAAAGAGTAATTTTTTCAAAGAATTTTAAAAGAGAGATTTAAAGGTTGAAGTGAAGTTTGAAAAAGGTTGTCATATTGAGTTTGTGAAAATTTTTTGATTATTCCAAGAAAAAGAAATAAGGAAATAAAAATTGTATTTTGAAAAAGAAAAAAGTTTGAAAGTAGAAAAGAAAGAAAATTAAAGGAATTATTGATTTTTAAGACTTTATTTTAATTAATTTTTTAAGACTTTGTTTTTGTTAATTTATTTTTTTAATTTGATTTTAATTTAATTTATTTTGTTTTGTTTTGTTTTATTTATCTTTAAAGAAGATTAAAAAAACTTTTTGAAAGAGAGGAAGAAAAAAGAAAACAGAGTAAGTATTTTTAGAAGAGAAGAATTTTAGAATTTCAAGAAAAGAAAAGAAAAATAAAATATAAAAGAGAGTTTAAAGTTTTTTTTTTTAAGGATATTTAAGATAAAAAGATTTTAGGAGTTCAGGGGCATTAGAAACATTGATGGCTGGTTCCCAGGATGTTTTGTCTGAGTCATCGAGGAAGCCTTCCCATTCCACGAGGTATTGAAGTTTCACCTTGTGCATTCTTGAATCAAGGATACAGATTACTTCCCACTCTAGATGGTCTTCTGCTTTTACCGGTTCTGGAGAAGGTTGGTTCCTGCACAGGTATATTTCTAGAGCCAATTACAGGAGAGATACATGGAAAACAGGGTTAATAGCCTGCCATTTAGGAGGTAGCTTGAGTTGAAATGCAGTTTTAGAGACTTTGGAGTTGACTTCAAATGGTCCCAAGTGCTTTTCTGCCAGTTTCTTAGATGGTTGAGTCATGTGAATTTTTCATGAATTGAGCCATACTTTGTCGCCTGGTTTAAAGGAAGCAGCAGATTGTCAATGTTTGTCGGCCTGTTCCTTGTATCTTCAAATTGCTAAATCCAAGTTTGATTTAAGTTCTTCTTGAAGTTGTGATATGGTTCAAAGATAATGTTCCGCAGGATAACTAGTTCCTACATGAATTGATTTGAATCAAGGATGTCTTCCATAAACAGTTTCAAAAGGAGATTTTCATGTCAAAGAATGAGTCAAGTTATTATAAGAAAATTTGGCCAATGGTAACCATGTGTTCCAACTGTCTTGTTGTTAACTGACATACATTCAGAGATATTGCTCAAGGATTTGATTGACCCTTTCTGTTTGCCCATTGGTTTCAGCATGATAGGCCATGGAGAGATTCCTTGTGATATTGAGTTGTCAAAATGATTGGGTCCAGAATGTGGATACAAACAATGAGCCTCTATCTGAAATAATATCATTAGGTAAGCCATGTTTGGAAAATACATATTCTAGAAACAATTTTGACAAATCTTCTGCTGTAGCAGTAGTGGTTTTTATGAAAATAGACATTTTTGAAAATCTATCTACTATTACTAATAAAGCATCAAATTTATTAGAAAGTAGAAGTTGAGAAATAAAATCCATCAATAAATATTCCCAAGGTTTAGAGGGAACAGGAAGTGGTTGAAGCAACTCATGCTTCCGGTGACAGGGAGCCTTATTCCTATTACATTTGTAACAAGATCTTATATAGGCCTTGATCTCTCTGGTCATTCCTGGCCAGAAGAAATCCCTCGCTATTAACTGGTAGGTTTTATCAACACCAAATAACCAGCTAATGGTGAATCATGTTGAATATTGAAAATCCATAATTTTATTTCATTGTTGATGGGTATGACTACTCTACCTTTAAAGACTAATAGACCTGATTCAATACTAAATCTTTTGGCCCCTTGCTTCGAGAGTATTTTGTCTTTTAACCCTAAACAATAATTGTCCTTCTACTGAGCTTCGAGGATGTTGGATAGTGGATTTGGAAAAGATTGAATTGTCATCAATTTAAGTTGATGAGTTGTTAACGTTGATTAGTTGAAGATTTATTTCACATTTTCTGGGTTCTTTTCAGCAAATGCGTCCTCCCCGCTGTTGTTAAATGTCGTCCTGACATGACAGGATATCTGGTACAACACAGTTCTTACCTGGGCAATAGGAAATAGAGAAAGGAAATTCAGACAGAAATTCAGCCCACCTGGCCTGACACCTGGTTAACACTTTGGAAAACATTAAGTATTTCAAAGCATTATGGTCAGTCTGGATCTGAAAAGGACTATCCAGGCTGAGAAGAAAAGAGCGCCATTTTTTAAGACAATGAATGATAGCTAATAGCTCTTTGTCATGAATTTCATAATTTAATTCTGCCCCAATGAGTTTTCGGGACTCAAAAGCAACAGGATGAAACAATTTTGTTTCAGGATTTAATTGAGAGATGACCCCTGCAATAGCATAATTGCTAGCATCTGTCTTGACTATTGTTGAAGCAGAAGGATCAAAATGACAAAAAATTGGAGCTGTTGTGAATGCAGTCTTCAATGCTTTGAATTCCTTTTGTGCTGTAGAAGTAAAAACAAAAGGAATATCTTTTCTAAGAAGAGAAGTAAGATTGGTAATAGTTTTAGAGTAATCTTTGATAAATCTTCTATAGAAATTGGAAAACCCCAAAAATCCTTGGAGGGATTTAACGTTTTTGGCTCAGGCCATTCCAGGATTTTTTGGACCTTTTTGTCATCCATGACTAAACCATCAGTGGAAAACATTGTAGGAAATCCTATAGTACTAGCTATAGGCCTTGACCAAGGGAGTTGGAGAAAAACCAGAGAGAAAATCCCCTGTCCCTTTAGAAAAATAGAGTGAGATTTACTTGCTAAAGTAAGTTGGTTCCTGTTTTACTAAAGCTCCTGTTTAACACACTTGACTGCTTGATGAGCCAAGAAAGTAATCCCCAGATAGACTACCAGACCAAAGAACTGAAATGTAGAACAAAGTCCACACCAGAGACAGCAAAGATACTTGATGTAGGCTGCAAATCCACACCAGAGACAGCAATAATACTTGCTATAGCTTGCAAGACTATAACAGAGAAAACAGTTGCCAAAGTTAAGTTAAATGAAGAACTCACTTGCAACAAACACAGCCAATTGTGGCCAGAAAACAGTGAAAACTGAGTGAGGAACAAGGATATCACCTCCGGATGGTTGTATGATGATTAAGGTTGCCCCAAACTGTCTTATTCACTATGTACACACAGACCACTAACTAAGAGCCCCTGGGCACCCACCAATCTGGCGCCTGTACCCGCCAAATTGCATAAAAAACCCTCCTGAAGTGCTCCCCAACCTCCTAAAAGAGAGGCGGGCAGGCCCCCTGAAGCGTCCCGGCCTCCCTGAAGCCAGAAAACCAACAAAAACCACCAATCTACTTAGAAAAATTAGCTACAACTACTAAAACCTTTAAAACACGTAATTTCACTATAACAACATTGAGACACGAAATATAGAGAAAAATTAGCTCTATCCAATGGTACTAAGCACTTAACCCTAAGACTTAAGGTTAGCCCGTAAAACACGAAAAACAAAATTAAACAGCAATCTTTTATAAATGAAAAATGAGGAAATGACCCCTTAAAACTCAGAATATGAAAAATGTCTAAAAGACATAAAATATAGAGAAAAACCAGGACTATCCAATGATAGTACCCACATACCCACAGACCCAATATCCACGTAATAAAACCAGAAAAATACCCAATTCCTTAACAGATGTCAATTATGACATGCACAAACAGCGCCAAATCAGACAACAAAGACCCCTGCCAATGTTGGAAGACCACATCCTCCCTCCAATTGAGAATGTCCACATTCTTTCATCATCCAACCACCATGTTTAACCTTCTTCCTAAATCTGCCTCTGAAATGGGTCCCTGCCAATACTGCATTGACAATAATTGAATCTGCACCATGACACCACCTGTCCATCCATACAGAACGTCCTGCGATGTCTTCCAATCTAGAAAGAAGACCTGCCACAGACCTGGTACACTTTCTTCCACAACAGATTCACCTCCACCTCAACCTGGTCCTTCTTCTGCCAGCACCAAAATATCTAGGCCATCCATCCTGATACCCAGATTAATCAAAAAGCTCCACCCTTCCCAGAAGAGTGCCACAACCCATAAAACAACTAGTTCCACCTTCCCTGGTCCATCTGATGGTAAGAACATTCTTTTCTTCCTTCAACTTTAAAACTGATAACTTCTCAGTTCCTCCATCTTCTGATAGTGATGATGACAATGTAGGATCCATTGCACCACCAACACCAACACCCTTGTCCACTATCAAGGCCAAGTTCCAACAACACACATCTCAACAGAAACAACTTCTTCTTCACTAATTCCAATCCACTCCTGCTAGAGATCCACAGGACATTGAGAACAGAAGACACCTCATTCACCAGTTCAAGGTTAATTCTGAACACTTCATTTCATCTCTTGATTCCCTCTGTAATTCCACTAGTACTTGAGTTTGATTCAGAAAAGAAAAATTTACCACACCCTCTATAGGACGTAACCACAAACAACCCTCAGTTTTAAGTCTTGGGGGACCATCCTCATTTTATAGTCTTGGGGGACTCAAAAACCCTCAGTTTAAAGTCTTGGGGGACTCAAAAACCTAAATCATAAACCCAGAACCAGAGATCAACCACATTAAGACACAGAGAAAAAACTAACATTCTGGGGTAATTGTAAATAGAGCTGCCAGCCCATCAATTACCCCCAAGCTTGCCTTTGCTAAATTTGGAGGCTCCCCCTGTGGATACCCTCCACCAATCTTTCAAAACCAATTCCAACAACAAAAGCTTTTCCCTCAGTTTATAGTCTTGGGGGACTTACAACCCTCAGTTTAAAGTCTCGGGGGACTAAAACAGTGTTCAGTTTAAAGTCTTGACGGACTAGTCTTGATAAAATCTTGAAACCAGCCAGTTTAAAGTCTTGGAGGACTAACAGAAACCAGATTTCAGTTTAAACTCTTGATAGACTGGTCTTGATACCATAGCTTTTTCAGTTTAGAGTCTTGATGGACTGACCTTAATACCATAGATTTTTCAGTTTAGAGTCTTGATGGACTGATGGAATTTCGCATAAAATAGACGCAGCCAATTTCATGCAGAACACCTCTACAGCCAACCTGATGAACCTCCACCTTCACTTCATCATCTACCCATCACTGACAAAAATCTCCTCCTATCCCTTTTAATTATCTTTTCTCACCACAGATCATGGCTGGATCTCCTGATGTTAACCCTTCTACTCTCCCTTGCTTCACTGCTCCCAAGGACTATTCCTGCAAACAGTGCATCCACATGTGCAGACCTTGCACATTCACTCTTCCAACTCTTGAATCCAAATTCTACAACAGGGCTTGTGATTCTTGCTATTCCAAAAAGAAAAGATGTGACAGAGACACCAACTACCCTATTCCTCCGCCTTCTCCTTCTCACAAATACATCTCCAGATCCCCTACCAGATCCCCAGAGCTTGGTCCTTACTCTTCCTCTCTATCTTCTTCTCCTTCCAGAAGATCCAGAAGCTCAGCTTCCCACACTCTTCCCAAAATACCAGCCTTAGATTCCCAAGAAACTGCTTTTATCTCCACCAAATTAGCTCCAAAAGCTTCAAGATCAACTCCCAGGCTTCTAGACCGCGTCCAGGCGGCCTGCCCGCCTCACCAAAAAGTGAAAATCAGGGCCAAAACCTCCAAAAACGACCATAAAACAGCCAAATTCATCCAGACAACAACAACAACTCAACCCAACTACCTCCTACTGCTCCCAAATCAATGCAATCCACCCTTAGAAGAAACCAGAACACCACACACTGCACCACAACAACAAATTCGTCCCCAACTAAGACAAAGAAACTACACCTCTCCTCTTTCAGCCAACTACTCTTCTGACAGTTCCATCTCTTCAAAATCTCCATTCAGAAGAGATCAATCTGCTTCCAAATTCCCCTCTCCTGCTCCATCCTTTAACAACCCTGGTACTCCATCACCAGAACCTCCTCCAGCTGAATCCAACAGAAATAACAACCACAACAACAACAACAATCTCACTGCTCCAACTAGGCCCCAGGAACATCAGCATCCCAGTTCAACTTCTCAGGATCCTTCAGAGGAAGACCATGAGAATCCATATCTTTCCCTAGTTGATCCACCCACTATGACCATTACAAAATTGTCAGAGATCCAAATCCCATCTGCTTACAGATTTGATGAGCTTCCAATCTGTAAGTCCCAATTTAATTATCCCATTTCTTTAACAAAAATAATTACTGATCCAATTCTTCTTGTCTAGTTGGCACCCCTCCTCCTGAATCTATTATTGGAGCTGGCCAACCTCTTGAAACTTCTTTGACCCTGGATTATGGAAAAATGAAGAAACACCTAAGCACCATGTGTTCCAACATGCTAAAAGCCTTTGCCCTCCATGGACCTTTGAATGACTTTGAAAAATCCCTGAGAAAGCGCCTACTGAACGACCACTGGAAAATGTCTAGGATCATTAAGCACACCCTCCAGAACTCCATTCCTGCCTCTTCTTCTTCCTCCTCTGAACTTCCCTCTAATCCAATTCCTGATAATTACAATCCCTATCATCTCTCCAGCAGGATGCACTTCAAAGAACACAGTGCTACCCACAATCCCAACAAAAAACAAAAAAGTCATCACAATCCGGACAAGCCTCCAGAAGCTTCATCAACCAGACAATGAGCTCCTGCAAAAAGATTAAAAACATAATAATAATATAAAACAATTAATAAAAATAATTTCAGAATTTTTTTTTTTTTTTTCTTTTTTATTTTTTTATTTTTTTTTGTCTACTAATATACTAAAATTAAAAGTTAATAAATAAATGAAATAAAATAACATAAATGAAATAAAATAAAATATAAAAAATAATACAAATGGTATCCCCCAGCCAATTGATGAGCTGATCCCCTGATACCTTACCCACATCCAAGTGCACCTTGATGTGGATACACAATTAAATCTTTTAAATGATTAACAAAAAACAAAATTCAAAAAATTTAGAAATTCAGAAGATAATAAAAATAATGAAACACAGAAACACATGAAATAAAAAATAAATAAAAAAAAGAAAATAGCATTGCCCAGCCAATTTATGAGCTTTTCCCCACCAATGCTTGCCCACATCCAGGTGACCCTGATGTGGTAACACCCTATATTTTTGATTTTATAATTTTAAACAACCCCCATAAAAAAATTAAAAGAAAAAAAAGAGAAAAAAAGAAAATAATCTAAAACTGCTATCTAGCAAAAAAACATAACTGCAAAATCAAAGACAGTCCAGCTCCATAGATGGTCCAATAAGGGAAAGTCCGATCCATAGAAATGATCACTGGGTGGGCTCCCTCCAATAAGTAAAAATGATGGGAGACCACCAGTGATCCACCACCAATCTGAAATAACCAAAGATAAAGAAGCCAGTCCCAAACCAGTTTAAATTCATAGTGGACTTGAAACCTGAATAATAAACAACAGAACTAGAATTCAACTAGGAAAAACAAAGACTTGAAACAGACATTCTGGGGTAACTGTTCTACAGAGCAGCCAGCTCATCAGTTACCCCCACACTTGCCAAAATAAAATCTAGAAGCCCCCCCTGGGTACCTTCTAACATAAAACACAAGGTCCAACACAAAAAAAAAAACCAAAACCAATAAACAGTGAAGAGTCCAGCACTTGAAAACCAGAGGAAATTCCAGTTTAAAGTCATAGAGGACTATAACCTGTGAAAAGAAACCAATACTAGGGTTCAACCAAATTAAGAGAAAGGGTTGGAAACAGAAAATCTGGGGTAACTATTGATAGAGCATCCAGCCCATCAGTCACCCCTACACTTGCCAAGATCAAATCTAGAAGCCCCACCCATGGGTACCCTCTAACAAAAGTTTCCAACAAACAGATGCATAGCATCACCACAAAAAACCAAAATTAAAGAATGGTCCGTAGCTTATCCTCATTGCGGAGTCAATCTTCTTCATGCCTAGTGCCTCTGGGATAAAACCTCTTCACTTGGTCTGCAGCCACCCTCTTTTTCAAGACTGCACCATCCAACTCTTCCAAAACATAAGAACCTCCAGATGCCTGAGATCTGACTCTGTAAGGTCCATTCCATCTGTCAGAAAACATTTTCCCCCACTGACTCTCCAAACTTCTATTATACACCAAAACCAAACAACCAGGTTTCAAGGGATTCCTGAGTCTATGAGCCAAATTCTTGTCCCAGTATCTGACTGATTGATTCCTAATCTTCATCATTCTAGAGTATGCCTTCTCTTGACATTCCTCTTTACATTCCAACTGTTGCATCCTGGCACAGAGCAAATCTTCTGTTGAGTGCACGTCATCCCAATTAATTCCAAGATAAGAGACAGCTTTCAAGTCCAATGGTAGAACGGCTTTCTGACCAAACATTAACACATAAGGAGAATAGCCAGTTGTCCTCTTCACAGTGACCCTATCCGCAAATAAAACCAAGGGTAAATAATGTCTCCACTTTTTGGCACTATCTCCACACATCTTCACCAAAGCATTCTTGATAACTTGATGACCTCTTTCAACCATGCCTTCAGCTTCAGGATAATACGGTGTAGCCACTCTAACCCTAGAACCAACACTAGCCACAGCTTCTTTAAATTCGGCACCAAACTCTGGCCCACCATCAACAGTCACCAACTTCATCAACCCATACCTATAAATCCACTCCTTCTTCAAAAACTCTGCCACATTCTTGGCAGTCAAATTAACCAGAGGCACTTCCTCAACCCAACCAGACAAATCATCCCTAGCAACAATCAAGTATTTATACCTGCCCTCTTTAATATGGACAGCATCCAGACTGACCCTTCCAAAAACAGTGGATTCACCAGTAGCACGGCCCACCTATTTAGGTTTAAAGTGACTTCTTCTTTGAAATTCTTCACAAGATTGAACCCAACCCTGCACAGCCAACTTGATACCTGGCCACCAAAATCTGTCTGCTACTCCTCTATAAGTCTCCTCAAAGCCTCTATGACCAAGGTCTTCATGCAAAGACTTCAAAACCAATTCTTGACCCTTCTTCTGAGTCACCACCACTTGAGGATTAGGATGTCTCCTCCTCATCAACCGCCTTCCTGACACATAAAATCCAGGACTCTTCTTCTTGATTGCTAACCAAGTATCATCATCACAACTATCTGGCCTCTCCAAGGTCAACAGATATTCCACCAAAATAAAATAAAACCCAGACTGACCCCAGGTCTCATCTTCAAAATCCAACAAAACAACATCCAAGGGTACAATTCTGTCACCAAAATCACCAGTGTAAACATGAGCCAATTGAGCAGCCCAACCAGGACACCAATCTTTAAATTTTGGCACATCCTTCTCTTTCCACTGAACCTTGTGAGAATCCAGTTCACTAACAAAAACAACCTTTTCCAATTTTGAGTTGTCCCAAACAACAACTCCATCTTCATCAACAAAATCATCCTGATCATCAGAATCAAGATCACATCCAGCCAGTTTAGCCTCTTGGGGTAGGTCAGAAAAATCTTCAGCACCCTTTGTGCTGGCTCTAACCACTGGAACATCCTCATCAAACTCTTCAGCCTCAGAATCTTCATCTGTAGGTGGCCTCCTTGATAACCCATCAGGCATAGTAAAAGTTTTACCTGGTTTGTGTACCAGGTCAAAAGAAAAATGTTGAATAAATGCCACCCACCTAGTCATTGGAGAATTTGGAAGACTAAATGTATTGATCATCTGAACCAAAGATTTTGCATCCACCTGCAGCTCAAAATGCTGCTCCCACAAAACCATCTGCAGCTACTTTAAAATTTTAGCTACACCCCACAATTCCAACTTAGGTTGAGAATACCTAGATTCCACCTCATTAAACACCACAGACTCATATCTTACTGGCCTGACCCTCCCAGCTTTATCTTCCTGAGACAAAACAGC
This sequence comes from Hemileia vastatrix, assembly GCA_030280995.1. Lineage (NCBI taxonomy): Eukaryota > Fungi > Basidiomycota > Pucciniomycetes > Pucciniales > Zaghouaniaceae > Hemileia > Hemileia vastatrix. The sequence continues at coordinate 13,057,268 of JASXTE010000010.1, read as the reverse complement.
ACCAGCAGCAATATAACTTGAGTCCACTTCCAGATAAATTTTTCCAGCACCAACACCATAATCCAACTTGTGAAGAACAATATCCTCACCAACAACCTTTTTCAACTTCTGAAAAGCCTCTTCACACTCTTCAGTCCATTCCCAATCTGCATCTTTTCTGGTCAACCTCCTTAAAGGTGAAGCCAACAAAGAAAAATCCTTAATAAAAATCCTGACATATACACATACACCCAAAAATCCCCTGACTTCAGTAGTATTTTTAGGCCTTGGCTTTGACTGAATTTTTTTAATCTTCTTCTTTGCCATAATCCTTCCCTCTTTACATACCACATGACCCAGAATTTCCAAAGCAGGAACACAACAACAGAATTTTGACCCTGAAATGGTCAAAACAGCCTCTTCAATCCTAAACAACACTCTCTCTAGAGTTATTGCATATTCCCACACAAACCTCCTTATGCCAGGGTTCTCCACTAACACCTCATTACCATAATCGGTGGATGTTCCTTTAATTCCACCACCATCAATAAAAATACCAGCATGAGTAGGAACCTCATCCTGCAAAATCCAAGCCATCTGTGCTTGATAAACTGCCACTGAATTAGTTGCTCCTTGAGGCAACCTAGTGAGCTGAAATCTTCCCAAAGGAGTCTCAAAAGTTGTGAGAGGCCTTGAATCCGTATGGAGTTCCCTCTCATCATAACCACCCATAATATCACCCAAACCATATCACACCCTTCCAGCGAAAGCTTCAACAAAATCCTCTGCACTTGGTGGCATACCAGCGTCTTTGATAGTGACCCTATTCAAGGCTCTAAGATCATGAACCACCCTCAACTTTCCATTCTGCTTTTTTACGCAGAAAACCAGACTTGAGTAGCTGGAAGTTGATTGTTCGTATAACCCAGTCCTGACTCTTTCCCTAACAAACTCTACAAAATCCTCTCTAATAGCGGCTGGAATCGGAATAGGTTTGATTTCCCAAGGTTCATGGCAAACCACAGGAATCAAGTAAGGTTCCCCATAAGAGTGCTTCAATACACCCCTTTCCTCCTCAACAAACGCCACAGCTTTTTCCCTTAGCACAATAATGTGCAACAACAACTTCTTTTCTTCTTCAGATAACCACCCATCAGGACCAAAATTAACAACTTTCAATCTTTCCAAAGTCACCCTAGCCGTCTCTATAAATTCTGGAGGATTCTTCACCAAAGGAGAACAGTACGGATCTCTTGACAAAGGAGGTCTCTTCAAGGGCGGATTCAAACACACAGGCATAGGCTCATTGACAGGCCTAATCATCTGCGCTACCTTCTTATACTTTGCCGCTCCACCTTCAACTTGAGGGATCTTCAGAAATTCTTCATCACCAGACCTGGAACAAAAACCAAGGGATTTCCCATTGCTCACATGTGTGGCCAAGGTAATGTTTTTGAAAGGTGTAGAAGAAACCCTAGCGGTGCACAATCGGGAGGACTTACTTTTACATCCCAATCTCACCACTCCAAAACTTTTCCGCAATTCCACATCTTCATCCTCACTTCCAACTTCCAAATCTTCAAATCTTGATTCATCTTCTGAATCACATCTTCTAAAATTGTGCAGTTTATCCTCATTCTGGAGGCCCGAAAATTGATCTTGATGATCTTCATTCTTCAAAATTTTCTGCAGTTTAACCTCATGCTGGAGGCCCAAAAATCAATCTTGATTATCTTCTCTCTTCAAAATTTTCTGCAGTTTAACCTCATGCTGGAGGCCCAAAAATCAATGTTGATGATCTTCACAAAAATATTTTGCATCTTCTTTCTTCATTATCTTCAGATTTTTTTCTTGATTTTTATGAATTATCTTGAAATTTTCATCTTCTTTTCTTGAGTTTTATTCTGACATACAAAAATAACCAGGGGTTTCCCCAATGCTCACAGGTGTGGCCCAGGTAATGTTTTTGAAAGGTGTAGAAGAAACCCTAGGGGTGCACAATTGGGAGGACTTACTTTTAGACCCCAATCTCACCACCCCAAAACTTTTCCACATATCTTTCAATAAAGATATATAACCAATCTTCTTCTTTGAACTTGAATTAAAAATAATTAAGAATCTTGATAGAGAACAGAGACTTGATAAAAAACTTGATGAATACTTGCAGAGAAGAGAATCATTAAAAAGAGAAAGTTGAAAATCCACTTGGTATATCTCCAAGGGAGCTGACTCACTACAACCTGGGATTTCCTCATCTCGGGGAGAGGTTTTAGCACTAGGGTGATCAGCCCTTATTACTCTAAAAAAGACAGACTCTCAATAGAGCCTGAGCCGCACTCCAAAATACCAGAGGCAGCACCCACTTCCTTCCTTATCCTGCAGCAGTCCATGCACTGGCACATTGAAGATAAACCAGGCCTGGTCTCCCAACCATCCTCTCCAGGGGTTGACAACCTCATTTGAAGTCTCCTATCATCTTCACCAGTCAACTCCAAACTGATTCCCAAATCAAATTGATAACCAATTCTTGCCTGAAAATCCATCAAGAATGGCCCACCCAAAACTGCTTTCACATTACCTTTAGCAATGTAAAAATGAACCTTCCCTGAGGCTCCTCCAACATCTAACTTCACAAACTCTGAAGTTCCAACCAATTCAGTGACATGGCCACTGATCCCTCTCAAATTCCCACCAATACCCGTTTTGATGGGGAGGCCCATATGAGTTGCCACAAACAAAGAAATCAGGTTTATCTGAGAACCTGAATCCACCAATGCCCTTGCCTCCCTGCCATTCCGAGTGACATTGACATATCCCAGAGGAGCAGAAAAATGAGTTTCCAACCCCTCACCAAACTTTTCAGCAGAATCACAAATGTATTCTACCTCCCCAGAAGAAACTCTTCTCCTGGTAAACAACTTTTTTTTTCTATCAGCCAACCCTGAACTGATAGCATACAATTCCCCATAAGATAGGGAAACCTGACCCTGATTCATCCTTTCCAGGACAGAGTCCATAACATTAACTTGACCAGACACTACTGGCCTCTCAAAGTGAGCTCTTTGCTTCACCACCTTGGTCCTAGAAGATTCTTGAGGACCAGCACCACCAACAGATTTACCATTAACAGGAACCAAACCAGATCCCTCACCAGAACCTCTGACTCCAACAGGCTTTGGCAATGAAGGCAAAGATACATCCTCCTCAGAGTCAGAATCAACCTCCATTGGCATTGGCTCACCATTCATATCCAATGCACCAAAACTAGGGGGGCCCATATCAGCCATAGCCTTCTGCATCTTGTACAGCTCCTCTTTGCTGTACCTCTTCCTAGCTGCACTCAGCTTATGATCCACCTTTGAAGCATTTGGCTTTGGTTGGGCCTGAGAACTGCTCTTAGGCCTTCCCACCTTTCCTGCTTCCACATCATAAACACCAGCCAAGCATTCACCACTTGACTGTCCACCACAAGAATACAACTCCAAACCACCAAAGGAAGTAGAAAAAGAGACCTTATTGACCTCCTTCCCCTTTCCCTTGACGTCCTCATCTACCTTAACAGAAGACTTCCCCTGATCAGGAATCTCCTCAAACCTTGGCCTCCTTTGATTGAGACCACTCCTTCTCCTGACCAAATCCACAGGAGCCTGCCCCTCACTGGGCTTCACAAAAGAACCGTCAGGGAACTTAAAAACCCTGCCATCAAAATCCACTTTTCCTTCAGACACATCTATGTTCAGTGCCCAACAATCATTGGACCTGTGCCCCCTCCTACTGCAATAAGAGCAAACCCAAGGATCACTCCTACCAGCCCTCCTTTCAAAATCTCTAGGCTGAGAAGGTGCCTTATTAACCTTCTTGGCCTCCTGAACAAAAATGTGCAGCTGATTTTTAAGATCAGCCAACTGCTCCACCATTGCGTCCCTCTCCTGTTTGGGAACCTGCACCAAATTTTTCTCCTCCTTCTTCTCCCTAACTTCCTAATCAGCCAAAGCCTCATTGACTTTGCTGACATACTTGGCACACCCCTCCTGATAGGTGTCCACAGCCAATAACTTCAAATGGGCCTCAACAGCCTCCTTCACCTTATCCAAGGCAGGCAACTTCTGGTCCCCATTAGAAAGAGTCTTCATCAATTCCTTTCTTGACAACTCCTTCAACACATCCATCCTGACATCTCTAGCCAGGGCAGACCAAAAAACATCTTTGGCAGCATTTTCATGTGCCAGCTCCTCCACTTCCACCAAATATTCCACCACGGGATCAAACTGTAGCAGAAACTTCCTGTAACTATGCAAGTTACCAACACCACCATAAGATTGCCATTCACTGACAACCTTGTTCAGATCCACCATAGTGAACCTGACACCCCATCTATCCACCATTTCCCTACACAACAATTTCCAATCCCTCTTCTTGTAGCCAGACATGGCCACAATCTCCTTCTCCACTGACCTATCACCAATGAAGAAGATAATCTGCTTCACCATGTCCAGGTAGGAAGCACCATTCACTCCAGCAGCAGTTTCATACTTTTCTAGAAACCCCTTGACATCCTCCCCATTAAACTTGGTACCATCCCAAGTTTTAATTCTCACACACTCCCTAACCATCACAGAAGGAGGAACATCCCCCCCCCCACTGAGAGTCACCACAGGAATAGAGGAACCAGAAGCCATTCCTCCAGTCCAAAACACCAAAAAGAGCCAACCAAAGAAAACAGATATTCCAAAGAACTAGCAAGTTCTACCCCACGTTGGGCGCCAGAAATGTAGACAATCCTATAGTACTAGCTATAGGCCTTGACCAAGGGAGTTGGAGAAAAACCAGAGAGAAAATCCCCTGTCCTTTTAGAAAAATAGAATGAGATTTACTTGCTAAAGTAAGTTGGTTCCTGTTTTACTAAAGCTCCTGTTTAACACACTTGACTGCTTGATGAGCCAAGAAATTAGTCCCCAGATAGACTACCAGACCAAAGAACTGAAATGTAGAACAAAGTCCACACCAGAGACAGAAAAGATACTTGTTTTAGGCTGCAAATCCACACCAGAGACAGCAATAATACTTGCTATAGCTTGCAAGACTATAACAGAGAATACAGTTGCCAAAGTTAAGTTAAATGAAGAACTCACTTGCAACAAACACAGCCAATTGTGGCCAGAAAACAGTGAAAACTGAGTGAGGAACAAGGATATCACCTCCAGATGGTTGTATGATGATTAAGCTTGCCCCAAACTGTCTTATTCACTATGTACACACAGACCACTAACTAAGAGCCCCTGCGCACCCACCAATCTGGCGCCTGTACCCGCCAAATTGCATAAAAAACCCTCCTGAAGCGCTCCCCAACCTCCTAAAACAGAGGCGGGCAGGCCCCCTGAAGCAGCCTGGCCTCCCTGAAGCCAGAAAACCAACAAAAACCACTAATCTACTTAGAAAAATTAGCTACAACTACTAAAACCTTTAAAACACGTAATTTCACTATAACAACATTGAGACACGAAATATAGAGAAAAATTAGCTCTATCCAATGGTACTAAGCACTTAACCCTAAGACTTAAGGTTAGCCCGTAATACACGAAAAACAAAATTAAACAGCAATCTTTTATAAATGAAAAATGAGGAAATGACCCCTTAAAACTCAGAATATGAAAAATGTCTACAAGACATAAAATATAGAGAAAAACCAGGGCTATCCAATGATAGTACCCACATACCCGCAGAACCAATATCCACGGAATAAAACCAAAAAAATACCCAATTCCTTAACAGATTTCAATTAAGACATGCACAAACAGTGCCAAATCACACAACAAAGGCCCCTGCCAATTTTGGAAGACCACAACGTAAAACCCAAAAAATCAATAGATTTAAAATGGAATTCACACTTATTGTGCTTGGCATAGAGACCGTGATCCCAAAGGCAATTCAGAACATGTCAAACATGATGAATATGTTCATCAAGGGTCTTTGAGAAAATTGAAATATTGTCTAAATAGACAACAACAAAATTTTCAACAACATCTTGAAAGATGTCATTAACAAAAGTTTTAAAAGTAGATAGTGCGTTACGCAATCCAAAAGGCATGACTAAGTATTCAAAAATACCAAATCTAGTGCGAATTTCAGTCAGTGGTTCATGACCTTCCACAATGCAAGTAAGATTATAAGTGCCTCTAAGATCAATTTTAGAAAATAAATTAGCACCATTGAAAAGGGTAAGAAGCAATGTCATAGGGGGAACAGGATATTCATTCTTCTTAGTGACTGTGTTGAGCTTTCTATAGTCAACACACAACCTAAGGCTACCATACTTTTTCTTTACAAAAAGAACAGGGGAGCCGGTTGGATATTTACTGGCTCTGATGAAACCTTTGGCTACATTCTCTGCAATTTAGTCTTGAAGAACTTGAGATTTGTCCTTTGACAAGGAATAGACAGGACCTGCCAGAGTTACTGGACCTATTAACTCTATTTGATGGTCTTAGGGTCGATGAGGTGGTAACTTATTGGCCTTGAAGATTGAGAAAACATCAAGGAAATCATGATAGATTTCCGGTAGAGTTGACTTGGTCGTCCTCATCATCTTTGAGAGAATCTATTGAGGAAAGACCAGAATTGAGAGAGCATAATTCAACTACTTCAAGGCAATCTAAATCTTCTTTGAGTGAAGTGATCAAGCTAGAAGGTTTAGCCAATTGCTCATTTAGAGAAAGGTCAGATGCTTGCAAGTCATCTGGAAGAGATTTGTCCTCTAGCAGGACATTTTCAGGAAGGTTGTTTAATTCCCTATTGACCTGCATTGAAGAATCAGAAATATACTTAGTGCGAGGGGTGATCAATCCCTGTGACCAATCAATTTCAGGATTCCAATGCTTTAAAAAGTCATGGCCAAGGATGGTATCATCCATTCTTGGGGCGTCCAAGACTGATAATTCCCACTCAAAGGGGGGAAAATTTGGAAAGTTGAATACCCATAGAACTTTCTTACTTATCCAATATTTGGGTTCCTCTGATTCGACCAAATAAATTGGAGTTCAATTGATATCTGTGAATGTCAGCTTTAAATTATCGGCAAAAGATAAACTGACAAAAGAAATTGAAGCTCCAGAGTCTATAAGACAACTGAAGGTAGTATCCACCTTAAAAAGAATGAGTCTCAAGAAGTTTAAGGCAACTCCAGTCCTTAAGACATGGAGGTTTTGTGCACTGGGAGTGATAAGATAGTCTGCTTTGCACACAAGTAAGATATCTACTAGTTTTTTGACCTTGAAGTAGTACCTTCTCTTTCCTTCAACTTCACACAATCTTTTAGCTTTTGCTTACCCCCACAATACATTCATAGCCCATTATCTGCTTGTCTCTTCCTCTCAGCTTCTTTAAGTTCCCCTTTTGGGTCCAGTACTTTACTGATATTGCCTGGGGTTGAGACTTTTGGTTGAAGTTTGTCCTTTCGCTTATTGGATTTGGATTTAGTCAAGGAGGATTGAGTTGGCCTTGGGTGTGAAGAAGGTCCCGATTTAAAATTTAAGCCCTGAGATTTGTTGGCGTATCGACAATGTTGTAATTGTTCTTGGTAAATGCAGTCAAGTGTGAGGGTTCAATCGATTAAATCCGTTAAGGTAGTCATCTTCTGACCATGAAGATTTATTTGATCCAGAATCCCTGAAGGAAGTCCCTTTTTGAAATGATACTTGAGGGAAGCATCATTCCAACCTACTTGAGTTTAAGGTGCTCTGAAGTTTGAGATATATTCAGAGGCTTTACCATTATCACTCATGCAGAGGAAATCAAGTTCAATTTTCACGTTGTCAGTTTCATTAGGGCCACCAAACAATGTAAAGATTTGTTCTTTGAACTTTTCCCAGTTATTGATAAGTAAGTGGGTTTCTGTCAATAAGAGCATGAGAAGATAAGCTTCAAACCATCTTGCTACTTTTCTGGCTAAGAATGAAGAAGTGTAAACAACCTTTGATCGGTTGATATGGAACAGGAGCTTTCAGGTTTTCAAGAAGGGGTGCAATCTGTCTGGGTGTTCTCCATCAAATTTGTCAGGAGATTTCATGGAAGGAGTTTTGAATTTTGATCCCTCCAAAGATGTTGGATTTGAAAGCGTTTTCATGAAAAGTCTCATGAAGTCTTCTAAGGAATTAGATGGTCCAGGTTCAGAAGGTTGACCAGAAGGGTGAGTAGCAGGGGCAGACGGTGCCTCATGCATTGTATCCTCTCCTTCTGCTTCATTGCTAGAATAATCAAAATTCTGGAAGATGTCTTCCACAGATTGGACTGAGTTATCCCGTTCCCTAATGTCGAGAGGTTCCAGAGAGTGAGTGCAGGAGACAGGCTGTGTGACTGGTGGCCTGCCTCTGGCATGAGCCCTAGTAGCAGCGCCTGTAGAAAGAGTGCATTGAATAGGTGCCATTTAATAAAGAATTTAAAAACACCTGAAAAAGGATGTATTAGTGTGAAAGAATGAGAGCTATGGAGAATTAAATTATACTGTCAACGGTTAACCTAGGCACAAGGTTGAGGGTGTTCCTGGGAAGGTGAGATGGAGGAAGGAGTTTAGAGACTTCTTTGAAGTACAGAGGAAATACTCGAGGAAGTGATTTGAAAATGAGTCAAAGGAAGAGCTGCTTCTTTGAGGTACTTTCGATAAGAATCTTAATATAATTTAAAGGTAATATTAATATTCTTAGGATCTCACAAAGGGTTGGAAACCCAATAATCGAAGATTTAAGTTTTAGAAATTATTACTGAGAAAATAAGGAAATGTAAAATAATAATGATTTATCCTGAAGCTTTACCACTATTAACTATATATACATTTTATAATTTAATTCTAAAACATTTTGAACCAAAATCCCATCCCTTTTATATCCACTACTCCTCCTCACATTGACCTTATGCCCATCCATCATTCTGCACACCACAGACCTCCCTATATTCTCACAGACCCTCTGAAAAACACCTGTTACACCTGGACCCTCCTCACTAACATCCGTTAACCCCTTGACCCTCCACTAACCATTCTGTCCATGCTCACTACCCCCGTTAATAACCCACAGACACACAATAAACCTTTAGCGGAATATTGTATTGGCCATTGCGCTGTGCGTCGCTTATCTAAGAAAAAGACTGAACAGGCTATTGAGAGATTAACTAATTTGTATTTAAAGTTTTAGATTAGCGCAGTTGAATAGTGAGTACACAAAGGAAAGTAGTAGTTGCTATGTAAAATTGCTATTGTGCTTTGAACATAGATTTAGACCTTTTTATTATTGATTTAAATGAGCTGCTTTTGCCTTGATTGTCACGTGGCGTGTGACATAAATGTATTGCAAGTCCTTCTTAGTGAACATTCTTTTATATAGATCTATATGTTCAAATTTAAATGAATTACAATGCATAAAAATAGAAGTTTTAAAAATATAAACATATAACCTTTTTCAAATATTTAAATTAAAATCAAAGTTAACCTGTGAACTTGTTTTTCTGCTTTAATCTTCACTTGAAATTCATAATACCCTCAGTTAAAACTAATTTAAGTAAAAAATTAATTTTTCATGTATTGAATTTGGATAATTAAAATATTTAAGAGGATTTATATAGTATTTTTTTCTAGAAAATATCAAATATATTGACTCACTTAATGTCTATGATAATTTATTTTTACAAATAGGTTCTATTATTATATATAAAATAAAGATTTGAAAAAAAATTAACCTATATTTCTAACATGAGGAGAATGTGCATTTTTTGAGGTGTAAAATTATCTTGTAAATTTATTTATCTCACAAGCCAGGAGTGTAATCCTATAAAATTTATATTAATAAAATTTGAACAATAAAGCTGTTTTATTTTTACATGTATTTTAAATTATTTTAATAAATTTAGATTAATAAGAACTTAAATATTATAAAAATAGAAATTTATGGTGTCATGGTTCAAATTATCTATTGTATCTTTCTTACAAAAAACAATGTTATACAGAAATTTTTCCACAAATTAAAGATTAAATGATCAATAATATCAGTTTTACCTCCTTTGTAGAGTATTTTAATTTCAAAAAATCTCAAAATTTGATCTTGTGCACCTCTTCTTACATAGAAACACTGTAAAATATTTGAGGTGAATCTCCAGATGAAAAGTATTTTTATTTCAAAAATCAGAATTAAATTACACTATAATATTCAGCGTAAATATTTAAGAAATATTCTTCTTTTAATCAAAAATTATTTCAATAAATTTAGGCACATTTTATCTGTATTTTTTATGAAAGGAATTCACTGAGTGGTATTTTTTTGAGCTCTCTAGATCACTTCACCAACAGAAAATATGCCATAAAAATATTAATGAAATCAATAAAAGAAATATTCTAAAATATAGATATATATTTCATTAACCCATGATATAATAAATTCATCTTGTCTTATAAGCTGAGGAATCAGTACAATTTTAAAAAGAGCAAAATATTTCTTTAATTTTTTTCTCCTTTTCTTGCATTTTCTATGCCCCCAAATTGCATTGAAGTCTAAAGCCTAAAAATATATTCCAATTTTAAGATACAAAATCAAATATTTTAAATTTACAAGTATTTTGTGTAAAAAATTTGTAAAAGTGCTTCATTTAGTCAAAAATCTTCAAAAATAATTACCATAATTTATAGATTGGTTTTCCATGTTTTTAATTGTAATCTATAATAAATAATTTAAGTTTTTTGTTTATTCTATGTTTTTTTGAAGAATATTCAATAGATTTCAATATGCCATTGCTAAATATTGACATTTTAAAAATACGGCAAGTAGAAATTCAGTTCATATTGTGTTAATAATAAAATTTAAGTTTTTCAATTCTGGAAAAACAGTTGAAGGTAATACAAAAAGTCACTGATTCTTTTTATTTCATCAGAAAGTTTTAATAACATTATTTTATTTAATAATTGTTATACTATTCCTATATTTTTTTTGATCAACTTAAACTAATAAAGTGTCACGCGCCACATGACACTCGAGGCGAAAGCAGCTCATTAAATCAATAATATTGAGTCCTAAATCTATACTTGAAGCGCAGAAAGCAATTCTCCATAGCAACTGCGATTTTCCTTTGTGTACTTACTATTTAACTGCGCTAGCCTAAACTCTAAATCTAAATTAGTCAATCTCCCAATAGGGTGCCTTAGTCCTTGTCAATAAGCGACGCACAGCGCTAGGTTCAACGAAATAGTACAGTAGTAGTTTTCATTAAAGTTTTGTTAATTAATTAAAAAGGGGTAAATTGAGCATGGACGGGTATTTAGCGAAGAGGGTCTAAGTGTATGTTAGTAATGGTCAATGGAATGAGAATGGTGCAATGGAAGGAAGGTCAATGCGAGGGGGAACAAAGGATATAAAAGGGGTTGGGTATTTGGTTTGATATTCCTTAGAATTAAATTATAAAATTCGTATTTACATTAATAGTGGTAAATCCTTAAATGTTAAAATCATTGTTATTGTATCTTTCTTTTATTTGTCAATATTCATTTCTAAATCCTAAATATTTGATTATTGCGTTTCCAACCCTTCGTGAGATCTTAAGAATTCCTATTACTTTTGAAACTATTTTATAATTCTTCTCAAACAAACCTCGAACCTGTAGCTCTTACTTCGAGTGATCTTTGAACCACTTCCTCAAATCATTCCTCTGTGCTTCGAAGGAGTTTCTAACTCTCATCTCACTTTCAGGAACATCCTTGACCTTGTGCGTAGGTCGTCCGGTGACAGTATAATTTAATTCTCTGTAGTTCTCATTCTTTGCACTACTACGTCCTTTTAGGTGTTTTTAAAGTTTTAAAACGGCACCTGTTCAACGCACTCCTCCTCCGGGCGCTACTACTAGAGCTCGCGCTAGGGGCAGGCCAACAGCCACAAGGTCTGTTTCCCGCACTCACTCTTTGGAACCACTCGACCTTAGGGAACAGCAACATTCAGTTCAATCTGTAGAAGACATCCCACAAGATTTTGAGGATTCTAGTGATGAAGAAGAAGGAGAGGATACAATGCACGAGGCACCATCCGCCCCTGCCAATCACCCTGCTGGCCAATCCTCAGAACCTGGACTATCTAACTCTCTGGAAGATTTCATGAGACTTTTCATGAAAACCCTTTCAAGTCCAACGTCTTCAGAGGGATCTAAGTTCAAAACTCCTTCTATGAAATCTCCTGACAAATTCGACGGAGATCACCCCGACAGATTGCGACCCTTCTTGCAAACCTGCAAGCTACTGTTCCATAATGACCCTCAAACTTTAACAGCGACCGATCAAAGGTTGTTTACGCTTCTTCATTCCTAGCCGGGAAAGCAGCAAGATGGTTTGAACCTTATCTGCTCATGCTTTCTTCGACAGAAACCCACTTACTTATCAATAATTGGGAAAAGTTCGAAGACCAACTTTTTACGTTGTTTGGGGACCCTAATGAAACAGACAACGCAGAAATTGAACTTGATTTTCTTTGCATGAGTGATAATGGTAAAGCCTCTGAATATATCTCGAACTTCAGAGCACTTCAAACTCGAGTAGGTTGGAATGATTCTTCCCTTAAGTATCATTTCAAGAAAGGACTTCCTTCGAGGATTCTGGATCAATTAAATCTTCACGGTCAGAAGATGACTACTTTAACGGATTTAATGGATCGAACCCTCGAACTTGACGGCGTTTATCAAGGACGACTTCAACATTGTCGATATGCCAACAAATCTCAAGGCCTAAATTTTAAATCGGGACCTTCTTCACACCCACGACCAAATCAATCCTCCTCGACTCAATCCAAACCCAATAAGGGAAAGGATAATCCTCGACCAAAAAGCTCGACCCCAGGCGATATCAGCAAAGTACTGGATCCTAAAGGGGAACTTAAAGAAGCTGAGAGAAAGAGACGAGCAGATAATGGGTTATGTATGTATTGTGGGGGTAAGCACAAGTTGGAAGACTGTGTAAAGTTGAAGGATAGAGAGGATACTAGTTCGAAGTCAAAAAACTAGTAGATATTACTTGTGTGCAAAGCAAACTATCTTATCTCTCCCAGTGCACAGAACCTCCATGTCTTAAGGACTGGAGTTGCCTTAAACCGCTTGAGATTCATTCTTTTTAAGGAGGATATCCCCTTCAGTTGTCTTATAGACTCTGGAGCTTCAATTTCTTTTGTTAGTTTATCTTTTGCCAAGAAGCTTCAACTAACATTTACAGATATCGATTGAACTCCAATCTATTTGGTCGAATCAGAGGAACTCAAATATTGGGTAAGTAAGAAAGTTTTATGGGTTTTCAACTTTCCGAACTTTCCCCCCTTCGAGTGGGAATTATCAGTCTTGGAAGCCCCAAGGATGGACGATACCATTCTTGGCCATGACTTTTTAACGCATTGGAATCCCGAAATTGGTTGGACTAAGGGATTTATCACCCCACGCTCTAAGTATATTTCTGATTCTTCAATGCAGGTCAATAGGGAGTTAAACAACCTGCCTGACAACGTCCTGCTAGAGGACAAGTCTCTGCCAGATGACTTGCAAGCATCTGATCCTTCTCTAAATGAGCAATCGGCTAACCCTTCTAGCTCGATGACTTCACTCGAAGAGGATTTAAATTGCCTCAAAGTAATCGAATTCTGCTCTCTCAATACAGGTATCCCCTTGACAGATTCTCTCGAAGATGAAGAGGACAACCAAATCAACGTTGAAGCCATTAAATCAACTCTACCGGAAATCTACCACGATTTCCTCGATGTTTTCTCAATCCGCAAGGCCGATAAGTTACCACCTCATCGACCCTACGACCATCAAATAAAGTTAATAGGCCCAGTACCTCCAGGAGGTCCTGTCTATTCTTTATTAAAGGACAAATCTCAAGTTCTTCAAGAATACATTGCAGAGAATGTAGCCAAAGGTTTCATCAGAGCCAGTAAATCTCCAACCGGCTCCCCTGTCCTCTTTGTAAAAAAGAAGGACGGTAGTCTTAGGTTGTGTGTTGACTATAGAAAGCTCAACACAGTCACAAAGAAAAATGCATATCCTGTTCCTCCTATGTCATTACTTCTTACCCTTTTCAATGGTGCTAATTTCTTTTCTAAAATTGATCTTAGAGGCGCTTACAATCTGATTCGCATTGCAGAAGGTCATGAACCACTGACTGCAATGCGCACTAGATTTGGTAGTTTTGAATATTTAGTTATGCCTTTTGGATTATGTAACGCACCTTCAACTTTTCAAACTTTTGTTAATGATATCTTTAAAGATGTTGTTGAACAATTTGTAGTCGTCTATTTAGATGATATTTTAATATTCTCGAAAATACTAGATGAACATATTCATCATGTTCGACAGGTCCTAAATTGTCTTTGAGATCATGGTCTCTACGCCAAGCATAATAAATGCAAATTCCACCTCAAATTAATTGATTTTTTGGGTTTTACCTTGTCCACTGACAGTTTAGTCATGGATGACAAAAAAGTCCAGAAAATCCTGGAATGGCCTGAGCCCAAAAACATTAAATCGCTCCAAGGATGTTTAGGTTTTGCAAACTTCTATAGAAGATTTATTAAAGATTACTCTAAAACTATTTCCAATCTTACTTCTCTTCTTAGAAAAGACATTCTTTTGTTTTTACTTCTACAGCACGAAAGGAATTCGAAGCACTAAAAATGGCGTTCACCACAGCCCCAATTCTTTGACATTTTGATCCTTCTGCCTCGACAATAGTTGAGACAGATGCGAGCGATTATGCTATTGCAGGGGCCATCTCCCAATTAAATCCTGAAACAAATTTGTTTCATCCTGTTGCTTTTGAGTCACGCAAACTCATAGCCGCAGAATTAAATTATGAAATTCATGACAAAGAGCTTTTAGCTATTATCCATTGTCTTAAAAAATGGCGTTCTTTTCTTCTCAGCCTAGATAGTCCTTTTCAAATCTTAACAGATCATAATGCTTTGAAATACTTCATGTCTTCTAAAGTATTAACCAGGCATCAAGCCAGGTGGGCTGAATTTTTGTCTGAATTTTCTTTCTCTATTTCCTATCGCCCAGGAAAAAACTGCATTGTCCCAGATATCTTGTCACGTTGGGACAACGTTTACCCACAGCGACGGGACGCATTTTCTGACAAGAACCCAGCAAATGTGCTATCAATCTTCAACTAATCAATGTTAACAACTCATCAACTTAATTCGATGACAATTCAATCTTTTTGAAATCCACTATCCAACATCCTCGAAGCTCAGTCGAAGGACGAATATTGTTTAGGGTTAAAAGACAAAATACTCTCGAAGCAAGGGGCCAAAAGATTTAGTATTGAATCAGGTCTATTAGTCTTCGAAGGTAGAGTAGTCATACCCGACAACAATGAGATAAAATTATGGATTTTCAACAGTCAACATGATTCTCCATTAGCTGGTCATTTTGGGGTTGATAAAACCTACCAGTTAATAGCAAGGGATTTCTTCTGGCCAGGTATGACCAGGGAAATCAAGGCCTATATAAAAGCTTGTTACGAATGTAATAGGAATAAGGCTCCCCGTCACCGGAAGCATGGGTTGCTTCAACCACTTCCTATTCCCTCTAAAACTTGGGAATCTTTATCGATGGATTTCATTTCTCAACTCCCTATTTCTAATAATTTTGATGCTATATTAGTAATAGTAGATAGATTTTCAAAAATGTCTATTTTCATTAAAACCACTACTACTGCTAAGCAGAAGATTTGTCAAAATTGTTTCTAGAATATGTATTTTCTAAACACGGTTTACCAAATGATATTATTTCAGATAGAGGCTCATTGTTTGTATCCACATTCTGGACCCAACTGTGTCGACAACTCAACATCACGAGGAACCTCTCCATGGCTTATCACCCTGAAACCGATGGTCAAACAGAAAGAGTTAACCAAATCCTCGAACAATATCTTCGAATGTATGTCAGTTACCAACAAGACAATTGGACCACATGGTTACCATTGGCCGAATTTGCTTGTAATAACTCGACTCATTCTTCGACACGACAATCTCCCTTCGAGACCATTTATGGACGACATCCTCGATTCAACTCAATCCATGTAGGAACTAATCATCCTGCGGAACATTATCTTTGAACTATATCACGACTTCAAGAAGAACTTAAAAAAAATTTGGAATCAGCGATTCGAAGATACAAGGAACAGGCCGACAAACATCGAAAATCTGCTCCTTTCTTTAAACCAGGCGACAAAGTATGGCTCGACGCATGAAACATTCGAACAACACGACCATCAAAGAAACTGGCTGAAAAGTGCTTGGGACCATTCGAAATCGACTCTGAAGTCTCTAAAACTGCATTTCAACTCAAGTTACCTCCTAAATGGCAGGCGATTCACCCTGTTTTCCATGTATCTCTCCTGGAACTGGCTCGAGAAATATACCCGGGCAAGAACCAACCCCCTCCGGAACCGGTTGAAGTAGAAGATCATCTAGAGGGGGAAGTAAGTCGTATCCTTGATTCAAGAATATGCAAGGGGAAACTTCAATACCTCGTGGAATGGGAAGGCTTCCTCAATGACTCAGACAAAACATCCTGGGAACCAGCCATCAATGTTTCTAACACCCCTGAACTCTTAAAATCTTTTCATTTGAAATATCCTTTAAAACCAAAACCTTAAAATTTCTTTTATTTAAATTTTCCTTTCTTTTTCTTTCTTTCTTTAAAATCTAAAAACCTCTTAAATTTCTTAGCCTTGTTTTCTCTTTCTCTCTCTTCTTTTTTTCTTTCTTCTACTTCTATATAATTTTTTCTCAAAAAACCAACTAAAAGTAAAATCAAAAGTAAAATTAAATAAAATAAAATAAAATAAAATAAAAATAAAGTAAAATAAATAGAATAAACATAAACAATAAAATAAAAATAAAATAAAATAAAATAAAATAAATAGAATAAACATAAATAATAAAATTAAAAAAAAAAAAACTCTTAAATCTCTCTAAATATTTTCTTCCGTTTCTCTTTCAATTCTCTAAAAATACATTCTTTTCTTAAATTTAAAATTCTATTTAAAATTTTCTTCTCTAAAAATTTATTCTCTCTTTAAAATTTTCTTTTCTTCAAACCATCAAATCTTGTACGGCACGACCATTTCCTCGAACTTAACTTCAACCTCTAAATCTCCCTATAATAATTCTTCAAACAAATAATTCTTCTTTTCAAATTCTCTTTAAATTATAAATTCTGTTTTTTTTTCTTTTCTTTCTTCTTCCTCTCTTTTCGAACTAAAAAATCCTAAAAAAAAAAAAAAAAAAAAAAAAATTTCATTAAATTCTCAATTTAACAAACTCATCTCAATCACCAACCGTTTCTTTTTCTCTCTCTTTTCTTACATAAAATTTTTCTTTTAAAACCTTAAAACTTCCTTCAATTAAACAACTTTTTTTTCTCTCTTTAAATTTCTTCTTTCAAATTCTAAAAAATTTTTATTTAAAAACTTCTTTTTTCTTTTCCTTTTTCTCTCTCTCCCAAATCTTATAAATTTAATAATATTCACCTACAATAAAAAAATAAAATAAAATAAAATAAAACTAAAATACAAATTTTCCTAATTCTTTACATCTCCTTTTCATTTCAAATTTTTTCTTTTAATTTTTCTCAAACCAACCTTTTCATTTTCTCCAAAACTACCCTTATCTCCTTCCTGCATTTCTCAAATACCTCCTCCTCTCCTACTGGAACCACCTCCCCAATCTCCAAGAGTTCCTCTGCCACGTCGAAGGAAGCAGCGTCGATAATTGTGTTGACCTCCCCACATAACTCTTCTGCGAACCTTACTCGTCGACCTTGAAGAGGTTTTTTCGACCACACCTGGTCCAGTGTGTCTTCGGGTTCTTCAACTACATCCGTGGCTGGAGGGTTTGCCTCAATTGGTAAAACCAGCGCAGGCTCCCCAACCGGGTCTTCAAGGGTATTCGATGTCTAAACAAAAACTCATCAGTAACTTCATCCTTAAAAAATAACAAATTGAAAACTTACCTCGAAGATGGGGTCAGGCTCTAAGAATAACCTTGGCACCACCTCGACCTCTGCCTCTCTTTCCTCCTCGTTGTCTTCGATGACCACCCATTGTTTCTTGGGTTCCCGCCCTGGAACAGGGACTTCATCTTCATCTTCCTCCACCAACTCGTCGACCTCTTCCTCGACACCTTGCTTCAAACTCGTGGCCTGGGTTACCCAGGTTGAGATCTCGTTATTTAGTTCCTTATCATTTTCCCCCACCGATTGTTCATCTTCAATCGAGACATCCCAAATGTCTTCGACCACCTCTTTTGTTTTAGGGATTACCCAAAACTTGGTCTTGGTGAATCGTTTTTCGATCTCTGCTTTCTTCGTCAACGCATCGCACGCCACTCGTCGCCAACGGCAAAACTCGCATTTCTGGAGAGGGCCTTGAGTCGCCGTACTTTCGACACAGAAATATTCCATGCTTTCACAAGCCGTGCAAGTTTGTGAAAATTGTCGCGTAATCATTCCCCCATCCGCTTTAGGGTGTGGAGGCATAGGTGTGGGAGTAGGGCAGTTCATTATAAAAGAGAAATTAATAAGTGAGGAAAAAATTATAGAAGAAGGGAAACTAGTGTGGGAAGATGGCTCAAGCTCAACGGAGTTCGCAATTCTTATACCTGGGCATCTGTCACGCGCCACGTGACACTTGAGGCGAAAGCAGCTCATTAAATCAATTATATCGAGTCCTAAATCTATACTCGAAGCGCAGAAAGCAATTCTCCATAGCAAATGCGATTTTTCTTTGTGTACTTACTATTTAACTGCGCTAGCCTAAACTCTAAATCTAAATTAGTCAATCTCCCAATAGGGTGCCTTAGTCCTTTTCAATAAGCGACGCACAGCGCTAGGTTCAACGAAATAGTACAGTAGTAGTTTTCATTAAAGTTTTGTTAATTAATTAAAAAGGGGTAAATTGAGCATGGACGGGTATTTAGCGAAGAGGGTCTAAGTGTATGTTAGTAATGGTCAATGGAATGAGAATGGTGCGATGGAAGGAAGGTCAATGCGAGGGGGAACAAAGGATATAAAAGGGGTTGGGTATTTGGTTTGATATTCCTTAGAATTAAATTATAAAATTCGTATTTACATTAATAGTGGTAAATCCTTAAATGTTAAAATCA
The DNA here is from genome assembly GCA_030280995.1 of Hemileia vastatrix. NCBI lineage: Eukaryota > Fungi > Basidiomycota > Pucciniomycetes > Pucciniales > Zaghouaniaceae > Hemileia > Hemileia vastatrix. The sequence goes on along the minus strand of JASXTE010000010.1, from coordinate 13,038,117 downwards.
TTGTTATTTTATCTTTCTTTTATTTCTCAATATTCATTTCTAAATCCTAAATATTTGATTATTGAGTTTCCAACCCTTCGTGAGATCTTAAGAATTCCTATTACTTTTGAAACTATTTTATAATTCTTCTCGAACGAACCTCGAACCTGTAGCTCTTACTTCGAGTGATCTTCGAACCACTTCCTCGAATCATTCCTCTGTGCTTCGAAGGAGTTTCTAACTCTCATCTCACTTTCAGGAACATCCTTGACCTTGTGCGTAGGTCGTCCGGTGACATAAAGTATTATTTAAATAAGTTGCATAAAAAAATACTGTGCATTGAGTAGATTCATAGAATGATTTTTTCTGGCTTCCATTTGGTTATCTTCACACTTTCACTATGTTTTGAATATAGATACATCATTGGTTGTGTGAGGGCTCAAGCTTACTTCAAGTGAAATTTAAGTATTAATTCAGTATGAGTTCCATTTGATTTCTATCTGACTTCAAGTTGAGGAATTGCTAGCAAGCCCCCCCCAAATATTGTGTGGTGTATATTGAATATAATATTTAAAAAAAATCCAATATAATTTGATTTTATGTTATATTATGTAATTTTTTAATTTAATTTTATTTGATTTTATTATTTTTATTACACTCATTTTATTTAATTCATTACCTTAAATTAAATCATATTGAATTGTGTTGTATTATATTATATTTAGTTGTATTTTTTTATGTATTATATAAATTTATTTTATTTTATTAAAACTTTTTCACTTTATTAAATTTCTTTTCAAAATATATAATAGCACTTTGTTTTGTTTTATCTCATTTTATACCATTTTATTTATCTTTTTTAATTCTAGCTATTATACTCATTTATCTATCTTTATTATATTTAATAAAATTTCAATTTGTCTTAATTTAATTTGAATCATTTGATTACATTTGATGGATACTGTTGTATAGCCATGCAGTAGAATCAAGTTAATAAAAATTGGCTGGTAAACTCTGATGTATGGCCTTAGATCAGACTTCTAACACAAAAAACTGAATATTTTTCTGTGATGTAAAGCTGTAGATAAGAGTACACATGCATATAAATGGCTGGTGAACTCTTATGTAAAGCTGAAGATTAGAGGTCACATTCTCAAAATTGAATGTGGTACTCTGATGTACAGCTGTAGATCAGAGTACCACATGGATAAAAATGGATGTGGTACTCTGATTTATGGCTGTAGATCAGGGTGCACATGCATAAAAATGGTTTGTGAACTCTGATTTGGAGCTGTAGATCAGAGTTCACATGCTCAAAATTATATTTGGTACTCTGATCTACAGCCATACATCAGAGTACCACATGCATGAAATTGGGTTGTGAACTCTGATATATGGGTTTGTATCAGAGTTCACCAGCTCATTTTGTAAATTCAAAGACTGTTATTTACACATGTAATATCACCTTTTAAAATTAAATAAGATATTTAAAACTAAATTAAGATGTAAGGAAAATAAATTATTGGCTGATTGTTCTAGAAGAAGAAGAAATACAGAGGAAGAAGAAGAATGAGAAGAAAGAAAACTAAAGGATAAAAGAAGAAAGGAGAGAAAAGAAATTTAAGAATTAAAGTGACATGAAAAACAATTAAAATTAAGTATTTTAATTTATTTTATTAAGTAAGTATTCTAACTTATTAAATATAAATTTTTTAAAACAGTTAAAGATTAAAAAAGCGCCCTATATTTATGGATTATAACATATGAGAAGATTGATTTAATATATAGTTTTAATCAATTAAGTTTTAATTACATTATAATTTTAATTCTTCAATTTTAATTATAATATAGATTACAGTTAATTAATTATTAGTTTATTAATATTAAATACATAAAAAATATGCCATGATTTATAGAATATGATATATATTATGTTTGATGCAAGTCTATAAATAATTTATTTAATAATAAAATTAATATAATATTTATTTTAATTATTTTAATAAAATATTTATATAATTTTAATATTTAATAAAATATTATTTTAAATGCATAAAATACATCACTTTATTCCCTCAATGTAATATTGTACACTTTACTGGGCTCCTGAGACAGCCTGGCTAACACAAATATACTAAAATTAAATAAAAATAAATTTAATTTAATTTAATTTAATAGAATGATAGTAAGTTAAATGAAATTAAATTTAATATAATATAATACAGTATTATATAGTATGATAGAATAAAATAAAGTAAAATCCAATCAAATAAAATAAAATGAAGTAAATTTAATATTTTTTAAAGGCATCATAAAAATTAAAGAAAATTTTTAACTCATTAAGAGAAATTAAAAAAAATTAACTTTTTTCATGAGCTAGGTTATTTCAATATAGTTGAAAGATTATAGACATACCAACACATTAAATAGGGGGTATCAAAGCTATAAATTTGAAATTATTCAAAAGACATTTCATAACACAAAATGAAAGCCACATAATTAACATTAATTCTCAGTAAAGATGTGTTTTGGGGGCACAATATGGCAAATTTTTGAAATATTCATGGTTTATTTGGTAGCAAAATAAGGAATTTTAAATTGGAAGATTACTAGCTTTGATACCACTTAATTTAAACTATGGACAAACCTTGAAGCCTGATAAGCTGTTTACCAATATGGATAGGGTTAAATAAAGTACATTTTCATGAATAGTGCTCTTATAGCTCTCATTTAAAAATAACTGAATACAAATGGCTTTAACATGTCTTTTTATTCCCAAATACCTATGTAACTAAATTTAAAGCTTATCATTCACAGTATATACCATTTTATTCATTGTTAAAAAATTTTCTAAAAAATTGAAAGACATTCTATATGTTTAATGCTTAAGTTTATTTGAAGAATGCTCTGGATGAGATTTGAATTGGGAGTTCAATCAGAGATCCATCAAGACTGAGATTAACCTTGTGATAAGATATTAAAAAATTTATAAAGATATGATTCTTTTTACTAAATGTTTTTGAAAAAAAATACTTATACAATAGAAGGATGAACATTAATAGAATTTATTTAAAAATTTATTTAAATTTATTGGAAGTAAGGTGAATTAATTTTTTGTAGATGATTATATAAAAATTAAAAGTTGAAGCTCAAATTTAAAACATGTAAAAAGCTCTTGTATGAAATTTCAAGTGGAATTGTATGGAGGGTAGGAAAAACATCTTTAACTGAAAATCATAACACTATAGGAGATTAAAATTCTATAGCTTCATCCCAAAACTCATGTTTTAATATGTTGAATAATATTTAAGTATAGATTTTATTTAATGAAAATGCCTTCTTATAATTTTTACAATATATCTTTGAGATTTTTCAGTTTCATTGTAGGTTTTTTTTCTCATAATACTTTAAGATCTTAAAATTTGACTGATTTTTCAATGATATGTATATTTATTATTGTCATAAAATGAAATTATTGGAAAGAAGGAATGTATTACAATGTATTGTTTAATTTTAATATTTCATTACTTTTGATTTTTTCAATTTTTTATTGATATAAGTAGTAAAAACTTATGTATCTTGAATTATCGAAGATCTATACAAAGCCTTAAACTAGAATTTAATTTCATTAAAATTTAAAATGGAGGTCTCTACTTTAGTATAACAGGGTAAAGAATTTAAGGCCATAACTCAGTATTCATATCATTTAAATAAAGCTGCTTCTGTAGTAAGAAATATAAGATGAAGGTGAATTCTGATGTTTGTTAATAAAATAGTATCCACCCTCTTATTTTTTAAAACTCTTATTTCAATTTTTTCTTGACCACTTTTTCTAATTTTCTCACTCTTACTTGCATATTTATATGTGATCATATTTTCTCAACAAATTTTTTTCTACCTTCCTTTAAATTTTCTCTTTTCTCTCCTCCTTTTTCTTTTACTCCTTATCACAAAAATATTAATCTGTTTCTTGTCCCATATAATTGCTCCCCACTCCTTCCGTTACACTTTCCTTCAATCAACAATCAAACCCATTCTCATCTGTTTTTCTCTCCTCTATTATATTGATGGACACTCTAAACCAATTTAACTACCCTCTCTACCCTTTTTTTTCAACCCATATCTCCAATTTTTATCATCACCCTTTACCTTTTTCTACACTTACCCTCTGATCGATTCCTTTTCTTTCCTTCCCAAAATAATCCTCTTGGTTTCTGTCAGCTATAAAAGGTGTTAAGGTTGAGGGAAGTAATAAATAGAGATAGGAAGAAGCTGAAAGAGGTAGGGATGCTTTTAAAGGGTCAGAGAGAATTTGATAGCAGAAGAAAGGGTTTAAAAGAATGGAAATAATTGTTTTGAGAGAAAAGAAAAGAAATTTTTAACAGGCAAATAATATTGAAGAAGATTTTTTTGTAAGACAGAAGGTAGGAATGGAGAGGTAAGTAATAGTTTTCTAAAAATAAAATAATAATAAAACATGAGAAATATTTAATACAGCATGGAAAAAGGAATGGAATATACTCAAAAAAGCAAATGAATTCATTTTTATTTCAAATTCTAACTGGGAAAATTTAATGGTATATAAATTACCAAAATATTTTTCTTTTGGATAAAAATCTTTATACCCCAATTAAATTCTGCAATTATTTTTGATAATAGGGGGTATCAATGTTTACTGATCCGCAATTAAATTAATTGCGGATAAAAATCCTTATACCCCAATTATCTTCTGCAATTATTTTTGCTAATAATTGGGTTATTAGACACTTTATGTGTCAATTTTCACCTCTTATCTGACATCTTTCTACTCAATTTTTCATAACCACATCTTGGACAACTTTCTGTCATAACCACATGTTGCACAACTTTCTGCCATAACCACACTTTGGACTACTCTCTGGATATGCCTCATAGATGTGATGAGTTTGGGATCAGGAATTAGAAATGGAAATTGGGGTATAAGAGGCGGGATAATGCATTATCATGGATTCCTTATCCACTAGCCCCGGGGCTAGTGGATAAGAATCTTCCGCAATTAATAATGTCTGATCCCGGAAAAAAAAATTCCTGATCCCTAATTGCGGATCCCTGAACATTGATACCCCCTAATAATTGGGTTATTAGACACTTTAAATGTCAATGTTCACCTCTTATCTGACATTTTTCTACTCAATTTTTCATAACCACATCTTAAACAACTTTCTGTCATAGTCACATGTTGCACAACTTTCTGCCATAACCACATCTTGGACTACTCTCTGGATATACCTCATGGATGTGATGAGTTTGGGATCAGGAATTAGGAATTGAAATTGGGTATAAGAGGTGGGATAATGCATTATTGTGGATTCCTTATCCACTAGCCCTGGGGCTAATGGATAAGAATCTTCTGCAATTAATAATGTCTGATCCTGGAAAAAAAAAATTCTGATCCCTAATTGCGGATCCCTGAACATTGATACCCCCTCACATGGGGGGAAGACTTGCTAGAAAGTCTGTAACCTTGAACCTAAATTCGTATCAAATTGAGCACACATTGAGGTAGTGATGAAAAAATAAGGAGTGATTTTGAAAATAAATTGAACCTCTGATGAAGCTAGCTTAATTATTTATTGAAGAAATGTGAAAATTCTTCAAAATTTATTCCTTATTTTTTCATCACTACCTCAATGTGTGCTCAATTTGATACGAATTTAGGTTCAAGGTTACAGACTTTCTAGAAAGTCTGCCCCCCATGTGAGGGGGTATCAATGTTCAGGGATCTGCAATTAGGGATCAGAATTTTTTTTTCCAGGATCAGACATTATTAATTGCGGAAGATTCTTATCCATTAGCCCCAGGGCTAGTGGATAAGGAATCCACAATAATGCATTATCCTGCCTCTTATACCCAATTTCAATTCCTAATTCTTGATCCCAAACTCATCAAATCCATGAGGTATATCCAGAGAGTAGTCCAAGATGTGGTTATGGCAGAAAGTTGTGCAACATGTGACTATGACAGAAAGTTGTTTAAGATGTGGTTATGAAAAATTGAGTAGAAAATGTCAGATAAGAGGTGAACATTGACATTTAAAGTGTCTAATAACCCAATTATTAGGGGGTATCAATGTTCAGGGATCCGCAATTAGGGATCAGGAATTTTTTTTTCCGGGATCAGACATTATTAATTGCGGAAGATTCTTATCCACTAGCCCCGGGGCTAGTGGATAAGGAATCCATGATAATGCATTATCCCGCCTCTTATACCCCAATTTCCATTTCTAATTCCTGATTCCAAACTCATCACATCTATGAGGCATATCCAGAGAGTAGTCCAAAGTGTGGTTATGGCAGAAAGTTGTGCAACATGTGGTTATGACAGAAAGTTGTCCAAGATGTGGTTATGAAAAATTGAGTAGAAAGATGTCAGATAAGAGGTGAAAATTGACACATAAAGTGTCTAATAACCCAATTATTAGCAAAAATAATTGCAGAAGATAATTGGGGTATAAGGATTTTTATCCGCAATTAATTTAATTGCGGATCAGTAAACATTGATACCCCCTATTATGAAAAATAATTGCAGAATTTAATTGGGGTATAAAGATTTTTATCCAAAATCAATTTAATTGCAGATCCCTGAACATTGATACCCCCTATTGGGTGGTTTAAGGAATTACCAATAACATAATTAAAATGATATCACCTGCCAAAATTCTGGGTTAATAGGGATAATTCATCAAAATAAAAGAATAAGCAAAAAATAGAGTATATGCATGTAATACCATAAATTAAAAGACTAAGAAAAGAAATAATAACACTAAATATTACCCTATATTAAGGAGGATTAAAAGTAGATATGAAGGGGCTATTTATTCCAAATAACTACATGAAATCCCCATCCATTATGACTAATATTGACTGAGAGACCACTGAGAAACACAAAAAAGGAAGTGAGATGTTGGGTATCTGAATTCTGTCCTTGACAGTTGCTTGCACAGGTAAATCCTTGACTAATTTAGGTTAATTTAAGAGTGGTAGTGAATAAAAGGCACCAATCTTGAGGTTGTTAATGAAATTACTACATATAATGAGGTTAATGCAATTATAATTAAATCAGGACACTAAATAATCTCCTGTTGCCTATTTTAGCTTTTTTCCCCATAGTGGGAGTACAATTTGTAGTAATTATAGTGTGAAAAGGCTAGTTTTTCTAAAAATGAAGCTATTCATGTGGGAAAAATTCAGGCAGTATGTAGCCAGTACACAGAAGCCATTTCAGGCACAAAAAACACCAAACTTGAAAAGTGTTATTTTTATGCATTTGAATAGCCAAATAAATATTCCTAATTAAGAAAAATCGATCTGTCAAGGTTTATTTTAAATATTATGAAATTTATAGAGCATATATTCAACTTTAAAGTGATTTAAAGTGCAATTCATGTTTTTTCCATAAAAAAATGAAAACAACAGCTTTGAGTCTTCTTAAAAATTATTTAGTCTTTTTTTTAAGGTTCCTAGGTTTAACTGGAATATTTCAACTTAATATTAAGAACATAAGACTTATAAAAGGTGGATATATACGTTGTAGAAAGACTCTTACAGTGGCCTTGCTGTAAGCAGAATCCAAGGGAGTTGGATAAGCCTAAGAAAAACCTCTCCCTTCAAGTACAATAAGAGTTCACAATTAACTAAGATAAAGACCCTACCTGATAAAAAATGACCAATAAAATATTTAATATTAATGGTGTTGATATTTAGAATCAGTGTTCTTTATAATGAAGGAAATAAATACAACAGTGAAGCTGTATTCAGAAAAATTATTTGAAGGATTGAACAATATATTTTTATGAAGCTTTTAATTTTATTAGATTTGGTTGTTAAATCAAGTACCTGATGTTGAGAACTTTACAAAGGTACCCTATAGTTATATATTTATGAGTTTTTGAGTGAAATTTATAATATTTTATGTAAAAGTTATATATATATAATTTTATTACAATTTTCATAATTTGTTATGTTAAATAATAATGGTAGCTGTTGATATGCATTGTTGCTGTTAATAATTAAGATATAGATGATATCTCTGTGATGTTAAGATAAAAGATGTTAGAAACCATTCTAATTGTATGTCTACAGGCTTTATATGCATAGTATGTCATGTGCTTACTTTTCCCCAGCCAAAGCATCCTGGAGCTTATCCAGAGATTGCCAGAGTTAATACAGAGCTAGTCCAGAGCATTCTGGAGCTTGTACACATTTCTGGAGTAGATTAGAGCCTTAAAACTTAAATAAAAAATCTAAAAATACTAAAGATAATAAATCTACTTCTCCTTTATAATTCCAACTAGATTTCTTAGTCTGTGTAGCGGTATTCATTTAATAAAAAACTATCAAAGTTAAGTAAATCATGAAAAATCAGAAATAATCAAAAATAATTTATAAAATTATTAAAAATAGAAGAAAAAAAGTAAAAAATTCTCAAAAATTCCCAAAGGCTCTTGATACTCCTTGCTTTTATTTCCATACATATTTATACCTATACTTGTATTTTCAGACCGTTAATTAAATGTTTAATCATGAGCTTTAAAATTAACCCTTTTTAACCCTAATAATTACTCATTCATTTAAATATAAACCATTATAAAACTTGATTGTCTTTTTAAACCTTGATAATAAGCTCCAATACAGCTTCTTTTAATAAATCTTAGCTCCATAATAATTTTTAGGTTGCCACATCCTCCCTCCAATGATGAATGTTGCCATTCTTTAAGTTTTTGTAATTGATTGAACACACATTAATTTTCCCTTCATCCTCCTCAACCAACTGCTTCACATACTACTGAAAAATTTCTACTTCATTTTATAGTTAATATCATCATCAATATGTCATTAAAAGACCTTGCCATCCCATGTGAACTTTGTTCTAAATACCAGATAACTTGTCTAATTTCTAACCCTGGTCTTCCTGGAAGAACTTTCTGTGATCTTTGCATGCTTGAGAAAATCAAGTGTAATTTTGCAATTAATCCTTCCAGAAATAATTTCTATACCAGACCAGCTCCCCTTCCTGATTCAACAATTCCTAAAAAGAGACTATCCAAAATTCCCACCTTCTTTTGAAACATAAAGGCGAAAACAGCGTCTTCTTCTAAATATCCTAATCCTAAGCTTCCTCCTTTATCACAAGATACTAATCCTGTTTTTCCAGTATCCCCCTTTGGCTTTGCTGAAACTTTATTTCCTGGCTCAATAAATTAGTCCTTATTTTAATTTTAATAATCCTTCTACTAATTCCAAATCCAACTACTATCTCTTCCGAATCCTTATTTTCTCCTAAGCTATTGAAATTACCAATACAGATGACTTTGGCCTGGTGAAGAATGATTACATTATTCACCATCCTAAGTTTCATAAATATCTCTTTCTTGATTTTTGTGATGATATGAAGTGTAAATTTTTAACTTATTTTCAGGAAACTGGTTCAAATAATACTGAAGATTTAATGTAGAGAAGAGTTTTAATGAAAAGTTTTAATAATGATGTTGAATGATTTCAAAGAGATTATTTATTTTGATTGTCTTCATTTCTTTTAAAATTTAATACTTTAATTCTTTTGGTGCTAATAGCTGTTGTTGTCTGGTTGATTTTAATTCTTTTTTAAATTGTATTTTAATTTTCATATTTGAATTAAACTTTTATTAAACAGTATCTGAATTGTTATAATTCCACTACTGAGAGAAAGGTTTTAATTCCTTCAGACTCTCCTCTACCAGTCTCAACTTTCTTTCACAGCATGAGAGAGCGGACCTCCCTAATTAGCCAAATACTTTTGATTCCATTTCCATTGGGCTTCCCCCTGAGCCAAATACTCTGATTCGATTCTCACCATAATTTTCTTCAAGATTCACCTAAATATTTTACCAAAGAGACCCACTAACACAAATCCTATCCATCTTCTATGATTTACCATCACAACATTCAAATAACTCTCCAACCCTTTAAAATCACTCCTAAATTTTATCAAAACTCATAATTTTACCAAAGTTTCTTGGCACCTTTATTTTCAGCTTTTAACTATCTCCATAAATTACCTTTAAAATTTCAATCTTTCTTTAATCCTATAATAAAGCCATTTAATGAAATCTTTACTCCCTAAAGTTAGTTGCACTGTTTTCATTAATGACTGAGTTGTCCAAATGAGTCATTAAAAGTTTGAGTACTGATGTACCAGTGATAAATTAAAAATTACTGAATTTAATATCCTTCTTGATTGAAATTCCCTCCTAATATCCTTGAAAAACCAAACTTTTAGTTGATTGACAGTTTATAGTCTTGATGGACTACCCTTCTACAAAACCCACATAAATTGTATATATAATGATTGATTTTCCAGTTTTAAGTCTTGGTAGACTAAAGAGAAAGTAATTAGGCAGTTTAAGGTCATGGGGGACTAATGATTGAAATTATTTCAGTTCAAGGTCATGGAGGACCAAACAATTCCATCAATTCTAACTGCCTACTTGAGTGATCTTGAATCCACCTATATCAGTTATAGATGTTTCTCTTTCTTCTTCTATTTTCTCTCCACCTTCTTTAACTGAGACTATTCCTACTCAACCTAAATTTAGCAGCCCCCATTGTCCTCCTTTTTTGTCTTCTTTAAAAAGACACAGATCTCCTTTTCCTCCATTAATTTTCCACAAGAAAATAAATATTCAAACAGTTAATGGATCACCTATCCATTATCCTTCAGAGATTCCCTAGCCTTCATAAAACCACCTTCCTATAACAACAATAAAAATCCCTATCCTTCCCTTCTTGAAGAAAAATTTCTACCAAGCCTGCCTTTAAGTCTCAATATTGACACATTTGACTCTAGAAAGCAATTAAAATTTTCATTCTTATTTTAAATTTATCTCTTGACTTTTATTGATGACCTGATCTAGATTCTTCTGGATCCCATTACTCTCTGTCTGCTTATTATATTCCTGATCCAGAAACCACTTCATCTATGGTGAAATGTGATGAGGTCAGTCAACAACTATATTCTTTTTTTAACATCAACTTGGCTCATTAAATAAATTATCTGCCAAAAGATTGTGCAGAAGTTTTTTCAAGAGAGAAAGTCGTAAAATGTCACTTTAAAATGGACACTTGGCTTGACCATAAACAATGTTATCAATTTGAAGAAATTAAAAGATTCACAAGAGCCTCTCCTGAAACCTTAACTGTGCCATCTTTGTTGTAAGAAAGACTTCTTTAACTCTTAAATCTCTTGCTAGAAATTTTAAAGAAACTTAAAATATATATATATATATATATATATGAAATCCTAAAACATACTACTAATTTTTATTTATTTATTTTTTATTATTTTTTATATTTTATATTTGATTTTATTTATTTGTTTTTATTATTATTTTTTTATACATATATTTTTATTTTTATTTTTTTAAATACAAAATAAAATTGTAAAGTAAAGAAATTTGAGCTAGAAAGTATACAATTACAAATTCAAAAATTAAAATTAACTAAAAAAATTATTATAAATGATGTACCCCTGAGATCATACCCACATACAAGTGCACCTTGATGTGGTATACACAAGAAATAAATTGAAAATAAACATGAATGTTTTTTTTGAAAAGTTTTTGAAAAACATAATAAACAAAAATAGAAATGATCACTGGGAGGGCTCCCTCCAATTTGTAAAAATTATTGGAGAGCACCAGTGATCATTATGCATGAAAAATTTATTAATAATAAAATTTAAAAGTTAAATTCAAACATATAACATTGAATGATAAAAAATTTCTATAATTAAAAATAAAACCTACCAAAATCCTTAAATCTAGCTTTGAATGAGTGTAATCGTGGTGTCCTTGTAGTGATCCAGTTAATAGTTTTAGAAGACTATCTATATAACAAAAACAAAGCCAGGATTCAACTAGAAACAGGGAAACTTTGGTAACAAATATTGTGGGGTAATTATTTATAGAGCAGACAGCCCATATATTACCTGCAAAACTTTCCAATTTTAAATTTAGAAGGTTCCCCTGTGAACACTTCTACCAAAAATAAATACATTCCAATACAAGTCTTCACCATAACTTTTCAACATTCAAATTCAATGATTGTTAATTTAAATTATATTTTTTAGTTTATACTCTTTTTCAAAGTAAATCTTCTTTAAGCAATAGTAAAGTAGTTTTTCCTCATTTTGGAGGAAATCTTCATAAAGAATGGTTGGTAGTTTAACCTCATTTCAGAGTTAGACCTCGGAACGCCTAGTGCCTCTAAGATAAGACTGCTTGACTTGGTCATCAGCTACTCTCATTTTCAATACTCCTCCATCCAACTCTTCTAACACATATGAACCACCATATACTTGATTTCTGACTCTGTATGGTCTGTTCCACTTATCAACAAACATTCTCCCCCACTGACTCTCCAAACTCCTATTATACACCAAGACCATATGTCCAGTTTTCAAAGGTGTCCTTAAATTATGTGCCAACCTCTTATCCCAATATCTGACTGACTAATTTCCAATATTCATCATTCTAGAATATGCATTTTCTAGATTTTCTTCTTTCTTCTCCAACTGAACAATTATTGCACATAGTAGCTCTTCAGTAGTTTTGACCGTGTCCCAATCTACTCTAAGATATTTTTCAGCCTCTATATAAACTGGTAAAACTGCTTTCTGACCAAAAACTAGTTTGCATGGTTAATATCCAGTTTTCTTTTTGGCAGTTATTCTGTCAGCAAATAGAACTAATGGTAAATACTGCCTCCACTTTTCAGAACTTGCTCCACTGATTTTAACTAAAGCATCTTTTACAACTTTATGCCATATTTATACTATCCCTTCAGCTTCAGGATAATATGGGGTTTCTACCCTATCTTTTGATCCAACTTTTAATATAGCCTCTCTAAACTCAGCCCCAAATTCAGGACCTCCATCAACTGTTACCAATTTTGTCACTCCATACCTATATACCAAATTTTTCATCAAAAAATCTTCCACATTACTGGAATTCAAATTAGAAAGAAGTGTCACCTCTAGCCAGGTAGATAAATCATCTCTGGTTACAATTAAATATATATATCTCCCCTCTTATATATGAACAGCATCCAAACTAACCCTTCCAAAAAGATTTTTTTCACCAGTTGCATGTCCAGGCTCCTTTGGCCTTAAATAACTTCTTCTTTGACATGCTTCACATGAATGAACCCATTTTTTTACAAGCCAGCTTCACACCAGACTAAAAAAATCTATCAGCTATTTGTCTATAAGTTTCACCAACTTCTCTATGCCCAATATCTTCATGCAGTGATTTCATAACCAATTCTTGCCCTTTCTTTTGATTAATGAAAAGTTGAGGATTTGAATACCTCCTCCTCATTAATTTTTGTACAGAATGATAAAATTCCAGTGGCTTCCATTTTATAGCCACCAACTCATCATCACGTTTATCTGGCCTTGTAAAATTAATAAGTATTTTACCATTTTATTGTAAAAACCTGTCTGTCCCCAGAAATCATGTTGAAAATCCATTAATATAATATCAATGGGAACTTTCCTATCTCTTAAATCACCTGCACATTAATGAGCCAGAAATTTTAATCCTTGACTTTGCCTATTTATAATAATAGATTTTGAACTTTCTACTTTTGAACCTTCCAAACTTTTTACAATCAAATTTTCTTCTTTTATACCCTTTTCAGCATCAACATCCTCATCTTTGTCTAACCTCCTTTTTACCAAATTTTCACACACAACCAACCTCTCTTTGACCAAATTTACTAATAATACAACATATACACCATTCACAAGCTTTCTACTATCCCAAACAGTATCACCATTCTCATTCATATACACAACATCTCAGACCTCTTTTTTACTGAATTTATTTACACCATCTTCAAACTCCTAAAGCACATAATTTACCATATTTTTATTAATTTACTGTTTTTCCTCATGGTGGAGATTTTTGTTATCTACACTTATTAATCCTGCAAGTTTAACCTCATGGGTAAGGTTAACATAGCTATCTAAACATACTAAACCTGCCAGCTTAAACTCATGGGGGAGGTAGTTGTCATATTCAGAAGAGCTGTCCAAATCATTTTCAACAAAATATTTTCTATGTCTAACCTCTCTCTCTGGAGGAGTAAAAAATAAGAGAGTTTTAAGAATCTTCAAAAATATTTTTTCTTGATTTTTAATTATCTAGAGGTTTTTAGTAGATTTCAATTTTGATGGTGCAGTTTAGACTCTTGCTAGATGTCAGAAAGAGAGTTTTTATATAATTTTTCTTCTTCATTTTTATTGGATTATTCTTAGAATTTTCAACTTTATTTCCATTTTTTGAAATGCTGTTTATCCTCTTGCCAGAGGAAGACAGAAATAAAAAACATAGAAGGAAAAAGAATCCAGAAAAAATCATAGAAGAGACAATAAAAAAAATTCAGACAGTTTTAGGTAGTTTATCCTCATTTTGGAGAAATTATTTTCTTGATACCCCTTGGTAGAAAACCATAAATTTACCCAAAAGGCATTTTCACTTATTCATAAATCTTCATTAACAAACCACCAGAATTAGTCCTACCAATGGACATAAAAAATAACACACCTTTTTCCAAATTTTATGTGATTCCCAGTCATTCACCCCATTAATAAATGCCTCTGAACCCTCCATTAGTGCATGAAAAAAAGCATTAAGCTTCACAATCTCTTCCTAAGATTGAAAAAAATCTTCCATACATACACCAAATGTATCATGATAGTCCACATCTTCATTGTAGACAGTCTCTGCTTCTGAAGAAAAAACCTGAGGGAAATAATCCTCTGAATCTTACCCAACATCAACCCACAAAAAATTCAAAATATCTTCATCAGTGACAGAAATATGTTCATTATCTACAGAGACTGCTAATTTTCCAACAAATTCATCTTTCAAAACTGTATCTTCAGGTTGACCAAAATGTTTGGGTATTACTGAGTCCCAAATTTCCACACAAACTACCTCTTCTACCTATTGGGTTACCAAAATGTCTTCTCCAGACTCAAAATCAACTGAATTAAGAGTATCCAGATGTTCTAAAATAACCTTCTTTAGCACATCCATACCAGGAATCCTATTTTTTCCATATGGGAGATACTTGATCAAATTTGCATTAAAAAGCACCATCAAAACATCTTTCTTAACCTCCTTCCCCTAAGCATCCCAAAAAACATACTTTGATTCATTTTCATGATGAAAAATTTCATACTCCAACAAATAATTCAAAACCACCTGGAATTCAACCATAAACTGATGATACTTACCCAGAGATGTTACACCACCTTTTTATTCACATTTCCTAGCTATATCCTTGAGACCCACTATTGAATAAACCTTTGGAAACCTTTTTTCCATTTCCATATTCAGCTTCTCCCAATCTTGATCTTTATAGCCATCCATAGATATAACCTCTTTTTCCACCTCTCTGTCACCAATAAAGAGCCTAATATGCTTCACCATATCCGATGGTAAAGCACCTTCAATACCAGCAGAAGCTTCATATCTATATAAAAATTCTTCTAAATTATCACCAGAAAACTTTGGCCCATCCCAAGATACAATACTTACTGATGCCCTAACAGGTACACCAGCAGCCAAAACACCAGATCCAATAGCAAATGACATTCCAAAAACATAAGATTAAACCATTTAAAAATAATATAAGCCTTTGTTAGATAAGCCTCTTGCAGGCTAAGCAAGTCCAATCACTAAGTAAGATAGATTAAAGATAGAAAATTTGAATTTCATGTTAGGTGCCACCAATGTAGAAAGACTCTTACAGTTGCCTTGCTGTGAGTAGAATGCAAGGTAGTTGTATAAACTGAAGAATACTCTGTCCCTTTAAGTAAATAAAGAGTTCAAAATTAACTTAGCTATAATCTCTACTTGATATAGAAGGTCCAATAAACTATTTTCTATTAAAAGTGTTGAGATGTAGAATCAGTGTTCTTTATAATGAAGTAAAGAAATACAGAAGTGAAGCTGTATTCAGGAAAGTTATTTAACTGATTGAATAATATTTTTTATAAAGCTTTTATTTTTGTCAGATTTAGTTGTTAAATTCAAGTCCCTGATGTTGAGACCTTTACATTGATACCATATAAGTATATATTTTTGAGATTTTGAGTGAAATTTATATTAGGGGGTATCAAACTTGAGGGATCCGCAATTAGGGATCAGTATTTTTTTTCCCAGGATCAGACATTATTAATTGCGGAAGATTCTTATCCACTAGCCCCAGGTCTACTTGATATGGAATTCATGATAATGCATTGTCTCACCTCTTATACCCCAATTTCCATTCCTAATTCCTGATCCCAAACTCATCAAATGCATGGTAGATTTGTAAGAAATTCACATGACTTATAATTGCTGATGCCATCCTTAAGTCTCTCCTCACTCTATGCTACTTAATTTTGGTTACCAAAACTTAAATTTTTTTTCTATCTACACACCCCAACTTCACATTTGGTGGTGAATTCCCACTTCCCTCATCACATAAGCCTTACACCAACAACTATGAAACACCTTGCTGCTAGGAAGCTACTTCACTCAACTATAAATGCTATTGCTTTACTTTTAATTCTTTACTATAAATCTGACTCTGATTTGGAAGATTATTTAACTTTTATGTGTTTTCTTTCCAAAAAGTGTTACATCAACCCAAGGGGGCCAAATCTTCTTCATGATCCCAGATATGATCTCCACTCCATTCTCACAGTTCCTCAATTAAACTTCACCCAACTATTTTGAACTTCTTCTGATTCTTTCTTTAAAATTTATCAACTTATCTCTGAACACCCTATCTTTCATAACAATTCTCAAAATAAACAGTGTGATCCTCCTATTGAACTTTCTTTCACACTATGTCACTTTGGCTCAAATGGAAATGGTGCTTCTGTAAGACTTTTGGATAATCTCTTTACCATAGGAGATGGGACAGTGATATTATACACCAAGCGCTTTATGATTGCCATCCTTCTCCTCAAGTCTCAAACACTTGCTTGGCCAACTCCACAACAGCGACTTTAATCCTCTCAAGTAATGCAAGCTGAAGGTTTCCCTGTCTGTATAGTATTTGTTGATGACAAGACTATACCTTTGACTCAAAAGCCTGCTCATTATGGCAACCATTATTTTTATTTAAAAAAAAGGTTTCTTAAAGATGCTCTCCAATTTCACATCTTTCATAAACTGACTTTTTATCTTTTTTCTAGATACTCTATTGCCATTCAACTTGTACGTGATGTCAATAAAAATTTTATTTCTTTTCACAGTGGCTGCCCTGAATCATGTCATGACTCTTTTGTCTTCGAAAGAATGAGGATTTCTCATACTCCCAACTCATACTTTGATGAATCTCAGTACCTCCTTGCAGATTCAGCATATGCAAGTGGAAAGTAAATCATACCTGCTTCCAGTGGTCCAAATTCAGAAAATGACCCCAAAACAACTGCTAATTATCACCTCTCACAATCTAGAGCAAGTATTGGACATTCTATCAGGATTTTAAAGGGAAGATTTTCTAGTCTCCTGGAGCTCAGAATCCAATTTCAAAAAAACTGGATATCAAAACAGCAAATCATTTCACCAAAACTTGCATTATACTCCATAATATTCTAGCTTATTTGATAAATGAGTGGAATGATCTTTATGAAGAAGATGATCCTGAACCTGCACCACCTCTCCCTGCCCTTGATTCCCAAAAGATTCTTTCCACTGGTATATGCTCTGTCATTATACCTATTACTCTTCAACATTTCTATTCACCACCCTTTTAATTTTTTGTTCTCATGCTCTTCAAATGTCTACTTTGTATACTTTATTCACTTGGATTTGTATTTTTTTTTGTTGCATATTCATTTTTTTTTGAATTTATGGTGAATATCTCTTTTTTGGATGGCTCATTGGTTTTCTTCCCCAGATCAACATGAAATCACATATTTTTTCAGTGTTTCTTTTTTTCATTCTTCACTCATATCCTTTTCCTCCTCCCTTTAAACATCCCTCAAATATTTTCAATTCTTCTATTCTATCTTCTCATCTCTCCAGTTTAGTCATTTTTTTCTTATTTTTTATTTTTTTACTTGCTAATAAAGTATTTTTTCTCCTTTTTTTTCTTTTTTTTTGTCCTGTAAGTTCTTTTTTTTTGTTTTTCAAGGCTAGACTAATTTTGTTTTTCTTTATCTTTTTTTTTCTTTTTTTCTCCCTCCATCCTCCCCTTTTTCCCCCTCCTTGTCTGCCTCCATACCCCCCTTTCTTCCCTTCTAGGTGTTCTCAAAGCCCCCCCCACTTACTCCTTTCTTGCTTGCCTCAAAACCCCATCTTTACCCCCTCATGCCCCCCCTTTACCCCCTCAAACCCCCAATTCCTCCACTTCCTCCTTATCAAATTGCTATGGATTTGATAAGTTAATGAAAAATTATGAACAATTGTTAGCAATTTGATAAGTTGCAAGTGGGGGGTAAAGGGAGGGCTTGAGGGGGGAATTTGAGATTTTGGGGGGTTTTGAAGCAGCTTGGGGGAATTTTGAAACAAGAGAAAAAAATACTAATCTCTGATTTTTAATTTTTTTACAGAATTTTTTTTTTATTTCACTTAGTTTCTGGACATTTCCCCCTGTTTCCAAAATAAATCAGGTATTTTTTTTTTGTTTTTTGTCTTTGTTTTTGCAAATAATTATTCTGAAATTTACTGAATTCAATTTTTTTATTTATTTTATTTTTATAAATTGGATTAAAGCACATCACGTGGTACTTCCAATAGCAAGTAAGTAATTAAATATTTATTTATTTATTATTTTTTTTTCGCAATTAAACTTACTGAATTTTTTTTTATTTATTTTGTCTTTTTAGGTTATTTTGATTGTTTTTTCAAGAACTTTAGCTGGTATTTCCAAAACCATTCAGGATTTTATTTTGATTTTTATGTTTTTTCAAATTATTTAACCATTTTTTTTTCTTTTTTTTAATTTTATTTATTGAAATTTTTTACAAGGATATTACCTGGTATTTCAAACATAATTCAGGTTTTTTTTTTAAATTTATATTTTTATTTTTAAATTTTTTACTGATTTTTTTTCAATTTTTTGTTTTTTCTTACCAAAAAAAGGTTTTCTTTTCAATTATTTTACTGATAATTTTTTATTGTTTGGTTTTTTTTATTTTTTAATTTTTATTTTATTGTTTTATTATTTTTTTCTAGGATGTTACTATGGAAAATTTAACTCGCTCATCTTCACTATCATCAATTTCTTATGAATTATCTTTATCCACTCTTTCTTTCTTCTCTTAAAATCATGAAAGCTCCAAGAATATGAATCAAATATATTCAACTTCTTCTTCTTTATCTTTACTTTCTTCTATCTCTTCAATGTCCTTCAATTCTATTCCTTCTGCAAATCAATCTAAGCTTTCATTACCAGAAAAGAAAAAGCAAAAAATCATGGAACCAGCTAAAGAATCAAGCAATTCCAAAACAAAATTTTATTCAAATAGAAAGTTGATTATGAAGAAGATATTTTTTGAGACTTTCTTTGGACATTTGGACAATCTCAAATTTTATAAGACTTCAATATCAAATGTTAAGAAAAAAGATTTTTACAAAAACATCAAAAACCTTACAGAAGGCAGTACATATGTAATGGCTTCAGTTGTCAATAACGGATACAAACCTCAATTAATCTTAGAAGCTCATTCATTTAATGGGAAAAAGGATGAAGTTTTCTGCAAGCTTTCTGATTTAATTTCTACTCTCTATCAAATGGCTTTGTCTCAACAATCCTTATCAAATAAAAATCTGATTTCTGGTGTCATTATAGGTTTTGGTTGGCAACCAGAATATGATCAAGGAGTTTTTTTTGGTGTGTAAATATTTATTTTTATTGTAAGTAATTTTCAATTTTGTCATAAATTCAGGAATTTATTCTTTTTTGAAAAATTTGAAACCAGAGCAAATGGAAGAAGATCTGAAACAATAGAATTCTTTAGGATCATTTAATATTTTCTTGGAAAATTTATTTAAAAAATTATGTATTTAAGCTTTTTAAAAAAACATCAACTTGCTTTAAAATCTGATTTACCAAATTGGTCTGATCCTGAATGGGAAGAAGCAATAAATTCTTATGTTTTTGTTCTAATGTTATCATCACTTATAAAGGACTCTAAAATAATGTTCATATAGATAAACATGATAAGGATTGTCAAAAATTTGGAATTTTCTATAATATTAATCCAGAGACTGGTCTTCCTATTCCATCACCCTCTTCTGATAAGGGAAATGGCCTTTATTTTCCAGATCATAAATGTATTATTAATTTTTAAGTGCCAATGGAATAGTTGAGGCTATATGGAATTCTTCTTGACATTGGCATCAAACAACTAAAGAACCTCCATCTTTAGTTTCTTGTCAAGAATTTACCAATTTTGGCTGTTCATTCCTAATAAATGAAGGTCTTATTAATTGTATTAATAATCAAAAAAAATTAGATAAAAAAATTTCTCTTAGTAGATCTGTCAAGTATGGTAACTAAAATATCATAATTTTTTTCTATCATTAAATATTTTCATCCATTTTTTTTCTTTTTTTTTCTCATTTATTAAATTTTATTTTATTTTTTATCTTTTTTACTTTTTTTTATTTTCCTTTTTATTTTCCTTTTTTATCAATTTTATTTTTCCTTTTATTTATGCATTTGAATTTGAATTTGTCTCTTCAAATTATTTTTTAAAGTTAAATCAAGATAGTTTTCTGCTTTTATATGATGGGGCATCTGGCCTTAGGTCGTTCTACTTGCTATTATATAAAATTTGAAAACTTGATTCAGACTGATGAAAATAATTTTTTGATGAAATTTTCATTTTTCTTTTAAATTTTGATTTGTCTCTTCCAATCATTCTTTAAATTTAAGTTTAGATAATTTTCTAGTTTTATATGATGGTGCATCTGGACTTAGGACATTCTACTGGCTATTATATGAAATTGGAAAACTTGATTCAGACTAATGAAAATAATTTGTTGATGAAATTTTCATTTTTAAATTTTTTTTCCATTTTTTTTCTTAAATTCATTAAATTGCAGGGGGGGTATTGTAAAATTTTCATATCAGACTTTAAAAAAAAATTTACTTGAAAAATTTTACCTATCCCTTAATTCAATTAAAAACAGAGGGGTAATTTCAAATTTTCATATAAGACTTGAAAAAAAAAATTTTGACTTGAAAATTTGGCAATGCCCTTCCCTTAATTCAATAAAATAAAGGGGGCATATTGCCAAATTTTTATATCAGACTTGCAAAAAAAAAGTTGACTTTAAATTTTGGTGATACCCATCCCTGGCTTCAATAAAATGCAGGGAAGAGTATTGCTGAAATCTCATATAATACTTGAAAAATTCTTTATTTGAAAGAATTTTGGTGATACCCACCCCTTAGTTCAATCAAACGCAGGTGTGGTATTGAGAAATTTTCAAATGTGACTTAAAAATTTTAACTAAAAATGAATTTTAAACATTAAAAACTCTTGAAAATTTTATTTAAAAAAGAATTTATAACATTAAAATATGAAAATTTAACTAATGATGGATAAAGTAAAGAAATACACAAAATCAAGATAAAATTTTATGTACAATTAATTATGAACAGTTGAAGTGTGAGTGAAATAAAACAAACTAGTCATCAAAAGATTTTATTAGACTTTAAATTTCCTCATAAGATTTATTGGCTTTAACACATTCTATTAAAAAGATTTTCTTCTTGGAATTTTCTTTGAGATCATGCTTAAATTTCATCTGTTCCACTAAGTTTTTATGCTCAAGTGTTTTCTCCTCTTTCTTTTATTTTTCAATACTAAGTGTTAGCTCTAATTTCTTCTCCTTCAAATCTTGTGCCCTATCATCCTTCTTTAAGGAGAGCTCATACTTTCTCTCCTCTGAGTCTTGTGCCCTATCATCCTTCCATAAAGAGAGTTTGTACCTCCTCTATTCCAAATCATGTACCCTGTCATCCCTTCTTAAAGAGAGCTCATATTTTTGCTTTTCAAACTTTAGAGTCTCTTTAGCAATTTCAACTTGCTCTAGAGTGATGAAAAATATTAAGAAAAAGTAGAAGAAAAGCAGAGTAAAGTATTAAGAGGTATGGTATCACTTGCAAGCATCACGTTTCTCCAAAATATCTTCCATAGAAGAAAAAGGGGTTTGAGATAAAGTATCACTTTTTCTTCTTCTTTTGGTGTGGAAATTTAGACTAATTGAAGACCTTCTCTTTTTTTGGATGTAGTTGGTACATTAATGTCCTCCTCATCCTTGTCACTAGCTTCAGTCTCAGCTTATTGTGGGTCCTGTTTTTGTTTGTCAGCCTTTTTAGAAATAAAAAAAGATAATTAAATTAAAAAAAGTATTGGTAAGATAGAAGAAAAAAACACACCTGAGCTAGATTTGGTTGGTTTATATTGCCATAAGGATCTATGGAAAGGATATCTAGATTTTTTGAATTTAGAATAGGGGAATGTTGAGTTGAGGAAGAGGATGGGAAAAAATTGGTTTTTGACATCATGTTCAGAGATAGGATCTTCTTTATCCAAAATGCTTTCAGGATTAACATTAGCTCACTCTCAAAAAATAACATCCATCTCTTTAAAGTAAGGACATAAAGAATCAAGTTTATTGTCTATGGATTTGATGCCCTTACTGATATCAAGGTGAGTAATACCAAAACCCATAGAAGATGAAAGAGCCTCTATGTTCTTGTATTTGGTTTGATGATGCTTGAAACGTTCAGACATCTGTTTAGGTAAAAGATCTCTCTTTCCCTTGGTCTTATTCCATAATTTTTTGGCCATTAGAAGATAACAATTAACTTTGGATGCGGGCGGCCATCCTACTTTAGTTGCATTTTCAGTACCAAAAAAAGAATCATAGTTAGATTTAGTTTTCAGCCAGTTGATAAGTATGAGATGATCATCTTTCTTTAATTGAACAGTCTTTGATTTATTGGCTGAGTGGGGGATAGAGGGAGAAGTGCGATTTGAAGCACAACTGGGGGAAGGGTGCCTTTGAGAAAATCTATGATGACAAGGCATTTTAAGATAATTAAAGATGAAGAGGAGGATAAACAAGCAGATGAGATAGAAAGGGGCTCTAAATGGAGAGACTAGACAGGATGGTATAAGAATGGGAGTTTGGAGCAAGGTATAAGGAATATACTGAAAGTAGTCCAAGGTTTGGGCATATACAGAACAAAGTACAAGAAGTGGTTATGACATAAAGTTGTGCAATGGGATGAGGTTAGGAGTGCGCAGAATGGTAAAGAGGCTGAAATATGCAGAAAGTTCTCCAAGATGTGGTTATGAAAAGTTGAGTAGAAAAATGTCCAATAAGAGGTCAACTTTGATACATAAAATGTCTAATAACCCAATCCTTAGAAAAAATGATTGTGGAAAATAATTGGGGTATAAAAATTTTTATCTGCAATTAATTTAATTGCGGATTGGTCAACCTTGATAAACCCTATTTTTTTATGTAAAATTGTTATATATAAGGTTATTACAGTTTTTATAATATGTTATGTAAAATAATAATGGTGGTTGTTAATAATTAAGATTTTGATGATATCTCTATTATGTTAAGATAGAAGATGTTATATACCCTTCTAATTTTGAGTCTAAAGGCTTTATATGCATAGTATATCACATTATTCCTTTTCCCCAGCCAGAGCATCCTGGATCTTGTCTGGAGATCACCAGAGTTTGTGTGGATCCTGTATGAATTTCCAAACAAAATTAGAACTTTAAAACTCAAATAAAAAATATAGAAAGATTATTGATGATAAAACTACTTCTCCTTTAAAATCCCAACTAGCTTTCTTAGTTTTTGAAGCCCTATTCATCTAATTAAAAATTATCAAAGTTAAGTAAATCATGAAAAATCAAAAATAATCAAAAAGACTTTATAAAATTATTAAAATTAGAAGAAAAATTGTAAAAAATTCCCAAAAATTCCCAAAGGCTCTTGAGACTCCTGAATAAAATTTCCATACACTTATAGACATACAATTGCATTTTCTGATTTTTAATTAAATTTTTAATCTTGACTTGTAAAATTAACCCTTTTAATTTTTCATTCCTTTAAATATAAGCCATTATAAAATTAGATTGGCTTTTCCAACCTATATAATTAACTCCAATAAAGCTTTTTTAATAAACCTTAGTACCATACTAATCTTTAGGCTTCCACAGTGTGTATATAAGGTATTATAATGGCATATAATGTGTTTAATGATTGATTTCACTTATGTATACTTTTCTTTATTATTCCCATGTGTACTAAATGTGTTTAAAATATTTTATAAGAAGTTTATACTCAGTCCTGAGAATATCCAGGCTGAAAGAATTGGTAAGTGAACATTATCCTTTTAATATAGTGTTGTAATGAGATCAGATAGTTGATTAAAAAATTCATCTTTTAAACTATCATAAAAATAATTTTCATAAATAAATTTTGGCTTAAAAGAACTACTAAATTCTTTTCTAATTTCATTGCCTCCTAAATCTGTTAGATATCTTTTATCTTCTGGTAACTTCTTTGGATAATTACTTTTTGTCCACTTTAGTTTTATAGCACTTGATGTTTAATATATGGCCAAATAAACTATCCAAGTTACTTTTTATTTTTAAATATATTTTTTTATTTCAAATATCAATATTTTTTTATTGTTCATTTAAATGAAAATTGTTTTGGTATAGAGATTGAATAAGATGATAAGGAAGATAAAGATGATAAAGATAAAGATATAGAAGTAAGAGTTTAACCAGAAGAAACAGCCAATATTTTTTTAAATAAAGAATTTTCACATGTCAGAAGGGGGAATCTTGAAGAAAAAAACATGAAGGAAGGGTTATGAGATTCATTATGAAATAAACAAAACTGAAATTGGGAAAAAAAGGCTCAACTTTAGAGTTCAATATCTCAGAAGCCACTATAGTAAATTCAAAACTTTTTTCAAGAAATGAATGATTTTTTTATAGAATATTCAGTTAAAAGGAGATCAGATTTGAGTAAAGCTAACCTTATGTCACCAGATGGCCTATGCACAAGGTTAAGGGTGTTCCTGAGTAAGTGAGATTTGAAAAGTAATTGAGGACTACTTCAAGGAAGTGATTCACTATGCAATATAGGGGGTTAACTTGCTAGAAATTCCTCTACCTGAACTGAGATGGAGCTCAGATGGAACTCAGACTGAACTCATACTGAACCCAAACTGAACTCTACTTGAACACCCATCTAAAACTTTTCTGTTGAGTGGTGTTCATTCCTGATTGTGTGGTTTCTTTATCAATAGCTCAATGTGTGTTCAATCTGTGGTGAGTTTGGGTCCAAGTTTGGGGACTTGCTAGCAAGTCCACCCCCCATATTGTATGGTGATTCAAAGATATTTTCAAAAGAAATTAATACTCCTTTAAGATAGTTTCAAGGTGTATATGAATTAAATTTTAAGTTGACACTAATTACTCAGGCTTATCTCATGAAGGGTTGGAACTGAACAATCAAAGAAAGATTTAGGAATTTAAGATTGAACAAAATTGATTTTTAAGAAAAGTAAGAAACAATAATAGTCTTATATAATTTGAACTACTATCACAACAATATGATATTTTAATTCTAAGGAATTTCAAACCAATCCACCCAATTATATAGATAACTCCACCTTGCATTGACCTCTTTAATAAACCATCATTACTTTATCACTGACCTCCAATTTAACCCACAGATTTTTAACCATACTTCTATTCCTACTCAAAGACACTTAATTACCCTCAGATACACAATAACCCATATTTAGAATATAAAATTGACCATATCACTAATACATGGTGCATTTACTTAAGACTGAAAAGTATAAGCACATGATTGACTAATTTAGATTTTAAGGCTTAAATAGCATGGCCAAATCAAGGCACATAAAGGGAAATGCAGTTTCTATGTAGATGTTGCTTTTGCACTTTGCATATGGATTTATTTACTGGATTATTGAATAAAAATTTTGACTTTTACTTTGAGTGTCATGTGTCACATGAAACCATAATTTGGACTCTGGTTTTCAAAATTTTACCAAAACTTGAAAAGTGATAATGAAAATGAAAACAACAGGAAACTAAAAGACTAGATAATCATCATATAAGAGCTTTAGAAGCATGATTCTCTTATTAGGGGGTGTCAGTTCTGGAAAATCTACACTTAAAAATCCACACTTAAATTTTACCAAATCCACACTTATTTAAGTGTGGATTTCCAAAACACACTCTCCCCAACACTTGTGGATTTCAAAATGAACTAAGTCACTTATTTCACTAAAATCCACAATTTCTCAACCAAAAGTGCTAATGTCACCATAGAATCTTATTTCACTTATTTTTCAGCATCATCCCATTCATAAGCAGCACTCTGCAGCATAACACTTTATAACTCAAAACATTGTACATAAGCTAATTTTTTATAACGTATGAGAGCCATGATAAGCTATATCAAGCAATAAAATTTACAGCTTTGATCTCCTCTTGAATTCTGATTGAGATTCTGATTCTGATCTTTAAGAAGATTTTCTTTTTTAATAGAAAGTGGCCTAGAATCATTACCTTCTTCCAAGAAATGCTCAAGTACTTCATACCCCCAAGTACACCATCAAAACACTTCTTAAACTATATTTACCCAGTTTTTGACAATTTTCAGGACTTCTCAGGAATTTTTCCTACAAATGGTAAATCCTATTGGCATATTAACTTTGATCTCAAATTTTCTGTTATGGACTCTTTTTTTTAAGTCTCCTTGTTTTCCCTCATCAAATTAACATGGAATTTCAAATTTTCTACAATTGCATAACTTTTCAGTCATTCTTTATATCTTTTGTCAAGGTACGCATTTGGTCTAGAAGATTTGGTATGAAGTTTCTATGAGGATTTTAAGGATTTTAAATGAACTCTCAAAAATTGGTACATATTTCTTAATCTAAGTGATTTGTTACTCAAATATAAGAGGTAGGGTTTAAATATTGTTATAAGTTATTGATTAGAATTACGCTCTTGTAACTACTAATGTGATAAAATATAAAAATAAGTATTGTGTTGTAAATAGTAATAATAAAGTAAGTTGATAAAAGAATGGTTTGAAAAGCACAAAATCAGAGGCCTTTTATAGGCAAAATATGAGGAAATAAAATGTAAGGAATTTACACCGTCTACTGTGAGTGTGAGAGAAAAGAATGACAAGAAAAAGGAGTACATAAATGACATAAGAAATTAATAAATTAGTACGTCAACAAGGGCATCAAATTTATTAGCAACAAAGTTTGAATTCCTTGGACTGTCACAATTATTACAGAATAAATAATTAATTACATCACTTTCACGGGATTACAGATCTCTCACTGAGGTAATATAATTGTTTTAAAGTTTTTATATTATAAATTTATTATTAATTTTACTCCCTTTGACATATACTTTTGAGCACAGTGTTAGGGAGTAAAATTGTAAGGGACATTTTATTTATATTATTTATTTATACTACTTATTGTACTTAACTTTAGTTAATTGTAAGTACTACTTACGTAAATAAATAAATAATTATTATTAAGAAGAAAGGCGTGGCTTCAACTCAGTAAAATAATTAATTATTTTACCGGGTAAGTCTAGTAGCCTGGCTGACACCCCCTCACTCTAAAAAAAAACAATAAAAAAAATGCTATGATTTTTTCTTTTTATACTTTTTTAGTAGAGTAGGAAGATTAGATATCTCCTTCCCAGGTATCCAAGAATCATATCCAGATGATTTATTCTTGAATCTCAATAAGTATTCTGTACCTTTTTCAGCAGTGACTATTCTGTCATTTAGAATTTTTTCAATTTCTGCTGTTTCAGTTATTTCATTTGGGGTTTTCTTTGGTCTAACCCTCCTTTTTGGAAATAAATCACTATTGGATGTGTAAGGTTTCAAAAGAGATATTGGAAAAACAGGATGTTTTCTGTCATATGGAGAATACAGAATAACTTCAACTGCATTATCTCCAATCATTCTTCTGACAACAAATGGACCAACAAATGGATCTTTCAATTTGTTATTACCTTGTAAGTTGAAGTGGACTGTAGAAATAAACACTTCATCACCCTTTTTAAAAGTGTATTCTTTATGGGATTTGTCCCATCTTTTCTTCTCATATTCAAATGATTTTTCAATACATTTTTGAGCATGATTTCTACATAGTTGTTGCATTTGAAGAAAAGATTTTACACCAGGATGTATATCCAATTTAGGTATTTTGTTATTGAGAATTTGGGCAGGAGTATTGGGAACATATCCAAGCCAGAGCTCAAAAGGCTCTCTTTGAGTAACAGAATGAACAGTGCTATTATAAGCAAATTCTAACCCAGGAAGTAAGGTAACCCAATCATGAGTGAATCTGTCATTATCTTTATACTCAAGGCCAAAGGCACAATATCTTCTTATCATGTCCTCTAAAGTCTGAATCATTCTTTCATCTAAACCATCAGTCTGAGGGTGATGGGCAGTAGAGAGTTTCAGATCACAACCACAAACATCCATCAGAGACATCCAAAATTCAGAAGTAAATTTAGGGTCTCTGTCAGATATTATGGCTTTAGGAAAACCAGCAGTATTAAACATATGAGACCACCATAAGAAAGCTAATTCTTTAGTGGAAACATCCTTGTGGGTAGGGATAAATTTACACATTTTTGTGAATCTGTCCACAATAACCCAAAAAGAGTTATAACTGTCTTTACCAGCAATAGGTAATCCTGTTACAAAATCCATGTTTATTATTTGCCATGGAGCATCAGGAGGTTCAATATGTTGCATTAATCCTGCTCTTTTACCAGTTAATCTTTTTGATTTTTGGCAAGAATCACAAGATTCAACATATAATTTTGTGTCTTCAGACATATTAGCCCACCAAGCAGTGTTCTTAATTCTGATCATTGTTTTGTCAAGATCAAAATGTCCAGCTAATATGTCATCATGACAAATTTTCAAGATGATTTCTTTCATAGAAGGAGGAATAACAATAACATTACTCAACTTTCTTCTATAATATAGATATCCTTCATCAATTGAAAATTTACCTTTTTCCAAAGCTTTTTGGTACTTTGGTGGAAGGGTTTTAATTAATGCTTGTATTGAAGCATTCTTTGGATCATTTAATATGGTGCATAACTTTTTCAAGTCAGTGTCCTTATCATATGATTCCAGAATAAGATGTAATAGCTCTTCCTCCATATCAACCACATATATCCCATGTATATGAATAATTTTGTCCTCAGGATCATACGCAAGATTAGAGTCATTATTTGGCAAAGGTAACCTAGATAACATATCCACATTTGAGTGAACAATACCAGCCCTATGAATAATTTTCATTCTCCCTCTGTACTCTTGAACTTCCAGCTGCCATCTGAACATATGTCTGTTAGGTGTTTCCAAGTTTTAAAGGGATTTAACTGCACTGCAGTCAGTGACAAGTTCAAATTTCTGGTCATCTAGGTAATAATGAAGCTTTTCTAGAGCCCATACTACAGCTAAACACTCTAATTGAGTAGCACCATATTTCAATTCACTATTTCTCAAGGTTCTTGAAATATAACAAACTACTACTTCTGAAACTTTATCATTTATCACTTGTTTTTGATGGAGGGCCGCACCAAGACCAATGAAACTGGCATCAGTGTACAAAACAAATGGTTGATTAAAGTCAGGTAAAGCAAGAATTGGTGCTGACATCAAACAGTGTTTCATAGTGTCAAAGGCTCTTTGTCTTTCACTATTCCAGACAAAAGCAGCATCCTTTCTAGTTAATTGGGTAAGGGGTAAAGCTATGAATTGTTAATTTTTAATATACTGTCTATAGTATCCACACATTCCCAAAAAACTTTGGAGCTCTCTCACTGTTGTAGGAGCCTTCACCTGTTGTATGGCTGCCACTTTGTTCTGGTCAACACATATCTGTAAGCCTGAAACAACATGACCAAGAACTTTTAAAGAATGGAAACCAAATTTACATTTCTTCAAAGCAAGTGTCATATTTATTTCATCCATTTTCTGGAATACTTTACACAGGTGTTTAAGATTGTCCTCAAATTTTTTTGAGAATATAATGATATCATCAATATAAACCATCAGCCATCCTTCAATTATCTCTTGATGGAATGTGTTATCCATTACTTTTTGGAAAACTGAAGGGGCATTTTTAGGGCCAAATGGCATCCTAATATACTTATAAATACCCATATGAGTGGCAATCATCAGAAAGTTCTGAGAATTTTTCTCATCATGTACCTGGTGATATCCTTTATTACCATCCAAACAGCTGATATATTTAGCATCCTGTAAAGTAGCATGTATAGAGCTGATTCTAGGTAAAGGGTAGATATCATCAACAGTATAAGTGTTTAGTGCTCAATAATCACCACATAACCTGGCTTTATCTTTCTCATAAGAAATTAGGACAGGTGAGATAACACGATAGTTAGGTGTTTCAACTACCTTTTCAATAATATTCATTTTTATAAGGGTAGAGATATTATCTTCAATATCTTTTCTCTTTGTGGGAGAAGCAGGATAAGGCTTCTTCTTTAAACTAGGTGGTATATCAGTTAATGGGCAAGACAATGAAAGTTTCATTTCCTCTTTAACTAATCCCAGCTCATGTGACCCATGAGCAAAGGCCATAGGAAAAGATTTTATCAAGTTAATGATGGAATCTTTATCCTCACCAGAAAGTTGTTCTCCAAAAGAAGCATTGTCAATTTCAGACATAAGGGCATGCATTTCCTTTGTAGATCTTCCTTTATATTGAACCACAGAATTACATGTGTTCAATTCTGGTTTTAATAATTTTTTAGGGGAGGAAATCTTAAATTTTCTCTTCCCATTCATCCCCATTTTGAAAAATTGGTTTGAAGGATCCAATTTTATGCCATACTTGGTTAAAATATCATTCCCTACAATAAACCAATTGCTCAAGTTATCATTTTTCATGACAACAAAATCACAAATAGCTCTTACAAAACCATGGTTATATTTAAAAAACACTGTGGCTTTGTATTTCCCAATGGGGGACAAAACAGAGCCATACCCTCTCCAATTTTCAGAAATGATAGGCATCAGTTTAGATTTATAGTCTTGATCTACTGAACAAGTGCTCTTTCAGATACTACACTTCCTCCAGCTCCAGAATCCAGAACAACTTCAATGCTGGTTCCATCGATCAAGACTGGTGCCTTAAGAGGGGCAATAATAATTGAGCTATCCTCAATGTTCTTTATGATCTCAGCATCTTCAACTGTAGATAAATCATTATTATCAATGTCAATAGTATTTAAATAATGGATATCCTCTTCCAGCATCAA
Source organism: Hemileia vastatrix (assembly GCA_030280995.1). Lineage (NCBI taxonomy): Eukaryota > Fungi > Basidiomycota > Pucciniomycetes > Pucciniales > Zaghouaniaceae > Hemileia > Hemileia vastatrix. The sequence goes on along the minus strand of JASXTE010000010.1, from coordinate 13,006,674 downwards.
GATTTCTTGTTGAGATTCATATGAAATATTGCTGGCACAATCACTTGATGTATCATCCAGTACCACTGTGTCATCAGCATGCTCCTCTGTTTTTTCTACAAGATTTATCTTCTTGTCACAAACATGGCCTTTCTGCCAAGGCTTTTTGAACTTGAAGCAAGTGTTTGTTGCATACTTCTTTGGTGCAACAGGGGCAGAAGGTTTACCAACATTTTCCAGAGGTTTCTGTTGGTAAGTGGAGGGTTTCTCCAAAGGGGTCCTAGGAGTGAATCTTCTGGCATCATACTTATGGTTTAGAAGTATCTCATTACAATTATTAATGAAAGAAGAGGGTTCTTTGGAGAACTCAGTCCTAGCCACTATCAAGTCTCTCAGAGACATTGGTAATTTATAGAGGATCCTGTCCTTCCATAAATCAAACTCCATATTTGGGTCCATTGCCCTTAAGATTTTTACAAGTTTCATTAAAAACTCAATAGGTTTATCAGTAGAAGAGCTATATCTAGTTTCCTCATACTGCTTTTGTTGAGCCATTCTGAACTTGGAGCCACCAAATTGTGCTTTAATTAATTTCTTCCAATCCTCCCATGAGTAGTCATTCCCATCCAGGAGAACAGATTCATACCACATCAGGGCAACATTAGTGAACAAAGAAATTAACTTGGACACAATTTCCTTATCTGGGAGTTTGTAAGAATTTTTTAAGTTATAAATTCTGCAAATAAATTGTTGCCAATCAGAGGAAGAATCACCATCAAATGTTGGGTACTGGTCAAGTTTTGGCCAATTCTTTTGATTTTAAGGAGTCTTCTTAGTACTAGCTTGTTTCTGAGTAAGAAGCAGCTGTAATTTCTCTAATTGGGCTGAAATCTCATTGTTTAATCCTTCTGTTGCAGATCCTGGTGCATCATCAGTTTTTGATGGAAACTCAGTGTTATCAACAGGTATTTCTGGAGCTATTTTTACTTTAGATGAACTAGCCACAGGTACTATTTGAGCATCCTGAACTATATGTTCCTTCACAGAAATGTCAGAATATTTTTGGTCATTTAACAATGAGTTCAATTTTTCTTCAATGGTTGTTAGTCTTGTTTTCATTCTTGGAAGACTAGATAAACTCTCATTGTTAGTTGCAAAAGATAATTGATTTTTATTTTGAAAAGATGACAAATGGTCATTCAATCTTTTCAGATTTATCTTATCTATCTCTACCTCCTGGCAACAGGCAGATACAGTATCTTTTAGTTTAGACAAATCATTTTTTATATTTTGCCATAAAGCAACTTTCTTTTCATGGGTTGCTTTGTAATGAGACAATTCATCAGAGACTCTCTGTGATTCACTTCTTAATGCTTGATAACCCTGATCAGTTAAAAAACTATTATATCTCTGAGTCAATTGCATATTGTTCATTATATTATTTTGCTTGGCAATAATATCTCTCAAGTGCTCATCATTAATTCTTGCTACATCTGGAGTGTTTCTCAATAAGGAAACTGAGTAACTTTCCAGACTCTCATAGAACTCAGGGTCAATAGTTTCATCAATCACAGCCATATCAGGATTAATCATTGAGGTAGCAATTAAAAGTAAAGGATTTGATACATGAGTGATTTGTCTACTACTCCCAGCCTCTATAGGTCTCAAAGTTTCATCCTCCCTTCCAGATTTACCTGAAGGAACAGAGTCAGCCACAAGAAAAGGCACTTGAGAATCAATAGAGGGACGTACCAGGGTTTGCTGGGTATCACCATATTGGGCTTTCTTCTTCTTTTGCCTCCTTGATAAGGGTGGGGAGGAGTGGGGTTGACCTGGTTGGGCCTTGATGGGCCTGCCTGAGGTAACTGATGCTGGTTTTGAGCCAGGTAGTCCCACTGAGTGTTTAGCCAGTCCCACTGCCACTTGGACACTTCCACCTTCTCTTGGGACTGGGGAGCCAATTGTTGTTGATCCCTGGGAGGAAGAGGTTTCTTCTTCTCTTGGAGAAAAGTATCTGTTCTTCTCACCTTTTCTTCCAAAGCATCTACCCTTACCTTTAGTCTCAAGCTTTCTGTCCTTAACTCCTTTATGTGAGTAGACAGATTCTTTACCTGCTGAGACAATGGCATCTTTTTTATCCTGAAGCCTTTTGGAAGCTCTTCTGGTGGGTTTATCATAGGCTTCTGATCCTGAGTTGTGTCCACTAGGATTTCTACTTCTTCCATCTCTACATCCTGTTTGGGGAAAGGATTTATTAGTTTGAGAAATTCTTCTTGTTGAAGGAGAACTTACTGAAGTAGGCTCATCATAATCAATTAAGTCTAGTTCTTCTTCACGTGCAGAAGAACCACTTTGGTCAGTCATTTTAAGATTTTACTGAAATGAAGAAAAGAGACAATAATATTAATTAGTTTTTTTTTGATTTTTTATAAAAAAAATAAAAATAAATAAATAAAAAAAAATCTTTTTTCAGGATAAAAATCAACTTAAATAAAATTAATTTATTAATAAAAAAATTTAAAACCAGGATTATAATATAATCAACTGTAGAAATAAATTAGAATTTTTATCAATAATTTTTAATTATTTATTTTCAGGATTTAAATCAACTAATTTATTACCAGGACTTATTGTCAACTGAAGTAACCAAATATGAAACTTTATTAATTTAACAAAATTTTATTAAACTGATAACTTAACTACCAGGACTTAATGCCAACTGAAGTAATTAAATATAAATTTTTATTTCAAAATTTTATTAAGCTTGATCACTTAATTACCAGGACTTAATGTCAACTGAAATAATTAAATGTGAGTTTTATTAATTAAAATATTTATTGAATTACCAGGACTCAAAGTCAACTGAAGTAATTAAATATTAATTATATATTAATTAAAAATATTATTTTCAGGACAATTTGTCAACTGGAACAATTAAATTAATCAGGACAAGTGTCAACTGAAAAATTATAATAAATAATATTAAAATATAATTAATTTATTACCTCTGGGACTAAGAACACTTATTGCTCTATTATGGTCTACCAGGAAAAATAAAAAAAAAATATAATAATAAAAATAAAGTCCAATTACCAGACACCTCCCCCTGAAAAATGAGCAAATTAATGCCACTTACAGAGTGCTGAGTAAAAGGAAATACGTAGCAAATGAAGAGTGAAGAGTAACCCACAAATAGTGATAACAATAACTACCACGATATATACGACGTTTAGTCAGTATATGAACTTAATTTTTGGAGCGCGGTTCAATTCCCGTTCGCAGCAAAAAAATTTGTCACGTGACATATGACATTCGTCGTGTTCTTGCTTTCTTGTCCTTTACAGGTACTTCGCACACCGATGGTCCCCTTGATTACGCCTCAAATATCGTTGCGCCGTCAATAATTTGGAAAGCCCTCAATTGTCAAGGTACGCTTTTGGTCTAGAAGATTTGGTATGAAGTTTCTATGAGGATTTTAAGGATTTTAAATGAACTCTCAAAAATTGGTACGTATTTCTTAATCTAAGTGATTTGTTACTCAAATATAAGAGGTAGGGTTTAAATATTGTTATAAGTTATTGATTAGAATTACGCTCTTGTAACTACTAATGTGATAAAATATAAAAATAAGTATTTTGTTGTAAATAGTAATAATAAAGTAATTTGATAAAAGAATGGTTTGAAAAGCACAAAATCAGAGGCCTTTTAAAGGCAAAATATGAGGAAATAAAATGTAAGGAATTTACACCGTCTACTGTGAGTGTGAGAGAAAATAATGACAAGAAAAAGGAGTACTTAAATGACATAAGAAATTAATAAATTAGTACGTCAACAAGGGCATCAAATTTATTAGCAACAAAGTTTGAATTCCTTGGACTGTCACAATTATTACAGAATAAATAATTAATTACATTACTTTCACGGGATTACAGATCTCTCACTGAGGTAATATAATTGTTTTAAAGTTTTTATATTATAAATTTATTATTAATTTTACTCCCTTTGACATATACTTTTGAGCACGGTGTTAGGGAGTAAAATTGTAAGAGACATTTTATTTATATTATTTATTTATACTACTTATTTTAATTAACTTTAGTTAATTGTAAGTACTACTTAATTAAATAAATAAATAATTATTATTAAGAAGAAAGGCGTGGATTCAACTCAGTAAAATAATTAATTATTTTACCAGGTAAGTCTAGTAGCCTGGCTGACATCTTTCATCACTCATATCCATTTCCTATTCTCCTACTTCATCCTTCAAATAATTTGAAGTCAATTGTTTTCTCAACTCATCTCTCCAGGTAAGTCATTTTTTCATTTTTACTAATATATTTGTTGGTTAATTTTTTTTTTTTTTAGGTAAATTTTTTGGTAAGTGTTTAGTTTTTTCATTTTAAATGTAAAATTAACCTTTTTTCTTCTCTCCCTCTTTTCTTTCTTTTCATAGCTCCATAATCCTACTCTTCATCCCTCCTTGGCATGGTCATTATTCCCCTTTTCTCTTACTTCACTTTTTTTTGGTTCCATGTCATTGAAACACATCCATTGCACATTCTTTATGAATTTCACTTTCTCCATATTCGATTTCCCCCAGATCTAACTTCAATCTTTCTCACTCTATATTTCCAACCTTTCAATCAAGGTAATTTTTATCTCCTTTTTTTCATGTCTAGATTATATCTCTCTGTTTCTATGAAAATTTCATATTTAAATATATTTAGGACTTATTTCTGGATAACAGTAGACTTATTCAACTCCTCATAGTGTCATTTTTATTATCATTTTTCAAGTTTTTGTAAGATTTTCAAAATAAGACTTGGAATTATGGTTAGGTTTATTTGAATCTAATTTCCTTTGCCTGCAGATTCTCCTGAAGTCTATCTTTCATTTCTCACAAACAGATTTTAATTTGGCTCAGTTTTTTCTGAGATATTTACCTTTAAAGTTGAGCCTTTTTCTCTCATTGTAGCTTTATTTTCTTTCATGTTTTTATATAAAAAATTAAAGTTAGGCTTATCTAAATCACATTTGACTTAACTTAAGTTTCTTCTGAAGCCTATCTATTATTTCCCAAAAACAGGTTTTAATTAGGCTGAGTGGTTGCTGAGATTTTTACCTCTAAAGTTGAGCCTTTTTTCAAAGTTTCACATAATTTATTTCATGTTTTTATATCTCATAATTAGATAAAAAAGCTTCTGAAACTCTTATCTGATGATTATCTAGGCTTTTATCTCCCTCTTGTTGGAATTTTTATCATCACTTCTCAAGTTTTTGTGCAATTTTGAAAATAAGAGTCAGTATTAGGGTTAGGTTTGTTTGAATCTACTGTCCTTTTAGCTGAAGATACTTCTGAATCCTATCTTCATTTCCAGAAAACTGATTTGAATTTGGTTAAGTTGTTTCTGAGATGTTGACCTTTTAATTTGAGCCTTTTTTCCAATTTTATTTTTATTTATCTCATAATGCATATGATAAAATTTACATCATGCATTTATCCTTCCAGATTCCTCAAACAACCTTTTCTTTACTTATTATTCTACCCATTAATCAAAGTGTGGTTTTTTATTTTTCTTACCATTTTCATGTGTCTAACCCTTCACTCATTTTCACTGCTCTTATAAGATCAGTCATAAGTTATTCCAAAAAATTAACAAGGTAAAAAATGAAGGTAAAATTAATAAATTTATTAAACCTTTAGGTAGATCAAAAAATTATGGGTATTTTTAAAGTGTAAATTCATCAAATATTTTTAATTCTTTCATAAATTTTTAATAAATAAATCTTATATTTCAATTTACTAAACTTAAGTAATGAGCAAACAACCTTGTGTTGCATAAGTGGTAATCATGAAAATATTAACTTGTTTCATGGTGTTTATAGCCTATACCTGTGGAAAGCTCCAAAATTAGTTTCTAGAATTGATCTACATTTTTGCTTGAGGAATTTTCATTACTTTAAAACTAGTAAATTTGATTTATCTTATTTATTAATATATTAATTTCTGTAATTATATTAAATTCTGGTAATTCTCACCCTTTACTTCAATAAAATTCATGGGAGGGTATTGCCAAATTTTCAAATCTGACATGAAAAATTGATGACTTAGAAAAATTTGGTGATACCCACCCCTTGCTTCAATATAATGAAGGGGAGGGTATTTCCGATTTCTATAAATGACACCCATTTTTGAAATAAGTGACTTTTTTCAAAATTTAAGTGCTGATTTGTTTTGAAATATGCACTTAAGTTTAGTGCTGATTTGGTTTGAAATATGCACTTAAGTTTAGTGTGGATTTTCCATAACTGACACCCCCTATTATTTAATATCAAAACATGAAATAAATAAAATTGAAATTGTGAAAAAAAGGCTCAAATTTAAAGGCCAATATCTTAGCAACCACTGAAAGAAATTCAAAACCTTTTGTTAGATATTAAATTTAGGCTTCAAAAATATTTTCAGTTAAAAATACATGAAATTTGAATTAACCTAACCCTAATTCTGACTCTGATTTTGAAATTTCACAAAAACTTGAAAAGCGATAATATAAATGACAAGATGAGGAGTTGAGTAAGTCTACTGTTATCCAGATAAGAGTCTTACATATATTTAAGTGTTAAATTTTCATAAAAAGAAAGAGAGATGTCATATAGGTATGAAAAAAAGGGAAGAAACTTACCTTGATGGAAGGGTAGGAAAAAATAGAGTGAGAAGTAGTGAAGTTGTAATTTGGGTAAAATTGAATATGGAGAGAGTGAAATTCATAAATAATTTCCAATGTATGTGTTTCAATGACATGATACCAAAAAAAAGTGAAGTAGGGGGAAGGGGGGAAAGGGGGATTATCACCATACCAAGGAGAGATGAAGAGTAGGATGATGGAGTGAAAAAAAAGAAAGAAAAGAGGATGAGAGAAAAAAAGGTTAATTTTACCTTGAAAATCAAAAAAGCCACTTACAATAAGGAAGAAAAAACTGGTAAAATGGAAATATATATATTTATATATATATAATTAGCAAACATAAAAGTAAAAATGAAACAATGACTTACCTGGAGAGATGAGCTAAGAGAAAAATTGACTTAAAATCTTTGGAGGGATGGAAGAAGAGAGGAGGAAACAGATATGAATGATTAAGGAAAAAAAGAATCCCCAGAAAATTAAGAAATTGCTGAAAATATGCAATTTCATGTTGAGATGATGAAGGAAAACAAAGAAACTTGAAAAATAGAAATTTTAACAGAAAAATCAAAAGAAAAGTCAATATTCAAAAAAACCCCTATTTAAAGTGAATAAATACAAAAATTTATCATTTGAAGAGTATGAAAAAAAATTAAAAGAGTTGTGTTAAGAAATTCTGGAGTGTTATTGGAATATTTATGGAGAGTATCCCAGTTGAAAGGATATTTTCTAAATCAAGGGGGTAGAGCTGTTTCAGGTTCAAGATCATCTTCTTCATAAAGATCATTCCACTCATTGATCAAATTAGCTAGGATATTATGGAGTATAACACAAATCATGATCCAATGATTTGCTGTTTTTATACCCAATTTTTTTGAAATTGGATTCTGAGCTCCTAGAGACTAGAAAATCTTCCCTTTAAAATCCCAATAGCATGTTCAATTGTTACTCTAGATTGTGAAAGTTCATAATTAAAGGTTTTTTTTGGATCATTTTCTAAAGTTTCACCTTTAAAATTAGGTATAAGTTACTTTCCACTTTCATATTCTGAATCTGCAAGGAGGTACTGGGATTCATTAAAGTATGAGTCTGGAATATAAGAAATCCACACTCTTTGGAGCACAGAAGAGACATGACATGATCCAGGGAAGACACAATGAAAGTCAATAAATGTTTTGTTGACACCTCACACAGGTTGAATGGAAATAGAGTATCTAGAAAAAAGATAAAAAGTTTGTTTATGAAACATGAGATATTGGATGACATCTTGATAAAACCTTTTTCTATGATAAAAATTATTGTTGCCATCATGGGCATTCTTTTGACCCAATGGTATAGTTTTTCCATCAAAAAAGACACCACATCCAGAGAAACCTTCAGGTTACATTACTTGAGTGGAATCAAGTTGCTTTTTTGGAGTTTGTGTTAGGACCTAAGAGGAAATACTACTACAAATGCTAACATGATCCAAAGGACAGGACTGACTATGCTCATTTCAGCAGGGAAATTAACTAAACTTTCTATTTTAGGGCCACCAAAAGTGAGGGTTACAACTCCAGGAGAGAAAGAAGTTAATGTATTACTAAATAAATTTTCTGACGTGGAATTCCCCACAGCACTTGCCTCATAAAACCCCCTCATGCAATATCCTTTCCTTGTGCCTCTTACAATGCATAAAACCTTATATGCTCCTCCTCATCACCTCTCAACCCAGACCCAAAATTTACCCATGGTTTAACCTTCCTGCCTCCCTGCACTCCTTCTCAAACTCCTTTACCCTTCTTTTATCATTACCTAAATTCTCTAATGGTTCCCATGATTTATCTCCTACTCCAAAATCTTTCCAACTCACCATATATTGGATCTTACCCCTGTACACCCACTTACCAATATTTTTTTCCACTTTTAAGTTCTCTTCATTTCCTACATAGACTATTGCCATTGGCTCATCTGGGTTTCCTGGTATTTTATCTTCTTGAAGCCCTATGAGGAATGAAATATTTACCACTAGATACCCTTGTCTCATTGAAATTGGTAAGTTAAACTCATATTCTGATTCAGACATCATGCACTTAACTTTGAATTGGCCCACTTTCCTGTGATCTAATTTGGGGCTTGGGGGTAATGTAGAAAGAAATTGTGAAATTAGCCAAACCTTTTCACCTACCTGTAGCACCAAATATTGAGCCTTTCCTTGATCATGATGGCACTTCATTGACTTTTGGTGTCACCGGAAAGCCTAGGCACCAGGTTGAGGGTGTTCCTGAGTAATTGGTAAGGGTAAAATTACTTGAATACTAATTTAAGGAATGGTTTGAAGATTCTTCAAAGATAATTTATCCGCTTCAAGGCATGTTTGAGGTTAGTAGTAATTTATGGTAGAGTAACACTGAAATTTGAGGGATCTCACAAAGGGTTGGAACTTAATAATCAAAGGGTATTTAGGAGTTTAATAGTTTTAAGAAAATTTATTATTAAGAAAGGTAGGAAACTTTAATAGCTTTATATAGATTTAACTACTATCACAACAATATTATTATTTAATTCTAAGGAATGTAAAACTAAATCCCTCCAATTATATAGACACCTCCTCCTCCCATTGACCCCTTTAATTTTCTGCCTTTATTTTACCACTTACCCTTCACTATAGCCCACAGATCCTTTAAACTTACTCCTATTCCCAATAACAGACCTTTAATAACCTGTAATCACACAATAACCCAACATTATAACTATACTATTTATCCAAGCACTAATACACTACGCATTCACTTAAAGTTTAAAATTATAAGGTGATTATTGACTAATTTAGATAGTTCAGTTTCTGGTGTATTCAAATCAAAAAAACAAAAGAGAAAGTGGTTGTTAGGAAGATGTTGCTTTCTGCGCTTTGATTATGGATTTGTGTATTGATATATGGGTTAAAAGATTTACTTTTGCTTCAAGTGTAATGTGGAATGTGACAGATGCCTGGATTTAAAACACAAGCTCTATTGAGCATGAGAGCTCTTCATTAACCTTATCTCTCTCTTCATTTTCCCTTCTTGAAATCTTCATTAGAGTTTTATAAACAATCATTTATTTTAATATTTTAATATGACCAATAACAGCAATCCTACTCCTAACCCTCCTCACCCTAAAGCTGAAAGTGGAATACCCACACATCAATTTAAAATAGCATGCACATCCTGCATTGCTATGGAACTCTTCTGTGTGGAGAGAACTGTTTCCCAAGGCCCTTGCAAGAAGTGCAATTTTTTGGGATGGCACCAAGTGACATGTGATGCATTGGTAAAGAATCTGACTAATTAAGGTTGATATTCAACAACCAAATTTTGGTCAATTTCAAAAGATTAGGCAATTGCCAAGGATATTTGGGAGGTCCCCATTAAAAACAATTTGGTGGTAGATAGTTCTGGGGATGTACAAGATCAGGAGGAAAGGAAGGAGATTTCCAGCTGGGTATCCAGTTTGAAGCAAGGGAAGAGGAGGATGGCTCCTGATGAAGAGGTTGAAGAGTTGGTCAAGGATTGAACAGATCTGGTTGTGGATGTAGCTCTTACAATTGGATGTTGTTGACTAGTGGTCAAAGATGATGATGCTACAGCACATTTTTGTTTTGCCATGGGGTGCAACAATTATGTAACAGTTGTGAAACGTTTACAAAACAATTTTATTTTTCACTTAAGACCCACCTAAGACCTTTAAGTGCCAAAAATAATTGTTACATAACTGTTGCATAATTGTTGCACAATTTTTGTGCCCCAAGACAAAACAAACATTTATTGTAGTGTGATGATGAGGTGGTGGATGTGGTTGAACCTACCAAACTTATCTTATTTATTGAAGCTGATCTGGAGTGTTAAGTAAGTTTTTTTTAATTTTAACTTTTGTTTTTTCTTTGGTAGCTAATTGATCCTTTATATTTAGGAGGCAGAAATTAATAAAGTACCACCTATAGAACTGGAGGTAGTAGTGGTTGAACCTTGAGTTGATTTTGAATGACCAGTCAAAGCGGAAACCTCAAAGATTTCCCCCACAGAACCCACAACTAATGCTTTTAGTGGAAAGGCAGAATTAGATCAGGTGTGGTTGAAGAATCCAGGGAAGGCACATCAAACCACTTTTGTCACAAAATTATGTAATGAGATTAATGGGCTAGTGCATGCAGCTTCCTTCAATGTAACCAAAGAATTACTGGTTTTTGGAGAGGTAATTACAGTTTGGGAAGAAGTGTTATTTAAAAAAGTAGTAAGTAGATTCAAAGGGTGTTTGAAAAGATGAAAGGATTAATTCAGAGAAAAATAGAAGAGAAAGAAGAAAAATCTGTATAATGATGTGTTTTGAAAAAAACTTAATCTTATTGTTTTATTTTGTGTTGAAATCTTATTTGTATTAAGAAAGAATGAAAAAGAAAGAAAATTAAATATGAGAGAAGAGAATAAAAAGAGATTTAAAATTTTGTTTAAATTTTAATTTTTAGTTTTTTTTAATTTATTTCGTTTTGAAATTTGAAATTTAATTAATTTGAATAAAAAGAAAAGAAAGAAATAAAAAGAGAAAAAATTTCTTTAAAAATAAAAGTTTTAGAGAAAGAGAAAAGATGCATTTTGAAAAAGAAGTTTATAGGATGAAATAAATATATTTTAGATAAGAAAAAGAAGAAATTTTGGATTTTCTGGAAAAAATAATATGGTTTTAAGTTTTATGGTGAAGAAATTGATGATTGAGAGTTGTTTGATTTAGGAGAAAAGAGAAAAAGAAAGAGAAGAAGAAGAGAAATATAAAACAAATTTTGATTTGAAAAAAGATTGAATTGAAGTTTTAACAAATAAAACAATTGATAAAATATGTGTTTTGGGTAGTAAGATTTAGAGAAACAGAAATTTTATTTTATTTTTATTTTAATTTGCATTGATTTTATTTTATTTTATTTATATTTTAATTTAATTTATCTTATTTTAATTTTATTTTAGTTTGATTTTGATTTGTTTGAGTATTTAGAAATTTCAGAAATGAAAAGAAATGAAAAGAAAAATGTATATGAAATTAATAATTGATTTAGGCAAAAAAGAAAAAGAAAAAGAAAAGATAAAAAAATGTTGAAAAGATTTTACGGAAAGATAAATTAAATTTAGGGTTTATGTTTCTTAGGATATTGTATGTGAAAATATTTTATAAGTTCAGGACAGTTTGAAACATTTATGGAAGTTTTCTAAGATTTTTTATTTGAGTCATCAAGGTATCATTCCCATTCCACAAGGTATTGAAGTTTTCCCTTGTGCCTTATTGAGACAAAAATTCAACTTACTTCCAACTCTCTATGATCTTCTAATTTGACTGGTTTCAGAGGGGTTTGGCTCTTTCCTGGATATATTTCTTGAGCCAGTTCCAGATGAGATACATGAAAAACAGGATGAATTGATTGCCATTTTAAAGGTAACTTGAGTTGAAATGCATTTTTAGAAACTTCTGTATCAATTTCAATTAAGCTCAAGCGCTTTTTGAATAATTTCCTTGATGATTGAGTTTTTAGAATATTTTTATAGTCAAGCCATACTTTATTTCCTGCTTTAAAAGGTGGATCGGATTATTGATGTTTGTAGGCCTGTTCCTTATATCTTTAATTCTCTACCTCAAGGTTAGATTGGAGTTTTCCTTGAAGTTGTGAAATTTTTTGAGGATAATTTTTAGCAGGATGATTAATTCCTACATGAATTGGATTGAATCAAGGATTTTGTCCTTAGATTTTTTTGTTGAAGAATATGTTGAGTTGTTATAAGTAAATTTTTCCAATGATAGCCATGTGGTTGAATGGTCTTGTTGGAAGTTGAAATACATTCAAACATATTTTTCAAGGATTTGATTGATTCTTTCAGTTTTCCTGTTGGAGTTAGGATTATAAGCTGTGGAAAGATTCCTCATTATATTTAGTTGTCCACAAAGTTAATTCAAGGAAGTAGAGACAAACAGAGATCCTCTATTTGAAATAATATCAGTGAGTAATCCATGTTTAGAAAATACTAATTCTAGAAATAATTTAGCTAAATCTTCTGCAGTTTTAAAATATAAATTTTAGAAAATCTATCAACTATGACTAATATAGCATCAAATTTATCTGATGGAGGTAATTGAAAAATGAAATCCATTGAAATTGATTACCATTGTTTTCATGGAATCGGAAGTGGTTGAAGAAACCCATACTTCCTATGTCAAGGTACCTTGCTCCTATTGCATTCATTACAGGATTTTATATAGGCCTTAATTTCCCTGGCCATTCCTGGCCAGAAGAAATTCCTTGATATTAACTGGTAGGTTTTATTAACAGAAAACTGACCAGCTAATGGAGAATCATGTCTACTATTAAAAATCCATAACTTTATATCCTTATTGTCAGGTTTGACTACTCTACATTTGAAGACTAACAGGCCTGACTCTATACTGTATCTCTTGGCCCCTTTCTTTGAAGGTATTTTGTCTTTAATCCCCAAGCAATAGTCATCCTTTGATTGAGCTTCTTGAATTTTGGATAGTGAATTTTGAATTGATTTTATTGTCATCAATTTAAGTTGATAAGTTGTTAACATTGATTTGTTAAAAATATATTTCACATTTTCTAGATTCTTGTCAGAAAATGCCTGCTCCTGCTGCAGATAAAGGTTTTCCTGATGTAATAAATTATCTGGTACTACACAATTTTTCCCTGGGAAATAGGTAATAGTAAAACACAATTCAGATAAGAATTCTGCCCCCTTAGCCTGACATATAGTTAGTACATTAGAAAATATGAAATATTTCAAAGAATTATGATCTTTTAGGATTTGAAAAGAACTACTTAGACTGAGAAGAAAAGAACACTATTTTTTAAGACGATGAATAACAGCTAATAACTCTTTATCATGAATTTCATAATTTAATTCTGCTGCAATAAATTTTTGTGATTCATATGCAACAGGATGAAATAATTTTGTTTCAGGGTTGAATTGGGATATTACCCCTCATATAGCATAATTTCTAGCATCTTTCTTGAAAATCTTTGAGGCTGTAGGATCAATGTGTCAAAGAATTGAAGCTGTGGTAAATGAAATTTTCAATGCTTCAAATTCTCTCAATTCTATATCTGTGAAGACAAAGGGAATATCTTCTTTAAGAAGAGAATTTATTTTTGTTATAGTTTTAGAGTAATCTTTTATAATTCTTCTATAAAAATTTTCAAAACCAAAAAATCCCTGTAAGAATTTTAGGTTGGTTGTCTCTGGCCATTCCAAAACTTTTTGAACTTTTTTATTATCCATGACTAAACCCTCAGTGGACAATTTAAACCTCAAAAAGTCAATAGATTTTAGGTGGAATTTACACTTGGTGTGCTTGGCATATAGTCCTTGTTCTTAAGGTTGAGTAAGAGCCATTTTGACATGTTGAATATGTTATTTAAGGTACTTATAGAAAATTAAAATTTCATCTAGGTAGACAACAGCAAACTTTTTGAAAATATCTTGAAAGATATTATTGACAAAAGTTTGAAAAGTTTATGGTGCATAGCACAATCCAAAAGGCATTACTGAATATTCAAAACTAAAAAATCTGGTCTACAATGCAGTGAAAGGTTCATGGACTTCTGCAATACGTAAAAGATTGTAAGTACCTGTGAGGTCAATTTTAGAAAAGGAATCGGAACCATTAAACAAGGTAAGGATTTAGGAAGTAGGAGGAACTGGATATGTATTCTTCTTAGTCACTTTGTTGAGTTTTCTATAATCAACACATAAACTAAGACTTACATCCTTTCTCTTAACAAAAAGAACTGGAGATAAGTTTGGAGATTTACTGGCTTGATTAAAAACCTTTTTCTACATTCTCTGAAATTTAGTCTCAAAGAACTTCATATTTGACCTTTGACAATGAATAGACAGGACTTTCCAATGGTACTGGATCTATTTACTCTATTTGATGATTGTAGGGTCAATGAGGCAGTAGCTTGTTGGACTTATGGATTTAGAAAACATAAATGAAGTCATGATAGGCTTCAGTTAGATTTGATTTAATGGCTTCAATACTGATTTTGTCATCATCCTCATCTTTGAATAAGTCTTTCAAAGGTAGACCTGTATTTAGGGAGCAAAAATTGAGATCCTCTTTGAGTAAAGTATTTTAACTAGAATAGTTTTCCATATGCTCATTTAAAGGGAAATCAGATGCTTGCAATACATCTGGAAGTAAAGTGTCCTCTAGCTGGACTTGGTCAGACAGCTTGTTTAACTCCTTATTGAACTGCATTGATTAATCAGAAATATACTTAGAATGAGGGATGATCAATCTCTTTGACCAATCAATTTTGGGATTCTGATGCTGTAAGAAGTCAAGGCCAAGTATTTTATTGTCCATCCTCAGGGCATCCAAAACTGTTAATTCCCACTTGAAGTAGGTAAAATTTGGAAATTTGAAAAGGCATAAAAAGTTCTTACTAATCCAGTATTTGGGTTTCTCTGAATCAACCAGATAAATTGGAATAAGTTTGATGCCTACATATGTTGGCTTGAGTTTTTTGGAAAAAGATAAACTGATAAATGAAATTGAAGCTCCAGAGTCTATAAGACAACTGAAGGGAATATTCTCCTTGAAAATAATTAGTCTCAAATGGTTAAGGGAAACTCCAGTCCTTGGGACATGGAGTTTCTGTGCACTGGGAGATATAAAATAGTTTTCTTTGCACACAAGTAAACTATTCACTAGTTTTTTTAATTGGGACTGTTACCTTCTCTGTCCTTTGATTTAGCACATTAATCCAACTGGTTTTTACCCCCACAATACACACATAACCCATTATATGCTCTTCTTTTCCTTTCAGTTTCCTCCAATTCTCCTTTTGTATCCAATACCTTATTGATATTGCCTGTGGTCAAGCTTTTAGATTAAGCCTTTTCCTTACCCTTTTGATTGGGTTTTTTTTAGATGAGTTTTGAGTTGGTCAAGGATGATTTGTAGAAACTCCATATTTGAAGTTCAAACTGTGAGATTTATTGGAATGACGCCTTTTTGAATGCCATCTAGTTGGAAGGTCCTATCCATCAGGTCTGTTAATTTTTCCATTTTCTGACCATGAAGATTTAGTTGGTCAAGAATCCTTGAAGGATGTCCTTTTTTGAAATAATACTTTAGGGCGGCATCATTCTAACCTACTCTAGTTTGTAGAGCCCTGAAATTTGAAATATATTCAGAATATTTACCATTTTTTTCATGCTAAGGAAATTTAATTCAATTTCTGTTTTATCAGTTTTATTAGGGTCCTCAAATAACGTAAAAATTTGATCCTCAAGTTTTTCCCAATTTTTGATTAGAAAATTGGTTTCTGTCAAAGAAATCATGAGTAAATATAGCTCAAACCTATGTGATGCCTTTCCAGATAAGAATGATGAGACATAAATTAATTTGGAACAATCTGTATTGAAGGTTCAAGGGTCATTGTGTAACAACAATTTGCAGGTTTTCAAAAAAGGATTCAATCTGTCAGGATGTTCTCTATCAAATTTATCTGGGGATTTCATTGAGGGAGTTTTTAATTTAAAGCTCTCCAAAGTAGAAGGATTAGATATGGATTTAACTAATAATTTTTTGAAATCATCCAATGAAGGAGTTGGACCAGATTCATAGTTTTGGCCCAAAGTTTTGGCAGCCAGGGCAGATGGTGCCTTGCGCATTGTATCCTTGCCTTCATCCTCTGCACTAGAATCTTTGAAATCTTGAGGAATGTCCTCTACAGATTGAATTTAACGTTCCCATTTGCTTAATTTGAGAGGTTCAAGAGAGTGAGTGAGGGAAATAGTTCAAGAAACTGTTGGCCTATCCCTGGCACAAGCTCTAAGAGTAGCTCCCATAGGAGGAGTGCATTGAATGGGTGCCATTTAAAACTTAGCCCCTAAAATATGTAGTAGTACAAAAACAAATGAGTACTACAGAGAATTTAATTATACTGTCACTGGATGGGCTATGCACAAGTTCAAGGATGTTCCTGAGTAAGTGAGAAGGGTAAAAGCAATTGAGGATTACTTTGAAAAAGCAATTCAAAGATATTTCAAAGATAATTTATCTGCTTTGAGGCAAGTTTAAGGTGAATAGTAATGTATGGTAGAGTAACACTAAAATTTGAGGAATCTCACAGAGGGTTAGAACTTAATAATCAAAAGGTATTTAGGAGTTGAATATTTTTAAGAAAATTGATTATCAATGTAGAAAATACTAATAGCATTATATTAATTTAACTACTATCACAACAATATTATAACTTAATTCTAATGAATGTAGAACCAAATCCCTCCAATTATATAGACAACTCATCCTTTCATTGACTCCTTCATTTATCCCTTCTTTAATTTACCATGGACCCTCCACTTTAACCTTACTCATATTCCCAATCACAGACCTTTAATTACCCGCAATCACACAATAACACAACATTAAAACTATACTATTGATCCAAGAACGTATACACCACACATTTGCTTAAAGCTAAAAATTATAAGCAGATGATTGACTAATTTAGATTTAAAATTTAGATAGTGCAGTTGCTAGTGCATTTGGATCAAGACAACAAAGGAAAAAAGTGGTTGTTAGGTAGATGCTTCTTTCTGCACTTTGAGTGTGGATCTGTGTATTGATATATGGATTAAAAGATAGACTTTTGCTTTGATTTTCATGTGGTGTGTGACAGTTGGAAAAGCTTTAGCACTGCTTCTAATTCCTGCCATTGTAGAAAGAAAATTCTATAATACTAAGCTATAGACACAATCTGAGATGGGTTGTTTCTCCTTTTTAAAATTAATTCAAAAATCAGCGCCTGCCACTCAAATTTATAAATATAGTGATAAAACATATTGTAGGTGTGGTATTTTTTTAAAAAAAAGAAAGTAGAAAGAATTTATATAAGAGACTTTTTAAAGAAAAAAGTAATATATTTTAAATATAAGTAATCACCACACAATATTTGGGGGGACTTGCTAGAAAGTCCTCAAGTTGAAGTCAGATTTAACTCAGATGAAACTCAGACTTAACTCGGATGGAACTTATAACAATATGATACTGAACTCTACTTTGAGCTCATCTTGAGCTCTTAACCGAGGATGAATTGTAATGTTCTGAAAAAATAGCAATACTTTAATGAAAAATTAATAGAAAGGTTAACAAAGGGATCTTAAGTACCTGATTGATTCTCTGTATTTTTTTATAAAACACAATTTAATGTTCATTTTGAATTGAAATTGATCAGTAAAAAGGCTTAAAATTATATTTTTTTTTCTAAAAGTATCACTTTTAACCTGTCTAATCATTTTAATAATTTTTTTTGGAAAAAATATAAAAGAAAATAAGTGGCTCTTTCTATTGAATACTCCATTTAACCCAGAATTTGAAGCTTTACTTTTTAGATTTAAACCATATCACATAACTATTTTGATGTGTTTTTCTAATTTTTGATTATGTGAGATAATTAGTTTCAATTGAGCTGATTGATCTAAAAAAGATATTGGACTTTCAATATTAGCTTTTATATCCTAGAATACAGTCAAAACACACATAAAAAAACAAATAAAAGATAGACATGCATTTTCCTAATTTATTACTCAATGAAGTACTCTCAGAGATATTTTATACTAAGCACTAATAATTGATAAGTTATTTGATAATATGTCTTAAAAGAAGTATAATTCTAATAATAGTAGATTTTAATCCAGTTTTTTATTTTTTAAAATCAGTAAGATGATTACAATTAAAAGAAAATTAATTTTTGCCCTTTTATCTCTTCTAGTTATTCCTCAACTGCTTAGATGTTTCGTAAGATATATTTCATAAATATAATACATATATGATATTTTGAGACTCTTCATGAAATAATTCATCAACATATCATGAGAATATTTTCAGTTGATAGAGTGTGTGATCTTATGAGTTGAAATAATTAATCACTACTCAGTGAATTGTCCATATGACAAACAAAAACTCAAACTAGGTGCAAAATTTTAAAGATAAAACAAAAAAAACAGTATTAAAATCTTTAAATAGTAATTTCAATACTTAAGTGTGCTTCAATGATATTTTTTTTAATAATTTCTGTGTCCATCTGGGACTTGGCACCATAGATTTTGAAACATTTTCTCCTGTGACAAAATATAATTCATGTTAAATTTTAGAATGTATTTTTTTAAAGAACTGAATTGAATTTTTTAAAGCTTTATTGTTTCATCATTCTATCAGTTTCTCATTTAAAACAACTATATGATATTTATTTTATAAAAAAGACACAATAAGTATTTTTGGTCATACCCATACAAAAAAATCTTGTGCTAAAGGAATCATACTTTAATTAAATGATATATTGATTCATATTTCAAACTCATAGACACAATATTTCAATTCTATGCTGTTGGGAAATAAATTTAGAAAAATGATGGAGGTTCAATTTTTAGTCATTAAAACAAAATTTTTGACAGGGGTAATTCACAACTGATCATTTACATCTCAATCATGAACAAAATATATGGGTTGAGGATTTATCAATTATTTATTAGAAATATGATACTCAAGCTGATAGGTCAAAATTATATGATTTTTCTATTCAATTTCTAAGTCTATAAAATACAATCCCTTGGATATTTTATTTAAACAGAAGAAATTATGCATCTTCTCTAAATTGGACTTATCACAAAGAAATACTATAATGAGTATATTTTTATAAAAATTGATTTAAAAAGAGAATATTTCAATTCTTAAGTAAAGACTTAAAACATAAATTCAACTACAAAATTTTTCTTTTAATAAATATATGTATTGATTTACAAGACATTTATTTACATTTTTTAAAGAAAATACCAATTTTAACCTATGTGGATTCATTTTAACTTACACTTATTAATAAAAAAAATAATGTGCTTCTCTGGAGGATCTATATAATTTTTACTTAAAATAAAAATATTGGTTTTTTTGAAGTTTTTGGAATCTAAACAGAATATCTGATACTTTTTTTATATATTATACTTGTATAAAATTTCTTTTTATTTAGTTTATTAATCTGTTATATAAAAATAATAGTATAATAATATTAGAAAATCAACTTACAACCACTTTTAATAAAATATTTTATCATAATGAATTATCATTTGTATATATCTCCAGAACTTCAAAGAATTTAATATAAAATTTACTAATACAAAAATATTCTTATTTTCATATTAAAAAATCTTCTATAAAAATTATAAAAAGTTCAAAAATTTCTCACAGTTAAACTTAGCCTGAATCACAGTTGGAAGCAGGATTTCATTAAAAGTTCAATTTAAGTTCCATCAAGTCTAATATATATAACTTTTTAAGAATGCATAAAGCTATTTTAATGAAAAAAATTTAGAAATTAAAATGACTCAAGCATTTTACTATTTTGCTGCATAGATTTTAGTGCAGATCTTGAGACAG
Source organism: Hemileia vastatrix (assembly GCA_030280995.1). Lineage (NCBI taxonomy): Eukaryota > Fungi > Basidiomycota > Pucciniomycetes > Pucciniales > Zaghouaniaceae > Hemileia > Hemileia vastatrix. Next base: position 12,986,554 of record JASXTE010000010.1, on the reverse strand, counting down.
CTTAATTAAGTCAATTTTCTTAAATTTTTAGTTTTACAAGTATTTTTCCAGGTATTTATACTGATAAAAAAATAGGGAATAAAGTTATATATTAAATGTATCAAATAATTTTGTGTAAAGCCTTTATCTGAATTTTTTAATTCAATTCAAATCTATTTTTTATCCCAGCAAAATAATTTACTGTTAAACTTAAAGCTAAACACATTCTACTCATAGAGGATATAAGATCATTTTTTTGAAATATTATTTCAGGTCCTTTCCTTTTTTTCAATATTTTTCTAAAGTTTTTTAATTTCAGTTTTTCTTAAGCATATGCATAGTTTTAAGAGGATTTCTGTGAAATAACTTGTAAAGAATAAAAATAGTATCAGATGTATAATTCTCATATTTTCATACTTATTTTACTTTATAAGCACAGTATTTATTGAAACTAGCCAAGAAATAAATATATTTTATGTATTTTGGTGCACACATATCCATACACCATAATTATTGCTCATTTTGTACATTAAAATAGTATGCATCTAAATTGACAGGGTGAACTGTATTTTTTGACCAAAAGATAGAGTTCCCTATGAAATTTTTGCTACTTCCTTTGACACTCTCCACCTTTCTATGTGCTTTTGTCTTTCACTTCATCCCTTTAAGTAATTTTCTTACCACTCACATTTTGTTTGCCATTGTGACACATTCACTGAACTCTCCAACCTTTCCACCCTAGTTTGAAGCCTTCCTCACCCCTCCCCTATAGTCAAATTTCATTTTTTACTCTACTCTACTTCTTTACTATCTTCTTCATCCCTTCTCACCCCTTTCTTGCCCATCCCATCCCTACCCCATCCTACACCCATCCCACCCCTTTTAAACACAAAAGCTACCCATTTAATTTGCCTTCCCCCCTAACCCACCTCTTTTTCAGAAAATCACATCTTTTTAGCTTCAAACCAACCATTTATACTTTCTACCATGTAAATTTCCACTTCCCATCCAAACTTACCATTTTTCTTTTTTCCCACCCCATTTGCTATCCATATCACCCCTTATACTTCACATGGGATAAAAGTGATGGGAAGGAGAGCGAAAGGAGTGAGATAGGGTGAGGTGGTAAAGAGAGGGGTAAAGAGGGGATTAAAAGTGATTGGAAGGTGGGAAAATTGATTGATGTTTGGTGAAGTGGGATAAAGAGGGGTAAAAAAGGGGGCTAAGTGATTAGAAGAGGAGAGGACTATGGATAGTGAATTAAGATTTAAGAGACAGAAAAAATTTCTGAGGGGGGAAGAATATGATAAAAATTTGAGAATAGGGAAGTAGTGGGAGACATATTTTTGAAAAAATATACAAAAACAATATATATATATATATAATATAATATAAGTCTTGGAAATTGTAATGGCAGGAAACCACTAAAAAAACAATATACATTTTGTGCAATTTTTGTTTGCTATATGGTTTATTCTCATGAGAATTAAACTTTTTTTTTATAATGCAGATAATTTTAAGCTATATTTAAGTAAAATTGTACACATATATTGTCATTAATTTTAATAATATAGTATATATATACATTTTTAAACAATAACATCAACTCAATTTATTCTGGAGTCAGTTTTAAGAGAGCTGTGTAGCTTCCCAAATATTTCAAATCTTGATAATACTACATAATTACAATTGATAAAATGTGAAAATTAAGTTATTTCTGGAAATTTTGAGAATATAAATTTTATGAAAAATATAAATTCAATAATTTTATATTCATGAATAATTTCTTATAATATTGGATTATTACTCTACATATTCATATGTAAAAAATCTTATCAAAATTGAAGAAAATATTAAAATTAAAATTATATGAGAAGTTAAATACTTTTAAAGGATGAAGAAATATCATAATGTTTTAAAATAGTAGGCATCTGAGATCCTGGCTTGGTATTGGGATTCACTTATAGTAATATTCCTTTATAAATTCCCGTAAGTCAAGTCTCAATATTTTTTGCACTTCTTATCACCTATACTTCAATAAATGTTCAAATTTTCCTCAATGTGTGTTCAAGTAGAATCCATTATCTTTTCATAATTTTTTCACCACTTCCTTATTGTGTACTCAGATAAATATGAATTTGGGTTCAAGGTTGGGGACTTGCTAGCAAGTCTGCCCCCCATATTGTGTGATGAATCTATCTGTGGGCTAGATCTATTCTCAATAAGTGCTAGTATTCTCAGTCACTCTCACTTTGAAGCACTCTATCTAGTACTATCCTTACTGTAGCAATAATATAACTCTACAGAACTACTTCTAGTTATGTACACCTGTTATGCATAAAAATATAAAATATATCTACATTAATTTTTATCTCTATCTATATATCTATATACACCTGTGTACACAAATATACTCAACTTTTTTATTACTTATATTCTACTCTACACCTCCCTCTTTTAAAGAGTGATTTCTCTTGATATATTCTGTATGTCTAGCACCCTTCTCCTATGCTTCCTTTCCCTACTGGTTTTCCAACACAAGTTCAGAGCTAATATAAGAATATCAAATGGTAACTAAGTATTTCAGTAATCTAATTACAATCATTATAAAAAGTCTGGTCCTAACATTACTTGAAAAAGTTATTCAAAGACAAATATTAGTACCTAAACACTACACTTTTCTGCACATACCCTATACTTCTTTATATTCCTAATGGCATAATAAGTACTGTACTGCCTTCCATACTTATTATAAAAAACTGCGCTTGCCATGTGAGTATCCACTAATCATGAGAACCTCTGCACTGAGTAAGTACTCTCCCTTATCTTGAGTCTTACTTTTACGTTTCCTATTGTTGAGCACTGCATATTTACTTTCTTTTTATTTCTTGGTCTTCTAGTGCATCTTTTTCTTCCTACAGGTTTCTATCTGAAATGGGTGTACATAGCCTAAATTTAAGATCTGTTGCATTTATCTAAATGTGAAACCTATACCTTTTATTAATGCTACTTCCTAAATCTATAATATTTCTCTAGAACTAGCCATGGTCTCCTCAAGTACATACCATACTCTTGTCTTATAGTCTAGTATGCACTTTCCTCTATCTTTTACTTTCTGCAGCTTGTATATCCATACTTCCCTAAAAAAAACTGGGCTCAGGAATTCTAACTTTTCTGCACTTTTGAAGACCTCTTTGTTGCACTTCCATAACCATCCTTCATAGAAACCTTATTGTTGCACTTGCTGAAAACTGAGACATTTTCTGTGTTACTTTGAAATGTGTACCACACTTTATACTCAGTATTTTCTAAATTTGTTCTTCAGCTTCTAGAGCTTTCAATTTTAATGGGGTACTGATTGAGATTTTTGGATGGTATCCATAGTTAAAATATAAATATGACATTCCAGTTGCCTCATATATCTTTTTTTATGTGAATTCAGTCAATGGTAGCAGCTGCACACAAGTTCCCTGCTAGTAATTAAAGAAGTGGTGAAAATATTGTTTGATTTCCTTATTCACTATCTCAGATTGACTTTCAGTCAGCATCTTCCATGATGTTGATAAAATGGGATTAATTTTTAGTTTCCCATACATTGATTTTAATAACATAGAGTTAAAATTAATTCCCCTGTTTGACACTATACTTTAAGGCAGTCCATGTAGCTTCCAGAAATGCCTCACCATAAAGTCTGAAATACCCTCTGATGTAATCTTTCTAGTGGTGGGGACAAAGGGTTCCATCTTGGTGCAGTCATCAACTACTGTGAGGATAGCATTCATTGCTTGTGACTTATGTAACTCCATTATAACATCATAAGACAGTTCCTTCCATGGCTGCTTGGGTATGCTTAATGGGGTCAGTAGTGTAGCTGTTGGGATGACCTTGTTCTTCAGGAAGGAATCACATTCTGCTACATAGCTCTGGATAAATTCCTTCATATACTCCCAGTTATAGTTGCAATTTATCAGCTCTACATTCTTCAGAAATCCTGGGTTTTCTGTCATTGGGGATCTGTGCCTTGATTTTACCACTTGCCTTTTGATCTATTCATCATTTGGAAACACTATCCTCCTATTAAAATACAGTGCTTCCCCTTCCATATAATACTCCTCCAATCCTTTCCTTACCAAGACCTCCCTAGATAAGAGCTCCTCCACTGATTCCTGCATTCTATCATCCTATCCTTCCCCCTCCTTACAAATTTCATTAAATCCTCATTATTTAATTTCACTTAATCTAGGATTACCCCCTCTTCAATATCCCCCTTAAAAAAGGTTGCACCAACAGTATGGAGCTAGTTTGGTGTTTGGAGAAATTCAGGATGTCATGATAGCACATCAGCTTCACAAATTTACATCCTTGGTCAGAATTGAACAACAAAATTAATGCTTCTTAGCAGTTCTTCCAGAGCACTTGTTTGTGAGTCAACTTTTTAATGGTCAGGAAGGTTTTCAAGTTGTTTTTTTTTTTGATATGTGTAGTTAATAGCTTGTAAATAGTTTGGTACCCCTTCTAAATATTTGTCCCAGTTTTTTACAGCTTCTACTAATTCCAATCGCTCTTTATCATATATTTCATAGTTCAATTTGGCACCTAGAAGTTTACATGACAAATATGCTATGGGGTGTAAGAAATTTTTAGCATCATATTGGAACAATATGGGGCCTAGTAAAAAATCTGAGAAGTCTCATTCCAGAGCTAATGGCTTTAGTAAGTCATGAAGTTCAAGAATAGAGGCTGTAACAAACTTCCTTTTAAAATAGTCAAGTACATCTTGTTGAATACTTTTCTAAATGAACTTGGCTTCCTTCTTTGTGAGGTTATTTGGTGGGCAGAAAATGTGGGAATAGTTTTCAATAAGACAGTGGTAAAAATTTGAAATGCCTAATAATGACTAAAGTCCCCTTAATGATGATGATGTTGGCTAGTTTGTTACTGCTTTTGTTATCTCTTGGTCAATTTTCACCCTATTGTTTGAAATGATCATCCCCAGGTAGGGGACTACACGCACTGAGAAGACACATTTTTCTGGTTTAAACCATAATTGTGCCTTTCTCAATCACTGAAAAAAGTCCTTCACATGTATCTGGTGTTCCTCCATTGATCTGGGGTACATCAAGGTTTCATCTATATGCACTGGCTCATCTATCCCTATTCTATCTCCAAAGATGTTATGGATGAAGTTTTGGAAAGTGGAAGGTGCATTACATGAACCAAAAGGAATTTCCAACCATTCAAAATGACCAATCTTAGTGCACAATGCTATTTTGTGTTCACCACCTTCTTTCACACATATTTTATAGTAACCTGCCCTATGATCAAGGGATGTGAGAATCATTGCACCCTGAAGACTATCAATCAGCACACTAGTCATTGGATGGGTATATTGGTTCTTGACTGTCAGTGCATTTAACGTTCTGCAATCCATGCAAGGTCTCAATGACCGATTCATTTTACCTGAAAAAATCACAAGGTTTTTCCAGGTGGATTTTGATTCTCTGATGAATAAATTCTTCAATTTTTCATTTTTTTAGTGCAGTTGACTCAAAGGTTAAAAATGGGATTATGCAACTTAATTGAGGAGCTGCACCTGGAATCAGATATATAGAAAAGTTGTATGTTCAATGAAGTGGAAGGATCTTCACTGCTCATATCTTCAAACAGCAGTCAGATTTCCAAATACATTTTAGGGACTATTTCCTTGAGGCTTTTAGTTAGCTTCTACCTTGGCTGATATATTCCATGCTGTTTTGTCACATTCTAGTTGGTTCTCTTCCTCCAGAATGTCACCAGACAACCTACACACAGGGTTGAGGGTGATACAAAGTTAATGAGATAAGAAGGAAGAGAGAAATTAAGACTTCAAAGCACAGAGGACTACTTTGAGGAAGTGATTGGAAAATAGATTGAAGTGACTAATACTGGTTTGAGATAATCGTTTTGGAATAATTAATGTATATGTTAAGGACATGAACTATCATGGTAAATCTCACAAATGGTTGAAACTCAATAATAAAAGGGAAAGATTTATGGATTTAGGATTCAATGAAATTGATTATTAAGTAAGAAAAGGACAAATATAACAATAGCCTAATAAGAGTTTGACTACTATCAAAAATATATTATAATTTAATTCTGAAGAACGTTGACCCAAATTAACCCCCTTTAAATATCCTATTCCTCCTTGAACTGACCCTTTAATCAACCAGCTACCCTATACCCACCAACACATCTAATCCACTGTATTTCCCATTTACCAGCCATCTAACATTATAGCCCTTCTTCCCCGTTCCTACTTCACAGACCTCCTAATTTACCCTCATATGCACAATTGCCCCCTGTTCAAATATTGCCTTGATCTTAGTGCTAGATTGTGTGCACATTGCCTATGATTGAAAAGTATAAGCATCTTTACCATTAGTGTACCTTTAAGTTTTGGACAGCATGGCTTATTTGAGAGCACAATAGAATGCAATCACCCCAAGGTTTCTTTTTGTGCATTGCTAGTGGAGTTAGAGCTTGAATGGTGTGGTAATTGAGGTGCTTTTGCTTAAAGTGTCACATAGTGCGTGACACAGCACCCCCTCCAACTCCTGAAACTTATCATCAAGAGAAAAAGTCAGTTATTGTGGGAAGTCTACTGATGATAACAAAAACACCAGGAGATGTTCAAGGAACAACCCCTAATTCCTGAAGGTGCCAGTGTTTTAATACTTTATTTGAACTAATCCCCTTTTCATATCCTTCCCTTTCCTTTTATTGTTGAGCCTTCTCCTCCCTTTTGGGGCACTTTTTCCCCTCTTTCTCTAGTCCTTTCTGGTTCTCCCTGTTTAATTACCCATACCCAGTATTCTGCTTAAAATCAAGAGAAATCATCAGTTCTAGTAGCAAGTCAACTGATGATAACAGAAAATCAGAAGACTTTCCAGGATTAGCTCCTGACTCCTGAAGTAGCTAAGGGGGCTTATACTTTAGTGCCAGTGTCCCCTTTCCTTCCAATTTGAGCCTTCTTTTCCCTCCAGTCAATGTGTGGTTTATATTGGTCCAGCCATATCATACTGGTTTTTCAGGTTTGTCACATATGCCTTGCATTAAGACTCCCTTCTACCACACCAGAATCTGCACAAAAACTTCTCTTTTTCTTCTCCTCCCCCACTTGGATGGATCTGTCAAACATAATTAGATGCCTAGGGTGGTCCAATTTTTCGTTTTTTATATTTAATTTCTCTGTAAAAACTTGTTTGAAATAAAAAAGACTGTGGACCCATAGTCCAGAAAGGCTAATATATTTGTTGTGTTGTGAAAAAGGTCATAAAAGGCAAGTTCAGTATAATATGATTATCATTTACTTCAAGTGACTTAAGCACTGATAACTCTTCTACTAAATTTACCTTATCCTTTCCCTCTAATCTTCTCATGGAGTGCACAACTTTCACTCCTGAGTACTGTCTTTTACCTATGCTATCCTCAACTTCACTAACCCTGATTTTCCCTTGACACTCTTGTGCCAAGTGACCACTACTTCCACACCTTAGACATAAAACGTTCTCTCATACACACTTTGGTATTCTTCATCTGAAAAGAATCCTCTTCCAATCAGTGTCCTGTGTGTTTTTTCTGTGTCAATATCCATGGTGTTTAAGTCTAAAATACTGGACTGAATTGATGGGGTAAAGTTGCACCAGTGACAAGCACCATTCCCACCATCCATTTGATGATTATGTGAACTTTTTATTAATTTGAATGGCCAGCTCCATGAGTTCCTTGAGAGAGGTTAGGATGTGAGTGACTGATTAATACATTCCTAATATTTGGCAGAAGTCTGTTTCTGAAGTGAAACATGAGTGGTCCTTCTCCCCATGTTGTAACATAACTGGCATGGCCATGGAATTCTAACACATACTCAGTGTCTGAGTGTTTCTGATGTAACTGATTTAGTGCATGCTCTAAGGTTGTGGACACCTTGGGATCACTATAAAGCTAATTTGAATTCCATGATGAACTGGTGAAAAATTTATTTCTGACTAGGTGTTTTCAAGGAGCTCATTAGTCTGTGGCCTTGTCAATCATGCCACCTCATCTGTGAAGTATGATATTAAAAAAAAAATATATATATATATAACATAAATTTTTGATGGCTCATCTGGGGAATAAATGATTATTGAGCAGGACTTAGAGGTTTAGCTGAAATGTTGACTGATCCATCATCTTGAGGACTTGCTTTTTTCCATTGAAGATTTCTGGGACTAAAAAATCTTTGGGCTTTTGAAAAGTGGTGCCTGCATTTTTTAGCTTCAGCAACATCCAACTCTTGCTTTTTTTTTGGGGGGGGGGATACACAATATGAAGGTTTTAACTCTGATTGAGGTTCCATGTATCTGGTGTTCTGCTCTTGCAAGTATGCCCTTTTCTCTTGAATTTAAGCAAGGAGTGCCCTGCATCATCATCAGGGTAAGAAGAAGGGTTCTTGATTTTTTTGTAGTGCACTGGTTTTAAATGCAACAAAATGTTAAGGCCTAAGAGGTTGGACTAAGACTAATGTTAATGCTAGCCAAATAAGAAAAACTGATTATACTGATTTCAGTAGTGAGACTCACTAGACTGGACTATGTTGGGGTGACCAACAGTGAGGGTTACAATTCCAGGAAACTAAGAAATCACTGAATTAGTAAATAAGTTATCTGATGAGGATCAGCCCATGGTACTTGACCTATTAAACCCCTCTCATGCAATATCCCTCCATGCTGACTCTTACAGTGCATAGTGCCTAAGGCACTCCTCCTCCTCACCTCTCAACCCAGATCCTAACAGTTGGCCAAGTAAGTATTTGAGACTTGACAGAAAAGATGATAATCATACAGTGCTCTGTGTATCATACCACAGTACCATATCCTATAGTGAATAGATTCTCCAAACATCTTATACTAACACCATTTTTATTTGATCCAAAGCAACATAGTACAACAGAAAGTTGATTAAATAGCAGGATCATACTGTTGTTTATGAGAATGGTTAGAAAAGATAGTATGATCAGAAATGAGTTGATCAAGTTTGTTCAAGGAATCATGGAGAAGTTTGAAAATAGTTGTGTGAAGGTTAAAAAGGGAAAAAGGTTGAGAATCAAGTAGAGACTGGATCTAGGGGATATCATGAACCAAATTTTGGTCCTTAACCAACCAACCCAAGGGTGTATAGATTGAAAAAAAATCTCAAGTTTTTGCCACCAACATTAAATACCCTAGAGTGAAGAGAGACATAAGGATGGCATCCACAATTATATGTCATGTGACTTGCTTACAAATCAATCATGGATGTAATGAGTTTGGGATCAGGAATTAGGATTGGAAATTGGGGTATAAGAGGCAGGATAATGCATTATCATGCATTACTTATCCACTAGCCCTTGGGCTAGTGGATAAAAATCTTCTACCATTAATGTCTGATCTGGGGAAAAAAATTTCCTGATCCCTAATTGTGGATCCCTTAACATTGATACCACCTAATATATATATACTAATTTTTACCAAATTCACCCTAGTGAGGTTACATGTTCTTATTATCATTACTGCTCTTGTAGTTACTCAATTCAAAATCCAACTACTTCATTCATCACACAATGATATATATATATATATATATTGATTCAAAGTAACTGAAATAAAACTGGTTTAGGGGGTCTATGTCTCATCCTCAACATATCCCACCATCCTCTAGCAGATTGCCACCCTTTCCCGCCCGGCGTCACAAATTTAATTCTTTCGATAGGTAACCATTCATTCTCTCTTAACTTACATCTTAAAAGACCAGATTTAGTATGAAATTTGACAGTTCCTATAGGTGTTTGAGTCATATCATTTTCATCAGAGTTGGGGAGTGATTGGAATAAAGATGGATGTGAGAAATTTGGGTGAAGGTGGTGAGGGAGGGATCGAAAGTAAGTTTTAAGTGGGTACTAATGATTTATAAAAATAAAAAAATCAATACACCCAAAAAAAAAAAAAAACTTGTCAAGATATTGAAAAGACTGATAATATAATGAATTAATGATAATTATAATTGACAAACATGATGACCCATTCCCAAAAATCTAGCATGACACTCATTGATTCCCCAGCCAGCACGAATTTCAAGATCTTCACGCTTAATTTTAGGAGCCAAACTTCCTTGTTTCAAATCTTGATCCCAACCAGATTGCTATTCATTAAAATAAGAGAAAGAAGAAAAAAAACTCCAAACACATTGAAAAATAGAGCAGAATAATTTATTTTATTGAAACGTTCTTACATTGGCAATGTCCAAATTATAGAGAGTTTTGATTAAGAGTTGAGCACTGGCTTCAGCAAACACAGGTAAAGCTTGAGAATAAGACACTGCGGGGGGTAAAGTCTGGGAAATAACATGATTTGATTAAAGAAGGAAATGAGATGAGAAGAAACAAACGAAAAAGAGAGGACCTACCACATCAGATTGAGCAATAATACGACCTCGATCGAAACCTAAAGGACTAAGGAGCTGAATGGATACGCCAATATTTTCAGGACGTTCTTGATTAGCGATTTGCCATTGAATAGGAGCGGCGCCACGATAAAGGGGAAGTTTTGAAGGATGGACGTTTAAAGCATGGGTAGGTTTGAATTGAGAGAGGATGGAAGGGGGTATAAAGTAAGGGAAGGATGCAGTTATTAGAAGATTGCAAGGTTGAGGGAGCTGAAAAGAAAGAAGAAGATGAGATAAGAAATGGAAGAAGAAGAAGAAAGAGACATGCATTAAAATTTAGCAAAGGATTGATAGATTTGATGATGGGGAGAGAAGAAGAGGGAGGTTTAGGTTTAGGTTTAAGGGACCTAGTTCCGGTAGGTTCAGGGAGGGGCACCTTGAGAGGAAGAGCTGGAAGAGCACTTAGGGAAGAGAGGAGAGGAAGGTCTTTTGCGAAGAGAGACAAGGGAGCTTAAGGAAGGAAGGAAGGAAGGAAGGAAGGAAGGGAGTGTATAGGTTGTAGGTTAGGATAGAGAAGAAGAAAAGGGACAAGAAAGCCAACGGACGAATGTAAAGCTCTTTGCGGTTGCGACCGGTGAAAGCGTTGGGGGGAGTGAGGACGTGGAGAGACGACCAAAGCGCTTTTTTGGCAGAGAGGTAAAGACGAGGTAAAGACGAGATTAAAACGAGGTAAAGACGAGATTAAAACGAGGTAAAGACGAGATTAAAACAAGATTAAAACAAAATTAAAAAAAAAAAATACTGCCAAAAACAAACAGGAACGTTGGCCGTAAATTGCGCTCAGGACAGTGCACGAAAACCGACAAGACCCGGCAAAGAGAATGTGGAGACTCATCTCTTCCCTCACTCAATTTCTTGCTCCGATCTCAGTATCGCATCTCATCCATCGGCAACCCTCTCAGCCCACTCCAGTCTATCTCCTTCCACACTTCTCCATCAATCTCTCCAATCAACGATCTATCAACACACCAATCACATCCCATCAAATCAGCTACTCACTCTCCTCCAGCTAATCATAAATATCCTGAGCTATCTACATGTGGTCTCCTCGAACGATATACAGCCCAAGCGGTACCTCTTCCACCGGTTCTTGCTCTGAATACACTTGTTCAATCGAATCCGCAAGAATTATGTTAATCGTCTGATCAAATCCTTTCAAGTTCCCCTACAATCATCCATTCATCCATCCATCCATCCATCCATCCATCCATCCACATAATATCAATCATCTCTCTTTCTCATCTCAATCACAAATCTCTATTCTACTCACGGTGATAGAGCGACCATCTTGAGTAATGATCAAAACGCGCTTTTCCTGTAGGTTGGTCAGAGGTTAAGAATAGAATAGCATTCTACACTAGGGGGATGAAGATAAAGAGATAAAAGTATAAGACAACTGACTAAATACTCAGCAATCTTTGCGCTCTGCATGGAAAAAACAAACAAACATGGTATTATATTAGACACTAGTGAACAAGCAGATATGGACAGAGAGAGAAGGGAGAGGGTGCTGACCATTTGCAAAAAGGAGAGTTCCAATAGTAGAGGATGATAATAAAGATCACAGTGCAGTGTGGAGTGGATGGAGGTTATGCAAAGTGATATGCATAGTGGGGTCTTCATAATGAATGCCCCTTGGGTGTTGCCCTTGCCCTGCACTTTCCCTTGGCCATGTTTTGGTCTTCTACCTTCACCTCCTTCTTCACTCCTCTCCATTCTCATTCTCATTCCTGCTTCAATTCAATATCAAATTCATCTTCATTCTTTCTCTCCCTCTCCCTCATCTTCTCCTTCCTTCCTTCTTTTATTCTCTCTTCTCCCTCTCTCCATTCATCTCAAACTCTTCTCTCCTGGGATCCATCTCCTGCTTCCTCTCCCACCCTTGTTGATCTTCTCTCCCAATCTCCTAATCATTCAAAACTCCTCTTTCTCTTCCAGCGTGCCCGTCTTATTCCTACCCTTAATCAGCTCAACCATTCCTCTCTCTTTGCTCCCACAAATCAGGCTATTGACAAGCATGGCTCATTCCAATCCTTCTTAAATCATCCTGATCCTCCCGATAACGTTCAATTTGCACTCAGGCAAATCCTCCTCTACCATGTCCTCAACTATTCCCTTCCCTTCCTTCCTTCTCAGGCTTCTCATGAATCTCCTCATCTTCTCAAAACAATCCTCTTTCCTACCTCAAAACCTTGTCTAGCCAACTCTGATGATCATCAATGTCCATCATCCTCTATTCCTCTTTTAGGTCCTGACCACCCTCAGTTGGTTCGTCTCTTTAGGCGGCTCAATGACAATGCTACTTTTATCGGTGTCAACTCTAATGGATCACAAGGCGGCGTTCAAGTAGCACCAGACGAACTCATCCTTTCCTCCTCTCGCGCCCTTCTCATCCCTATCGATGATGTCCTGACTCCTCCTCCCTCTCTGGCTACCCTCATTCGCTCCCATCCAAACCTTCAAATCACAGCCTCTCTTCTTCCTACCGATATCCTTGATTTACTTGACAATTCTCTTCCTCATCTCACTCTCTTCGCTCCCACCGATCAGGCTTGGTCACAACAACTCGACCCAATTCAGCTCAGCTTCCTCAAATCATCCTATGCCTATAGTGAATTGATCAAAGTCTTCCAATCCATCACTTCCAATCATTCAGAGGTTGTGTATCTTGATGGGATTACTAGCCCATTCCAACTTGATTTAATGGGTGGAAAATCTGTCAATGTTGAACCTGATAAAGATCATCATCACTTGCTTGTTAATCAATCTCATCCTATTGAAACGGATATCTTGGCAAGCAACGGTAAGACGCGTTACTGATTCTCTATTCTTTGTTGTATGTACTACTATGTAGCTTGATGGTACTAATGAATAATGGGACATTTGTCTTTGTTTCTTTCTTTTTATTTTTACTTATCTAACTAAAACTTATTCAACACTATCGGTCGAGATAGGCGTCCTACACGTCCTACCTGAACTTTTCTTACCCCCTGGAAACCTCAGTCTCAGTATTGAAAATTATCTCCAGGTCTTAAATTGTACTCGTTTTGTTTCATTATTCAAATCAGCCAATCTATCTTCATATCTTTCTCAAACTCCTGATAACGTGTCTTTGACCATTTTGGCTCCTCGGGACGACGTCTTCTCATCTGGACTATACCAATTGCCCATTAATGATACCGAACAACTCTCACAAACACTTAAATATCATCTCATTCAGGGTCAGTGGCCACCTGACAAACTTTCCGATGACATGTTACTTCCGACCGAACTCTCTATCCCATTTCCCTCCAACTCATCTCATCAACATGACTTGCGTCAGCGAGTCGTGGTTTCAGTCTCTGAGAGTGATGGAAAAAGCTTTCTTACACGTTCTGGGAAACTTTCCTCCTTTTCTCAAACTCCGTTGAGCACTACTCCTAAACCTGAGACCTTAATTGGCTTTGGTGGTGCAAATGTCGTTGGAAACCCTGTCATCATTGGTCCTTGTGTGATTTATATGATTTCTCAAGTCTTGGTCAAACCAGAGGATGTGATGCAAGTAGCAGTATCTGATATTAGACTTTCAACATTTGTTGCTTCCGTATTTGCTGCGTCTCTTGAACATGATCTTAATCACATTGGGGGCGTCAGCTTTTTTGTGCCGACCAATGATGCGTTTCGACAACTCGGTTTGGTAATGGATTATCTTTTGTTGAAATCTAGTGTGGCTGACCTCGCTCGATTGTTAAAGTATCATGTTGTCAATGAGCTTATCTATCGATCTGATCTCCAAGTTGGAAGCAGAAGATATCCAACATTAGAGGGCACTGAAATTTATATTGAAACTTTATCGAACAATAAACATGGGAACATTAGTCTACATGGACCTACTCTTGGTGGATTACCATTAAACGGTGAAAGCAGAGAATCCCAGTTAATCAGCAGAGCCGATAGACTAGTTGAAACAGGTAGTTTGCATGTGATCGATCAAGTGGAATTGCCAGCACATTTAACTATTGGAATTAAACAATTGCTCAAGGGAGCCAAAGCTACCACTATGATTGAGTTGATCAAGTCAGCTGGTATGGATTGGATCTATGGAAATGATGAGGGAGCTAAAGATATGTTGGAACAAAAGGAAAAATTTGAAAAGAAAAGACAAAACAAGTATCAAATGAATAAGAAGGAAAAGGATGAGATAGGTCAAAGCTATACTGTTTTATGTCCAACTGATGAAGCATTCACACGAATCAATTTGACATATTATATGGAAGTGCCAGAACGACTCGAAGCTTTAGTATGGCAACATATCATTCCAACTGACCCACCTATGCCATCTTCAACTTTAAACGATCAAATTGTCTCTCCACAACCGTTTCAACCATTGGGTTTAGCGGATGGGATTACTTATACAACTTTACTAAGTAAAAAAGAAGGTGGTCCCAGCTCATATGGGGATGTGAGTTTTCGATACTCTGAATCCAATCATCCTTCAAGTTGGATCATTGGTATCAAAGGTGCTCGAGGAACTAATGGCTTACACGATTCTGCTCGAGTCATTGGATACGGTCGAGCAACACCTAGACTTTCATCAAGTACACTTTGGGAAACTGATGAGAATAATATTGGAATGATTGTATTTGAAGGTGGAGTGTTGACTTTATCACAAGTACTTGAACCATTCGAACCTGGTTTTTGGGAACAATGGGGAGCTGGCCTGGTTGAGAGTTTTGTGATTGTTATTGGATTGGGTCTATTAGGGTGGTTAGGTTGGACTATTTGGGGTCGTCAAAGAAAAAGGTATGAATAAACTTTAATAAGTATCATTTTAAATCAACACAAAAATAAATAAATAAAAAAGTGACTTGAAAATCTATTTTTTTTTTTTTCTTTTCTTTTTTTCTTTTATTCTTTTTTTTTGATGTTATAGAGCTCAACCAACTGGGTATGGTGCACTCTTAGAAGATGAAAGAAGAGAAGAAGAATAAATTTAAGATATGATTCTTATTTTCTTTTTTGTTTGCTTTTCATTTTATTTGTTGGTGGTATTGGGCCCCCTTTTAAATCAATCGTCCCAAGTCAAAGAGACTTGATTATAAGTTTAGTTAAATAATGAAATACAGTCAAATAGGAGGAAGTGAGGGGAGGGGGGAGGGAGTACGGGATTCCTTATGTATTTGTTGTAGTTTCATTTTTCAAATGTACATATATCTATCAATATCTATATATCTATATATAAATGCGCGTATAATGAAAGAAAGGGATTGATGATCGCTTGGTGTATTATTGTACTAAATTGTTTTATATATATGAGCACATGTGTGACCCATGTACAGTACGGGTTTTTAGTGGAATCAAGAATTTTAGATCACTTGTATTGAGAAAGAGAAGAAGGAGGAAGTGGCTGCTATAAGGACGTTATGGAAGGGGGATGATGAAGATAGACGGAGAATGACAGGTATGATTTTGATCACAGGTTTTTATATGTTCTGGAAATCCATGTAAGGGAATATTATATGTAGGAAGTGTTACAAGGTACACATCTTTTTTTTATTTTTTTTATTTTTTTATTTTTATTTTTATTTTTTTTTAATATTTTATTTTATTTATTTATTTATTTTTAGTCTCATCAGGCTGAAATTGAAGAGTTAAAAAAAAAACAAAAAAAAACTTTCAATATCTATCTCTCTATCTCTCTATCTATCTATCTATCTATCTATATATATATAAATGTGCGTAGGGTATAATGAAAGAAAGGGGTTGATGATTGCTTGGTGTATTATTGTACAGTGCCCTCCCAAAAGTCGGTGAACGGTCTTTTTTTTTTGATGTCACTCACTCAATATTGCTCAGAAACACTTCTAGTTTTGTATTCTGGTGTAAAAGCATGTTTCAAATCAATCTAACATATTATAAATACAAAAAAAAAAAATATAAAAAATAAAAAATAAATAAAAAATAAAAAATTTGTAACATAAAAAAAAAAAATAAAAAAAAATAAACAATAAAAAAAATTTGGTACATAAAAAAAAAAAAAAAAAAAAAAAAAAAAAAAAAAAAAAATTTGGTACATAAAAAAAAAAAAAAAAAAAAAAAAAAAAAAAAAAAAATTTGTAACATAAAAAAAAAAAAAAAAAAAAAAAATTAAATTTTTTTTTTTTTTTTTTTTTAATCCAAAAAAAAAAATGCAAATTTTTCAGCTACCCAAAACAATTTTTTTTTTTTTTTTTTTTTTTTTTATACCTAGATGAAATACATACCCATTTAGATAGCTGAGACATTATAGAATGTCTCCCCAAAAGGATTTTGAAAAAAAAAAAAAAAAAAAAAAAAAAAAAAAAAAAAAAAAAGCTCCCCTCCCTCATGCCCATTAATATCTACCAACGAGTTGATCCTCCATGATTATCAATAACCATTTGAATTCTTGCAGGCATTGAAGCAATGAGGTTCTCCAGTTCCAAGGTCGGGTAGTCTTCCCAAGCTAGCAGCAATGCTTCTTGCATCTCTTTGACATTTTTAGGTTGATATTTTTCTTGCACATTACACTTGAGGCCTTTTCCAAATGTTTTCAATAGGGTTAAGATCAAGAGATTGAGGTGGCCATTCAAGTTTATTAATTTTATTTTTTAATCAAAATAAATTGGTGATGACATCAGCTTTGTGGACAGGTGCATTGTCCTCCATGATTGTTAATGTGTGCTTAGGGTCTATTTTTTTTTTTTTTTTTTTGAGATAAGACATAAGATTATTTTTATAGACAATTTCAATGAAATCGGCTGCTTTTTACTGTTTAGGAGGTAGAAACAAGAGTGTTAGTTTTGTAGTGTTGTAAAATGCTCCCCAGATCATAGTAGAAGTTTGGCCACTTTTGAAAGTGGGTTGGAGGCATTTTTCATCATACTTTTCAGATTTTGTGTGCCAAACCAATGTAGCTGAAGACCTCTTTCCTATTTCAAATGAAGATTCATCGGTCCAAATGATCTTCTTCCAGTCACTAGCTGTCAGCCAGGCTATTCCAGGAGTCCAGTAAATGATATATAAATTATAAAACCTTAAAGAGTGGGTAAGAATTGTATTTAATGAATATAACTTAATATTTTATTGCATAATGAAATTATATATGTATTTTATTATATACAAGTGTTACATTAAATTTATTGGTTATATATATTTTTATATACAGTTAAATTGAGTATAATATAATATATTCTACAAATAATGGCGCATTTTTATGTATTTAATAATTATAAATTTATATTTAATTAATTGAAAAACATATATTATAATTATAAGTGTAAAATTGATTTATAATATATTTAAATTAATTACTTAAATTTATATATTAAATAATACCTCTCATATGATACTAAACAATAATTAATGACGCTTCTTTTGACCCTTAATTGTGTTAGAAAAAACAAATAAATTAATTTGGACTAAATTGAGATTAATTGCATGTTTTGTTGCGTCAAATTATTTTTTGTTTCACTTAAAATGTCCTTTAATCAGACTTTACCATCTGTTTGGAATTATTTTTCTCATAGTTCCTATGTTCCAATCTTGTTTAGTTATTCACTATTTTTCACTTACTGATTTGGGAATTAATGACGGGAAAATTGGATTCTTAATTGGGGTTTTAATTAATTGTTTCATGTTTTTCTCTATATTGTTATGTTTCATTTACTCTTTTGATATATTTGTTTTACTTCATTCTAATCATTGTATTTACAAAGATAGTAGCGCTTCAGAGGACCCATTGCCTATAAAAGGGCCTTGGATAATCCCCTGTAGCCTCATCACTTATTACACACTCAACAAATTAAATAACCAATTTATTACGTTTATATTTTTTTTATTAGTAATACAAATCTAATTTAAAATTCTATACAACAAATCAAAGGTTGCTTTAAGTCTGATAGTAATTAAAATTGTTTGCCGCGCAGAACCCTTACATTTAATAATATTATTGTTAATAAAATCTAAGTTTTTGTCACCTCTCAAAGTTGCTCACCGTTGTTTCCCTCTCAAATAAATTAAATATATATTCTTTGGTTTATTTCTTTATTTTCCCTTGTCCTCCTCCTTCTCTCCTCCTTTTTCTCCTATTTTTCTTACCTCTTCTAGACGACTGACCAACAACTGGGGACCTTTCCAAAACGACGACGACAATCGAGCCTGGCGACGAACGACAAAACGCACGGACCACCTAGCAAAACGAAACTTTTGCCACGACTGTGTTTCGAACTTGGGTTCGACATCTTAGGTTTATATAATATTAATTTTTATATTATTTTGAAGTGATTTTTCGATCACTATAGTAAGTTCACCTTCGCGCCTCTCACTCATATTACTATATTTTTATTGCAATAACAGTGATTGTGGCTTAATTGCTGATTCACTGAGTGTAAGTGTTCAATTTTTAAAATTTTTTTTTTCCTAGTTGACCATTATAGAGTGTTAAATCCTCTTAGTCCTAGAAGAATTGACATTATTATTAATACAAATTGAATTATTAATTTAATTTTTTTTTATTATTAATTATTGTTAATTTTGGTTGACTTAAAAGTACATTGTGCTTAGTCCCAATATATTGCCATATTTAATATTGGTAATTAATTGGTTGAATTAACTTACTTGTTATTCCCAATTTAACCTTGCAATCCATTTTTTTTAAAAAAATTAATTTTTTAATTATTACTTTATATTGAAAATTATTTTTTCTATAATTTAATTAATTAAATATTTTTTTTTATTATTTGGAGCAATTATTGACTAACTTTTATTATTTTTTTATAAAGTAAAAAGTAAATTATAAATCTTCCCACTAGTATGTCCAACAATTTGGCAGAAAAAATGGATAACATGCAAGTGGATGAGATAGAAATTGACTATGATGCTGACACTGTAAGTTCTTCTAAAGTTGGTCATAAAAAATCTTATGCTAACACAAAGAATTCACATACTGCAGGATGTGGAAATGACAGGAAATGCAAACAAACCAAACCCCCTTCCCCCAGTACCACAGAAGGAAGTAAAGCCTCTAGTGCCTCAAGAAGGTCTTCCAAAAGGCTTCAAAATAAAAAAGCTTCCTCTGCCACAACAAATCAGCAACCTATCCAGTCATATAAAAGAGTTGAAGACAGAAAATATGACGTACAAAGCAAAGGTAGACACATTGTGGGATCAGGTCCAAGAACTCAGGAACCAGATTCAGGCCCAGGCCCCTCCTCAGTTGCCTCCCAATCAGCCTCAGTTTCAGGCTCAACCTTCACAGCCACCCAGCTCAACCATCCAAAATCCAAATACTATGGAAGTAGAGCAATGGAAATGGGATTATCTAATGAGTCACTACCAACAGAATGTGCAACACCCTCCTCATCATCAGCCTGGCCCATCCAGAACACCCAATTTCCATCCACCTCCTCATCCCTACCAACAAGGCAGGAGAAAGAAGGCCCAAGCACAATCCCAAACCCAGTCCCAGGGGAAGTTTCCTCCTCTGCCATGGTAAGTAATTTGGTTGATAGTCACTTGGGTATGTTTTCTAATAAATCTTCTTCTGCAGGTAATATTATTGAATATGGTGAAAGAACAGTTAAACCTGTTAAAAGACAGCTTCCTGTAACTAGTAGCCCTATTTATGTAATTAGCAAATTGTCATTTGATGAACCTTTACATTTAACTTCTACATCTTTAATTAATCCTTCTCTTGCAATTAAAAATGATTCTGTTCCCCCTGAAATCTATACCTTAATTGAAAAAACTTCTGAGGAAATATTGAAAGATACCCTTGATTTTAATATTGTGAAAGACAAACATGTGAGAGATGTGTTAATACATGAAAATGATAGATTAAATAATTTACACTTGCAATGTAAAGTGAGTTCTTCTGTACAAGATACAGCTTATTTAAAAATCAAAGAAACCTTGAATATTGTTCTTAGTCAACAAAAACAAATAAGAAGTGACCATAGAGCTATCTCAGATAGAAATATCAGTCTACATAAGACCTTGAGTGAATTGAAACCCCTTATTGAGGAAAATTATTCATTCAAGAATGAAATAAAATCTCTGCGAAATGAGTTTAAGAAGCTAAAAAATGATTTCCATGCACTAAGTACCAAACACTCAGTTTCTGAGGACAGAAATGTTCTATCTCTTGCAAAAGTAAATGACCAGATGTCTGAAATTCCAAGAATAAGAAACTATGTGTCTGACCTACAGGAAAATTTCTCAACCTTAACCATCAATAATGAATTAAATGAGATTTCTGCAAATAAGCTGCATAAAAATAAAGGGAAAAAACCTGAACAAAGTTCATCCTTTCTTCCTCATATTTCAACCATTAAACAAACTGACAATGAGTCTGTAAAATCTTTTGCTACTAGCAAAAAATCTTGTGATGGTCATGCACCAGCTGTTTCTGTAAATAATGAAATTTCTGAACACCTGGCTAAACTTCAGGAATTATTACTAATGAATAATTCAAACCAAAAAGTGGACCATCCCAGTAGTCAGAAAAATTGGCCTAAGTTAGACCAATATCCTACCTTTGATGGTGATTCTTCCTCTGATTGGCAACACTTTATCCAGAGAATTGATAATTTAAAGAGATCTTATAAACTACCTGATGAGGAAATTGTTTCTAAGCTAATTTCTTTATTTTCCAATGTAGCCTTGATGTGGTATGAATCTGTCCTCTTAGATAACAATCATTATACATGGAATGATTGGGAATCCTTGATTGAGAATCAGTTTGGTGGTTCAAAATTCAGGTTAGCTCAGCAGAGACTGTATGAGAATACTAGATATGTATCCTCCTCTGTTGAAAAGCCCATTGTTTTTCTGATGAAAATAACTAAAATCCTTAGAGCAATTGATCCAAAGATGGATTATGATATTTGGAGAGATAAAATCTTGTATAAATTACCAAATTCTCTTAGGGATTTGATTGTTGCTAGAACTGAGCATGTAAGGGAAAATTCTTCTTTCATTAATATCTGTAATGAAGTACTACTCAACCATAGATATGAACCAAAGAATTACCTTAGTAAATCTTATAATGATCAGAATAAACCTTCTATAAAGCTCCCAGAAAAATCTGGTAAACCCTCTGCCCCAGTTGCACCTAAAAAATATGCAACAAATACTTGTTATAAATGTAACAAACCGTGGCAGAAGGGTCATGTTTGTGAAAAGAAAATTCATCTTGTTGAACAAAATGAAGACACTGATGAAGTTGAACTTGATGTCAATAATTCTTCCAGTGACTGTGAAAGTAATATCTCCTATGAAAATGAATCTGTTAAAGATGTTTTAATGTTGGAACATGATGTCCATTATTTAAATAATATATCTGAAGATTGTGTATTGAATTTATCTTCAGTAGAAAATGCTGAGATGATTAAAGATATTACTAACAATTCTATTCCTATATCCCCTTTAAAGGCACCTGTTATCATTAATGGTAAAAATGTTGATGTAGTTCTTGATTCTGGTGCTGGAGGAAGTGTAGTATCTGAAAAAGCTTTGGCTTCAGTGGATAAGGAATATTTGAGTAAATTATTGCCTATAACTTCTGAAAAATGGAGAGGGTATGGTTCTACCTTATTTCCTATTGGCAAATACAAAACCTCTGTATTCTTCAAATATAATGGTGGTTTTGTCAGAGCTATTTGTGAGTTTGTTGTCATGAAAAATGATAATTTGAGCAATTGGTTTATTATGGGAAATGATATTTTAACCATGTTTGGTGTGAAACTGGATCCAGCAAATAATTGCTTTACTTTAGGAATGAATGAGAAAAGAAAATTCAAAATTTCTTCTCCTAGACCTTCTGGGCATTTGTTGAAATCTTGTAACTCACTGACCCAATGTAAAGGTAGAACAACAACTGAAATGGATGATTTATTACATGAAATAAATACCGCTTCTTTTGGTGATCAGTTGACTAGTGAACAAAAGGATTCTATTGTTGCCTCTATTACCTCTTTCCCTATGGCTTTTGCTCATGGTTCTCATGTCTTGGGAATTGTTCAGGAAGAGATGAAAATTACCTTATCCTGTAATTTGAGTGATATTCCTCCTTCCCTTAAGAAAAAACCATATCCTGCTTCTCCATCAAAAAGAAAAGATATTGAAGATAATATTGAAACATTATTGAAAATGAATATCATTGAGAAAGTGGATGTCACCCCCAAATATTGTGTCATCTCCCCAGTCTTGATTTCATATGAAAAAGATAAAGCTAGATTATGTGGAGATTACAGAGCTTTAAATACTTATACTGTTGATGATATTTATCCTTTACCCAGAATTAATTCAATACATGCTACCTTGCAAGGTGCAAAATTTATTAGTTGTCTGGATGGTAATAAAGGTTATCATCAAGTTCCAGTTGAAAAAAATTCTCAAATTTTTTTGCTAATTGCTACTCATATGGGAATATATAAGTATGTTAGAATGCCATTTGGCCCTAAAAATGCTCCTTCAGTTTTCCAGAAAGTTATGGATAACACTTTCCATCAAGAAATTATTGAAGGTTGGCTCATGGTTTATATTGATGATATTATTGTTTTTTCTAAAACTTTTGATGAACATATGATTCACTTGAATAGAGTTTTCCAAAAAATGGATGACATCAATGTGACCTTATCTTTAAAAAAGTGTAAATTTGGTTTTCAATCTTTGAAAGTCCTTGGCCATGTTGTGTCAGGCTTACAAATTTGTGTAGACCATAATAAAGTTGCTGCCATTCAAAATGTGAAAGCACCAACTTCTGTAAGAGAAATGCAAAGTTTTTTGGGTATGTGTGGCTATTATAGACAATATATTAAAAATTATCAGGTCATAGCCTTGCCTCTTACAAAACTAACCAGAAAAGATGTTGCTTTTCTCTGGAATAATGACTGTCAGAAAGCTTTTAATACATTGAAAAGTTGCTTAATGACAGCCCCTATATTGGCTCTTCCAGATTTTAACAAGCCATTTGTACTTTATACAGATGCTAGCTTTATTGGTCTGGGTGCTGCCCTTCACCAAAAGCAAATTATTAATGATAAATCCTCAGAGGTTGTAATTTGTTATATTTCAAGAACCTTAAGAAATAGTGAATTGAAATATTGTGCCACTCAATTGGAGTGCTTAGCAGTTGTTTGGGCTCTTGAGAAACTTCATTACTACTTGGATGACCAAAAATTTGAGTTGGTAACTGACTGTAGTGCTGTGAAATCTCTCTTAAACCTCAAAACACCTAACAGACATATGTTCAGGTGGCAACTTGCTGTTCAGGAATACAGAGGAAGGATGACTATTATCCATAGAGCTGGAAATGTTCACTCTAATGTTGATATGCTCTCCAGATTGCCTCTGCCAAATAATGACTCCAATCCTGCTTATGTACCTGAAGATGATACTGTTCATATACATGGTATATTTATAGTTGATATGGAAGAAGAGTTATTACAGTTAATACTGGATTCATATGATAAAGATTCTGACTTAAATAAATTAGTTACTATTTTGAATGATCCTAAGAATGCTTCAATTCAAGCATTAATAAAAACTCTTCCTGCAAAGTACCAAAATGCTTTAAATAAAGGAAAGTTTTCTATTGAAGATGGTTATATATATTATAGAAGGAAGCTTACCAATGTAATTGTTATTCCTCCTTCAATGAAAGAAACTATCCTCAAACTTTGTCATGATGACATATTAGCTGGACATTTTGATCTTGAAAAAACATTGATTAGAATCAAAAACACTGCATGGTGGGCTAATATGTCTGAAGACACAAAATTATATGTTGAATCTTGTGATTCCTGCCAAAAATCTAAAAGGTTAACAGGTAAGAGAGCAGGGTTATTACAACATATTGAAGCACCTAGTGCTCCCTGGCAAATCAATAATATGGATTTTGTCACTGGTCTTCCTGTTGCAGGTAAAGACAGCTTTAACTCTTGTTGGGTAATAGTTGATAGATTCACAAAAATGTGCAAATTTATTCCAACCCACAAAGATGTATCCACCAAAGAATTAGCTTTCTTATGGTGGTCTTACATGTTTAATATTATTGGTTTTCCAAAAGCCATTATCTCTGATAGGGATCCAAAATTCACTTCTGAGTTTTGGACCTCTTTGATGGATATTTGTGGCTGTGAGTTAAAATTGTCTACAGCTCACCATCCTCAGACTGATGGTCTAGCTGAAAGAATGATTCAAACTCTGGAAGATATGATTAGAAGGTATTGTGCCTTTGGTTTAGAATATAAAGACAATGACAGATTTACTCATGATTGGGCCACTCTTTTGCCTGGTCTTGAATTTGCATATAATAGCACTGTTCATTCTGTCACTGAGAAAAAGCCTTTTGAGCTTTGGTTAGGTTATGTCCCAAACACTCCTGCTCAGATTCTCAATAATAAATTACCTAAGTTGGAACTACACCCTGGTGTAAAATCTTTTATGCAAATGCAACAGCTATGCAGAAAACATGCTCAGAGTTGTATTGATAAAGCATTTGAATATGAAAAGAAAAGATGGGATAAATCCCATAAAGAATACACATTTAACAAGGGTGATGAAGTGTTGATCTCTACTGTCCATTTCAATTTACAAGGTAACCACAAATTAAAAGATCCTTTTGTAGGACCATTTGTTGTTAAAAGAATGGTTGGTGATAATGCAGTAGAAGTTGTATTGTATTCTCCATATGATAGGAAACATCCTGTCTTTCCCATTTCTTTGCTTAAACCTTATACTTCCAACAGTGACTTATTTCCAAAAAGAAGAGGAAGACCTAAGAAGAACCCTCAGGAAGTCACAGAAACAGCAGAAATTGATAAAATTCTCAATGATAGAATTATCACTTCTGAAAGAGGTACTGAATATTTATTGAGATATAAGAACAAATCATCTGAACATGATGCATGGATACCTGGCAAGGAAATTTCAAATCTGCCTGCTCTGTTGAAAAAATACAAAAAGAAAAAATCTTAGCATTTTTTTTTATTGTTTTTTTTAGAGTGAGGGAGTGTCAGCCAGGCTATTCCAGGAGTCCAGTAAATGATATATAAATTATAAAACCTTAAAGAGTGGGTAAGAATTGTATTTAATGAATATAACTTAATATTTTATTGCATAATGAAATTATATATGTATTTTATTATATACAAGTGTTACATTAAATTTATTGGTTATATATATTTTTATATACAGTTAAATTGAGCATAATATAATATATTCTACAAATAATGGCGCATTTTTATGTATTTAATAATTATAAATTTATATTTAATTAATTGAAAAACATATATTATAATTATAAGTGTAAAATTGATTTATAATATATTTAAATTAATTACTTAAATTTATATATTAAATAATACCTCTCATATGATACTAAACAATAATTAATGACGCTTCTTTTGACCCTTAATTGTGTTAGAAAAAACAAATAAATTAATTTGGACTAAATTGAGATTAATTGCATGTTTTGTTGCGTCAAATTATTTTTTGTTTCACTTAAAATGTCCTTTAATCAGACTTTACCATCTGTTTGGAATTATTTTTCTCACAGTTCCTATGTTCCAATCTTGTTTAGTTATTCACTATTTTTCACTTACTGATTTGGGAATTAATGATGGGAAAATTGGATTCTTAATTGGGGTTTTAATTAATTGTTTCATGTTTTTCTCTATATTGTTATGTTTCATTTACTCTTTTGATATATTTGTTTTACTTCATTCTAATCATTGTATTTACAAAGATAGTAGCGCTTCAGAGGACCCATTGCCTATAAAAGGGCCTTGGATAATCCCCTGTAGCCTCATCACTTATTACACACTCAACAAATTAAATAACCAATTTATTACATTTATATTTTTTTATTAGTAATACAAATCTAATTTAAAATTCTATACAACAAATCAAAGGTTGCTTTAAGTCTGATAGTAATTAAAATTGTTTGCCGCGCAGAACCCTTACATTTAATAATATTATTGTTAATAAAATCTAAGTTTTTGTCACCTCTCAAAGTTGCTCACCATTGTTTCCCTCTCAAATAAATTAAATATATATTCTTTGGTTTATTTCTTTATTTTCCCTTGTACTCCTCCTTCTCTCCTCCTTTTTCTCCTATTTTTCTTACCTCTTCAAGACGACTGACCGACACTAGCAGTCCACAAAGCATGATGACGAGCAAATTTAAGCCGTTTTGCCTTGTGTATTTCATTTAGATATGGTTTCCTCACTGCAACCCATTTGTGATACCCAAAACCATGAATACTTTTACAAACAATGGAAGGTGAAGCTTGAGTGGTTAGAGAGTCAGAAATGACATGACATTTCTATTTTCAATTACTGCTGACAACTCCAGACAGTTTTCAAAGATCTCGCAAGCTGAGTTTAGGTGGGCGGCCAGAACGGGGAGCAGTTTCAATTGTTCCAGTTTCCTTAAAATGCTTAAGCAAGGTAGAGACAGTTGAGTGGGGTAGATTAAAAATTTTACATATTTTCTGATTTGGAAGCTCCCCTTTAAAAAGGCTAAGAATTTGCCATTGTACTTCCTGCAACAGTTGTGTATTTCGTGCCCCATCTCTTGACATCTATGAAGAGTTTGGAACATAAGACAAATAGTAATAATAGAGATGAATAAAATTTAGTTAAATGGATAAAAAAAATACATTACCATAAAAGAATAAGATTGTTGATGAATTGAAAGTTGTGCTGGTGGTGTGATTTGGAGCCTGGAGGATGCAGGTGATATGCGAGTTTCAAAAATGAATTTTGGTCACAGACTTGTTACAGGCCACTGTACAGTATGGGTTTTTAGTAGAATCAAGAATTTTTGATCACTAGTATTGAGAAAGAGAAGAAGGTAGAAGTGACTTTTATAAGGACGTTATGGAAGGGGGATGATGAAGATAGATGGAGAATGACAGGTATGATTTTTATCACACGTTTTTATATGTTCTACAAATTCTTGTAAGAGAATATATATGTAGGAAATGTTGCAAGGTGAGTCTTTTATTAAACACAACTTTATTTTTTTTATTTTTATTATTTATATTTTTTATTTTAAATATATATATTTAGTCTCATCAGGCTTAAATTCAAGAGTTATATATATATATATATATATATATATATATAAATCAAATAAAATAAAATAAAATAAAATAAAATATCCAGGTTAAAAATGTTGTTGTCAGGTAGTCTTTCAAAAAAATAAAAAAATAAAAAATAAAATAAAATAAAAATAAAAAAATAAAAAAATAAAAAAAAGGATACATGATATAGTGCTGGTAGTAGAAACAAAAAAAAAAGAAACAAAGAAAAGAAAAAGAAAAAAGAAACAATAAAAAGAAAAAGAAAAAAGAAAAAAGAAAAGAAAAAAGTAAAAGTAAAAGTAAAAAAGAAAAAAGAAAAAGAAGAAGAAAAAAGAAAAAGAAAAAGAAAAAAGAAACAAAAAAAAAGAAAGAAAAAAAAAGAAAAAGAAAAAAGAAAAAGAAACAAAAAAAAGATAAAGAAAAATAAAAAGAAAAATAAAAAGAAAAAGAAAAAGAAAAAGAAAAAGAAAAAGAAAAAGGAAAAGGAAAAGGAAAAGGAAAAGGAAAAGGAAAAGGAAAAGGAAAAGGAAAAGTGTCAAGGTACGCTTTTGGTCTAGAAGATTTTGGTATGAAGTTTTACGAGGATTTTAAGGGTTAAAATGGATTCTCAACAATTTGGTATGTATTTCTTAATCTAAGTGATTTAATTACTCAAATAAAAGAGGTAGGTTTAAAATATTGATATAATTTATAGATCAGAGTTACGTTATTGTAAATACTAATGTTATAGAATATAAGAATAAGTTTGATGTTTGTAATTGTAATAAAATAATGTAGTAAAGGAATGAATCAAAAACAACCAAAAGAGAGGCCTTATATAGGCAAAGGAGGGACAAAGCACGGCAATCAAATTCTGAAAACAGTAGTATGAGAGAGAGAGAAAAAGAATATTCCAGAAGGAGTATTTTCAAATAAAAAAGTTGTTCTAAAAAGAAGGCGTCAAAAAAGATGTATTTACAGAGTATGTCAGAAATACATCAATTTATTTAATATTTACTGTAGAAGTCAATTCTAAATAAGAAATTTGAATTTTTTGTATATATTTAATATTATTTGAATATTAAAATCTTATTTTAATTTAAAATTTATTTTTTAATATAAAATTCTATTTCTTCCAACCTGTCAAATGAGCACGGTGTTAGAGAAAAAATATAAGGGACAATTTTATATTTAATTTTAAATATTCATTTAATTTTATCATTCTGTAATTAGTTAATTTATTATAAGTAATTTTAATGTAGCTAATTTATAATTAAATAATTAAAATGATAAGGTGCAGCTTCATCCAGTAAATAATTAATTATTTCACTGGGTAAGTCTAGTAGCCTGGCTGACAAAAAGGAAAAGGAAAAGAAATAAAAAAAAGAAAAATAAAAAGAAACAAAAAAAAGAAACAGAAACAGAAACAAAAAAAAAAAGAAACAAAAAAAGAAAAATAAAAAAGAAAAGTAAAAGAAACAAAAAAAAGAAAAAGATTAAGAAACAAAAAAAAGAAAAAGATACAAAAACAAAAATAAAAATAAAAATAAAAATAAAAATAAAAATAAAAATAAAAATAAAAATAAAAATAAAAATAAAAATAAAAATAAAAATAAAAATAAAAATAAAAATAAAAATAAAAATAAAAATAAAAATAAAAATAAAAATAAAAATAAAAATAAAAATAAAAATAAAAATAAAAATAAAAATAAAAATAAAAATAAAAATAAAAATAAAAATAAAAATAAAAATAAAAATAAAAATAAAAATAAAAATAAAAATAAAAATAAAAATAAAAATAAAAATAAAAATAAAAAGAAAAAGAAAAAGAAAAAGATACAAAAACAAAAATAAAAATAAAAATAAAAATAAAAATAAAAATAAAAATAAAAATAAAAATAAAAATAAAAATAAAAATAAAAATAAAAATAAAAATAAAAATAAAAATAAAAATAAAAATAAAAATAAAAATAAAAATAAAAATAAAAATAAAAATAAAAATAAAAATAAAAATAAAAATAAAAATAAAAATAAAAATAAAAATAAAAATAAAAATAAAAATAAAAATAAAAATAAAAATAAAAATAAAAATAAAAATAAAAATAAAAATAAAAATAAAAATAAAAATAAAAATAAAAATAAAAATAAAAATAAAAATAAAAATAAAAATAAAAATAAAAATAAAAATAAAAATAAAAATAAAAATAAAAATAAAAATAAAAATAAAAATAAAAATAAAAATAAAAATAAAAATAAAAATAAAAATAAAAATAAAAATAAAAATAAAAATAAAAATAAAAATAAAAATAAAAATAAAAATAAAAATAAAAATAAAAATAAAAATAAAAAGAAAAGGAAAAGAAATAGAAAAAGAAATAGGAATAGAAAAAGAAAAAGAAAAGAAAACAGAATGAAGAAAATAACTTGTTAAAACATGTGCAACTTTCAACACACAATAGGGGGTGTCAAAAATTACTATATATGCCTGGTAGGCTTCAGTCTCAAAACACCATTCAAAGATGCAATCATAAATGGCAGATTTGGTTTAGGCATGTCAAAAATTTGGTCAAATACTTTCTATTCTAGCACCATAACCCAACCACATTTCATCCCATGTCTTGTTTTTCATGCAAAGCATCATTACTTGAAATGAAAAAATGTCACAGTTTTGTCTGCAGCATCATTATACAACTCAACTAGGTGAAGAATCTTAGAGTTTACCAAATGAGGAAAACATAATGGATCATATTTCAATAAACATCTAATTAAAAATGATGAACAGAAAAATATGGTAAATAAATATTACCTGGCAGATTAGAAAGACATAATGTTTACCGGATGCTGCTATTGAGCTATCACTTTTACCCAAAGCAAGTTAACGGTGGGAGGAATCAGGGATGGGATAAATTAAGTTTTGGATTATGATTCTAGGGTACCTTAAGACTTGATACACCATGTACTGTGTGTGTGTAAATAAGCTCATCAGGATTAGGTGAAGAAAAATTTTAAGGTATGAGTGTGTGTGCAACTAATGCTGACTAATCAAGTTAAGGTGAAGAAATGCTTGACTGGCTTAGATGTACCAAACAGATGGCATGGGTAGGGAAATGCACGCTTTTGAAGTATACTAGATAATGGAGTATGTAATTCAAATTAAAATGACTTACATGGTACCTATTTTGAGGCTTGCTTGTATGGGGTATATGGTAATGTTTGACACTCCCTAATAAGTAATATTGCTAAATTCTAGAAAAAATTTTGAACAAAAAATTCAATATCTAAATCTTAACCACTGATATTGGAATAATGAGGTGAGCTCACTTTTCTTTCAATATGACTTCCAGCTCTGTTTGTGTGGCACAGAACATATTTTACATTAATTATATAATTAAAAAAAACAAAATAACATAAAATCTTTTGATACATCTTGCCTTTTAGCTTGTTTTTATGTACTTATTTTTTTAAACAGCTGAATAATAGATGTAATTATTACAAATTTAAGAAAATAAAAATTAATAATATGTCTTAAAATAAAAATTATTGTTTATTCAGTAACAAAACAGACTCTTTGATTTATTTTCATTAATAAATAGACTTGATGAAAATGAAAATATCTATTTTTGAAAAAATATATATCTAAGTTTTGATGGAACTTGGATTGAATGCCCAATGCCATCCAGTTCCTGACTTTTATTGAAGCTAAGTTATACTGTGATATTTTTTTTAAATTTCATATCATATTCTTTAATGTTTATAAATGTATATTCTTTTATCAAAAAGATTTATATTAAGTACTACATACAAGTCTGGAAATAAATAAAACTATGGATTAATTTTTAATTTTTTTAAATTCAAAAAAGGTGCATGTTTATTTTCACACAGTAAAATATGTTTTTTTTTGCATATGATAGATTAAACACAGATCTAAGCTTAGTATATTAGATCTATTTTATGTAACAAAATTGGTCCCATTATTGGTTTATATTTAAACAAATTTGATAGAAGGTCATTCTTGTTTTAAGTAAAAATCATACAGCTCCTTCTGAGTATTATTTTTTTTTTTAGATGGATATGTCATATTTTATACTAAAAGTGAAGGCATTTACTAGTTTAGCTTGATTTTTCTTTTTTTTAATCAACTGAAATTTTATTATAAAAAATCTCTTGATAGCAATGTTTCTTTCTAAATAGTTAAAATTCTTCTTATTGAAATGACTATTAATTAAAGTATAAATATTCAAGTATTTCTATATGATAAGGGAAATAAATAAGAGGATATATGTAGTCTGCTTTTTTCTAAAGAATATCAAATATAGTTTATTTTACAGATTTACTTTTTGTAAAACAAATTTTTTTACTCAATTATTTGAGTATTTTATTACTATTGATCATCAAAAAAAACTTTTAACCATGTTGTTTTATGTGAAAATGATGTGTAAATTTCAAGTTGTGATTTATTTTTGTGCGATATTTTTTCCCAAAGAACAAGCATGTGCACCTTCAACTTTGTGCTTGATTTAAAATTCAAAAGAAAAATATTAAAATATTACAAATATAAACTTAAAATATTTTCTTAAATTTATGTTAATTACAATATAATTCTTCTAATATATATGTTTTCTATGAGAAGAGATAAAAATATTGATCATTTGTATATTAAACAAAATTTTATATTTCATTTTTCTATTAAAAAACTGGTATAATCATAAAAGAAATCTCTTATTAAATATTCAGAAGAGTCACTGAACAATAATAAAACATTAAATTAAAACTTGAATCACATATATTCACATGAAAATATTTTGTACAATTTGTTGCATGAGCTACAGAAGAAAAATTTTATTGCAAAAAATGGTATTCCCAAAAGAATAGAATTTTAAATTAACTTTTTTAATCAATAGCTATTGGTTTATTATAATTTCCATTTAAAAATTTAGCTTCTCTTTATTTTTTATTTTTTTCATAATAAATATTTACTGGATATTGATTCATTTTTTTCTTTTAATGAGATAAATTTGCTACCCAAATTAATCTTACAGAATATCAATGGAAAAAATTACAAAAAATATTCAGAACTTCAGAATTTCATTGTATTAAATTAAGATATACTATGTGTTTATTTAGTAGTTTGTGAATAACTATAGCTATTTAAAGGAGAAAATAATTTTCCTCACAATATCAATAGTTTTTCTACATTTGAAAAGTGCAATAACATGATTGGAGTATACCAATTGATGAATTGAAATTATTTGAAGATACGAAATCCATTATTTTTCATTTATTAGTTATTAGTACAAAGAAAATATGAAAGTGCTTTATTAAGTTAAAAATTAACCAATAACCCATGACTCAGTTTTGTTTTTCTTTTGTTTTTATGTGTTTTTTACTTAGTTCTTGATCTCAAAATTTAATAATCCTGATTTTTCAATGTGCTTCTCATATATTTCATTTGAATTCAACAAATAATATTTTTCAATCTTAAAGTTCTTATATGAAATACAATAGAACTTCAGTTTATAGGGTTTATATTCAAATATTACTGTTTTGAATTATAAATGAACATTTTTTTACCTTTAAAAGGCACCAATTAGCTTTCATATGTTTTACAAAATATTTTCTTAAATTAATAAATCAGTTTAAAGATGATACCTATCAAATTAATAATGTATTTTTCTATCATTTTATTGATAAAATAGAATTGAAAAATAAGAAAAAAATGTATTTCATTAAAAAGAAATATATATATAGAAGATTCTTAAGTTTTCCTTATTTTGATTTTTAATCAGAGTTCATTTAAGTTTCACAATTGTTTCAGTGTGGATTCATCCATCATTAAGGAAGAGTTCCAGCTGATGCTAAAGTAGAGTTCAGCATGAGTTCTATCAGAGTTCTATCAGATTTTCATCTGACTTCATTCTGACATCAAATTGAGGGCTTTCTAGAAAGTCCCCCCCAAATATTGTGTGGTGTTTAGTGTCCTAATTTATTTATAAGTGCATTGACCTCATTATATGCACTAATTTCATTAACAAACTCAAGATTGGTGCCATTTATTCACTACCACACTTTAATTTTCCTAAATTAATCAAGGATTTACCTGTGAAAGCACCTGAATAGGAATGCATTCAGTCACCCCACATCTCACATCCATTTTGGGTTTCTCAGTGGTTTCTCAGTCAATATTGGTCATAATTGGATGGGGATTTCAAGTAGTAATTTGGAATAATTAGACCCTTACTTTCTACTGTTAATCCTCCTTGTTATTTTGTAATATTTAGTTTTATTCTCTCTCATTTTCAGTATTTTATTTTAAGGTATTACATGCATATACTCTCTTTTTTGCTTATTCTTTTATTTTGATGGATTATCCCTAGTACCCCAGGATTTTGGCAGGTAATACCATTCTAATTATGTTATTAGTCAATCAATAGGTTGATGGGAAGGTGTATTAGCTAGAATGAGGCTTTATTGGCTGTGTATAGGGTTGGTAAATCAGGGGAGCATATTGGAGAATTATTGGGTATAAAAGGAGGGGGTTGTTATTCTTACATTCTAAATTCTTTATTATTAAAAGTAAGAAATATAACTATTTAAGTTACAATATATTTCATTAGTAATTTGAAAGTTTTTGAATAGTGTGTGAATTATATTCTCAATTTTTCTACCAACTATAAGATTGTAACCCATTTATAAATAGTGAGATTAAAATTACTGAGACCCTTATATTGAGTTATATTTTAATATATATTGGATTTTTACTACAGTATAAATATAGGAACATTAAAATCTTCTATAAAACTGACTAATCAAACTATTCACGTCTCTGTACTTGAACTCAGCCAGACATTTGGGGACCTTTCCTCAAGGATTCTGTTGGCTATATTCCAGTAAGTAAAAATTCAAACTAGGCTACAAGTAAATAAAATCCCTATTGAAATATTTGGATAATTAAAATAGGTTGGGGTCACTTCATATAGTGATTTCAGAAAAAGAAGCCTTGTTATATAATAAAATCGTGATATTTAATTAACAAATTTACCACTAATTGAACATAAATTGTTCTTAGTGGAAATCTGTAAATAGACCAATTAATTTTGTGATTTTTTCAGATAATAGATTTTGGTGTCCTGGTATGAAGCTGGCTGTTAAAAAATGGTTTCATTCATGCAATTAATGTCAAAGGAGGAGTTATTTAAGGCCAAAGGAGCCTGGACATGCAACTGGTGAAAACTCTCTTACTGGTAGGGTTAGTTTAGATGCTGTTCATATTAAAGAGGGTAGATATAGATATTTAATTGTAACTAGAGATGATTTATCAGGTTTGATAGAGGCAGTGCCTCTTAGTAATTTGAATTCCAGGAATGTGGCATATTTTTTGATGAAAAATTGGGTATATAGGTATGGAGTGATGAAGTTGGTAACTCTTGATGGAGGTCCTGAATTTGGGACTGAGTTTAGAGAGGCTATATCAAAGTTGGATCAAAGATTAGGGTAGAAAACCCATATTATCCTGAAGCTTAAGGGATAGTAGAAATAGGGAATCAAGTCATAAAGGATGCTTTAGTTAAAATGTGTGGAGCAAGTGCTGAAAAATGGAGGCACTATTTACCATTAGTTTTATTTGCTGACAGAATAACTGCCAAAAGGACAACTGGATATTCACCATAAAAAATAGTTTTTGGTTAGAAAGAGGTTTTACCAGATGATCTAGAGGCTGAATTATATCTTGGAGTAGAACAGGACCAGATTAAACCTACTGAAGAGTTACTATGTGCAAGAATGGTTCAGTTGGAAAAGAAAGAAGAAACTCTGGAGAAGGCATATTCAAGAATGATGAAAATTCAAAATCAGTCAGTTAGATATTGGGATAAGAGGTTGGCTAATAGATTAAGGAAACCTTTGAAAACTAGAGATATAGTCTTGGTTTATAATAGGAGTTTGGAGAGTCAGTGGGGAAGGATGTTTTCTGATAGGTGGAATGGGCCATACAGAGTCAGAGATCAAGTATCTGGCGGTTCATATGTTTTAGAAGAGTTGGATGGATTTGTATTGAAAAAGAGCGTAGCTGCTGACCAATTCTAGCAGTTTTATCCTAGGGGCACTAGGAGTGCCAAAGCCCAACTCCAAAATGAGGGTGATCTATTAATTAAAAAAACAAAGATGACTCTGAAATGAGGATAAACTACCAGCTATTTTTTTAAGAAGATTTACTCCACAAAAGAGTATAAACTAAAAACTATCATTAAAAATATATTATCATTAAATTCTTATGTCAAAAATTTTATGGTATAGATTTGTGAAAGAATGTAATTATTTTTGGTAGAAGTGTTGACAGGGGAACGTTCTAAGTTAAATATTGGTAAGTTTGGGGGTAATTGATGGGCTGGATGCTCTATATACAATTACTCTACAATGTTCATTACCATAGTTTCTCTGTTTCATGTTAAATCCTGGCTTTGTTTTTGTCATATAGGCAGTCCTCTAAGACAATAAACTGGATTACTACAACATCACCACAATTACACTCATTTGAAGCTGGATTCAAGAATTTTTATGTTTTATTTTTGATTATAGAAATTTTTTATGTTTTTTAATGTTATATGTTTGAAATTTTTTTTAATTTCATTTTTTTAAAGTTATTATAAATTATTTTGTTCAGGTATAATGATAAATGGTGGTCTCCAATCATTTTTACCAATTGGAGGGAGCCCAACCAGTGATCATTTTCTATTTTTGTTTATTATGTTTTTCAAAAATTTTCAAAAAAACAATTATTTAAGTTTATTTTCAATTTATTTCTTGTGTATCCCACATCAAGGTGCACTTGGATGTGGGTATGATATCAGGGGTATGGCTCATCAAATGGCTGGGGGGTATTTTTTTATATAGTTAATTTTAATTTTCAAATTTTAGGACATCTTTTAAAAAAATTTAATTTCTTATAATCAATTTAAATTTAAATTAAATTTTTTCTAGTTCAAATATTTTATTTCAAATTTTATTTTCATGTTAACAATTATTTTTTTAAAAAAAAAATCAATATCAAAAATAATTATAAAATTTAAAATTTAAAATTTCCTTTTGAATTTTATTTTATTTCTTTTATATTCTTTATTACTATTTTTATAGAGGGAAAAGGGTCTAATGGAGTGCAATATCTGTTGTATTCTATCTCAAGATATGCTGTTAATCCTCCAAGACTTTATACTGGCTGTTTTTCAAGATTTCTTCAAGATTTTTTACTTGTCATTATTATGGATCTGATAGTCCTTCAAGACTTTAAACTGGATAGTTTTTAATAATTTTTCAAGACCTTGGCTTTATGCTTTTGGATCTGTTAGTCCATCAAGACTTAAAACTGAATAATGAAGAAGAAAATTTAAAGAATATACAATCAATGGAATGTTTGATCCACCATGATCTAAAACTGGAATGAACTATAGGAATTTGGTCCTCCATGACTCTAAACTGGAAACAAACAGCAAAATGTCAATCTTTGGTCCCTTAAGACCATAAAATGTTAAATTACTTTCTCTTTGGTCCACCAAGACTTTAAACTGGAAATTCAATCATTATATGTTCAATTTATGTGGGTTTTGTAGAAGGATAGTCCACCAAGACCATAAACTGGAAATTGATTAAAATTTTAGGTTTTCAAGGTTTTAGGAAGGAAATTTCAATCAATTTGGATATTCAATTCAGTCATTTTTAATTATACACTGGTTCATCGGTACTCAAACTGGTAATCACTCATTTGGACAACTCAGTCATTGACGGAAACAGTGTAACTAACTTTAGGGAATGAAGGTGTCAATGGTTAAATTTATTTATGATTAAAGAAAGGTGGGTATGTTGAAAAAGGTTAAAGATGGATATTTTAAAGACTGGAAACAAAGGTGCAATAAAAGTCTGGGAAAATATGAAAATTCTGATAATTTATGAAATGTTTTAAAGGGTTGGAAATTTAATTGAATGTTGTGATTCTGAATCATTGAAGATGGATAGGAGCTGGAAAATTAGTGAGTCTCTTTGGTAGACTATTTAGGTGAAAGCTTGGAGGACCTTATGGAAAGAATTGAATCAGAGTATTTAGCTCAGGGGGAATCCCAATAAGAATGGAATCAAAAGTATTCAGATCATTAGGGAGGCCCACTCTCTCATTCTGTGAAAAAAATTAGAGACTGGTAGAGGAAAGTTTTAAGGGACTCAAATATTGCTCTCAGTAGTGGAATCATCACAAGGCAAATACAGTTTATTTAAAAAATTTATTTCAAAATATATCAATTAAAAGACAAATAGAAAGAATTGGATCAACCAGACAACAAAAATTTATCAGCACCAAAAAGAATTAAAGTATTAAATTTTAAAGAAGAGAATACAATCAAAACAAATAATCTCTTTGGAATCTTTCAACATTGTTATGAAAACTTTGCATTAAAACTCTTCTCTTCATTAAATCTTCAGTATTATTAGCAGGGGTTTCCTGAAAAAAAGTTAAAAATTTACACTTCATATCATCACAAAGATCAAGAAAGAGATATCTATGAAAATTTGGATAGTGATTAATTTAATCATTCTGCACCTGGCCAACATCATCTGTATTGGTGATTTTGATAGCTTATTTGAAAATTAGGAGTTGTAAGATAATTTGTAGATGGATGTGGAATTATTTAGAGGATTATTAAAATCAAATTAAAGGACTAAGTTTTTGAGCCAGGAAATAAGGTTTTAGTAAAGCCTAAGGGTGATTCTGAAAATATAGGATTAGAATCATGAGAAGGAGGAGGAAGCTCAGGATTAGGAATTATAGATGAAGAAGCTGTTTTGTCCTTTATATTTTGAAAGCAGTTGGGAATTTTAGATGGTCTATTTTTAGTTATTTTTGGATCAGGAAGGGCAGCTGGTCCAGTATAGACATTATTTCTGGAAGGAATAATTGGAAAGTTACACTTAATTTCCTTAAGCCTACAAAGATCACAGGCAGTTTTCAATGAAGACCATGGTTAGGAATCAGACAAGGTACCTGGTATTTGGTGCAAATCTCACATGGGAATGCAAGGTTATTTTATGACATGTTTATGATGATATTGATTATTAGGTGAATTGAAAAGTTTTCAGGTGTAGTTGGAGAAGTTGGTCGAAGAGGATGAAGGGAGGATGAATAAGAGTTTGATCAATTATGCAAATTTTAAGAATGGGGACATTCTTCATTGGTGAAGGATGTGGCAGCATAAAAATTAGTAGTGCACTAAGATTTATTTAAGGAGGATATTGGAGGATATAATAAGATTGGGGGAAGCCAATTTAATTTTATATATTATTTTTATTATTAAGAACAGATGGTTTAAAGCAAAAAATGGTTATTTATATGAGTCAAGATTTAACAATTAATTAAAAGTCAATAAATGCAAGTATAGTTCTAAAGATGTATGGAAATTAAAGATACGAGTCTCAAAAATATTTAGGAAATTTTGGGAAATTTTTAATATTTTTCCTCTATTTTTAATAATTTTATAAAGTATTTTTGATTATTTTTGATTTTTCATAAATTACTTAACTTTGATTATTTTTATTAGATGAATAGGGCTGCGCAAACTACAAAAATTAGTTGGGACTATAAAGGTGAAGTAGCTCTATCATCTTTATGTTTTCTAGATTTTTTGTTATTGTTTTAAGGTCTTAATTAAGTCTGGAGGTCCATACATGCTCCAGAATACTCCTGATAAGCTCTGTAAAAACTCTGGTGATCT
This sequence comes from Hemileia vastatrix, assembly GCA_030280995.1. Classification (NCBI taxonomy): domain Eukaryota; kingdom Fungi; phylum Basidiomycota; class Pucciniomycetes; order Pucciniales; family Zaghouaniaceae; genus Hemileia; species Hemileia vastatrix. The sequence continues at coordinate 12,947,256 of JASXTE010000010.1, read as the reverse complement.
CCAGATAAGCTCTGGGATGCTCCAGCAAGGCAAAATAGGGCATGTGACTTAATATTCATATAAAGCTTGTAGAATTAAAATTAGAGCAGTATCTAACATCTGAACATAGAACAACAATCATAAATCATATATAAAACTTAACCATTAACCACAACAACAAATATTATTATCAACCACTTATTATTTTTCATAACAGACTATAAAGTTGTAATACCCTTATAAATATAACACTTTTACATAAAAATTTATAAAATTTACTCAACAACTCATAAATATTTACTTGTAGGGTATAATTATAAAGGTCTCAAAATCAGGGACTTGATTTTTACATCTGTTTTTCAATAAAAAATTAAAGCTTCATAAAAACATAATATTCAATCATTTAAGTAACTTCTCTAAGTACAGCTTCACTGTTGTACTTCTTTCCCTCATTTAAAATAACACATATTCTAAATCTCAATAATGTTAATAATAAATAATTAATTTGTCATTTTATATCAATTAGTGGTTTTAGCTTAGTCAATTGTGAGCTCTTTATTTATTTAAAAGGACAGGTTTTTCTTTGGTTTATCCGATTCCCTTTGATTCTGCTTACAGAAAGGAGTCTTTAAGAGTCTTTCTACAACAATCTGTTTGATTTTTTTAAAATTTAAAATTTTCAAAAAAAAAATTAATTTTTTTAAATTTTTTGGTTGATTATTTTGTTTTTGTTTTTTTTTGTTTTTTTTATTATTTTGTGAATTTTTTAGAATTTTACGATTTTACAATTTTCATGAATTGGATGAATCTAATGATTTTCATCAATTTCATGATTTTTTTATTTTCTTTTCTTTATACTTTTTTTGATGATCATTTTTAGATATTGATTTGTTTTCTTTGAGTTGATACATTTTTTTGAATACACTTAGAGGGCTACAGTTGGATATTCAATATAAATTTGCATATTGCGTAGATGTGTTAGGTAAGAGAAATGTACAATTGCCCTCATAAATTTTGACTTTTGACTATTACATGGAGGGACAAAAATCATGTAACATTTAATTGTTGATGATTTTTCAGTGAGTGGCTTGGTTGATGCAAGTTGCCATTATTTGTCATTGAAAATTTAAATTGTAAATGCAGCAAATGATTGTTTGACTAACTTAAATTAAGTTTATCAGGTTTTGTTATAGAAAACAGCCTTTCTTTTTCCTAACACCTGAGGGAATAGTGTTTCCTTGTTGAATGATTTTGAACTAAGGGAGCAAGAGATAGTTCAGCTTTTACTGCACTCCATTTGTATAACAAGGTATACTGGTGAATGTTCAAATATCATAAACCAGAACTATTTGTGCAATTTTAAATTTCCAATAATCATTTAACTTATGGTGTGTTACTCTATTTTTTTTAGGCATATGTCTTGCTATTTTTCTTTGATATAAATGATTTTTGATTTTTATTTTCTTAACAAAGGTGGATTTAGGAATGTGCAGAGGAGATATTAGAATTGTTCAAGAGAAAGAGAAGGATTATGTAGAGCAATAAAACAGTGATAGAAGGAGGTGAGATGGATGAAGGGTGGTAAAGTAGAGGGAGAAAGAAAGAGGCAGTGTTAGGGGAGAGAGACAGAGTGAGAGTAGAATATTAGGGAGTTAAGGAAGTAGAGAAGGCAGTAGTGAAAAATTACTCCTAAAATCACATCCTGATCTTGTGCAGGGATCCAAAAATATTACTAGATGTCTACTGCATAGTTTTTTCTTCTTGTGTATGGAAAAGCCAGCTATTTTGGCTGAAAAGGTGTGGATTCCATATAACTGTAAACTAATGTAAGCCCAGTCAGTATCATTGTAGGCAGTGCCACCAAACAATATGGGGGGCCGACTTGCTAGCAAGTCTGCAACCTTGAACCCTAATTCATATCTTTTTGAGCCCACATTGAATTAGTGATGAAACCACCAAGAAAAAATATTGACATTTTGGTGAACTCAATATGAATACAACTTGAACATTTGATGAAGCATAGGTAATAATACTTTGAACAAATCTTGAGATATGAAGAATAAAAATTTTTTTTAGAAATTTTAATACAGTGCAGATCACACCCAAATTATTCTGAAAAATACATATTCTAAACTATTTAAGAAGTTTCTTTGAAATTTTTTAAAAAAAGTACACCAAAGTATAGATCCGGAAAGATACCATCTGACATAATTATATAAGTTTCTTTTGCCAGAAATACATGGAGAAACTATAATTTGAAATATGTCAATTTTTTCATGAAAGGTGGGACTGAGTTGAAAGGGAGGAAATTGGGGTTCAATGATTGTGGAGGCAAGGTAAAGGGGAGGAATGGGGCTACAAGGGTTGAAGAGGCTGGAGAGAGGGGTGAGGAAGGGTATATGGGGTAGCAAAAAGGTTGGGAAAGAGTTGGAAGGGAAGATTAAGGGTTTCTGAGGCATTTTAAATGAAGAAAAGGGTCGGGGTGAAATGGGGATCAAAAGAGGATGGCATAAAATGGGGCTGGGAGGGTAGCAAAAGGGGTGGGGAGGGAAGACAAGCATGTTTTGATAGAATTGAAAGGGATGGGGATTGGTGCAAACAGAGTGTGAAAATAGGAGGATGAACTCTGTTCTTCGGGAAAAGGACAGAGTTCACTTCCATAAAATATCAGCTGAAACATATTTTTCAATTCTGTAACAACAGTTGTAGGTAATAGAAAAAGTCAATGATTTTTTTTATATGTAATCTGAAAATTTAATAAAATTATTGTATTTGATAATTGTGATATTGTCAATCAATTTTCATTGATCAACTTAAATTAATAAAGTATTATTTAAATAAGTTGCTTCAAAAAATACCGTGCATTGAGTAGACTCATGGAATGATTTTTTCTGGCTTCCATTCAGTTGTCCTCACACTTTCACTATGTTTTCAATATAGATCCATTATTATTTGTGTGATACTTCAAGTGAAAGTTCAGTATTACTTCAGTCTGAGTTCCATCTGATTTCCATCTGACTTCAGGTTGAGGATTTGCTAGCAAGTCCCCCCCAAATATTGCGTGGTGTGCTATAGTACTATCTATAGGCCTTGAAAAAGGGATTTGGAGAAAAACTTGAGAGAAAACCCCTGTACCTTTAGAAAATATCAGATGAGATTAGTTTGCTACAGCAAATTGAAGACTGTCACAATAGCCCTTCCAACACACTTCTTGTGTCATCCTGGATATACCCAGGAATGAGTAAAATAAGCATATAGAACATGCTAGACACATCAATGAGGCATATGGACAAAATTTAAGTGTATAAAATATGTACACATAAGTGAAATAAGTCATATACTACAGTATATGCCATTAGAATGCCTTAGATACATGCATATACCCACATTTTATAGGTCTTACTTACTTAATATTAAGTAGGGATAGGTTAAGATAATATTAAGTACCTTAGAAATAAGTTTATTTAAATTTTAAGTGGTATTAAAGCTGTTTTTTACATTATTATGTTGAAATAATGGATAAATGTGCTTTAAATCACTTAAAAGCTGGATATATGCACTATAAATTTAATTATATTAAAATTTCACTTTTACAGATCAATTTGCCTTATTAAGAGCAATTTATTTGGCTGCTTAAACTCCTAAAAATTGATGATTTTTTGTGCATGAATTGGCTTAAGTGAACTGGCCTTATGCTGCCAGCGTTTATCCCATGTGCATACACCAGAAAAAAATATGGGCACCTGATAGCAGGTGAAAATCCCAATATTTAATTTAACACAATTTTGGCTCAGCTTTTACTCTTTTGGAAAGACTTTACATTGAAAAATGAGCACACCACCTTGTGCAACATTAAATAAAATTTACTCTTAAATCAAAACTGAATATAGGGATAGGCACCTGCTAGAAGGTTCCACTTGATTTTTTGCAGTGATATCTTCATTTAGTAAAAAATGCTAATTACTCACTTGATTTTGGGATTTGATTTGATAGGTAGAGAGGAGGAGAACTATGGGGGCTATGCATTGTAATAGGCAGGAGAGAGGGAAATTGCATGGGGGGTCTTATAGGGCAAGCACTGTGGGGTTTTCCTCATAGGACAACTTATATAGTAATCCAGTTACTTCTTAGTCTCCCAAAGTTTTAACCCTCACTGTTTGTAGCCCTAAAATAGCCAGTATAGATAATCTCACTGCTTTATCAACATATTCAGTCCCATCTAATGTTAGTGAGCACTACTAGTAGTCTGTCCTCTTAGGTCTTAACATTTTGTCTGATATATTACTGGAACACTACAAGAAAACAATGAACCCCTTGGGCCAACCCAACATAGCACTCCTTGCTGCAATGCAAGAGCAGATAGAACACTTTTAAGAACAGAATTCCAGCCTCATTGAATGTTTAGCAGAAGAAAAACCCTCATATTGTGGCCCCACCAAAGTTCAGATACCTCCTGTCAAAGGCCCAAGTATTACAGTCCCAGAAATCTTTGATGGAAAGCAAAACCCCAGGAAGATAAGTATTCATGACAGTTAAACCTTTATTTCATGCTCAATGGTCATCAGCTCCAAGATGATCAATCAAAAATTGGATTTTCAATATCTTACCTCACAGACAAGGCGGCACAATGGGAAAGTCTATATGCAAAAGAGCTCCTTGAAGAATGACAAGTTGGCAACAGCTTTTTGCCAGTTCATGGTGTCATTTGAGCTAGAATTTGGTGATCCTGATGTGGCCACAACCTCAGAACACCCATTAAATCAATTGCACCAAAAACATTCAGTGGCCATTTATGTGTTGGAATTCTGGGGCCACACCAGCTACTTCACAACATGTGGAGAAGGAGTGCTCATTTTCACTTCAGTAATGGACTTTTGCCAAAAAATAAGGAATTCCTTAATTAGTAACCTGCATCAAACCTCCCTCCAAAAGCTCATGGAGCTGGCTATTTAAATTGATAATGAGTTTACATATCAGCACATGGATGGTGGTAGTAGCACTTGTTACTGGTGCAAATATGTCCCATAAAGTTGGTCCAGTACTTGGGACCCAAATGCCATGGATATTGATTCAGAAAATGCACAGGGCTCTCGTAGGAGGAGAAGGATTTAAGATAAAGAATACTAAAGGTGCATGAGTAAAATTTTGTGTCTAAGGTGTGGAAGTAGTGATCACTTGGAAAGGGGGTGTAGATGGAAAATAAGGGTAAGTGAAGTAGAAGATAGCACAGGAAAGGAACAGGTAAAAGTGACACTTGAAGCTACAACAAATGTACAAGCCCTACTGGACTGTGGGGCAAGAGAGTGTTTTATTTCCAATAAGTTTTTACAAAGGAATAAAAAGAAAAAAGAAAAATTGTACCACCCCAGGCATATAATTATGTTTGACAGTTCAACAGGTGGGGGAGGAAAAGTAAAAAAGAAGGTTTTTTTAAATTCTGGTGTGATGTAAAGGTGCCACAATGCAAGTCATATACAAAAAAACTGAAGGAAAGGTACAAATGGTACTTTGGATGACATGGCTGGACTAATATAACCTATACATTGACTGGAGGGAAAAGAGGGTTCATTTGGGGATGAAAGGGAGCAACAGCACTAAAGTATTGACCCCCTGGCCCCTTTGAGAAAGTCTTCTGGTTTTGTATTATCATAAGTAGACTTGCTGCAAGATCTTAATCTCTCTCTTGATGCTAAGTTTCTGGAATTGGAGGGGGAACTGGAGCAAGAGGAGGTACTGGAATGTGAGGCAACAGCATGGAAAATATTGTCCAAGATTTCAGCCAAGGTCCAGTCTTCAAAGCAAACAAAAGGCCTCAAGAAAATGTTCCCCAAATATTATTGGGAACTTATAAAGCTGTTTGAATACTGAATATTAAAGACTGTCCCATGTCACCATCATATGACTTTGCCATCAATCTGATGCCAGGTAAAACTTCTAAATTTAGCCACATAATCCCATTGTCTAACTTGAAGTAAAAAATATTGATGAAAATCTAAAGAATTTTTTCATTAGGGAATCAGAATCTCCTTGGGCCACCCCTGTATTCTTTACATGGAAAAAGGATGGGTCATTGAGACCTTGCATGGATCTCAGAAGTTTAAATGTGCTGAGGGTAAATAAAAGATATCCCCTTCCTTTTCCTAGTGAGCTAATTAATCATCTTCAAGGAGCAGAGATCTTCACATCCCTAGATCTATGGTCAGGTTACCACAAAATACATGTGAATGAAGGAAAAGAACACAAACTGGAATTCAGAAGTAAATTTGGTCATTTTGAATGGTTGGTGATGCCATTTGTGTTAAGAACTAAGGAGGTAGACCACTACAAGCACTAACACTAGCCTGAGAGGGGACTGACTATTCTGGATACAGCAGTAAGACTAACTAAGACTAACTATGTTAGAACTACCAAAAGCTATGCTAATTTAGCAGTGAGACTAGAGAGTAACTGGATTACTAGATAAGTTTTCCAATGAGGAGCGCTACACAGTGTTTGCCTCATATTACCCCATTATGAAATATCCCCTCTTACACCTATCACAATGCATAGTGTCCATGGTACTCCTCCTCACCTCTCAAACAAATCCTAACATTACCCCCTCTTTTGCCACTCCTGCCCCCTGTGCTCCTTCTCAAACTCCTTCAACTTTGCCTTAGCCTTTACCAAATTTTTCACCGGTTCCCAAAACCTATCTCCAACCCCATATCTTTTCCAAATGCACAAAGTACTAAAACTTCCCCCTGTAAACCCTCTTAGAAATAGCCTTTTCACCTCAAACTCTTCTTCATTTCCCATCTGAATTGAAGCTGGTGGCTCTTCTAGATGTCCTAGGATTTTATCTTCTTTATGATTTGTGAGAAATTAAATTTTGAAAACTGGATGTACTTGCCTCATTGAGATAAGTAGCTCCAGCTCATAAGCTTAGTCAGATACCTTTTGTTTGACTTTGAATGGCCCTTTTTCTTGTGATCTAACTTGGTGCTGGAGCACAATGTGGAAAGGAAAAATGAGCTTAGCCAAACCTTGTCACTTACCTTTACCATGCAATTCTGGGATTTTTCTTTATCATGATGAAACTTCATTGACTGCTGAGATACTTTGAGGGCTGCTTATAGTTCTTGATGTATACTAAATATTCATTGATTCTGCTCTTCCACTTCTGGGACTTATAACATGGATGGGGTACCAATTGAGAATGTTGGGTGATATCCACAGTTGACATAAAAAGGTGACATTCCTGTTGCAGCATGTGTACAGTATTGTATGAGAATCCCTACAGTTGTAACAGCTTCACCCAATCTTCTTGCTGATAGTTAATGAAATGGTACAAATATTTTTCAATTGCCTTATTCACCTTCTCAGATTTCCCGTTGGTCTGTGGATGCCATGCTGTTGACAAGATGGGATTTATTTTAAAAACTTAGAGTTAAAAGCACTTCCCCTATCTGATTATATACTTTCAGTCAATCCATGTAATATATAGACATTCACCACCATTAAATCTGCAATAACCTCATGATGTAACCCTGGTAGTGGTGGGTACAAAGTGTGCCATCTTGGTGCAGTGGTCAACTACTGTGAGGATAGCATTCTATCCTTGATACTTGGGTATATCTACTATAAGATCATAGGAGAGCTCCTTTCATGGCTGCTTTGAAATTTTTAGTGGGCTCAGTGGTGTTGTTGTTGGACTAACCATATTCCTCTGGAAAGAGTCACATTCCACTACATAGTGCTGGACGTATTCCATCATGGACTTCCAGTAAAAGTTAAAATTCACCAACTCCACAGTCTTCAAGCCTCCTGAGTGTCCTTCCATTGCGGAATCATGCCTTAATTTGACCACCTGCCTCCTGAGCTCCTCTTCATTTGTCACCACTATACTCCCATTCCAATACAGCACTCCCCCTTCAAGGTGAAAATTCTCCAATCCTTTCCTTACCAATACCTCCTTTTATAACAGTGCCTTCACCAACTCCTGCACTCCTTGATCCTTTTCCTACCCCCTTCTTACCCACTCCATCAAATCCCTATCTTCCAATTCCACCTTGTCTAGGATTACCCCCTCTTCAAGGTCCCCCTTCAATAATGTCACCTCAAAAGTATGTATCTGGCCCAGTGCTGGGTGCAAGTCAGAATGTTGTGATAGCAAATCAGGTTTGCCACTTTTCTTCCCTTTTTGGAAGGTAAAAACAAATTTAATGCTACTTAGATGCTCTTCCCAGCATGCCTTCCAGAGAGCCAGCTTTTTTGTGGTCAGAAAGGTTTCCAAGTTTTTATGATCTGTGTAAATAATTACTTGTAACCAGTGAGGCCCTCCTTATAAATAGTGGGTCCAGGTGTATACCGCTTCTTCTAGTGCCAATAGCTCCTTATCATATATTTTATAGTTTAATTTGGCATCTAGCAGTGTTTGTGACATATACACCACTGGATGTAAGACATTTTTAGCATTATATTGGGATAATACTGCACCTCATGCGAAATCTGAGAAGCTGAATTCTAGAAAAAATGGCTTTAAAAAGTCAAGGATCCCAAGAATTTGGGCTGTCACAAATTGTCTTTTCAGGTAGTCTAACGCATCTTGTTGGCTACTTTTGCCGATGAATGTGGCTTCCTTCTTTGTGAGGTCATGCAATGGTCAGTAAATTTGAGAGTAATTTTCAATAAAACAGCAGTAAAAATTTTCAAAGCCTAGAAATGACTGGAGCACCTATACTGATGCTGGTGTTTGCCATTCTTTTACTGTCCTTACTTTCTCCTGGTCCATTTTCACCTTATTTTTTGAAACTATCATACCCAGGTAGGGGATTTCACTCACTGAGAAGACATTTCTCTGATTTTGAACATACCTGGACCTCTCTCAAGCACTGAAAGCAGTCCTTTACACATATCTGGTGTTCCTCCATTGATCTGGAGTAAATCAAGATATTTTCCAGGTATACCACAACATCTATCCCTATTCTGTCTGTGAAGATGCTTTTGGTGAAGTGTTGGAAAGTGACAGGCACATTACATGGACCAAATGGCATTACCAACCATTCAAAATGACCAAATTTAGTGCAGAATGCCAGTTTGTGTTCATCGCCTTTTTTTACACATATGTTGTGGTAACCTTCCCTAAGATCTAGAGATGTAAAGATCTCTGCACCTTGAGGACTATCAATTAGCTCACTAGTCAAGGGAAGGGGATATCTGTTCTTTACTGTCAGCACATTTAAGCTTCTGAAATTCATTCAAGGTCTTAGTGACCCATCCTTTTTTCCTGAAAAGATGACAAGGGAAACCCAGGGATATTTGGATTCCCTAATAAAACTATTCTTTAAATTTTTATTAATCATCTCTTTTAGCACTTTTGACTCTAGGTTTGATAATGGGATTATGCTGCTAAATTGAGGGGTTGCTCCTGGAATCAGATCAATGGAAAAGTCATATGGTTGATGAGGTGGTAGGTTCTTGACTTCTCCCTCTCCAAACAGCAGTAAGAATTTACACTAAGCCTCAGGGACCATTTCCTTGAGGATTTTTGTTGGCTTTGAGGAATGGACCTTGGCTGTAATCTTGGGTGATATTTTCTAAGCTGTTGCATTGCATTCCAGCTCCTCCTCTTCCTCCAGAACCCCCTCCAAGTCCTGAAACTTAGCATCAAGAGAAATTTTTAGCTCTTTCAGCAAGTCTACTGATGATAATGAAACACCAGAAGACTTTCAGGGAGGGGAAAGGGGAAAAATTCTTTCTTTGTGCCATCCACATTTCCATTTTCTGCATTCCCCCTACTCTGTTGTACCTTCTCCTCTTCCTGGTATACATCACCCCCTTTCTTCTCCTCCCTGGTGCTTCCTGTTGGCAGACAGTCCCCAGCCTACTTCTTATAGTGAAGAAGAAGTATTAGCTCTGGTGGCAAGTTAACTACTGATAACAAAACATCAGAAGACTTTCCAGGATGGGCCCCTGGCCCCTGAAGGGACCAGGTGGCAGATACTTTAGTGCCACTATCACCTTTCCTTCCCATATGAATTTTTTCTTCCTTCCAATCACTTTGTGGGCTATTTTGGTCCAGAAATTTCATACCCAGTACAAGGTTGTACAGGTCCTTCAGGTTTGTTGCATATTCCTTGCACTGAGACTCCCTTCTTTCACACCAGAACCTGAAAAAAACTGTCTCTCTTACTTTTCCTCCCCCACCTGGGGATCTTTCAAACATAATTAGATGCCTAGAGTGGCTTAATTTTTCTTTTTTCTTTTTATTTCTCTGTAAAAACTTGTTAGAAACAAAACAGTCTGTTTCCCCACAGTCCAGTAGGGTTTGTACATTTTTTGTGGCATAAAGTATCATTAAATTCAAGTTCAGTATAATATGATTATCATTCACTTCAAGTGGCTTACATGCTAATAATTCCTTTAATAAATCCCCCTTATCCTTTCCCTCTAGTCCACTCAAGGAGGGAACAGCCTTCACTTCCAAGCACTGTCTTTTACTTGTGCCTTTCCTGTGCTATTCTCCACCTCAATAACCATTATTTTCCTTCTACACTAGCTTTCCAGATGACTGCCACTCCCACATTGTTGGCACAGCCCTCTTCTTATACGCCTCTGGTATTCCTCATCAGATGACCTTCTTCCACTAGTTCCACATGCATTTACTGCATTGATATCAATGGAATTCAGGTCCCTAGTGCTAACCCTGCTTGATGAGGAATAGCTGTTCCACTGACAAGCGCCACTCCAGCCTTCTCTTCTCTGATGTGTAAGCTTGTTATTTATTTTGATAGCCAGCTCCATGAGTTTTTGGAGGAAATTTGGATGAGGGTGGCTGATTAGGGAATTTATTATTTTTGATGAGCACCCATTCCTGAAGTAAAACATGAGCTCTCCTTATCCCTGTGTTGTAATGTAGCTGGTGTGGCCCTGTAATTATGACACATACTTGGCCACTGAAATTCTTTGGTGTAGTTGGTTTAACCCATGCTCCAAGGCTGTGTCCATTTCATGGTCACCAAAAGCTAACTCAAATGCTTCCATGAACTGGTGTAACATTGTTTCTGACTGAGTGTTTTCAAGGAGCTCTTTGGTGTATGTCCTTTCCCAGTGTGCTACCTCATCTGTGAGGTACAATATTGTGAACCCAATTTTTACTTGCTCATCTGGGAACTTATTCCTGTTGAGAAGGACATATAGTTTTACCTTAAATACATACTGATCTGTACAAGGACCTTTTTTTCTATTTTAGATTTCTGAGACTTCAATATTTGGGCCTTTAACAAGTGGAACTGGTGTCGTAAGTGGTGCCTGTGCCTTGGCTTCAGAAACGTCCAGCTCTGCTTCAGTGGGGCCATGATTTGAGGGACTTTCCTCTGCTAGACACTCCATGAGTTTAGAATTTTGTTCTTTCATTGCAGAGAGGTTTGCTGCATCAGTTTAACCTGATTGATTCATTGTTCTTAAGTAGTGTGCCAATTAATATCAGACAAAATTTTAATACCTCAGGAGACAGAATACTACTAGTACTAACACTAGCCTGAGAAGGGACTGACCATGCTGGATACAGAAGTGAGACTAACTAAGATTGACTATGTTGGGACTACCAAAAGTGAGGGAATATGGGTCTGACTATGCTAATTTAGCAGTGAGACTAGAGAGTAATTGGATTACTAGATAAGTTTTCCAATGAGGAGCGCTCCACAGTGCTTGCTCCATATAACCCCCTTATGTGATATCCCCTCTCCCACCTCTCACAATGCACATTGCCCATAGTACTCCTTCTCCTCACCTCTCAATAAAATCGTAACAGAAAGTTCTTCAATCTCTTGAGGAGTGGCAGGAGACAGTTGGGTTTGGGGTGTTAAAGGTGTCTTAATGGAATTACATTGGCTTAAATCATATGAGTCAAGTAACCTGTTGACATATCTGAACTGAGAAATAGATTTTATTTTTTTATTTCTATCACAAAATATTTTCATCCCTACAAAATAATTTACTTCTTTAAGATCCTCCATGGTAAATTTCTCAGAAATGTGTTTTTTAAACCTTTGAACATTTGAGTGGCTTACAAATATTTCCAAATCATCCACATGAACAAAAAAAAATACTGGATCATTTTCACTGTTAGAAATGTATATACAGGGGTCAGCTAAGGATGGAGAGAATTGTATTGACTTGAAAAACTCTAATATTAACTTGTACCAACACTTAGGAGACTGTTTTAGTCAATATAAGTACTTTTTAAGCTTGACAACAGGATTTGTCATGTTTTCATGGACCTTAAAGCCAGGAGGAAGTTTCATGAAAATCTCTTCATTAATTTTTCCATTAAGAAATGATTCTTTAACATCCATTTGATGAAATACAAGATTTTTTAATGCAAAGATGGAGAGGAAGACTCAAAAGGTTGTAAGATAGCCTGTAGGGGCATAGGTTTCTGTATAATTGATTTCAGGAGCCTGAGAGAAGCCCTTTTCAGATAGTCTGGCTTCAAATTCTGATATTTCTCCTGTTGGTGTTTCCTTTACCATGAAAACCTAAGTCACACCAATAGCTTGAGATTTCCCTGAATTTTCCATGGTGGTTTAAACCTTTTTACTAGAAATATTGTCTAACTCAGTCTCAAAAGCCTTTGACCACTCATCACCATCTATCCCATTAATAGCACTTTTTAGGTTTTAGGAATTAAAACACTGTTGAATAGTCTTCCAACAGCCATATTACTTTGTTCCTTTGGGTTTGATTCCTTTTGAAATTTAATATATTAGTAGGTGAGATCTTGGATGAATAATTCTTTGAAGCACTATCAGTGTCCAAAATATAAGTAAATCAATTTCTAACAGGAATTCTATCATTTGAATTTGTTACCTCAGTTTCTTCTTCAGAGCTTTTTACCCTAGGTTCAGAACTCTCTTGTTCCAGTTCTGAAAGGAATGGAACCTCAGGTTGAACTAAATCACTCTCAGGTACTTTAGAAATATTAGATGTTAATTCATTAGTTTTACCCCCCTCTTCCAGTTATTGAGGACTATCTGAAGCCATAAATTCTATATGAAAGTTTATGTGAGGCCTTTGATTTATTTTCACATAAGGAAATGGTAGTTTGTAAAATATGACATTATGAGAATAATTTATCTTTCTAGTATGAGGATTATACAGTCTATATGATGAAAGTTTATTTTCTTAAACTACTAAGATATTTAATGAGGTTCAGGGCTCAATTTTCCTCCTCTGAACTTATTTGGAATGTAAAAATATGCAACACAACCAAAAGTCCTCAAATGGCTAATTTTTGGTGTGCAATTTAGCAAAAGTTCATATGGAGTTTTCATAGACTGGGAGGATGTAGGGGAGAAATTGTGCAAGTAAACTTCAGTATTAACTGATTCAATCCAATATTATTTAAGAAGTTTTCTACAAAAAAGTAAAGCTTTTGCTCATTCTGTTGACGTCATGTTTCCTCTTTCAAAAATAGGGTTCTTCTGAGGAGTGTAAGGGGATGTAACATGCATTGTGATACCTTCAATAATAATAAAATTCATTGAGCTCATTATTTAAAAATTCTCCTCCAAAATCATTAACTAAATCTATGATTTTAAATAGAAGAAGATTTTCTTCCAATTTTTAAAAATTTTTAAAAATATTGAAATTCTCTGATTTTTCTTTTAAAATAAAAATAAATTGAATGGAGGTAAAAGCATTGTTTAACTGGAAATAATATTGACCACCTCCCATGGATGGAGGCACAATTTCACCACTGATATCTGAATGAATCAACTCAAGTGGATATGATGCCTGGGGTAATTTTCCTTTAAAAGGAGAGTGATGAATTTTGGCCTTAACACAGCATATATAAGGAGAAAGTGGAGGAGAATAATTGAATTTGAGGAGACCCTTATTACGCATGTTTAACAAGTATCTTGTATTGAGATGTCCCATGCAATTATGCTAAGTACAGATGGATTCTAAAGTGTGGTTTGCTTGATTATAAGATGGATTATTGAGGTTAGCATAGAGTAAATTATTTTCTAGATATCCATTTAAGAAAGTTCTGTCATTCTTGGTGATTGAAAAGGATTCAGATTTTCGGCTAAGAATCAAACTTCCACCCCCTCTTAAGACTCTCACTTGACTCAATAAATTAATATGTAGACCTGGGACATGTAGACAATCTTTGAAGTGTATGAGCTCTTGGTTTGACCTCAAAGCAAAAGTTCCATGGCCTTCAGAGTTTATTACCTCTCCATTTCCAATGGTAACTGGTGAAGAGTAGTGTTCATAAGTGATAAAAAGGCTTTCAGGATTAAAACATTTGCCTTGAAGCTCCACTGTCTAGCAAGAAATCAGTGGGACTGTGGCTTGATGTTGTAACCATAAGACATTGATCAGAAGGACTAAAATAAATTTCAAACTCATAAGAAACAGTGGCTTTATCATCTTTTTGATTCTTTGCTTCCAATTTTTGTGTCCTTTTTGTGTGAAAATGCGTATGTAATTTAAAACACTGTTCTTGAGTGTGTTTTGCTTTTGGATTGTGAGCACCATTTGTGCATATCTCAATAAGTTTTTGATTTTGATTAGCTTTTAGGGAAGTCTCAGTAGAAATAACATGTTTTTCTCTTTCAAAATCTATTAAATCTTGGGTTATGTCTTTGATAGTGATTGCCTCCTTCCTATCCATGAAATTGTGAATCGTAGTGTCTTTCAGGCTTTTGAATTCATCAGGAAGTTGCTTTTAAAAGAAGGTAGAGATGAAATCTTCTTTTAATTCAACACCAACTGCAGGTGATTTCTCCTTGTAATTTTTAATAGTCTCAAGATAGTTATTGACTGACCCATTAAATGACACATTGAGAAAGACATGAAAGACTCTCATGTGATTAGAGCTTCTTGTAGATACCTAATTATTTTTTAGGTTGTTCCACAAAAGAAGAGGATTATTTTCTGTCTTGTCATTTACAAAAAGTCTTGGATTAAAATTATCTAGGTATTGGGTAAGATTACCAGAGGCTTTATTGATACAGGCTTCATCTTCAGAATTAGAATTTGAAACTATAGATTCATTTTTGATAACAATTTTATATAAATTGTGTTGTTTTAGAAAATTTTTCATCCATAATGACAATAGAGGGATGGTTGGACTTGTGAGGGATGTAGTAGATGATTGCATATTTATCACAGTGATCTCTGATTAGCAGTGGGTGTCTGGGCCCATAACCTATAAAGACTTATGCTTTAATATAATAATAGAGTCTTGGGATCAGTATCCCAAGCCTTAACTATTGAGCAGCGCAACCAACCTAGCAACAGTATCAAGCCGCTGATGAGCAGAATGCATTTCATAACACATAATAACTAAGATATCTATACCTTTAATATATTAATAGAGTCTTGTGATTTGTATCACAAGCCTTAACTATTGAGCAGTGCAACCAACCTAGCAATAGTATCAGGCCGCTGATGAGCGGAATGCATTTCATAACACATAATAACTAATATATCTATACCTTTAATATATTAATAGAGTCTTGGGATCGGTATCACAAGCCTTAACTATTGAGCAGCGCAACCAACCCACGAGATATGCATTCCCACAAATAAATAACATAAATATTAAAGGATATAGACAAGAGAAGAAAAGGGACATTACCTAGAAATAATATCAGGCCACTGGGGGAACAACTGCAAGGTCTGTACAGTATATAAACCCAGGGAGTGGCCTGTGTTATTGCTAGGGTTTGTGCAGAGCAAAGGAGAAATAATTATATAACAGATAAATAATAGCATCTGACAAAACAAAAAATAGATTCTTTATAGAAATTTGTCAGTATCTAAACAATAAAGCTTGGGGAAAATGAGAAAAGAACTGCATCATATTATATATGATAAGCCAATTAGTCATATTCTGAGGATAATCAAGTGTTTTGAGGAGACAATAGCACTGGAGAATGAGATGAGGTGCTGGTTGCTGAAAGGTCCTTTGCATAAAATTTGCAAGGACTTATTGCCAAGTACTGTACATATGGGCTTTACTGCACCCTTAACCTAATTTGCATCTATAATCATTATTATGTACTAACAGATTTGAGTGAAATAAGTGACATATTTCACTTTTGAAATACAACAGTGTTTTTATTATTATTATTATTTTCTTACAATATCACTCAACAAGGAGCATGAAGGCATGTAAAATAAAACTAGGAGTAGGTGTGTGTAAGGCAGGATAAAGTGAGGAAAAATCAGTGCACTAAACAGAGGAGACAAAGGTAGAGTAGGTGGGGATAGGGAAAGGTTGTTAGAAAATCTATTGGTAGAGATGAGAAATTTGGCAACATATTTGGTGATGGGAGAAGGAGAAAGCAGAGCAGATGTATTAAAAGAAATTTTATGGCATTCAGCAGACTCACAAAGGAGCTTGCGTGCCTCCAAGTGGGCAGGACAAAGGAGAAGGATATGTTCAGGGGTGCCATGGGAGTTTAGCATGCAAAGACAGCACACCAGAGACTCAGAGGCCTTAAAGCAATACAAGTAATGTTTCAGGGGGGAGTGGCCCAAGTGATATTGCTCAAAGACAGTGGCATGAGATTGGGGAAGCTCTGTGAGGACTTTGAAGATCAGGAAAGGGTTGAAATGGCCCCTCAACTTCATGAGTGTGCTTTGAGAAAGGGGAGATAGGAGGAGGGTTTTTGAGCAAAGCTTGATATGTAATTTAAGTGAGGGGGAGGAAAGTAAAGTAAGGACTCAGCTGTCAGGGTCATGGGGTAAGATGAGTTTGCCAGCTTATCCACCACTTTGTTTCCCGGGATGCCTGAGTGGCCAGGGCACCAGCGGATAATAAGTGATTGGCGTGGGTTGTCTTTCAAGATTTGATTAGCTGTGCACAAAATTGCATAGAGCATGGAAGCTTTGGAAGTGCATGAGACTGGGCTTGATAAAACCTTGATGACTGACTGGTTGTCAGTGAGGAAGGTGAGTGAGAGGTATAGAGAGTGGAAAGGGTTTTCAAGAAAAAGCCTAAGGCCTAGTAGAATTCCACAAAGTTCCATTTCAAAAACAGAGTAGTGCTGAGGGTCCCCTAATTACACCAGTGTTGAGGCTAGTGTGTTTTGGAAATTCACACTTAGATAAGTGTGGATTTGTAAGTGCAAATTTTCCAGAAATGACACCCTCTAATGGCAGCATTGGTACTATATAATTATCAAGACGGTAATCACACCATTACTTTTAGATATTTGTTACCATCCACGTTTCTATCATTTACAACAACCTTTGTCAACTACAATTCAAATTAGTACTTAATTATAAAAACAGTCAAGTTTGGAATGAATCTTACTACGTATCAACTCTTGAATTTATCTTCTTATCTATCTCATCTAGTTCAATGGTAAGAATGTATAATATAAATCTCGTGATCCTTGGAGATAGCCATATAGCCATATGTCATGACTCAATTGAGAAACCAAATGTAACAAATCGGTGGTGCGATTGATGAAATCAAGTTTAGTAGTTGATACAAACATTGAAGCCCGATTTGTCTCCACTACATGTCCTCTACAAACTATCGATTGCCTTCAGCTCCAGTATCAGTCTACGATTGATAATATATTTACATCAAGAGAAAAGGAGAAATAGATTTATCAGCTTTACAATTGATTTCGCTTGACAAAACTAAACAGACTGATTGTCTTGAAGCTGATATTTCTGGTTGTATGTATGTACACAAGTCATCCTAGCAACGAACAAAATTTCCAGCAATTTGGACAGATTTCTAGTCTTCTAACTCCGATTTCCTATTTGTGTAATTCAACACATGATATCTTAACCTTCACTGCTAATATCATTAATCTCGAGCACGCAAGAAATTACGAAAAATTTGATTCACAGCATTCCTCACTAACATGCTGTGTATTTCTTATCTTGCGATTGCCCCCTTTGCTCGATGTCCTGATTTCGTTCATTCTTGCCTATAAATATGTCCCCTGTTTTCCTCATTTTCCCCCATTCTCATTCGCACCTTTTTGCGATCCTCTAGTCTTCCTGTATAAAAGCCACCTTACTATTCATCGTTTCGGCTAATATTATTAAAAGACTTGTAACGAAAATTATTTAAAATCCATAGTCACTAGTCGTTAGATATCCCAAATTATTGTACTTGGGTAGCCCATCTTGAAGGGTCTGCTAAAGAGTTCGGTGGCGACAAAACCATTTCTCACCATGATCTTAGTAATGTTCCCAGAGGTTTGTTATTTTCATATATCGCCATCTTTGCTGCTCATTTCTATCATAACTTGAACTTGTATTGATTTTTTCATTCATGAATATTACATATATAAGTATTTCGTATCTTTATGATTCAATCAGTCTATCTACCCAATCTTATCGTCCTTGATGAAGTGTAGGATGCTCTACAATGACTCTTGATTAGACTCAGGACACACCTGGTGCTCAACGATTGTCAGTATATTCTTGCGGCCGCTTCAATTTGTATTTCGTTTTGCTGACTATCTTATGTTTCATTTTTCCTTTCAAGAGGCTCATTTGTTCTTTCCATATCCTGGTGTAGATGGATGATGGCGGAGCCTAGATTGATATCCCAAGTTGCTCCGAACATTTTGATAAGTTTGGCATAGTGAGATGAGGAATGTTTAGAACTTCTGAAATCTCATTGTGTTTCAAACTATGTTTCGTTCTGGGCGCGGTCCTGCACTGCATCCCATCTTCAGTCGATGATGGAAGATTAATCGTGAGGATGATGTCCCAAGAGACCACAACTTGTGGCATGATTATAGTAAGGTTCCTCCTCCGAAACTGGATGGGGGAGCCAGAATTAATATGCCCTAGTTTCTCCGAGCATTTTGATCAGTTTGGTACAGTCGGTTAAGGAATATCTTAATCCGACATATCATTGTGTTTCAAATAAAATGTTTCGTTTCGGGTACGAACCTGCACTGCATCCCATCACGAGGTGTTGAATGGAGGATTGATTCATGGTGGGGACCCCCAAAGAGAATACAACTTGTGGCATTATTATTGTAGGTTTCTTCATCTAAACCTCCCAGGATATTATTCGGTGGATTTTGGTCGACTTGTCGGATAAATCTTGATGGACTATATGTTCTCCACTTATCGTCGAGCGGATCGCCATTCAACAAATAAAAGAAGGCCTGCCAACTATGTAACTTTATATCGGCTAATATCTCTCATCTTGCACTCATTTTTATAAATATGACCTCCGTTTCTTGGTTGGTTGACTCTTTGCTTCTCTTGTCCTTTTTGAACGCATAGTTGCTTACTGTTTTTTTTATTTCATACCTGCTGTCATTGTTTTACTTCACGATAATTTCAATTGTGTCCGGCAGTCTAAGCCCATTATATGCCCTTTCTTTCATACCAACATTTGCCTATCATCGCCCCATCTCCTTCGGCAAATATATATATATATATATATATATCTGTTTTCGAGTTTCATCATGTTGTATTAATTTTTGTAATCAATTTTGTCTCTTATCACGAATCTAGATTTTGTGTTGGCTGTCACCTTAGAAAAGTTCTTCTGTGTGCACTTGTTTCTTTAACATCGTTGTTTATAATATTTTTGGGTCGTGTTTTTGGCTGATGTATTAAGACGATTTTATGTTGTGGTCAACAATATGATGGTGTTATTGGTATAATTATTTTCAACAATAATTTTTTGTCGAACTGAGCCTGACGATTTGGGTGTGTCTCATCGACTAATACTTACTTTAAGGGAAACTCTTGGAGCTAGCCGTTGTTGGAGAGAGGCATGCTAGATATACTATGATTCATTGCCACAAACATCAAACAAGTGGCATCGCCAACATTTGATTTTCAGCCGCACCATTTAGTATTATCTTTTGGGGATTAATCACTGAATTTGATTACAGAATAATTTGAAATCAACTCTGCTTTTAATTCATATTCATTAATCTTCTCACAGTTATTATTATCAGTAATATTAAGGTGTTTGTTCCCCTTATTCTTCTTACTCTGATAGCCTTTCCGCCATCATGTCCTCCTCTCCATCTCCCCCTCCCACCGTTACTGCTGTTGACCAACTCGTCGCCATGTTTCCTGATCTCGATCATCCCACCATCCTCCGCACTCTGGCGAACCACCACAACGATCTCAATGCCGCCATTTCTGAATTACTGGCCCTATCCGATCCATCTTGGAAAGCTTCCACTCAAAACGTATTGTCTTTTGATTTCTTTTTTCATCTTTTCTTTGCTTTCAATCACTCACTTCCATGTCCAACTCATTCATCTATCCATCCCCCAAGCAAGAAACTCTGGCAGATGAGGCATTTGCTCGCCAGCTTGCCCTTGAACAGGACCTCTCTCCAGACCCCCAACCTGCCTATCCTTACACCAATCTTCCCTACCAGCCTCGTGTCCGTCGTAACAACTCTAACCCTTCGGCTTCTTCCCGTTTACCGTCTCCTTCTACACATCCCAACCCACAAAATTCTTCAATTCTCAGTCCTGGCGGCAAAGACGAGATTCAAAAAATTACCGAGGAAATCACTAAATTGGCTGAGAGTATGCTCCTTTCATCTGGCTGATTAATTGCTCTACACTGACAATTTCTCTTTTTAATCCCACGTCATAACCAATTTTTATTTTCGTATCACTTATTGAAACCACCACTCTACGTGATGGCCTCAGCTGGCCGGAAAACTATGACCACTTGGTTTGAAAAAGCAATGTCGAAAGTTCAGGAAATTCAACTTCCTCGACAAGAACAACCCGAACTAGCACAGGGCAGTCAATATTATCAACCTGCCCTCAATTCATCTCACGCTTCTTCCAATCCAACTAAGTCGGAATCCCATTTCAATGCTTCACAGACAACTCCTAATACAAAGTTATTTCCCTATTTTTTCATAAATCCCCAATATTAAATTATATGTCCCAGTGCTCTAATGCATCAAATGATTCATCTTTGGTGATGATTCCATACATCATAGGCGATCATCTACCAACTTACCTTATGGATCCCGTTACACTTCATCGACGTCTTCATCCGCTTCTCATTCAAATTCTCCAGCTCCTGTTGCTTCAAAAGCCTTAGGATTCGACGTGCCTGACCAAGCACCTTGTAATGTCCTAATTTATTTGAACTCAAATTCACAAATATACAATTAAAAACTTAATGAACCAGCTCACTTATTAATTCAATTTTCTTTTCAAAAATTAAGCTACCTTATCCAAATCACCTGGTGAAAACAAGTTGACTTTATCTAATACTCTGAATTCCAATACACATCACAAAGTTTCTTTTGAGAATCTGAAGGCACTAGAGCAAAAAGCTGCTCATAATCCACCAAAAGATGAAGATGAAGAATCGTTAGAGTACACACGAAACGTAAGAATTTCGATAGTGATTTGAGCGTTTCAGCAAAGGTCACTTATTCTTCCCTTTTTTCGGTCATAATTTTTTCAATCCCATTTTCTCGGTTGCCTATTGAATTCTAGCCTTTTGAAGATGAAGATTGAAGTGATTGTTTATTATTTTTATTATCTAAACACTATGCCAGCGCCGATATTGAAATGAGGCGCTAGCAGTTTTGTTGTTAAATATATTCACTTAAAAGGGTTTAATGTTAAATTCATATGCAAGATTATTTACATGTATAACAAATGGATTCGTCGCGGAAGCTGGAAATGCGACAAGGTTGACTGTCTTACGGATGAGTTTAAGGTATAATAAGGGGTATCAAAGTTAGAAATCTTCCGTTTCAAAATACCTCTTTTTTCCACCAAATCAACCGTGATTATTTTTGAAAATATGCCATATTGTGCCCCCTAAACACCTTTTTAATGAAAATTAATCTCAAGTTTGTGGCTTTCTTTTTGTTTTGTGAAATACTTTTTAAATAATTACATATTTCTAACTTTGACACCCCCTAACATAATTGCACCATACACTTGCAGCACCGGTAATATCCGGATGAAAACATAAAAGAGTCTGAATAAGAAAGAAGATCGAAATGTTGGTATATGTCTATAAATAGTCATATAGAATGATTTCTTTTTAGGACTGTTAGGGAAGGGTTGAGTAGTAAAAGAATCTGCCCTCAGAGCATCTTCAGCTGTCTCTGTAAGTCGTTTCGGTACAATAGCCTTTTGCCATATTGCATACATATTCACCTGTTGTGCACATTAGAGCATGTATGTACAATCGTCCATCAAATTAGCCCAATGATGCTTTTTTTTTTTTTTGCATTAATTTGCCATTTTCGCTCCAATCATCACTTTTGCTAATGTTCATCAAAAAATTATCTTTATAAATACAAATTGCATAATTGACAAAAATGGAGGATAATTGAGCACCATATGATCTTAACACCACAGGACATAAGGTTCTTATGTGTTTTTTTTTTTCCCCCTTTTTGGGTTTCATTTATGTCCTTTATGTTACTTTCTGTATGTCTCTGACTCACCTTTATTTTAACTCAAATTAATCTCAACTTTTTTTGGTTTTCAATGCCATGCCTACAACATAATCATCAGGCACATAATTAAGTTTCAACATGTTTCATGACTCATTCAGATTTTTTAAGCAATCAGTTTGCGTCAAATGTAACTGAAGTTGTTGCAAGACTATGCAAGGGGACACATTTCATTATTCTGAATCCATAGAGCTAGTCAGATTCAAAATTGGAGCAAAATTGGGCAAGATATGGTCATTATTGACAGAAAAGCTCATGTGGCACTGATATAGCCATATCTAAGTCAATATCAAGCCCATATTGAATTGGATTAGTTCAACATTCAATTTGCACAGCATCTTCAATCAAAGAAAATGAATATGTGATACCAAATACATAAAAGATAATGTGAGGTCTTGTATCCTGTTAAATTTAGTTATATTGATGTGGTTTGGCATAAAAAATAGCTAATTTCCATTAGCTATTTGACTAATTGCATGTGAAGTAGGATTAATTCAATCTCTTTTGCATAATTGTGAAAAAGATTCCCATGATTGTGTGCACTGGAATATAATTCAATATGCTTTAATTCAAACTCCAATTTTGGGCACTTTGTATAAGATACAATATGCATGAAGAGTAGATATAGCATGACAGTAGGCAAAAGAGCATGAGACATAAGGAATTAATGTTGCATGGCTGCAGAACTTCACATTTGGTGCCAATTAGCAAAGGCAAAATAAATACTAATTTGTATGACTGTGTAAAAAGGCCAATTAGCCTAATTTTTTAATGTTGCATGACATTTGCTAATGTAATTTTTAATGCATGATTGTACATGCTCTTAGGGTATCTACCACTGTCAGCCAGGCTGTACCAGGAGTCCAGTAAATGTTATGTTAATTTATTGGACCTTAAAGAGGGTAAATAATTATGCATATTAGGGGGTATCTGTCAGGCTAAGATCAACTAAATGGACATGAACTAGCTTGAAAAGTCTTTGTCTAGAAGATTTAAATGGTCCTATATGAATACTGTAGTATAAATCCAACAAATAGTAAAATATAATTCAGAATAAAGGTTTCAGTAATATAATTCTCACTATTCTATAAAAGTACTAATTGATATGTATTGTAATTTATTTGGTTATATTGGATAAATTGTAAATGATAAAGAATGAAGAAAACAAGACCCAAAAACCTCCTCCTTTTATACACACTGAGTTCCCCAATAAATCCCTTGATATATCATCCAATACACAGTTAATGACGCCTCAAATCCACTAATAGACCTGCCCATCAACATCCCTAGTGATCCATGACATAATTAGACAAGTAACAACCGCAAAAATCCTGTAATAATAAGGGAAATCCATCAAAATTAAAGAAAAAGACAAAAAAAGAGAGTATATGAGTATAAAATAATAATATAAAAGACTAAAGGAGACTTTTTAAGGTTAATAATAGCTTAAGAATAAGGGGGATTTACTGTAGAAATGGAGGGGCTAATCCTGACATTATACTATGTGAAATTCCCATCCAAAAATAACCAAAATTGACTGAGAAACCACCAAAAAACTTAAAACAGAGCGTGAGATGTGGGGTAACTACATGCAGTCCTTGGCAGGCGCTTGCATGGGTAAATCCTTGACTAAAATTAGGCGAATTTAAGCGTGGTGATGAAATAAGATGCCAAGAATGAGGTTATTAATGAAATTAGTGCATATAAACAAGGTCAATGCACTATTAATTAAGCTAGGACACTAAATAAGCGCCTGTCACCTATTTTAGTGTGTTTCCCCACATTGGGCATAGAATGTGGGGTAATTATAGTGTGAAAAAGCTAACTTTGCTAAAAATGAAGCTATTCACACAGGAAAAAAGCAGGCAGTATGTGGCCAGTACACAGAAGCCATTTCTGGCATAAAAAACACCAAATTTTAAAAGTGTTATTTTTATGCATTTAAATAGACAAATCAATAGTCCTCGATGAGCCCAATTGATCTGTCAAAGCGCATTTTTGATATTCTCAATTTTATAGCACATATAGTCAACTTTTAAGTGAAATAAAGCGCATTTCTTGTTTTTTGCGTAAAACAATGAATATAACAGCTTTAAGTGTACTTAAAAATTATATAGCCTTATACTTAAGGTTCTTAAGATTACCCTAACATATTCCAACTTAATATTAAGTACATAAGACCTATAAAAGGTGGATATATGCATGTATATAAGGTGTTATAATGGCATTTTTTGTGTATTTATCATAATTTTACTTATGTATACTATTTGTGTACTCTTATTTATTGTTCCCATGTATAGTTCATGTGTTTAACATAACTTATAAGAACTTTTTACTCAGTCCTGGATACATACAGGCTGACACTCGCCCACCCAAAAAAAACAGTAAAAAAATGATAAGTTATACATTTTATTTATTTATTTGTAATTTTTAGGTATTCAGATTAACTCTGTAGCATTAAAGATTATACTTTAAAGAAATAAAAAATAATAAATTATTATGAGTACTGGTTTTTAACCCCTCAGCTGGTTGAACAGAAAATCATTTCTGTTTAAATTTTTTAAGAAGGGTGGATAAATTAGAAATTTCTTTTTCAGGTATCCATTTATCAAATTCATTTGATTTCCCTTTAAATCTTAGTAAATACTCAGTTCCTTTTTCTTTAGTAAGGATTCTTTTCTTGAGTATCTTTTCAATCTCTGCTTTTTCCACAATTTCTTCAGGTTGCTTTTTAGGCCTTCCTCTTCTTTTTGGAAATAAGTCAGGATCATTTGCATGGTAAGGTTTCAATAATGAGATAGGGAAAACTGGATGTATCCTATCATATGGAGCATATAATATGACTTCCACTGAATTATTACCAACCATTTTACTTACTACAAAAGGTCCTACAAAGGGATCCTTTAATTTAACATTACCTTGTTAGTTAAAATGTAGTGTTGATATGAGGACTTCATCTCCCTTTTTGAATTCAAATTCTTTATGAGATTTGTCCCACCTTTTCTTTTCATATTCAAATGCTTTTTGGATGCATTCTTCTGCATGCTTTCTACACATTTGTTGCATATGAATAAAGGATTTAGTACCAGGGTGTATATCCAACCTTGGTAATTTATTTAAATGATTTACTGGGGTATTCGGTACGTATCCCAGCCAGAGTTCAAATGGTTTCTTCTCTGTTACAGAATGAGTTGTGCTGTTATAAGCAAATTCAAGGCCAGGAATTAATTTTACCCAGTCATGTGTGAATTTCTCATTGTCTTTGTATTCTAATCCAAAGGCACAATATCTTCTGATCATGTCTTCTAGAGTTTGTATCATTCTCTCAGCCAGCCCATCAGTTTGTGGATGGTGTTCTGTAGACAATTTCAATTGACAACCTGATACTTCCATCAAAGATGTCCAGAACTCTGAAGTAAATTAAGGATCTCTGTCAGAGATTATGGCTTTGGGGAACCCAGCAGTATTCATCATCTGAGTCCACCATAGTAATGCCAAGTCTTTTGCAGATACCTCTTTATGGGTAGGGATAAACTTACACATTTTTGTTAATCTATCCACAATTACCCAGAAAGAATTGAAACTTTCTTTTCCTGCTAATGGCAAGCCAGTTACAAAATCCATGTTTATAATTTCCCATGGAGCTTTTGGCTGCTCTATTTGTTGTAACAACCCAGCTCTCTTACTAGTTAATCTTTTAGATTTCTGACAAGAGTCACATGTTTCAATGTATTTTTGTACATCTTCTTTCATGTTTATCCACCAGGCTGTATTTTTAACTCTGGTTAATGTTTTGTTAAAGTCAAAATGACCAGCTAAGATGTCATCATGACAAGTACTCAACATTAACTCTTTCATAGAAGGTGGTATTACTATAACATTACTTAACTTTTTTCTGTAATATATGTATCCATCTTCAATTGATAATTTACCTTTTTCCAATGCATTTTTATACTTTGGAGGCAAGGTTTTAATTAATGCACTCATGGAGGCATTTGTTGGATCATTAAGAATGGTAGATAGTTTAGACAAATCTTTATCAGATGAATAATTTTCTAATATAGTTTGCATAAATTATTCTTCTAAATCCACTATATAAATCCCAAATATATGTATAACCTCATTTTCAGTTACATAAGCTGGGTTGTCAGCATCATTTGGCAAAGGACTTCTAGATAATAAATCCACATTAAAATGCAATGTTCCTGCTCTGTGAGTGATTTTTATTCTTCCTCTGTACTCTTGTACAGCTAGTTGCCATCTAAACATGTGCCTATTAGGTGTTTTCATGTTTAGAAATGATTTTACTGCACTGCAATCTGTTATAAGTTCAAACTTCTGGTCTTCCAGATAGTAATGAAGCTTCTCCAAAGCCCACACCACGGCTTAACATTCTAACTGTGTAGCACCATACCTTAATTCAGTTTTCCTTAAGGTTCTGGATATATAACAGATAACTACTTCAGATAATTTTCCATTTATTATCTGTTTTTGCTGTAAAGCAGCACCTAAACCTATGAAGCTTGCATCAGTGTACAAGATAAAAGGTAAGGTAAAATCTGGCAGTCCCAAAATTGGAGCTGTCATTAAAAATTACTTTAATTTATTAAAGGCATGTTTTCTTTCATTATTCCAAATGAAAGCCTCATTTTTCCTGATTAATGTTGTCAAAGGAGCTGCAATAGATTGGTAATTTTTAATATATTGTCTATAATATCCACACATACCCAAAAAACTTTGAATTTCTTTTACATTCTTAGGTATACCAATGTTTTTTATTGCTGCCACCTTATTCTGGTCAACACAAATTTGTAATCCAGATACAACATGTCCAAGTACTTTCAAAGATTGGAATCCAAATTTACATTTCTTTAATGCAATTGTCATATTAATTTCATCCATTCTTTGAAATACTCTTTTCAGGTGATTTAAATGTTCATCATATGTTTTTGAAAACACTATGATGTCATCAATATAGACCAATAGCCATCCTTCAACCATTTCCTGATGAAAAACACTATCCATCAATTTTTGGAAGACTGAAGGCTCATTCTATGGGCCAAATGGCATTCTCACATACTTATATATACCCATATGTGTGGTTATTAATAAGTAATTTTGAGAATTTCTTTCCACAGGAATCTGGTGGTAACCTTTGTTTCCATCCAGACAGGAAATATATTTTGCTCCTTGTAAAGTAGCATGGATAGAAGCTATCCTTGGTAGAGGGTAAATATCATCTACTGTGTATGTATTCAGAGCTCTATAATCACCGCATAATCTTGCCTTATCTTTTTCATAAGAGATCAATACTGGTGAAATGACACAATACTTAGGTGTTGTGTCCACTTTCTCAACAATACCCATTTCTAACAACATTTTTATATTGTCTTCAATATCTTTCCTTTTTGCAGGAGATGCTGGGTAAGGTTTCTTTTTTAGGCTTCCAGGAATATTACCCAAATCACAGCTTAGAGAGATTTTCATCTCATGGTCTTTGACCAATCCTAGTTCATTTGAACCATGAGCAAATGCCATAGGATATGATTTAATCAATCTCAAAATATTTTCTTCTTCAATTTTTGAGAGTTGAGGACTGAAAGAGGCCTTTTGGATTTCATTTTCCAATTCAACCATTTCATTGGTGGTTCTTCCACCTTGTAGTTGTTCTTCTCTAGGAGAAATGGCATACACTGAATTTTCAGAACATATCTTGAATTTTCTCTTACCATTCACTCCTATGCTGAAACAACTGTTTGCAGGATCTAGTTTAATTCCAAATTTTGTCAATAAATCATTGCCAATAATAAACCAATCACTACAATTATTATTATCCATTACTACGAATTCACAAACTGCTCTTACATATCCATTATTATATTTAAAGAATACAGCAGTTTTGTATTTGCCAATTGGATTTAATATTGAACCAAAACCCCTCCAGTTCTTTGTTTGAACAGGTTCTAGTTTATTCTTATACTTACTGTCAAGTTTCATTAATGTATTAATAGAAACTACACTACCTGCAGCCCCAGTGTCAAGAATGGCATTCATTTCTCTTCCACATATAATAACAGGTGCTCTGATAGGTGTTATTTTGTAAGTATCATGAGATACATCTTTAATTATTTCAGCTTCTTCAATGGAAGTTAAAGATGTATCTGTATGAGGTATAGCATCATTAAGGAACATTATATCCTGTTCTAATAAAAATATCTCATTTTCATCATCACTGTAAGATATGTTACTTTTACAATCCTCACTGGAATCCACATTTTCACCTTCATGATTACTTGGTTCAGAATTCTGGGAGGTTTCAATAACATTTATTCTCTTCTTACACGTGTGACCCTTAACCCAAGGTTCATTACATTTGTAACAAGTGTTATTCTCTTGTCTCTGAGGGACAAGGGGAGCTGAAGGTTTTTTCTTCTCCACTGGTAATTTACTTGTAGTAGGTTTTACCACGTCAACACTTTGTCTGTAATTACTATACTTGGTTTCATACTTGCGGTTTAATAATATCTCATTGCATATGTTAATGAATCCAGAGGTATCTCTGATGGTTTCAGTTCTAGACACAATAATGTCTCTAACTGATATAGGCAACTTGTATATTATTTTTTTTCCACTATTAATAATCCATTTTTGGATCCATAGCTTTCATGATTTTTATTAAATTCATTAAGAAGACCATGGGTTTATCTCCAGCATTTGGATTATATCTGGTCCTTTCATACAATCTTTGTTGAGTGATTCTAAATTTTGGGCCACCAAATTGCCTTTCAATTAGTGCCTTCCATTCATTCCAGGAGTAATTAATTCCCTCACTCAATACAGATTCAAACCATAATAAGGCCACATATGTAAATAAAGATATTAACTTTGAAGTAATTTCTTCATCAGGTAATTTGTATGAAAATTTTAAGTTATCAATTCTTTGTATGAATTGCTGCCAATCAGATTTTGAATCTCCG
Source organism: Hemileia vastatrix (assembly GCA_030280995.1). Lineage (NCBI taxonomy): Eukaryota > Fungi > Basidiomycota > Pucciniomycetes > Pucciniales > Zaghouaniaceae > Hemileia > Hemileia vastatrix. The sequence continues at coordinate 12,917,847 of JASXTE010000010.1, read as the reverse complement.
TCAAAAGATGGGTTCTGATCTAACTTAGGCCCGTTCTTTTGGCTAGTTTTTGCTTCCCTAACCTGAGGAATATTGAGTAATTCACTTACTTTAGAAAGATGATCATTTATTTCATCTTTTACTGACTTATTATTCTCAGAGCCCATGATACTATGTTCATGTTCCATCATTGGTGTTTCATTTGCATGTTTCATGAAAACAGGTACTCTTGCTACATAAGAAGTGTTATCTTTTATTCTTTCAGTATTTTTCAACATGTTTGCTACTTCTATTTCCACTCTTTGTAACCTATCCTGTATTACAGGTACATGAGTTAGAGTGTCATTTACATTTGAAAAAGATAATTTAACAAGTCCCTCAATGGTAGCCATAATATTCTGAGAGTGTTCTAATTTATTTTCTTAATTCCTAATCTCATATTTTAGGCCTTTATTCTCATTGATTAATTCATTATTTGAATTTTCAATAATTTTTAATCTATTTGCTGTTGCACTCAATGATTTTGTTAGCTGTAATAATAACTTTTCTGTATTATTGTTTGACTCTTTTGAGAACTCTTCCAATTTTTCAATTCTCAATAATAATTTACTTATTATCTTTGATTCCATTGGATTTTCTTTTAAAAAATATTCTATTTTTTCTGTTTCCAACTCAGAAGACTCATCATTTGATTCCAATTTTATATTAATAGAATTATCCTGGTGATCAATAAAACTATTTACATTGTCTTTGTGCAAAGACAAGTTTAACATATTTTTTTCAAATGAATAATCTTTTAAATCATTATCAATCATATCCAATATTTCCTTATCAATCTCATTACCTATAAGTAATTCATTGTTAGGTTGATACAATTGATCATAAGAAGTTGGATGACTCACCAAGGTCTTATTCCATTTCCCCTGCCTCTCCTTGGCTTTCCCCTGTAAGGGGGACTGCTGGATCCTTGTTGAGGAGGGTTGTTGTAGTTTTGGGCGTACCAATCCCATTTCCATTTGCTTACTGTAATTTTTTGGTCCTCCTATTGGGCTGGAGGTGTTGCTATGGAATTTTTGGGTGCCACTGTTGTTGGTTGAGTCTTTATGTCCACTAGAGCTTGGTTGACTTCTATGAAACCTTGAGCTTCTCTCTTTTCCAGATTGTTGATCTGGTCCACTATATTGTTGACTCTTATTGTCAAGGTGTTCAGTAGGGTGGATAGGGAGTGAACTTGTTCTTGTAATGTATTTTTTAATTTCTTTATTGAAACCTGCTTTAAAAGCTTTTCCCTTTCCTCCAGAGACATTGGCAGAGTTTTGTTGATTATGGGAGAGTCCTGGCCCTCCATTTGAATGTCCTGTAACAGGTCTTTCAGCTCTAGGTCTTAAGTTATAAGGTTTTGCCTTATTACTTACAATGTCATTGTTGTCACACATTTTCACGTGGAATTTAAAGAATTGAAAATTTAGATATAAAAAACTTCAAAAAGGAGTTTTATCAGTATTTATCAATACCACTGAAGACAATTTTATTGCTTACTTATTGGTATGAAGTGAATCTTTAAGTGCCAAAATTCAAATATGCTTTTTATGTGGTCACTTGATTTAACTGGTCTACAATATGTAGCCCTGTTTTTATATTTAAAAGAAAACAGCTGTTAGTAAAACTCTTTCTAAATATTTAATGAATATTACAAACCAATAAAAAGAAAAGATTAAGATTCCTGTTAAAAGAAAACAATTAATCAGTTTAATTGGTTTATTATCTGCAAAGATCACAAATTTAATTGGTCTATTGACAGACTCCCACTAATAACAATTTTATGTTAAATTAGTGGTAAAATTGTTGATTAAATATCACAATTTTATTATATAACAGGGCTTCTTTTTCTGAAATCACTATATAAGTGACCCCAACCTGTTGTAATTATCCAAGTATTTCTATAGGGATATTATTTACGTGCACCTTCTTTGAAAATTTCACTTACTGGGTTATAACAGAATTCTTGAGGAAAGGTCCTCAATTGTCAGGCTAAGATCAACTAAATGGACGTGAACTAGATTGAAAAGTCTTTGTCTAGAAGATTTAAATGGTCCTATATGAATACTGTAGTATAAATCCAACAAATAGTAAAATATAATTCAGAATAAAGGTTTCAGTAATATAATTCTCACTATTCTTATATGTGGCTTACAATCTTTGTAGTTGGTAGAAAAATAGATTTTATAATTCAGATACTATTCAAAAGTCTTATAAAAGTACTTATTGATATGTATTGTAATTTATTTGGTTATATTGGGTAAATTGTAAATGATAAAGAATGAAGAAAACAAGACCCAAAAACCTCCTCCTTTTATACACACTGAGTTCCCCAATAAATCCCTTGATATATCATCCAATACACAGTTAATGACGCCTCAAATCCACTAATAGACCTGCCAATCAACATCCCTAGTTATCCATGACATAATTAGACAAGTAACAACCGCAAAAATCCTGTAATAATAAGGGAAATCCATCAAAATTAAAGAAAAAGACAAAAAAAGAGAGTATATGTGTATAAAATAATAATATAAAAGACTAAAGGAGACTTTTTAAGGTTAATAATAGCTTAAGAATAAGGGGGATTTACTGTAGAAATGGAGGGGCTAATCCTGACATTATACTACGTGAAATTCCCATTCAAAAATAACCAAAATTGACTGAGAAACCACCAAAAAACTTAAAACAGAGCGTGAGATGTGGGGTAACTACATGCAGTCCTTGGCAGGCGCTTGCATGGGTAAATCCTTGACTAAAATTAGGCGAATTTAAGCGTTGTGATGAAATAAGATGCCAAGAATGAGGTTATTAATGAAATTAGTGCATATAAACAAGGTCAATGCACTATTAATTAAGCTAGGACACTAAATAAGCGCCTGTCACCTATTTTAGTGTGTTTCCCCACATTGGGAATAGAATGTGGGGTAATTATAGTGTGAAAAAGCTAACTTTGCTAAAAATGAAGCTATTCACACGGGAAAAAAGCAGGCAGTATGTGGCCAGTACACAGAAGCCATTTCTGGCATAAAAAACACCAAATTTTAAAAGTGTTATTTTTATGCATTTAAATAGCCAAATCAATAGTCCTCAATGAGCCCAATTGATCTGTCAAAGCGCATTTTTTATATTCTAAATTTTATAGCGCATATAGTCAACTTTTAAGTGAAATAAAGCGCATTTCTTGTTTTTTGCGTAAAACAATGAATATAACAGCTTTAAGTGTACTTAAAAATTATGTAGCCTTATACTTAAGGTTCTTAAGATTACCCTAACATATTCCAACTTAATATTAAGTACATAAGACCTATAAAAGGTGGATATATGCGTGTATATAAGGTGTTATAATGGCATTTTTTGTGTATTTATCATAATTTTACTTATGTATACTATTTGTGTACTCTTATTTATTGTTCCCATTTATAGTTCATGTGTTTAACATAACTTATAAGCACTTTTTACTCAGTCCTGGATACATACAGGCTGACAGTATCAAAGTTAGAGATCTTCCATTTCAAAATACCCCTTTTTTCCATCAAATAAACCATGATTATTTTTTAAAATATGACATATTGTGCCCCCAAGAAACCTCTTGACTGAGATTTAATTTCAATTTTGTGAATTTTTTATTGTGTTGTGAAATACCTTTTAAATAATTACCAATTTATAACTTTGATACCCCCTATTTATGTATATAAATTAATATTATATTGAGTAATAAAATCATATAATAAACTTATGATAATATAATTAAAATAAGGTTTATTGTCATGCACCACATGACACTCAAAGAAAAAGTCAATATTTTAATCCATAAATGAGTACACAAATCCATACTCAAAGCACAGAAAGCAATATCTACATAGCAACTGCTTTTTCCCTTTGTGTGTCTTGATTGTACCTCACTAGCAACTGTGCTATCTAAACCTTAAATCTAAATTAGTCAATCATATGCTTATACTTTTCAACCTTAAGCAAATGCCCAATGTATTAGTGCTAGGATTGATGGTATATTTTGAATATTGGGTTATTGTGTGTCTAAGGGTAATTATGTCTTCAGACATAGTCTGTGAGTAGGAATAGAAGTAAGGTTAAAGGATCTGTGGGTTATATTGGAGGGTCAGTGATAAATTAAGGGTGGTTTATTAAAGGGGTCAATCCAAAGTGGAGTTGTTTATATAATTGGGTGGATTTGGTTTGAAATTCCTTGGAATTAAGCTATAATATCATTGTGATAGTAGTTAAATTTATATAAAGCTATTATTGTTTTCTACCTCTCTTAATAACCAATTTCTTTTCAAACTCCTAAACTTCTAAATCTCTTTTAATTATTAGGCTCCAACCCTTTGTGAGATTCACCTGAATATTAGTGTTACTCTACAATACATTATTATTCACCCCTAACTTATTTCAAAGCACTAGTAAAATATCTTTGACATACCCTGGAGCCACTCCCTCAAACTATTCCTCTGTGTTTTGAAGAAGTCTCCAACCATCTTGTCAAATCTCACTTACTCAGGAACATCATTAACCTTGTATGTAGGCCATCCAGTGACAGTATAATTTAATTCTCTGTAGTTCTCATTTTTTTGGTTTGAACTACTATGTATTTCAGGGGCTAAGTCTAAATGTCACCTGTTCAACACACTCCTCCTATGGGCACTACTACTAGAGCTTGAACCAGGGATAAGCCACCAGCATTGGGACTTATTTTCCAGACTCACTCTCTTGAACCTCTTGAGCTAAGGGAAAAGGAAAATTCAATTCAATCTGTGGAGGACATTCCTTGGGATTTTGAAGATTCTAGTGAAGAAGAAGAAGAAGAAGGCAAAGATACTATGCACAAGGCACCATCAGCCCCAGCTACCAACCCTTTGGGCCAAAATTCTGATCCTGGTCCAACTACTTCATTGAAAGATTTCATGAAATTATTAGTGAAATAAATTTTTAATACTTCTCCTTCTGAGGGCTCTAAAATTAAAACTCCTATGATGAAATCTCCAGATTAATTTGATGGAGAACATCCTGACATATTGCAAACTTTTTTGAAAACTTGAAAATTATTGGTCCATAATGACCTTTGAACCTTTAACACTGATTTTTCCAAAGAAATCTATGCCTCTTCATTCTTATCTGGGAAAGCATCACAATGGTTTTAACCATATTTGCACATTCTTTCTTTCACAGAACCCATTTACTCATAAATAATTGGGAGAAATTTGAAGATCAACTGTTTACATTGTTTGCTGATCCCAATGAGACCAATATCACAGAAATTGAAATATATTTCCTTTTCATGAATGATAATGGGAAGGATTCTGAATAAATCTCAAATTTCAGGGCTCTACAAACTCAAGTAGGATGGAATGATGCAGCTTTAATTTATCATTTCAAAAAGGGACTCCCTTCAAGGATTCTAGATCAATTAAATCTTCATGGTCAAAAAAATGACAGCTTTAATAGACTTAATGGATAGGACCCTTGATATTGATGGCTTTCATAAGGGCTTTTTTCAAAAAAGGTTTCATGCTCATAAATTTCACAGTTTAAATTTTAAAACAGGACCTTCTTCAAATTATCCTTGACAAACTCAATCACTGTCTCAAGCCAAAACAAGTCAATAGGGTAAGGAAAAGGATCAATCCAAAAGCTTGACCCCAGACAATATCAGTAAGTTATTGGATCCAAAAGGGAAATTAAAGGAAGCTGAGAACAAAAAAAGAGAAGATAATGGCTATTGTATGTATTGTGGGGGTAAACACAAGTTGGATGAGTGTGCTAAATTAAAGGATAGAGAAGGTAATGGTCCCAAGTCAAAAAACTAGTGAATAGTTTACTTGTGTGAAAAGCAAACTATTTTATCTCTCCCAGTGCACAGAACCTCCATGTCCTAAGGACTGGATTTTCCCTAAACTATTTAAGACTAATTCTTTCTTAGCAGGATATTCCCTTCAGCTGTCTTATTGACTGTGGGGCTTCAATTTGATTTATCAGTTTATCTTTTGCCAAAAAACTTAAGCTGACATTTGTAGATATCAACCAAATTCCAATTTATCTGGTAAAATCAGAGGAACCCAAGTATTGGGTTTGTAATACAGTTTTATGGGTTTTTAACTTTCCAAAAGTTTCCTCTTTAAGTGGGAATTAACAGTATTGTATGCCCCAAGGATGGACAATACCATTCTTGGCCATGAATTTTTACAGCATTGGGATCCTGAAATTGATTGGTCACAGGGATTTATCACCCCTTTTTATAAATATATTTCTGATACATCAATGCAGGTCAATAGGGAGTTAAAAACCCATATCACCAAGTCTTGCTAGGGGACTCTTCTCTTCCAGATGTATTGCAAGAATATGATCTTTCTTTAAATGAGCACTTAACTAACTATTCTAGCTTAACTACTTTACTCAAAGAGGATTTCAATAGCCTCAAAGTAATCAATTTTTGTTCTCTAAAAACAGATCTCCCCTTCAAAGACTTCTTCAAAGATGAAGAGGATGACAAAATAAATATTGAAGCCATTAAGTCAACTCTACCCAGAGTTTACCATGACTTCATAGATATTTTTTCAATATGTAAGGCCAACAAGCTACCACCCCATTTACCCTAAGATCATCAAATAGTGTTAATAGGTCCTGTCTATTCTTTGTTGAAGGAAAATCTCAGGTTCTTTGGGACTACATTGCAGAGAATGTAGCAAAAGTTTTCATTTGAGCCAGTAAATCTCCAACAGGCTCTCCAGTTATTTTTGTTAAGAAAAAAGATGGAAGTCTTAGGTTATGTGTTGATTATAGAAAAATCAACAACGTGAATAAGAAGAACACTTATCTAGATCCTCCTACATCATTACTTCTTACTTTTTTAAATGGTGCTAACTTCTTTTCTAAAATTGATCTCAGAGGTGCTTACAATCTTATATGTATTGCAGAAGGCCATGAACCTTTAACAGCAATGGGTACCAGGTTTGGTAGTTTCAAATATTTCGCAATTCCCTTTGGATTATGTAACACACCATCAACTTCTCAAACTTTTATAGACAATATCTTTAAAGATATTTTCAAACAGTTTGTTTTTGTCTATCAAGACAGAATTTTAATTATATCAAAGAACCTCGAAGAAAATATACAACATGTCAAAATGGTTCTTCTTCAACTTTGAGAACAAGTTCTCTATGCCAAGAACACTAAATTCAAATTCCACCTAAAATCTATTTATTTTTTAGGTTTTACATTATCCACTGATATTTTAGTCAAGGATGATAAAGAAGTTCAAAATTTTTTTGGAATGGCTTGATCCAACAGCTCTAAAATCCTTACGGGGGTTTTTACGTTTTGCAAATTTCTATTAAAGATTTATAAAAGATTACCCTAAAACTATTGAGAATCTCACTTCTCTTCTTTAAAAGGATTCTCCTTTTGTCTTCACAGAAATAGCACAAGAATAAATTTAAGCATTGAAAACTGTGTTCACCACTGCTCCAGTTATTTGACTTTTTGGTCCTACAGCCTTGACAATAGTCAACACATATGCAAGCAGTTATGCTATAGAAGGGGTAATATCATAATTAAATCCTGAAACAAAACTTTATCATTCTGTTGAATTTGAATCATGCAAACTTATAGCAGCAGAATTAAATTATGAAATTTATGATAAAGACTTATTAGCTATTATTCATTGTCTCAAAAAATAACATTATTTTCTTCTCAGTCTTAGAAGTTCTTTTCAAATCCTAAATGATCATAATACTTTGAAGAACTTCATGTCTTCCAAAGTGCTAACTAGATGTCAGGATAGGTGGGCTGAGTTCTTATCTGAATTTTATTTTATTACTAACTACCACCCAGGAAAATATTGCATAGTTCCAGATATTTTATCATGTTGGGATGACATTTATCCACAGTGGAGGGAGGCATTTTCTGACAAAAATCCAGAAAATGTGAAATCAATTTTCAATGAATGAATTTTAACCTCTCATCAACTTAATGAAATGACAAGACAATCAATTCAAAATCTATTATCAAACATTCAAGAAGCTCAGTCAAAGGATGATTACTGTTTGGGATTAAAGAAAAAATATTTTCAAAGAAAGGGGCCAAGATATTCAGTATAGAATCAGGTCTGTTTGTATTTGAAGGTAGATTAGTCATACCTGACAATAAGGATATAAAATTATGGATTCTTAATAGTGGAAATGATTTTCCAGTAGCTGATCATTTTGGTGTGGATAAAACTTACCAGTTTATAGGAAGGGATTTCTTTTGGAAAGGAATGACCAAGGAAATCAAATCCTACATTAAAGCCTGTAACAATTGTAATAAGAACAAGTTACCTCAACACAGGAAGAATGGGTTGCTTCAACCACTTTCAATTTGCTCTAAACCATGGGAGTCAATTTCAATGGATTTCATTTCTCAATTACCTCCATCAGATAATTGTGATGCTATATAAGTCATATTTGATAGATTCTCTAAAATTTCTATTTTTATTATAACCAATACTAGTGCAACTGCAGAATATTTAGCTAAAAGATTTCTAGAATATATATTTTCTTAACATGGCTTACCTACTGATATTATTTTAGATAGAGGATCCCTGTTTGTTTCTACTTTCTGGACCCAACTTTATTGGAAATTAAATATTATGAGGAACCTTTCTACAGCATATTATCCTGAAACATACAGGAAACCCAAAAGAATCAACCAAATCTTCAAAAAAGATCTTCAAATGTATGTCAACTACCAACAAGAAAATTGGACCACATGGTTTCAATTGGCCAAATTTGCTTATAACAACTTGATACATTCTTTGACAAAAAAATTTATGGATGGAATCCTTTATTCAATCCAATTCATGTAGGAATTTATCATCCTGCTGAACATCATCTTCAAAAAATTTCACCACTGCTAGGGAAAATCCAATCTAACCTCAAGGCAGTTAATCAAAGGTATAAGGAACAGGTCAAAAGACATAAAAAATCTTCTACACTTTTCAAAAAAGGAAATAAAGTATGGCTTCACTCTAAAAAACATTTGAACAACTGGAAAATCAAATAAAGTATTGGACAATTTCTTGGTTCCATTTGAAATTGATTCTGAAGTCTCTAAAAATGCATTTTGACTCAAGTTACCTTTAAAATGGCAATCAATTCATCCTGTTTTTTGAATATCTCTTCTGGAACTTGCTCAAGAAATATACCCAGGCAAGAACCAGCCCCCTATGGAACCACTCAAAGTAGAGGATCATATAGAGTGGGAAGTAAGTCAGAGTCTTGATTCAAGAAGTAGAAAGGGGAAGCTTCGACACCTTGTGGAATGGGAAGGCTACCTCAATTACTCAAATAAAACATCCTGGGAACCAGCATTAATGTTTCAAAACCTTCTGAACCTTTAAAATATTTTCATTTAAATTATCCTTAAAAAACCTAAGCCTTAAACTCTTTTAAAACATTTTATATTCTAAATAAATTTTAAATTTTCATATATTTTTTCTTTTTCTTTTTCTTTCATTTCTTTTTTCTTTCTAAAACCCTAAATAATTAAAACAAACTAAAATTAAAATTAACATAAATTAAAATCAAAAATAAATAAAATAAAAATAAAAATAAACAAATCAAAAATAAAATTTAATAAAACACAAATCAAAAGTTCTTTTCTTTAAAATTAATTATATGAAATTATGTTTTAATTACTTTTCAATTTCTTCTTTATTTATTCTACAACTTCTACTCAACCTCAATTCAATCATTTATTTCTACCACTTCAATTCCACTTGAAAATTTTTCTTTTTATTTATTTTGTTTTTTCTCCTTTCTAAAAAATTTTCAAATCATCCATCAGTATCTCACAAAAAAACTAAAAACCATCTATTCCTCAATTCTATTCAAACCCGAAATAATTTTCTTTTTTAAGAATTATATTTCTAAAACTCATTTTTTTATCTTTTAAAATTTTCCCTAAAACAACTTTTTTTGTTTCTCTCTTCTTTTTTATCTAAAATACTAAAATTAAAAAAAAAACTTAAAAATGAAATAGAGTAAAATAAAATAAACTAAATATTGTAAAACTAAATTTTCTTTTTTTTCTTTTAAATAAATAAATTTTAAATAAAATAAATTTAACAAATATTCATGAAAAAACTATATAAAATTTTTATGTTCTTTTTCCATTCCTTCTATTTCAATATTCTTTCCTTTATTCTCCTTTGAATCAAATCATTCATTTTTTCTACCACCTTTCAAATATCTTTTCTACCATTTTAAAATAATTCTTCTTCTCTAACTGGCACCACCTCTCCAATTTCTAGAAACTCTTTGGCTACATCATATGAAGCCTTATCAAAAATCTCATCAATTTTGTTGAAAAGTTTTTCAAGGAAAGTGGTTTGGCAAGCCTGGCCAGGCTTCCTCCACCACACCTGATCCAACTCAACCTCCCCAGTAAAAAATTTACAATTCACTACACAATATAGGGGGTGGACTTGCTAGCAAGTCCTCAACCTGAACTCAGATGGAACTCAGATTGAACTCATACTGAACCCATACCGCACTCTACTTAAAAACCCACCTAAAACTGCTCTTCTGAGTGGTGTTCATCCCTGAATGTATGGTTCCTTTATCAATAGCTCAATGTGTGTTCAACCTGTGGTGGGTTTGGGTCCAAGGTTGCGGACTCGCTACCAAGTCGGCCCCCATATTGTGTGGTGATTGGTTTGGGATTTTTAATCCTCAAAGGACCAGCCTCAGTAAGTTTCTCTAATTCTGATCAAGGTTCAAAAATGGGGTTGATTACTAGTTTTATAGTAAAATCTTCAATGATTTCCACCTTCTAAAAAGCAAAGAATTAGTTAGCTATTAAATCAAAACAACTTATAATCAAAAAGCACTTTCTTCAAACTCAGGATCTATATCAATGAATAAACTAGGCTTGGTGGCTTCAACCACTTACACTGCTTCTTCATCTTCATCTTTGACAATCAGTCAACAAAGTTTTGTGGTAGAAGCTACCTCAAGTACCAGATCTGATCCATCTTCAATGAGTTCACTGACCTCATCTTCTGGAACCATTGGCTGCTTCCCAATATTAAGGGCAGCCACCCAACCTTAAATCTCCTTTGTTTCCTCCTGATTAAGTGCATGCTCTGTACCATCCACCACCAATTCACTTTCAACAGTAACCTCACAGATGTCCTTGACAATGGCCTGATATTTAACAATTGAGCAAAATTTAGTTGAAGTGAAACATCCTTTGGTGATTGAATTCTTCTTCAATGCATCACAAGCCACCCAATGCCATGAACAAAACTTGCACTTTATGCAAGGCCCTCTAGAAGCTATGATCTTGAGACAAAATAATTCAAAAGTTACCTTGAACTGTCACGTGGGTGTACCGCCATTGGCACGGGGATGAGGAGGAGTGGGAGTCAGATTTTGCTGTTCAGGAATTAAAATAAATATTAAATTACTATTTTTTTATCTAAAACACTTTACTAAATTTAAAGAAACAAAAGAGGATAAGGTTAATGAAGAGCTCTCATGCTCAACCAAGCTTGTGTTTTATACCTAGGAATCTTTCACATGTCACATTGTAGAAAGACTCGTACAGTTGCCTTTCTGTAAGCAGAATCTAAGGGAGTTGGGTAAACAGAAGAAATCCCTGCCCCTTTAAGTAAAATAAGAGGTCTCAATAATCTAAGATAAATTGTCTATATGATATAAAATGACTTTTTGAAAAACTTCTTTAATGGATTTGAGATGTAGAGTCAATGTTCTTTGTAATGAGGAAAAGAAATACAACAGTGAAGTTGTACTTAGAAAAGTTATATAAATGATTGTAAAATGTGTTTTTATTAAGCTTTTTATTTTTATGAAAACATGTTAAATTTTAGTCCCTGAAGTTGAGATCTTTACAATGGTACCCTATAAGTATATATTTATGAGTTTTTATATAAAATTTATAAAATGTTATGAAAAAGTGTTATATTTATAAGGGTATTACAATTTTATTAAATGTTATGTAAAATATGATGGTAGTTTTTGTTATATGTGTTGTTGTTTATGGTTAAGTTGTATGATATTAGATGATTTTCTAATTTTAAGCCTACAGGCTTTATATTTATAATATGTCACATGCCCTATTTCCCTAGCTGGAGAATTCTGGAGGTCATCCGGAACTCACCAGAGGTCATATGGAGCTCATATGGAGCTCATATGGACCTCGGGACTCAATTAGAACCTAAAAACCATAATAAAAAATTTACAAAAATTATATAAGATAGGGCCCAAATCTTTTGAATCTTCCTTTAAGCTCTTGTAGCTGAAGCAACCCTATTCACTGAGCTAAAATTCATCAAAGTTAAGTAAATTATCAAAAATCAAAAATAATCAGAAGTACTTTATAAAATTATTAAAATATAAGATAAATTGTTAAAATTCTAAGAAAATTTTTTAAGGTTTTTGAGACTTCTAGCTTTATTTTCCATGCACTTTTAGACATATAATTTCATTTCTTGACTGCTAAATAATTATTCCTTCTTGGACTTGTATAAATAACCATTTTCACAATTTACCTACCTTTCTTTTTATAATAAAAAAATATAAACTTAGATTGGACTTTCCAATATCCAATACAGTCATCCTAAGTTAATTTAAAAAATATCAATAAGTTCCATACCAAACTTTAGACTGATGCATCCTCCCTCCAATGAATAATGTCCCCATTCATAAACTTTTCATATTTTGATCAACCATATATTCATCTTCTCTTCAACCTCTTCTACCAACTACTCCAATCCACTCCTGAAAACCTTTTCACTTCATCCTATTATAAACATCATCATCAATATTTCATCAAAAGACCTAGCTGTCCCATGTGAACTTTGCACCAAATACCAGTTACCCTGTCTGATCTCTAACCCTGGTCTTCCTGGGAGAAATTCCTATGATCTTTTCAGGCTTAAAAAATCAAATGTAATAGTCCAATTATTCCCTCCAGGAATAATGTCTATACTGGACTGACTTCCCTTTCTGATCCAAATTTTGATATAGCTTCCCAAAACTCTGTCCCAAATTCAGGACCTCCATCAACCATCACCAACTTCATCACTTCATACCTATAAACCCAATCCTTCATCATGAAATCTGCCACATTTTTGACATTCAAATTATTAAGACACACTGCATCAACCCAACCAGATAACTAATCTCAGGCTACAGTTATTTATTTATATCTACCCTCTTTAATATGAAAAGCATCCATACTAACCCTATCAAAAAGAGTTTTTTCACTGGTTGCATGTCCAGGTTCTTTTAGCCTCAAATAACTCCTTCTTTGACATCCATTCACCGGGTGAAAATTAAGAAAAACTGTAGGCAAGTCAATTTTAAGAAATCTTAAAGCAACCCATGAAGTAACCTGAAAGGAACATTACAGTGGGTCTTTTAGATCTGTACAGGTAAAAGGTCCACAAGTGATTTTGGATAATTTGAGGAATCAGAGTAACCAACCACTCCATCAACAAATATTGTTGAATTAAAATATCCTTGAACTAACCAAAATTATCATTTTTAATAAATCTCTGAGGCAATTTTAATTAAAAAATTTCCCCAAACTTCATAAATTTAGCTAAATTTTTACTTGAATTACCAATCTGATGAGGAAGAAAAATTTCCAAGTGATAATCTTCCTCAAAAAATAAAACCCATATAATATGCTATCATAAGTTATTCTGCTTTTTATCTTTGAATATTGGTAGTTTATAACTTGTGGAAAGGTTTGAAAAATACATATAAAATTTTTATGGAACTTTTCATGCATATAGCTTTCTTAATAGAAATTTCTCAATTTTTTTAAAGAATAAGTATGGATTTTATTGAAGTTTGGGGTAATTTTCGAGCATCCAACCAGCCACAAATAGTGCTAAATTTAACATGAAATATGAAATTTACCAAAAAAAAGATGTTTATATATTATATAATTTTAAGAAATATTTCAAACATCCAATTTTTGTTTAGGTCCCTTAAATTTAATGATACTTGAGTTAGTGAAAATATGCACAGAGAAATATGTTTTACTAATCCATGAGAGTTTAAAATATCTGGGAACAATTAATACAAGGGTTCATAAAACTAATTTTTTATATTTATAGGGTCCATTGAAGCAGAAAATAGTCTAACACAATTAAAATTTCAAATAAAAATAGCTCCCCCACATTTATAACACCATTAAAATTTAAATTAATGAAGAACAAGTTTAAGTAAAAAATTTTCTACTTTCTTTCATGTAAATGTAATATTTTTTTCAATGATTCACTATATATTTCATGAATGTTTACGTATAATTTAACAAAATTTTCCTACAATAATTGATGTCACATGCTAGCAGGTGTCCCCCCCAAAACAGAACTTCCATTGTTTTTTGATTCATATAGACTTGATAGATGGTGCCATTTTTATTTCTGGAAATAAAAACCAATTTTTAATAATATATCAACAACATATTATATTTAAAAATTGAAATGCATTTTCATATCTGAAGTTCAATGCTCTTGTTAAGTGATAAGGGTAAAATTAATTTTTGTACACAATTATAATAGAAAAATGTTCTTTGAGAGTTTCAATCAAGGCTTTTACTTCCTTCAGCCTTAATAATTTCAAATTTTGTTTAAAATACTTGCAATAAAATTTCAGTTTCTGCTTAGCAGCATAGTATAAATTTTTTAAATTCTATAATGAAATCAACAAGCCCATGTGTATTGAAAATTATTTTAGTAATCATGAATCAGAATCATCAGAAATGAACTTATTTTATTTAAGATAAATAATTAGAATTATAATAAAATTTGAAGACAATTATCACTTTGTTTTGAAATATCCTGTTCATTTGCTTAATTTTGTGACATTGCAGAAATATTTCTTTTTATAAGATAAAATCTTACCCCAGTAAAATACTCCTTGAAAAAATTGAACACCCATTCAGTATATGTAAGTATGATGTTAAGGTTTATTGAAAAACTCTTAAAAGAACATTTCTTTTAAATAGAAATACAAATCCATAAAAAAAAGAGGAAGAAAATTTTTTGGTATCTTTATAACTACTTAAGTTTTGGCCCTTTTTTTCCCTCTATAGTTTTTACTTAGCCCTTTTGTTGACCCTGCAGGGCCCCCACTGTCAGCCAGGCTATTCCAGGAGCCCAGTAAATGATATGTTAACTTATAGGACCTGAAAGAGGGCGTAAGAATTGTATTTAATGTATATAAATTAATATTTTATTGCATAATAAAATTATATAAGTATCTTATTACATATAAGTGTTATATTAATTTTATTGTTTATATAAATTTTTATACATTTAAATTAAACATAATATATTTTATATTCTACAAATAATGGCGCAATTTTATGTATTTAATAATTATAAATTTTTATTTAATTAATTAAAAACATATATTATAATTATAAGTGTAAAATTGACTTATAATATAATTAAATTAATTATTTACATTTATATATTAAATAACATCTTTCATATAGTATTAAACAATAATTAATGGCGCTTCTTTTGACCCTTAATTGTGTCAGGAAGAAAATTAAATAAATTATAATACTTATTTTATAAAATAGTATTATAATTTTTCAAATTAAATTAATTGATTGTTTCAGTTATACTAGTATTTAATTACATAAGTGAAAACAATTAAATAATATAAATTTACGCTGAATTAAATTGATTGCATACCTTGTTGCGTCAAAACATGTTATTTGTTTCACTTAGAAATTCTGAAAACGGATTGTAATACTTGTTTTGATTTGTTTTTCCCATAGTTCTTAGATCACATGGTTGTTTAGTTACTTATTATTTTATATTAACTGATTTGGGGAATTTAGGATGGGAATTTTACACTCTTAATTGGGATACTTATTATTTTTTGTATATTTTTCTCTTAATTACTATGTTACAAATGTCTTCTTTTATCTTCTTGTTTTACTTCATTACTCTTTTGTATATAGTCATTTGTAGCGCTTCAGAGGACCCATTGCGTATAAAAGGGCCTTGGATAATCCCCTGTAGAAGCATCACTTACTATACACTCAACAAATTAAATATACTTTTACATTACGTTTATATTCTTTTTATTAGTAATAAAATTCTAATTAAAATTCTATATAACAATTTAAAGGTTGCTTTAAGTCTGATAGTAATCACAGTGTCTGCCGTGCATAACCCTTACATTAGAATAATATTATTATTTAATAAGAACCTCACTTTTTTCACCTCTCAAGAAAAACTTCGTTGATTTTCCTCAATAAATTAAATAATTTTTATAATTTTTATTTCTTTTATTACCCATAATCCTTTCCTCCATCTCCTCTTCTACTTCTTCCCATTTTTCTTCCTCTCTTCTAGACGACTGACCGACACCCACCATGCCCGACTTGGGGCTAATAAAGGGCTGACAATATGTCAACTTAGTCTTGTTAAAAATTTACAACTTTTATTAGGAAAATTTGAAATTTGGCCTACAGCTTTTGATATCTTTATTTCATGACAAAATGGATATCTTTAGCATATTTGTCACTTTTTGTTGCTTTTTATCTTCCCTTATTACCTCATAATCATATATTTATTTCATTTCATATTTATGAGGCTCATTCTTACCATTTATTCAGAAATAATAATATAAAATCTTTATTTTGGAAAAATAGTCACTATATGCTTTAAAATTCAAAAAAAAAATCTTGCTTGAAAAATTTATGTCTCAAAGAAAAAAATGATGCTGTGTGTTCTCTCTTGGCATGACTTTATTTTTATTCATGAAGCTTTATCTAGGCCAGGTAGTAGTATGGCTCCATTAGAGGGGAAAAAATTTGCTATTTATGGGCCAGATACCTTTTCTGCTGTTGGTGAGCATTCTTGTGAAGGTGGTTATTCAGACCCTCAAGATTCTTCAAGAGCCACAGTGGTCAAGAAGGCAGTTTTTTTTATTTTTTTGAATTTAATTTCTTTTTACTTTTTTTTGCTTGTTTTGAATTATTTTTATGCTTGAAGTTTGATTGAAGTCACGTGCTGAAAAGAGGCAGCATCTTTTCTGTTGCATGACTTTATTTCCACTTCTCTGGTTCAAACTGTCAGATGGATTACAGAAAAGTAAAATTGTGGAGTAACTAAGTAATAGAAATATAATACTAACATCACACTTTATCATTTTCAATGATTTTACCAAAATATTTTTCAATACTCAAGAATAGACAAATAAACCTTGAGTTAGCATCTTGTATGGTCAATCAAAAAGAAGAAAAAAAGAATTTAGTGTTGAGAAAAGACAGGTCATGTGCAGAAAAGACACAGTGTCTTTTCTGCTCACTTGAAAGTTTTGTATTGCACCAGTAAATTTGAAAGAAATTCATGAGGTCTAGCTGACAACTTGAACTACAGAAATCAAAATAAAGTCACATGATGAAAAAGACACTGCATCTTTTCAGCACACGACTCAATCACAATTTAGGCATAAAAATAATCTAAAAATGTACAAAAAATTTTTTTAAAAGACTATAAATGTCAAAAAGTCAAAAAATACTTAGAAAAATTTAAAAAAATGTGAAAATCTTCAAAAAAATTCAAAAAATTCAAAAAAAAATCAGAAAAATAGGGAAAAATTCAGAAAAAGTCAAAAAAATTCAAAAAAAATTCAAAATAATCTAAGATGATTCAAAAAAATTCATAAAAATTTAAAAAATTCAAAAAAAATTGTTAGAAAGCCCAAAAATGTCAGAAAAATCAAAAAATATCTAAAAAATTAAGAAATAAGTAAAATGATCACAGTAAATCAATAAAAAAAATAAATTGTGAAAAATTCTTTCAAGTCTTAAAAAAATTCAAAATTCAACAAAATTTTATAAAAGTTCTTCAAAATTAAGCAAATTTTTAAAGAGATTCAAAAAAAAGTCAATAAAATATTGAATTATTCTTTCATATGAACTTTTGTTAAAAACTTATCCTCCTCACTTAAAATTACTTGAATAAAATTTAATTCTTACTTTTTTACAAGAGGAATAAATAAATTGACCATCAAAATTTTTATATCTGATTCATGTTTCAACCGTTCTTAAAAAAATTAGGGCCACAAGAGCTACTACTGAGGTTACTCTGGGGTAGTATGAGGGGCAAAAAAACAACTTTCCTACAAGTCATCTTAGATTTTACCCTGTGATTGCATGACTGAACCCATTGTTTAACAGCCAACTTTATGCCAGGCCACCAAAATCTATCAGCAATTTCTCTACATGATTCAATAACTCCTCTATGCCCAAGATCTTCATACAATGATTTCATAACCATCTCTTGCACTTTTCTCTGAGTAATAACAACCTGAGGATTTGGATACCTCCTCTTCATCAATATTCTACAAGATAGATAAAATTCCAGTGACTTCCTTTTGATATCCACCCATTCATCATTGTCACAATTATTTGGCCTTTACAAGGTTAACAAATATATAAACATATTAAAATAAAATCCTGTATGTCCCCAGACTTCATCTTGAAACTCCATTAATACCATATCTATGAGCACTTCCCTATCACCAAAATCACCTGTACATGAATGAGAAAATAATATTGATCCTTGACTTTGGCTATCTATCATAAAATATTTTGAATTTTCCACCTCAGAACCTTCCAACCTTTTAATAACCAAATTTTTTTCTATCACTTTTACACCCCTTTCAGCATCAACAACCTCTTCTTTTTCAACCTCCTTTTAACCAGATTTTTACAATCACCCAGCCTCTCTTTAACCATATTCTCTAATACTCCAACATATACACCAATCACCAATTTTCTGCTATCCCACAAAATATCACCATCTTTAGCATAATACACCAAAACATCTCCAACCTCTTTTTTACAAAATTTATCTACACCAACATTAAACTCCCTAAGCACATTGTTTACTAAATTTTTAAATTTAGCCAGTTTATCCTCATGGTGTAGGCTGTCATCATCTTTATTTACAGTTATCAAACCCACCAGTTTAACCTCATGGGGGAAGTAAGAAAAGTCTTCGGCACCCTTTGTTCTGGCCTTAATAACAGGTATATCTTTGTTGAATTCCTCTAAGTCAGAATCCTCTTCAGTGGATCGTCTTCTTGATAATCCATCTGGAATAGTGTATTTCTTTCCAGGCTTGTGAACTAAATCCAAAGAAAAATGTTGAATAAAAAGCTATCCACCTGGTCATGGGTTTGTTTGGTAAGCTTGGAGAATTTATCATTTGAATTAAAGATTTTGAATCCACTTGTAATTTGAAGTGATTTCCCCATAAAAAATTTTCAAGTCTCTTTAAAATTTTTGCCACTCCACAAAGTTCCAATTTTGGATAAGAATATCTTGATTCCACCTCAGTAAGAACTACAGATTTATACCTTACTGGTCTAATATAACCAGCTTTATCTATTTGGGACTAGACTACCACAGAAGCAATCTGACTTGAGTTGACTTCTTAATAAATTCTACCTGCATCTTTTCCATAATCTAACCCATGCAAAACAATATCCTCCCCAACAACCCTCTTCAACTTAAAAAAGGCCTCTTCACACTCTTCATCCCACTCCCAATCAGAATCCTTCCTAGTCAATCATCTCAATGGAGCAGCTAATGAAGAAAAGTCTGTGATAAACATCCTAACATAAACACATATGTCCAAAAACCCTCTGAATTCAGTCATATTCTTGGGTATTGGCCAGGACTGAGTTTTGTTTACCTTCTTCTTTGGCATAATCCTACCCTCTATACATACCACATGATATAGAACTTCCAAATTTGGTACACAAAAAGAAAAATTTGAACCAGAAATAATTAAACCAGCCTCTTCAATCCTAAATAAAATCTTCTCAAAGGCTACAGAATATTCCCAGACAAATTTTTGTATCTGTGAATTCTCCTTAAACACTTTATTATAATAGTCTGTTGAAAGACCTTTAACTCCACTACCATCAATAAATGAACCAGCATATTGTTGAATTTCATGTTGAAAAATCCAAGCCATCTGAGCTTGATAAACAGCAACTTAATTTGTTGCACCTTGAGGTAATCTTGTCAGCTGTAATTTTCCAAGGGGAATATCAGAAGTAGTGAGAGGTCTAGAATCAGGATTTAATTTTCTCTCATCATATCCCCCCTAATATCTTCCAAACCATAACACACTCTTCTGTCAAATGCCTCCACAGACTCCTCTGGACTAGTTGGTATCCCAGAATCTTATATTGTAACCCTATTTAATTCCCTATAATCATAAATTACCCTCAGCTTAAAATTAGGTTTCTTTATACAGAGAACTGGACTTAAATAACTTAAGTAATACTTCTCATACAATCCAGTTTGAATTTGTTCTCTAAAGACTTCAATATAATTGTCTTTCAATGCTGCAGCAAGATGAATTGGTTTTTTGCTGCCATGCTTTGCGACAGACCACTGGAAGCTTGTAAGCTTCCCCATAAGGATGCTTCAACACACCCCTCTCTTCAACAAAAGCAATGGCCTTCTCCCTTTTTGCCATCACATCCAACAACAACTTCTTCTCTTCTCCTGATAACCAATCTTCAGGTCCAAAATTAACAACATCCAATCTCTCAAAAGTGATTCTTGATGTTTCAGAAAATTCAGGTGGATTTTTGAATAAAGACAGTAATAAGGATCTCTTGATAAATCTGGCCTCCTCAAAGATGGGTTCAACTCAGCTGGCAGCAGTTCATTAATTGATCTGACCTTATTAGCTACCTTCTTATATTTAGCTGCATCAACATCCACTTTGAATTGAGGAATTAGATCTCTTCTTGATCTTCCATTGAATAAATTATCATCAGAATCAGAAATAAAATAAGTTAAAATATAATTTTTATTATTATTATTTTTTAAATTTCTACCATCCATTCCTTTTTCTAATTTAACATCTGATTTTCCTACACCTTTACCACCATTTTCCACTATAAAATTACCTTTAAATAAGGTTGGCAGTTTAACCTCCTGCTGGAGGACAGAAATAGAATCATCAAAAATATTATTTTTTTGTGAATTAATTATACTAAGATTTTTTTGTTGATTTCAATGAGTTAATTGCAGTTTATCCTCATGCTGGAGGCCATAAAATATACCACCACAATTATCACCACTACTTTTCAAATATCCATTCCAACTTTTATGTGACACAATAAATCCCATTTTCCCTTTTAAACCATTTTTAAAATTAATAGAAAAATTTTATAATGATAACAGAAATATAGAAAAATTTAACACATAATGACATTCCAATGAAATATCAACAGAAAATAATTGAGATCCCACTTGAATTATCTCCAAGTGAGCTGACCTATTGCAATATGGGATCTCTTCTTGGGGAGAGATTGCAACATTAGAGAAATTAGCCCCAGCTAACCCAAAAATGGGGGACTAAAAATCATTATTTTTAACTAATTCACCAGAAGCTGACCTTTTTATTTGCCTCTTTCAGGTGCATACACAACACTGGCACATAGTGGCAAGGCCAGGCCTGGTTTCCCATCCATCATCTTCTGGGGGTTCCAATTGCATATAAAGACTCCTCATATCTTCACCATTAATCTCCAAACTGATATCCTATTCTAGCTTCAAAATACATCAAAAATTGCCAACCAATAACCATTTTCACAGGCCCTATGGCCACATAAATGTGCACCCTACCAACAGATCTACCAAAACATCACTTGAAATACTCTGCTGTTTCCATAAGTTCAGTAGCATGTCTACCAATGTCTCTTAAATTACCACCAGTACCAGTTTTAGTTGGTAAGCCCATTAAAGTAGCTTACTCCAACAAAATTAAATTTTTTTGTGACCCTGAATCCACCAGGGCGTTTACCTCTTTTCTATTTAAAGTAGCCATCAAATACCCTAAAGGAGAAGAAAAATGGGTGTCCACCTCCTCTCCAAACTTCTCCACATTTTCAAAGATATATCCCACCTCTCCTACTGATATCTGTCTCCTTTTCAGATGCTTCTTATGCTTTTCTGCAAGGGCAGGACTAATTGTAAGTAATTCCCTCAAAGATATAGGAATATGAAGTTCATTCACTCTACCTAAAACCAAATCCATAGCATTTTCTTGACCAGCTACCACTGGCCTTTCATATTGAACTTTATTTTTAACAACCTTGGCCTTTGGAACCTCTTGGGGACCCACATTTCCATCTTCACCCCCATAATAACATCTTCATTTTCAATAACCCTAGCTCCAACACCTGCTGCTTTCACTAATCCAGATCCATCACTGGTCCTCCTTACCCCTTCTGTAGGAGTAGGACCACTAAAACTTGGCATGGGGAGAGATTCTAATGGTAAATCCTCCTTAGAATAAAATTCATTGTCATCAGGCATAGGCTCCCCATTAAGATCCAGCTTTCCAAAACTGGGAGGCCCCATATCTGCCATCCCCCTCTTCATCCTATATATTTTATCTTTAGAGTTAGGTTTATTTTCCATCTTCTTTATCTCTTCCTTGCCTGGTTTCACCCTTAATTTTCTTTGAATGCTATTTTTTGTCTTAGTAGCAGCATCCACATCATATTCCTCAATCATACAGTTTCCATCTACCCTTGAAACCTTTCCCAGCTCTAGTCCCCCAAAATAAGTTGGGAAACTAGCCTTAATGACCTCCTTTCCTATATCAACTTCTTCTCCTTCATTACAACCATTCATTTTACCACCTTTAACATCTTCATCTTCATCATCATTTAATTCTTCAAATCTGGCCTCTTTACAGTCATAATATTCCTTCTAACTAAATCCAAAGGAACTTTTCCATCACTGGGTTTGATAGAAGATCCATCTGGAAATTTATAAACCTTACCATAAAATTTGACTCTACCAGCTTGCAAGTCCTTATCCAAATAAAAACAATCTCCATCCCTGTGCCCCTCCTATTACAATAGAAGCACACCCTAGGTTCACCATAAACTCCTCTAAAACCATTTCCACCATTACCATTACCGTTATTTCCACCATTTCCATTATAAAATAATTCCTTCACTCATAAACCCTAGATTGATAAGAAGAAGAAGTAGATGATGAGTCCACAGGCTTCCTATTGGCCTTCTGATTTTCTTTAAAAAGTATTTTGAGCTGCTTAGTTAAGTCAGAAAAGTGATCAACCATTTTATTGTCCACAATTCCCTCAACCTTAGAAGCATTCTGACCCATTTGAGCCTTCTTTGCCTATTGAGCTTTGACCATAATATTGTTATTTTCAGCCAAAACTTCACTAACCTTGCTGATATATTGAGAATAAGATTCTTGATATTTGTGCAGAGCCATAAGTTTTAGATATTCCTGGATATTTTCTTTAATGACCTCTAGATCAGGAAGTTTCTATTCCCCATTTGAAAGATCCTTAATCAAGTTTTTACTAGACAGTTTCTTCAACACATCCATCCTAATATCCCTACTAAAGGAAGACTAAAATATATTCTTGACCTGATTTTCATGGCCTATTTCCTCCACCAGAATCAAATATTTCACCAATTAATCAAACTTTCCACATATCTTTTTAAAGTCAACCATATTAGAGACACCACCTTTAGCTTTCCAATCAGTGAAAATCTTGTTGAGTTCCACCATAGTATACCTAACACCCCATCTATCAACCATCTCCTTTAACAATTTTACCCAATCTCACTTTTTATATCCATCCATAGCAATGACCTCTTTTTCCACCACTCTTTCCACAATAAAAAACTTGATTTACTTCACCATGTACAAATGAGAAGCCCCATCAACAGCAGCATCAGCTTCATATCTGCTTAAAAACCATTTAACTTCTTCATCATTAAACTTGGGCCCATCCCAAGATACAATCCTAACTGACGCCTTAACAGGAAGAGCAGCATCAGCAACACCAAATACAGAAGCAGAAGACATCCCAAAAGTATAATATTAAACCATTAAAAGAATATAATTACTTGTTAAATATGCCTCTTTCAGGCTAAGCATGTCCAAGTACCAAGTAAGATTGATTAAAAGCCAGAAAATTTAACTACCCCATGTTGGGTGACATCAATGTCAAAAGACTGTTACAGTCCCCTTTCTGTAAGCAGAATCCAAAGGAGTTGGATAAACAGAAGAAAACCCTATCCCTTTAAGTAAAATAAAAGGTCTCAATAAACTAAGCTAAATCATCAACTTGATATAAAATTACCTATTGAACAATTTTTTTTATGGATTTTAGATGTAGAATCAGTGTTCTTTATAATGAGGAAAAGAAATACAACAGTGGGGTTGTACTTAGAAAAGTTATATAAATGATTGTATAATGTGTTTTTATAAAGCTCTTTATTTTTGTGAACAGATGTTAAATCTTAGTCCCTGAAGTTAAGAAATTTACAATGATACTCTATAAGCATATATTTATGAGTTGTTATATAAAATCTATAAAATGTTATAAAAAGTTGTTATATTTATAAGTGTATTACAATTTTATAAAATGTTATGTAAAACATGATGGTAGTTGTTGTTATATGCCTTGTTGTTAATGGTAAAGTTTTATAATTTTAGATAATGTTCTAATTTTAAGTCTACAGGCTTCATATGCATAGTATGTCATGTGCCCTACTTTCTCTAGCTGGTTAATTCCAGAGCTTTTCTGGATATCCCTGGAGGTTGTACGGAGCTCATATGGACTTCTGGACTCAATTAGAGCCTAAAAACTGTAAAAAAAATATACAAAAATTAAATAAGATAGGGTTACATTTGGGGGACCTCCCATTAAATTTTGTTAGCCCATGCAACCCTATTCACTGAGCTAAAAATCATCAAAGTTAATTAAATTATCAAAAATAAAAAATAATCAGAAATACTTTATAAAATTATAAAAAATCTAAGAAAAATAGTAAAAATTCTAAGAAAATTTATAAAGGTTCTTGAGACTTCTAGATTTAATTTCCATGCACTTTTAGACATATACTTACATTTCTTGACTGCTAAATAATTATTCCTTCTTGGACTTGTATAAATAACCATTTTCACAAGAAACCATCCTTTCTTTTTATAATGAAAAACTATAAACTTATATTGGACTTTTCAATATCCAATATAGTCATCCAAAGTTTATTTAAAAAATATTTATAAGTGCCATACTAAGCTTTAGACTACCACAACATGATACTCAAAGTAAAAGTCAATCTTTTAATCCATAAGTCAGTACACAAATCCATATGCAAAGCGCAGAAGAAACATCTACATAGAAACTGTCTTTTTACTTTTTGTGTCTCAATTCAACAGGTCTATATAAAACTTCAATCCAATTTAGTCAATCATATGCTTACAATTTTAACTCTTATGCAAATGTGTGATGTATTAGTGCTACAGTTGATGGTATATTTTTAATGTTGGTTTATTGTGTATCTTAGGGTAATTAAAGGTCTGTGAGTAGGATTAGAAGTACGGTTGAAGGATATGTGGGTTATATTGGAGGTCTAGTGATAAAGTAAGGGCAGTTTATTATAGAGGTCAGTGTGAGGTGGATTTGGTTTGACATTCCTTAGCATTAACTTATAATATCATTGTGATAGTAGTTGAAATTATATAAAGCTATTACTTTTTCCTACCTTTCTTAATAATCAATTTCTTTCAATATTGAATTCCTAAATCTTTATTTTATTGTTAAGTTCCAACCCTTTGTGAGATTAACCTGAATATTTAGTGTCACTTAAAATTTTATTATTATTCATCTCAGATTTATCTTGAAGTAGTATTAATTATCTTCAACATATCTTTGAACCACTCCCTCAAAGTATTTCTCTGTGCTTCAAAGGAGTCCTCAATTATCTTTTCCAATTTCACTTACTCAGGAACACCCTTGATCTTGTGCATAGTCCATCTGGTGACAATATCTAAAGTAAAGTTGTTAAATTATGTAGTAGCAGCAATAAATACTTTAAAAACCTGATTCTAATCTTTTCAAAATTTCTCACCACAAAAAATCAAGTGGCACCTGCTAGAAGTTTCCTATCCCTATATTCAGTTTTGAATTAAGAGTAAATTTGATTTGATGTTGTGTGAGCTAGTGTTATCATTGTTCAGTGTGAAGTCTTTCCAGAAGAATCACAGCTGAGCTTAAATTGAGTTAAGTCAAAGATAGGGATTGGCACTTGCTATCAGGTGCCCATGTTTTTTTTCTGGTGTCTGTAGTGTATCTTACTATGAGTACTAAAATGTGCCTCATTTTTCTGGTAAAATGTTTCCCCTGACTGAGATGTAGGAAATTCAGGTTGTTTTCTAATACTGAGATTCACAAAATGGAAAGTTGTTCTTCTTCCTGGGGGTTCCAGTTTGGTGAATGCTTTTTCCTAGAGTCATTTGTCATATTTTGGCAGTTTTGGATTAAAATGTATAGACAGTAGTGTAGAATAGTAAAAATTGATGAAATTTGGTGATGACTAGTGACTATAGTGTCTAGTAATTTTAATTTGAGAAATGGTGGCAGAATCAACAATGAAAGTAAGCATCTTGAAGTGAGATTCAAAATGAATAAAAGAATTGGCAGGGAAAGGGGTGATTTAATGATGCAAAGTAAGTATCTGTAAGTATATATACTTAGGGCATTTACCTCTGTGTTGGTAACACCCCACTACAAGCATACTTAACTATCACTTTGAAGCATATTCCAGAACCATTTCACTTACAACTCACATTATCTTTTCATTTCAGTAAATATTGGGTACAAGTAAGTATATATACATACAGATACTTACTCTGTGTCATTAACTTGCACCTCTCCCTGCCAAATATTTTTTATTTTTAATTGCTCATCAAGATGCTTCATTTCTCCCTTGATTCCACCACCATTTCATAAATTATCTTTTCATGCCATTATATTCACTACTCATCACCAAATTTTATTAATTTTCATTATTTTACACTACTGGCTACACATCCAAGCCTCAATTACTAAAATATGTCAGGAAACCACTAGAAAAAGTGCTCTCTAAACATACATATGTAGTAATATACTCTTACTATTTCATACAAAGTTATTCATTGAGAAGATTGAATGACATGCATAAAAAATTAGAAGTCAAGGTTTACCTATTGACTGCCAAAGTCATATGGTTGAATATTAACTAAATGTGGTAATTAGTATAAGATAATGCATATGGCAGTTGAATATTAAAATTCATTATGAAATGACCAAGTAACATGCAATTTTATGCTTTTTTTAGTGGCACTGAGGTAGATGCCCTTATGTGTACCAAATATATACTGAAATTGATAGCTAATGTAAGGTGTAAATGACACAGTGCTAGAATATATATATTTATAAAAGAACTAGTCTATCTATTATATAAAAAGATTAGTGCTCTAACTTCCTAGAAAAATAGGAAATCTAGCTGCTAACCTAACATCTCCCTCCCCACCCTAATCCCTTTCAACACTATTATGACACAAGCCTGTGTGCTATGCACCTTGCATGATATTTATATTCTCTGGTTTTTAGTGAAATGAGAACTGCTGGTGGGGCTTCTGAATCTAGAAATGCATAGCGCTGAGTATTCAATGTGGAATCAGTTGAGTTCAATTAGGTTAGCAGCTGAATTTAATTTTTTTTAGGAAGCTATGGAACCTGTTATTTTATATATATAGATAGATACATCTGGGAAGAAGGTTTGGATGTGTGTGCAAGGCTGCTGTCACTCTGTGTAGCAGACAGGTAGCAGGCTTGTTATCTCAAAATTTAGTTAAGTATGAAAAGAGGGGGGTTTTACCACCAAGGTGGTAGTTTTATTTAAATAGACATAAGTACACTTAGATAACATGTGACTCTTGTATATAGACTTTAGATTGTGTATCTGACTGACTCAGATTCTTCTCAGAGTCTGCCACTGAGGCACAAACTACAGGTGAATTAATTCATATTGATTTTTTTTGGAGTCTTCCACTGACACACAAACTACAGGTTATGGTCCCTTGTTAGAGATTGTCATTAAAAAGTATAGTGTATACTCAGGAGATTCAAATCCTGTACAAAACTTTGTCCAATGTTAAGCTCTTGTAGCCACTACACTGAGGTGGCATTCTCTATACTACCGGTCATTACACCAATTTGACATTGTCCTCTCCATCATTTTATATCTGGAATTTCACAGCATACACACTTAAAAGGACCTGCACTGACTTTTGACTCCCCATCTACCTTACAATCATCCTACCCACCACCCATATCTACTACTTCTCCCCTTACATGTAATCCTCTCCCTCATTTCTCTTTAGAATCTGAACTACCACTGGAAATTTCTGACTCCACTCCTGCGGCTCCTTCTTCTACTCATCCCCCTATATTATTAGATGACATAAAATGCTGCCTTAAGGAACTTTCTGGTATGTGGAAATTGATATTTGGGGTCAACAAACTCAAACCTGACATCTCAAACTGGCATGATTGGGATTGCAAGATACGTGCAATTATGACTGACTATATTGGCAGGAAATCTTACTCACTCAATGACACTCATTCTTTGGATGGAAATATAGTAGATTTTATGGCCTGTATCTTGTTGTTGAAATGATTGAAATTTCGCTACAATGCCTCCTTGAACTGGATTGTTCCTGCAGAAGTGCCTACCTTATCCTCTACAAGACATTTAACTGAGCCACACACACAGCTTGAATTTCTCTCTTAGAATCTCTCATTTCAATATCTTCTCAACTGTTCTACTCTGTATCAAAGCACTGGGAAAAGGTCCACAACATTATAGATGGCATCATTTTCACAGGATTTAACTTTACCAACACCTCCGTTAAACCATTATGGCCCATGTGCTTCTTGTACTGTCATCTTCATATCTTTCTACTGACATCAGTAGAGCTATAGAATTGCGTCAAGATGGGTTAAAAATGATCTCAGATGACTTCTTGACTGAAATTCTGATAGCAGAAACTAATCTCGGCCTGGTAAAGAAAGCTCACCAATCCCATGATGTCTCCCACATCTCTGTCAATTCCATTAAAGGGAAATTTACCCATCAGCAACAAGTTGACTCATATTGGCTGGCTGATTCTCAAAGACAGTGTTTTGATTGTGACTCCACTAAGCACACACATCAATATTTTCCTTAAAATGTTAGATCACAATTCTATAATCCAGCTCTTAAAATTTATTATGACCTGCAACAAAAGATCTCTCAACTGAGAAAATCTTCCATATCTCCCAAGATAAAATAGGAAAAATAAATTCTTAATTTGCAGATTCTGGTGACAAAATAATATAAATTGACTCAAGTGCATTGGAAGTGTTAGAAATGAAAATCAATCAACTAATTCTCAAAAGTGTTGAATGGTGCACCAAAACATTTGAATCAAATGGAGAAGCAATTCTTGATAGTGGTGCTACTCACCATGTCACAGGTGATGTAAGTATTCTTTCTAACTACCAATATATTTCCCCTCATGTTCCTGTGAAGATGGAAACTAATGGTGCCTCTTTATTCATTATTGGGATGGGTGATATTCAAGTCATTGGCTTAGGATGTACTATCATGATTAAAAATGTTTTTTATTGTCCTCAATCTAGGACTACTTCAATCTTGCTTTTTGATTTAGTCAAAGCCAGTATGAACTTCTCAATGTCTCCATAGCAGGATTATCTTCTCTCTGTTAAAAATAAACAGATATTAATTGGGAAACTTGATACTAGTAGATGCAGATGGCTTTTAAATACAATAGATACAAGAAACCCTGCCTCATCTTTGTCAATTTATATTATTTCACCCTATTCTATATTTCCTGCTGTGGCAGAGAGTTCAATAAAATTTGCTAATTTATTTATTGATTATATTAATTCTTCCTGTATTCACTGGCCTTACACAGCACCTGGCTCTCTACTAGACTGACATTGCCAACTTGGTCATACAAGTGATTGCCTTCTACGTAACCTGATCAAAAATTATCTTGGTATCAGTTTACCTTCTGGATTTTCAAAAGTAAAATTAGGCTTCACTGACTGTGCCATTGCAAAAAGTGAACGCTAAAGCACTGCTCAACAAGAACTAGAACCAGAGTCTATGCTATCACTGGCTGTTGGGGATCTGATTGGTCCAATCAAAGATTAAGCTGTTGGAAGTTATGAATGGGCTGCATTATTTTGTGAATCATTATCAACATAGGGTGAGGTCTTTATTCTGAAACATAAAAGTGATGCAATGGAGGATTTTTTTACTTTTGTTAATAAACTAGTGAATTTTACCAGAAAGAACTTTCAGGTCTTACAAACTGATGGTGGTGAGCTCCACATTAATGCTATGAAAGCTTACTTTTCCTCTATTGGTGCAGTCCATGAAGTGACAATGCCATATCATGCCAAACAAAATGGTACTGCAGAGAAATTTAACCAAAATGTGGGAGATATTTCTTGCATGTCTCTTATGGCAAGTGGTCTACCCAAATGTTTCTAGGGAATGTCTTACAAGTGGGAATCTTTTATCCATAATTTTTTACCTAACAGAAAAAGTACCAACTCTGCACCCCTCAAAATGGTGTTTGGAACAAAACCCAACTTCAATAACATGCATACCTTTGGGGAAAAAGCCTTTGTACATGTACACAAAGAGGTAAATACTAAACTTGACAACAGAGCTTTGGAGTTTAGGGTGGTTGTATATTCTCAAAATAATTCTGGTTGTGTTTTCTAGCATGAATAATCTGGCCACATTTTTGAATCCTCTATGGAAAAGCTCCATGGGGGAATTCAAGATGCTCATGAAATCTCACAATGTGCTCCTCCTCATAAATCAAAAGGTTCTCTTGACTCAATTTTGAGCTCCTTATCATTTGGCAATTTTTCAGCTGAACAGTCAATTGATAAACAGTACAAATGTATTGAGGCAATCAAAATTGCCACTTCCTGAACCCCAATCCCTATTCTGACCACTTACAATCAATCCATGAAACTGAATGAAGGAAAAAATCGGGAAGCAGCCTGTGTCAATGAATTAGACAATATGTCACTTCTCCATGTGTGGTCTGAAGTCTCTTCACTGCCTGGTATTACAAAACTAAAGGGAAAATGGGTTTTCAAATTAAAACATTCAACTAGCAATACCCCTATCAAGTTTAAGGCAAGATTTTTAGCTAAGTACTTCAAACAACAAGAAGGGATTTATTATATATATATATACATTTGCACCTATGGAAACTTTTTCCTCACAGAAAATCATATTGACTCTGGAAGCCATGTATGGATGGAAAATAAAGTCTTTTGATGTTACTGAGGCAAACTTACATAGCAATGTGAAAGAATACCTATTGATTGAAATTCCTCCTGGTATGGTTATGTCTAAATGGTTTAATGTTTTAAAAATGACATAAAGCATTATATGGCACCAAACAAGCAGCTTGCTGTTGGTGGCTTCACATTGCTGATAAACTAAAAGATCTGGGATTTATTTCTACCCAATATGATACAAGTCTGTAATTACTGAAGTATACTAGTTTTACTAGAATTATATGGCTTCATATAGAAAATGAAGTAGTTACAGGAAGGAATGATGCAGTTTTGAGAGAGCTGGAACAGGGGTTGAATTAGGGGCTTGAGGTGAGATGGTCAGAGGGTTTGGACAGTATTGTAGGTATGAAAGTAAAAAATTTTTCACAGGGATTTGAATTAGATTGCCATAGACTAATAGATAAGCTCTTAACTAAACACAATCCAGGGCCTGTCAAATGAAAAACTCCTCTTCCAATGAGCTATTACTGTGATTCAGCTAAGAGTGACATTTCTGGTGTCAAGTCTAATGAATATCTTTCAATTATTGGCAGCCTGAACTACATAGCAATTGCTACTCAACCTGATTTGTCATTTTCTGTCAATTTTTCAGCTTGGTTCTCATATAAACCTGTAGATTTCCATTAGAATGCCTTACAACATCTTCTTAGATACCTTGAATCAACCAAACAACTGAAATCGCACCTTTATCCTGATTCTAACTATACACCCACACTGGTCACTTACTCTGATGTGTCATGGGGTGGGGAGTGGTCAAGATCAGCTAGCCAATATATTATTTACTTCAATGGGTGTCCAATTTTGTGGTCTTCAAAGCAACAAACTACGGTTGCTGACTCCACTTGCTTTTCTGAATGCATTGCAATGTGTCTGGTAACCAAGGACAATACTTGGCTCAAAAATCTCTTGTCCAATATATGTGGACCAATGAAGAGTGTCACTCTACAATGTGATAACAAAAGTGCTCTTTCATCTGCAAAGAATAATGGCTCAAATAAATGTACCAGACATTCTGACAAGTATTTCTTCTTAGTTGATGAGAAATTATACAGAGGAAATATGGAATTGGAATGGGTTTCAGGTACAGAACAGTATGCTGATTTATTGACCAAAAATGTGGGGCCTATTCTTACTGCTGGAAAGTGACATCAGTTAGGTGTTGTGTGATTTATATATATATATCTCATATCTGTTTCCTTTATATACTCTACTTAATAGTTATTTTGTCACCGTGGCACCCAAGTGGGGAGCTTTTATGTACATAGAAATAAGTATACTTAGACACCATGTGACTCTTGTGTATATAGACTGTAGATCGTGTGTCTGAATGACTCCAACTCTTCTTGCAGTGTGCCACTGATGCAAAAACTACAGGTAAATTAATTCATACTGATTCTTCTTGGTGTTGCATGTTATAAGCACTCAGGACTCTGGAAAGAACCGGAAAACCTGGATGCCGCTGCAACAGGTTTTACTCACAATAACTAAGTACATAAGCCTAAATACTCAACATCCCCCCACTTAGTTATTTCCAAGTATCCATCTCCACTTCTTTGATCCCCCTCAGCTAACTGTTATCCAATCATCATTATCAACTCCAAAACAATTTACCATGTTCCTCCAGTTTCACAGTAAAATAAGCTAAAATAAATAAAAATTCATAAGTGGTAGATTTTTTCTTTTTTTTTCTTTTTTTTATGTTTATGTTAATTTTATTTATTTATTATTATCATTTATCTACCACACACACACATCCTTCCTCCTATGAAAAGTGAGAGTTGGGCCCAGTGATTTAGTGATAATATCAGCACACATTTGAGATGTAGGGACACACTCTAGAGATGCTTTCTTGAGGAAGAGTTGTTCATTCACCAAATAATGACATCTATCAATACTCCTAGTATGTTTGTTACAAGGGTTGTCCTGTGCATTAGAAAATGCCCCTTTGCTGTCACAGTGAAGCTTGACAGGTGAAAATTTAGGAAAGAGATCCTTGAGTAGATTTGATATCAAAATAGCATCTTTCATACCACCACTGAGAGCAACATATTCAGAAAACATAGAGGAATCACTGACAGTAAGTTGATGTCTTGATTTCCATACAGCTGGGAAATCATTAAGGAGTAGAAGATGAACAGATTTTACTCTTGAGAACTCTTTGTTGCTCCAAGTTGAATCAGTAAAAGAAAGTAATTCAAGAGGGACATTGAGGTCAGGGTGAATATGAAGAGAAAGTTTTGCAGTATGTTAAATGTAGCACAAAAGGTGTTTAAGGGCATTCCAATGTGTTGAGGTTGGCTTAGAGGAGAATCTTACCAGAAAATTGACTGGAAAAGAAAGGTCTGGCCTAGCTGAAACTTCCACATAACTGAGAGAACCAAGAATTGAAAAAATTTGGTGGTTTCTACTTCTTCTTCTTCATCTTTTGCTGTTTCAATTGTTAGATTTTGAGGAAGAGGCAAGCAAGTTGTCAGACCAGATGAGTTGTGAGTCCTCAGAATCTTCTCAATGAGCTGACATTGTTGAGATCAAATCCTTCTGGAACTTCTTTGATTCCAACACTAACTATTCCATCTACTTTCTCAGTCTACTTTACCTTCAGAGAGCCATCCAAAACATCCTCTAACTCTTTCAAAACCTCTTCACTAATTCCAATCACAATTCCATCATCCACATGAATCCACACAACACCCAAAGAATTTTTCTTCCTAAGAACATAAAAACTTTTATCATACTGACTAGCTTTATAACCCAGTTCATCCAATTTTCTGGAAATTTGAAGCCACCAATGGCTTGCTGCTTGCTTAGTACCATAAAGGGCCTTCTTCAGGCAGAGAGCACTGTCTTTATCCTTTAGTTGATGGCCTTCAGAAAGACACAATCATATTGCTTCATCAATTGGACTATGGCAATAAGCTGCTGTAACATCAAATGATTTGACTGGCCACTGATGAGAAGCTGAAAGGGTTAAAAGAACACACTTTGAGGCAAAATTAGTAGTGGGAGCAAAAGTTTCAGTGAAGTCAATCCATTATTTCTGAAGAAAAGCTTTTGCCACATAAAGAGCCTTGTAAGTTGGATATGTTGAATAAGGATTCTTGATATTGAAAACCCATTTAGAATATGTAATCTTGGCACCAGAAGGAACTTTATCTTCATACCACACATCCATGTCTCTCATGTTTTCTAATTCTCTTTTGAAAGCTTGTTCCCATTTTCGGAAATCAGGTGAAAGCACAGCTTTCAGGTGTGTTCTTGAAATAATATAAGAGTGAGACATATTCTTTTTGACAACATCAGAAACAGATTTTTCTTGGGAAAGAAGAGTTTCTTCATCTTTGAAACCACCAATTTTCAAATTATTGAGGATGTGACAAAGAGATCCTTTGGATGGTGGATTAGAAGGTGGTTCTTGAAGACCAACGTCATAGGAAGGGAGATTGTCACCAGGAAATTTGGCCATTGCGGATTCAAAGAAGGTGTTTGTCTCTTCATGCCAAAAAATCCAACAAGAATTGTTCAAGGAGTAGCCTACACACTTACAAATGAGAGCTCTTTGATCAAGTTTCTTTGTGGATATGGACATAAGCGGTTTCACCAAAGATCCAAATATTAGAGTAGTTGGGGTCACAGTTGTACATCAGGTGTAAAGGAGTTTTGTTTACAGTTTTGAAATTTGGAAGATGGTTATGAACATGAGCCGCCCATTTGTAAGTAAGACCCCAGAAGCATTCAGGAAGTTCACTAGCAAGAAGGATTGTATTTGCCATATCTCCAGAAGCGCAGTTGAAATGTTCAGCTGTGACATTTTGCTCATGGTGGTAAGGACAAGTGATTTTGTGAGTTTCTCCAATGTTTTCAAGTATTTGAGCCATCTGCTTGCTTTGCATTTCACATTCATCTGTCCTCAGAGCTTGGAGTTTCTTTCCAGTGACATTTTCCAATTTTTTATAAAAGAAAAAAAAACTTGTGTAGCATCAGATTTAGCTTTGAGCAAAAACACTTCACCATATGAAGTTTAAATTTCTCAAAACATAGATTCCCATCTAGCTCAATTGAATGTGGGATCCATAGAGCCAACCAAGTAACCAACAATAATACTCATCAAAGATTCTGGTCTATTTTCTCTTGATGCAGATGCTGTTCTTGTACTTTTGAAAATTTCACAGTCTTCACAGTTGATTGATCTAGGTGGAATTGAAAAAGGAAGATCAGATCCTAAAGATTGTCAGTTGACTTGCTTAACAATTTTTTCACTTGCAGGTCCTAGTTGCCTGTGCCAATCCATCAGAGAGCCTTTCATTTCTGGAGGATGCTTAATGACTTCATTTTTCTTAAAGGTACACAGAAATAAAGGAAGCAAGAAATAGGGAGGTGGGGAATCTTTATTTCTTTCATCAACTGTAGTTACACTAATCATTACTTCATTTAACTGCTGTACAATATTGCTCCTATTAGTTAGATCCTCCATAGAAAAATCAGGGGCACAATTGAATTTATCCACTAAGAATTGATACAGAAAATGTGGCCTCCAATTAGTGTGAATTTAAAGTTGAAGACTAGTAGTGAGTGTGTTATATAAATGTTTAAAGTCATTGGTGTAGCATCCAAATCAGAAAACAAGTCATCATTCACCACATAGATGTCAGTGCCAACAATATTCTTAATGAGGTACAGGGTGTTTTTGTGCCATTCATCCCAGTTGTCACCTGCTAAGCTTAGTTTAGGCATGTTGCTTGTGATACCCAGGATTAGGTGCGAGGTCTCCAGGTGTTGTTTCATTATAGCTTTGCTAAGTATAATGTCAGAATTATGTACAGGTCTATTTTGACAAGGTGAGGGAGAGGGTAGTGATGGGTGGATAGGCAGATATTTTAGGGAAACCATGGTCTGTTGCCTGAAAATGAGGATAATATTGGGGTGGAATTTAAGAAAAGGAGGTCCAAGTGAGTGGGAGGAGTATAGAGCGAGTGGGAGTAGTAAAGAGCAAGAGGAAGGACTTACTAGCAAGTGGGAGGGAAAGGGAGGGAATGATGATGATAATGGTGATGATGAAGATGATGGGAGGGGTGGGTGGTTTTACCAGCATGAGGATAGGTAAGTCTGTGAGACTGTTCTGGGGGTCCTTTGGCTACTAATGATGTGCTTGTGCTAACAAATTGGAAGTCAAAAATGGCTGATTTATTATACTACCAGCAGGAACAGCCCATAACCTGTTGCACAGTATAATTGCTCAGGACTCTGAAAGAACTGGAGAAACTGGATGCTTCTGCAACAGTTTTTACTCACAATAACTAAGTACATAAGCCTAACTACTCAACACTCAGAGTCTTCTACAGACGCAAAAAGTACAGGTAGATGCCCTTATCTATCTTTTATAGTTAAATAATAAGAATGTACAGCTAAATTGAAAAATTTTGGTGCAAATTTTCATAATTTTGCTCAACCTACCCAGCATTTTTAGTTGGCAACAGGCTAGCAAGATGAAACAATGAGGGAAAAGGCTTGGTAAGAGCATCCACAGCCATTTGAGCAAATATTCAGTAGCTATATGCATTTTACTGGTGCCATTTGTTACTTAATTGCAATATTCATCAGCAGTATACAAATTCTTTAACTAAACATGCATTAAAAAAATATTCATCAATTGTGTAACTCATTCAATAACTACTAGGGCATCCATTTCATATGTCAACTCATACACACACATCCTCAATAACATGGCACAAAGATTTATGCACATTATAGATGAACTACAATCTATTGAAGAAGAAGAAATCATATTTAGAGATCTTTTAGAGTCAATGAAATCACACTACCAAATTTGTTTGTTATGCCACATGGCATAACAGCTGCGTAACGGTTGTGTAACAAATACATAAAAATTATTATTGATTGGTAGGGGACATAAAGATTGTTATGTATTTATTATGCAACCATTACACAACTGTTACGCCTTGTGGAGTAACAAATGGTGTTGGTAGTGCCAAGTAATAAATCCCATAAGAAATTATTTATTAATTGCTATTGTGTTGATAGACATCACCAACTTATGAAAGACTACTTTAATTCAAATAGTCTAGTTGTGTGTCAGTAACAAACTCTGAGAAGAATCATTAGCTGCATTACTTTACCTGTATTTGTGCATCAGTAACAAACTCCAAGAAGAATTGGAGTTAGTCAGATGTGCAAACCACAGACTATATGCATGGATCACGTGGTAGCTAAGTAAAATTATGTCTATGTACATAACAGCCCCCCATTTGGCTACCAATGTTAATATTAATGTGAAACAAAAAATTGACAAAACAAAAAAAGACTAAAAAAAATTTATATTTAGTTACTCCGAAATGATGTCTTTTCTGAGAAGTGAGCAATGGTCCAACATTTTTTCTTAATAAGGCAGCATATTAATCATGCCTGGAAACCCATTCTAACACTAGATTTTGTTTGTATAACTTTTCATTGACAAGGAAGAAATATCTGTCAGAATGTCTTGTACGTTTGTTTGAAGGGTTATTTTTGGCTTTTGTGACAGCGCTTTTATTGTCACATTTGAGAGTTGCACATTTGATAGGACCACAAAAGTCAGAGAGAAGATTCTTTATCCATATACTATCTTTTGTTGCTAGACACATGGCTATAAAATCTTCAGAAAATGTCAACTTGGCCACAGTAGATTGGTGTTTGGAAGACCATAGGATGGGGCATCCATTGTAGTATACAATGTGGCCGCTGGTTGATTGAGACCATTCTCCGCCCCAAGATGCATCAGAATACATGGTGATTGTTGGTGTAGGTGTTGAATCTGGGTAAAGGCATAATTTTAAGTCCCTAGTAGTCTACAAATATCACAAAAGGTGTATCAGTGCTTTCCAATGTTTATTGGTGGGTTTGGAAGAAAAATGCACTAGGAAGTTGACAGCGTAAGACAGATCTGGTCTGGTAGCAATAGCAATATAACTCAAACTCACGATAATAGATAAGTATTTGTTAGATCTGATGCCAATATCTTCTGGTTTTTCAGACTCCAGATTGAAGTCCATTGGTAAAGGTGTTTTACATTTAAGACTGCCTGGATTATGTTCAGAAAGTAAATTATCAATTAACCTATAAAAATCTTATTCAAACCCTTTTCCAACTCTCTTTACCTTCATTCCTACAATAACATCTAAACCCTCTGACCACTTCACTTCCAATTTTCCATTCAAACCCTCCTCTAGTTTTTTCAGAACCGTATCATTGCTTCCTGTGACAACACCGTAATCAACATGCAGCCAGAAAATATCAGTGGAATTTTGGTCTTTTAGAATATAGAGACTGGTATCGAATTGACTTGCAATGAATCCCAGAGATTTGCGATTTTCTTCAATATGGAGCCACCAGCAGCAAGCTGCTTGTTTGGTTCCATATAGAGCTTTGTGTAATTTCAACACATTGCCGCTTTTGGATAAATACATACCTGGAAGAGGTTCAATCCACAGATCTTTCTCAACATTGCTGTGTAAGTAAGAAGCTGTGACATCAAAGGATCTCACCTTCCAGCCATACATTGCCACAAGGGTAAGATAAATTTGTTGCAAGGTGAAGGTAGCTGTAGGGGCAAAAGTGTCTTTGTAATCAATACCCTCTCTTTGTTTGAAAACTTTTTCAAAAAATCTAGCTTTGAATTTAAGTGGAGTATCAGTGTTATAGTTTTTAATTGCAAATACCCATTTCCCTTTAAGTGGCGTAATATGTTTCGGTCATTTAACTTTGCTCCAAAAATTAAGGCAGGAAATATTATCCATTTCAGCTTCACAAGCTTTCTTCCAGTGAGATGATTCTAAAGAAGCCATTGCCTTTTTGAAAGTGGAAGGAATAGGAAGTGGAGAGCGTGATGTTGAAATTTGCATAGATTCAATGCACAAATCCTGTTTGTCAACAAGATTTTCAGCAGTGAAGTTTCCAAATGTTAATGAGTTTAAAATTGATTCCAACGATCCTTTAGATGATGACTTATTTGAAAAACAAGCAATCTCATGAGAAAGTTGGGGACTTCCAGAAAATTTAGTCATGGCTGATTCAAAAATTCTGCCTGAATCTCTGTGCCAGAAAATCCATCCATAATTATTTTGTGAGTAACCAACTACTTTACATTCAATTGCTCTGTTGTCCAATTTAGTTCTTACCTCTTTGTGAACATGAACAAATGCTTTTTCTCCAAAAATTCTCATATTGTTGAAGTTGGGTTTTGTACCAAATACCATTTGAAGTGGGGTGGAATTGGTAATTTTGCTGTTTGGTAGTTGGTTATGGACAAATGATACCCATTTATAAGACATGCCCCAGAAGCACTTTGGAATTTCACTGGCCAGTAGGGAAGTTCTGGAAATGTCGCCAACTGTTTGATTGAAACATTCAGCCGTCCTGTTTTTTTCAGCGTGATATGGCATGGTGATTTTGTGGATGGCCCCAATCAATGAGAGGAATTTTTTCATTGCATTACTATGTAATTTACCACTTTCGGTACAAAGAACTTGAAGTTTCTTCCCAGTAGCTGTGGTCAGCTTGTTGAGGAAGGTTTTAAAAGCCTGCATGGCATCACTCTTATTTTTTAACATGAAAACTTCACCGTAAGTTGAAAACAATTCTCTAAAGAGGGCAGCCCATTTATAGCCCCCCACAGCCTCATCTTTGATAGTTCCAATGAGATCTCCAACAATCAGGGAAAGCATAGATTCAGGAGCCAGTTCACGTTGGGTGGTTGATTTCCTGGTACTTTTAGTAATAGCACAGTCAGTACAATCTATCTTTCCTTTTGGGCATTCAGCTGGGAGACCAATACCAATATTGTTTTTAATAAGATTTTTTAGGACCCAATTGCTAGTGTGACCAAGTCATCAATGCCAGTCAAGGAGAGACCCAGGAGCAGCATAAGGCCAATGAATAGCTGCCAAATTAATGCCATCAATGAACAATTTGTAAAAGTAAATTGGATCATCAGCCATTTTTGGAACAATGTATGTGGAAATAGAATTCATTGCCAGAAGAGGACTAGGATTCATGTTTTTAAAGGTATTTACAAGCCATCTATGTCCGCTATTATCAAAAATAGCCATTAAAATATTTTTACTGTTTTTTGATAGTATAAATTCTTTTTGATGAGACATGGAGAAATCCATTCCCGCTTTAACAAGATCAAATAAAGATATTAAAGTAGTTTGGGCTTGTGGACAAAATAAAATGTTTTTTTATGACAATAATACAGTCCAGACCCATTACTTTCATATCACTAGTGCCAATAATGAAAGAAGGCAAGCCATTAGTTGCTACCTTGACAGGGATATGCAGGGAGATTGGTTGATAGTTAAATAGCATACTTACATCACCAGTGACATGGTGAGTAGCACCACTGTCTAGTATTTCTTTGCCACCAGATGCAGCTAATTCAGCACACCATTCAACACTGTGTAGATTGATATGATTGACGGCTTTCGCCAGTGCCTCCATAGCACTGGAATCAACTTCCACAATGTTATCACCAGTTTTGGTAAGTTTGGCAGATATTTTGCCTCTAGAGTCATGTGGCGGTTTTGGTGGGCATCTTACATTGGCAATTTTTTGTTGCAAATCATAGTTCATCTTTAGGGCAGGATTGTAAAAGGGCGATCTGGGAAAATACGGACAATCTTGATGCATATGTTTGGTAGAGTCACAATTGAAACATCTCCGTTGGGCATTTTCTGGGCAATATGAATTGGTAAGACATTGACGTGGGAATTTGCCTTTAACAGCATTCAAATTGACTTGTAAGACATCAGGTGATTCATGAGCTTTCTTAACCAGCATTAAATTTGTTTTGACAGTTAGCATTTCAGTTAGGAAATTGTCAGATGACATTGTGAGGCCATCTTGACAAGATTAAATGGCTCAACTTATGTCAGTAGATAGGTCCGCCAAGGAAAGAGGCAATAGGACGTGTGCCATGATTGCTTTCACAGAAGAGTTGGTGAAATTGAAACCGGTACGTATGATGGCATCAATAGTCTCCTGGATGTGTTCACAGTGGTGGCTCACAGAAACAAATGTTTGAGAAGGAATGGAGATCAGGGTTTTGAAGAGTGATAGGTGGAAGGTGTGAGTTGCCCTATTGAATTTTTTATGGAGTGTGAGATAGGCTGACCAACACAAACTGTCAGGTTTGATGATATGTTGCAGGGCTGTTTCAATGGTATTGACAACTATAATGCGTGTCATTCGGTCTCCAATGTCATTTTCAGAGCAAGGTTGGTTGTTAAGGGCATATGCAGTCGTGCCAATGTAATTGGACATGAGAGAGCATATTTTACGATCCCAGTCATGCCAGTTGGAACCATTGGTCTTCAACTTTTCGATGCTAGTTGCCAATTTGGAAATGCCTGCCAGGGCTTTTCGGCGGCGTTCTATATCATCAAGAGAAATTGGTGGGCGGGGTGCTGGGGAGGGAGATGACAATGCTTGAGGTTGATTATCGGGAATATTGAGTGAAGATTCTGATTGAGATTCCAATTTGGGGGAAATGTGGGGAGGTATATCACAAAGAGGTGGAGTAGTGGTGAGGTGGGTGGGGATATAGCGGGTCCTCTAGATCTTGTGTGAGGAGGTATCTTGGACATACAATAGGGAAATAGTGGCCAACACAGTGTATTGGTCATAAGATGAAAACATGTAAAAAAAATTATTGCCACCCTGGTGTAATGGCTGAAGAGTTTAATGTCGAGCAATGTGCTGGACAGGATTTGAGTCTTGTGAGTATATGCGTACTTATTTTTTGACAAGCGCTAACAAGGGACCATAACCTGTAGTTATGCGTCAGTAACAAACTCTGAGAAGAATTGGAGTTAGTCAGATGCGCAAAACACAGACTATATACATGGATCACATGTTAGCTAAGTACAATTATGTCTATGTACATAACAAATAGTACCTACAATTCAACCATGTTTCACCACCATTTTTTCATTGGGAAAACTTTATTTCTTTAAATTTCTAACAATAAATAGCTACATAATGTGTATATTGGACACAGAGGACTGTAAGTCAAAAGTGAAGCACTCGGGTTGCTCGCTAACACCACGTGCAAACAGCCGACGTATCCACCGCTACGTCAGCGCGACGTAGCGGAAAGGTATTTCAAAAGCTGGCCCGCTACGTCGGCTGGTTTTTTCTCACAGTAACCAGACATTCCTCCCCCCCAAAAAGTGAGATCCCGGTTACCCGACCCAGTACATCTGATCATCGGATATGCAATATCTCTTGTTTCTGGCTGCCCTCCACTGTGGAAGTGTCAGATTACCCTTGCACTCTCCTGCTGTAAAGGCTAGTTTTAGATTGCTATCACTATTTCATTGCTTAGAGTGTAGCATTAGGCTAATAATTATTTTTCATCATGCCTTAAGTTGGCGT
The DNA here is from genome assembly GCA_030280995.1 of Hemileia vastatrix. Taxonomy (NCBI): domain Eukaryota; kingdom Fungi; phylum Basidiomycota; class Pucciniomycetes; order Pucciniales; family Zaghouaniaceae; genus Hemileia; species Hemileia vastatrix. The sequence goes on along the minus strand of JASXTE010000010.1, from coordinate 12,875,099 downwards.
TATTGCTCTGTTACCTGGTTAAGGTGAAATTGGTCCAATGAAGCAAAAAATAGATAGGTGATATCGGAACAAAAAATAGATATCAAGTTTTAGTAAAATTTTACAAATAAAATTTATTTCAAAAAAAATTTCATAGGCTTTACATTCAAACACAGGTTTGGGTGCTATTTGCTAAATAAGATGACTAGGCAGCTAAAATAACAAAAAAAAATCATAATTATAAAATGAAAAATAATATTCTATGTTAGAAGCAAAGAGGTGTGAGCTAGATAAAAAAAAAGTGCAACAGTCAGTTTTGAAGTAAACAAGATTGAGGAAAAATTTGAGGGTGAAAAAAATGAAAACTTACAGAATAAACCACGAGTGGGTAGCTAGATAAAAAAAAAGAAAAGAAAGGAAAACAAGAAACACAACAGTCAGTTTTGAGGAAAGCAACAGTGGGGCAAGAGGGCAAGAGGAGGCTGGTTGGGGCACTGATTGCATGTCCCATGTTTGGATGTACTGGGTCAGGTAACCGGAATCTCACTTTTTTGGGGGAAGGGATGTCTGGTTACTGTGAGAAAAAACCAGCCGACGTAGCGGGCCAGCTTTTGAAATACCTTTCCGCTACGCCGCGCTGACGTAGCGGTGGATACGTCGGCTGTTTGCACGTGGTGTAATGCTTATCCTTGTCAAAGAAAGTTGTTCTTCTTGGGGGCGTCAATTAGGAGACCTTTTTTTCCTAGATTCAGTCAACACAAATGAGTTATTATTGAGCTATTATAAATGAGAAGGTGTGGCTGAAGTGTTTAATGCAAATATATGTAGTAATTGAATGAATAGTAGTGGCTATTGTTGTGTGAAGTGAGGGTGAAAAAACGGATAAGTAATTAATGAGGCCCGTCTGGCTTCAGTAGGTAATGGTTGAGTCGAAAAAAAGTGGCGCGAGGTTTTGGCAATTACAGAAGCTACTCAAGCAACTTTCCTCATTTGATTATATGACTACAGAATAAATTAGTTACTAGAGTCTAATTGAGCAACGATTGGGGAATATGTCGGTAAAATATGCATACCGAACCACTTTACCGACACGGCTGCGGATGCTGTAAGTGGGGGGAAACTGTGGAAAGCTGCACCAACCATTTTCAATGTAGCTGTATAATATAAATCTCGTGATCCTTGGAGATAGCCATATAGCCATATGTCATGAAGCAATTGAGAAACCAAATCTAACGAATCGGTGGTGCGATTGATGAAATCAAGTTTAGTAGTTGATACAAACATTGAAGCCCGATTTGTCTCCACTACATGTCCTCTACAAACTATCGATTGCCTTCAGCTCCAGTGTCAGTCTACGATTGATAATATATTTACATCAAGAGAAAAGGAGAAATAGATTTATCAGCTTTACAATTGATTTCGCTTGACAAAACTAAACAGACTGATTGTCTTGAAGCTGATATTTCTGGTTGTATGTATGTACACAAGTCATCCTAGCAACGAACAAAATTTCCAGCAATTTGGACAGATTTCTAGTCTTCTAACTCCGATTTCCTATTTGTGTAATTCAACACATGATATCTTAACCTTCACTGCTAATATCATTAATCTCGAGCACGCAAGAAATTACGAAAAATTTGATTCACAGCATTCCTCACTAACATGCTGTGTATTTCTTATCTTGCGATTGCCCCCTTTGCTCGATGTCCTGATTTCGTTCATTCTTGCCTATAAATATGTCCCCTGTTTTCCTCATTTTCCCCCATTCTCATTCGCACCTTTTTGCGATCCTCTAGTCTTCCTGTATAAAAGCCACCTTACTATTTATCGTTTCGGCTAATATTATTAAAAGACTTGTAACGAAAATTATTTAAAATCCATAGTCACTAGTCGTTTGATATCCCAAATTATTGTACTTGGGTAGCCCATCTTGAAGGGTCTGCTAAAGAGTTCGGTGGCGACAAAACCATTTCTCACCATGATCTTAGTAATGTTCCCAGAGGTTTGTTATTTTCATATATCGCCATCTTTGCTGCTCATTTCTATCATAACTTGAACTTGTATTGATTTTTTCATTCATGAATATTACATATATAAGTATTTCGTATCTTTATGATTCAATCAGTCCATCTACCCAATCTTATCGTCCTTGATGAAGTGTAGGATGCTCTACAATGACTCTTGATTAGACTCAGGACACACCTGGTGCTCAACGATTGTCAGTATATTCTTGCGGCCGCTTCAATTTGTATTCCGTTTTGCTGACTATCTTATGTTTCATTTTTCCTTTCAAGAGGCTCATTTGTTCTTTCCATATCCTGGTGTAGATGGATGATGGCGGAGCCTAGATTGATATCCCAAGTTGCTCCGAACATTTTGATAAGTTTGGCATAGTGAGATGAGGAATGTTTAGAACTTCTGAAATCTCATTGTGTTTCAAACTATGTTTCGTTCTGGGCGCGGTCCTGCACTGCATCCCATCTTCAGTCGATGATGGAAGATTAATCGTGAGGATGATGTCCCAAGAGACCACAACTTGTGGCATGATTATAGTAAGGTTCCTCCTCCGAAACTGGATGGGGGAGCCAGAATTAATATGCCCTAGTTTCTCCGAGCATTTTGATCAGTTTGGTACAGTCGGTTAAGGAATATCTTAATCCGACATATCATTGTGTTTCAAATAAAATGTTTCGTTTCGGGTACGAACCTGCACTGCATCCCATCACGAGGTGTTGAATGGAGGATTGATTCATGGTGGGGACCCCCAAAGAGAATACAACTTGTGGCATTATTATTGTAGGTTTCTTCATCTAAACCTCCCAGGATATTATTCGGTGGATTTTGGTCGACTTGTCGGATAAATCTCTATCTAACACTGGTCTTCCTTATCATTGAAATGCTTCCTGACAAACTATGAAGTTTCAGTGAGTTTCCCTCTACCAGTTAAGCAGAGAATACCTCCCAAATATTAATTTTTGTTTTTACCTGGTGATGCACTGTTTCATTTTATATTTAGTTTCCAATTTTTTGCTCACGCAAAGTCAACTTCGTCATGTAAATTTCCCATCACTGATATCTCCTTGACGCCCCCCCAAGCGATGTTAGAGTAGTGAAGGGATTGTGATAGCTAAATGGGTAGATGTAGTGGTCAAGAGGCCAGGTCTAACGAGAAATGATGAATGATGGGAAACCTCAAAAGGGGTTTTTGTTACTTGTTTTCGAGTTTCATCATGTTGTATTACTTTTTGTTATAAATTTGGCCAACTGTAACCGAAAGTAATGCTCCTCTATTTGCACTTTTTTATTTAACATAATTGTTTTTACATGATATTTTCGGTTAGTGTTTCAACTGGTGTGATAGTAAAATTATTTATCGTAATCAATATTACGTCGCACTTTATTTTCGGAGGGTAAATAATATTGAGATAATCCTTGTCATTCTCGTTCTGGCTTTCGTTCCCTGATTATTATTTAATGTCAAATAACATTTTGTTGGGATATGTCTGCAAAAGTTGATTGAGTAACACTACAGTACATGTTTTTCTTTTTTAATTTCTTACTATATCATCCAGCTAGGGGCTTGAAGGCATGGTTAACTAATAGACTAGGTACAAGTGGGGAGTAATGAATGTAGTGGGTAAGTTGTCCGGGCAATCAACAGGGCAAAAGAGGGGAGCCAAGTGTCTTGAGGACACAGATGGGGTTGCCATGGGGGGGGGGGTGAAGAAGGGAGATTAATCCTTGTGAGGTTGTGGTTTGATGGGCAGGGTTTTCAAGAATATAAGGGGAGTCAAATTCCGCAGCTGACCCCAGGTGAATGATCAAGCATGATTGTCCAGATAGTGGGGGGTTGGCAAAGTGGGGTGGGTTTTCCAGCCTTTATGTATGCGTCCATACACTGCAGCTTGCTGAGGAAGAATAGAGATATCATGGGTAGAACTGTAGTTGAGCATCAGTGGCAAACTCCGAGAAGAATCAGAGTTTGTTAGATGTGCTATCTACAGTTTATATACCTAAATCATGTGGTATCTAAGTATACTTATGACTATGTACATAACAGCCCCCCACTTGGCTACCATGGTGAAGAAAACATTGTAAGATATGTAGAATGAAAATTGAAGAAAAATTGAAAGAGAAAAAAAAATCTATGTGACACCCAGATGATATTGCTTATTAACAGTAAGAATAGGGCCAACATTTTTTGTTAAAAGATCAGCATATTGTTCTGTACCAGATACCCATTCTAATTTCATATTGCCTTTATATAATTGCTCATTTACCAAGAAAAAATATTTATCAGAGTGTCAAGTACATTTATTTGAAGGATTATTTTTGTCAGATGATACCAAACTTTTGTTGTCACTACAGAGAACAACACTGTCCATTGGTCCACAAATATCAGTTAGGAGGTTGCAAATCCAAATACTGTCTTTGGTTTCTAGGCACATTGAAATGCACTCTGCAAAACAAGTCAAGTCGGCTGTGGTTGCTTGTCTTTTGGAGGACCACAGTATGGGACAGCCATTCAAATAAACTACATGACCACAGGTGGATCTTGATCATTCACCTCCCCAGGATGTCTCAGAGTAGGTCATCAGAGTTGGCTTCTGAGTTGATTGCAGATATAAGCACAGCTTTAGATCACAAGTGGATTGTAAATATCTTAATAGATGATTAAGGGCATGCCAGTGTGTATCTAGGGGTTTTGATGAAAAACAAGCTAAAAAATTGACTGCATAAGGCATATCTGGACAAGTTGTTATTCACTACACACCAAGTAAGATATTCCTGATGGGGATATTTTAGGGAGGGACATAAGGTCAGAAAAAGAAATGTAAGTGTAAGAAAAATCATTTGTGACCATGAGAATTTTTTTTTTCAAAAATTTTTTTTAACAAATTTGTTACATTTGTTTTCCTGTTTTAAAACAGGAAAAAATAAAAAATGAAATGAAAAATCAATTTTTCAAGAAAAACAAATTAAATAGCAAAATTTCCCATGGTTGCAACATATTTTCTTACACTTATTTTTCTCACATATTTTTTTGGTACATATTTTCCCCACACAGGTTTTTCTCACACATATTTGTCTTACACAGATTTTTCTTGTATATATTAGGGGGTGTAAAACATTACCATATACACCATTCAAGCAAGCCTCAAAAAAGGTACCAAGTAAGTCATTTTACTTTGAATTACATACCCCATTAACTGATATACTTCAACAGCATGCTTTTCCCTACACATGCCATTTGTTGGGTACACCCAAGCCCCTCAAGCACTTCTTCCCCTTAACTTGATTAGTCAACATTAGGTACACACACCCCCATACCCTAAAATTTTTCCTCACCTAATACTTATGAGCTTATTTATACACAAACAGCACATGGTGTATCAAGTCTTAAGGCACCCTAACATCATAGTATAACACTTAATTTATCCCACCCTTGATTACTCTTGCTCTTATTTTTTTTCTCCTAACACTAAAATGACTCCTTCACTGCATTAAAAGCTTCAAACAACTACTGACTCTCTAGCCCTTGATCTTTCGGTTGAGTCTGATCCAGATTCTGATGCTGAGTTTGATTTTTTTATATGAGTCACCTGTTAGAGAACCACCACCTTACTTCCCAAACCCCATCTATTTGCCATCATCAACCACAATATACACTTCACAAACTTTCTGACATACCTGAACCCAGTTTTTAGCAAATTTTACAAACTACTTATCATGGTTTCAAATACCTACATGATTTGATTCATGATCATTCTATTTATCACAACAACTCTCATTTCCCACAGGGTGACCCTGGAATACAAATCTCTGTGGCACTATGCTGATTTGGTTCAAATGGGAATGTTGCTGCCATAACTTGTCTCAAGAACCTCTGCAGTAAAAGTCATGGAACAGTAGATTTATACACCAAGAGAACCATAAAAGCCATCTTTTCACTTCAATAACAATTCCTCACATGGCCCACTAAGGAGGTTAGACTGGAAAACTGTCAGCCAGTTGTCTAGAAGAGATAGGAAAAGAAGAGAGAAGAGGAAGAAGAAGGAGAAGAAGAGGAAAAAGGAGTAGTAGAAGGAGGAATAATATAAAAGGAGGAAGAAAAGAACTGGGTTTAAAGGACTTATAAATGGGAATTATATAGTATTTAAAGATTTGGTAAGTGTCTCTGTTTCTGCTTATAACAACACAACTATTAGTACTAAAAAGGATTCTCTTAATGAAACCAGTTAATTATTTAGTAATTATAATTCTTAAGAGGTCAGTCAACAAAATTAAGTAATATAAGTAAAAAACAATGGGCTTTTTATTTATTTAAAAATAATAGAATGCTTAATAATTTAAATATTGTAAGTGATGGGCTGAAGGAGAGTACCCAAGACCCTTTTATAGGCAAGGGGTCCTCTGAAGCACCACTAAATTGTATATACATAGTAATAATAAAGTGAAACAAGAAAACAAAAGAAAATAAGTGAAACCTGGATATTGAGAGAAAAATATGAAACAAGTAATTAAACCCATGAGTAAGAAACTAATTTTCCCATCCTGTATTCCCAAACCAGTTAATTAAAATAGTGAGTAGCTAAAAAAGTTTTTAACATGAGAAACTGTGAGTAATTATCTAAAACATGTATTAAAATGAGTTTTAAGAGTTTTTAATTGAACCAATAAAATCATTTTGACACAAAAATTTATGTAATCAATTCAATCCTAGTATAAAACAGAAATAAGTAATTTTTTTTAATATTTCATTAGAGAAGTAACTAATTTGAGTGAAAACAAGTAACTAATTTAATGAATTGCTAATTTAAAATAAGTATTTTAATATGTTTTATTAAGCAAGCTTTTTAACTTATTTAATAACTTTTCTGACAGAATTAAGGGTCAAAAAAGTGCCCAATATTTATGGATTATAAAATATGAAAAGTTTTATTTAATTCATAAATTTAATTAATTAAGTTTTAATTCCATTATAAGTTAATTTTACAATTGTAATTATAATATATGTTTATAATTAATTAATTCTTAATTTATGAATATTAAATACATAAAAATGCGCCATGATTTATAGAATATAATATATATTATGTTTTATGTAAGTTTATAAATAATTTATTTAATAATAAAATTAATATAATACTTATTTTACTTATTTTTCATAAAATATTTTTTTAAATACATAAAATGCATAAATTGATTACCACTTATCATTCCAATAAAGTATTATAACATTTTACTGGGCTCCTGAGACAGCCTGGCTGACAAAAAATCACAGGTCATGCAAAATGAAGGATTCCATGGATGTATTGGTTTTGTTGAGGGCACAACCATCACTTTGAGGCAAAAACATGAAATGGATGGAAATAATCATTTTGATTGGAAAAAGAGGTAAGTTCTTATCTATATCTTACATATTCTTACATATAATATTAATCCTCTCTTACTTTTTCTTTTTTCAGGTATTCTATTGCTCTTCAATTGGTTTGCAATATAAATAAGAAGTTTATTGCATTTCATGCCATCTTTCCTGGCGCTCACCATGACTGATCATTTTTTCAACAAATGATGATTTCTCAAAACCCTGAGAATTACCTTGATGAATATCAATATCTTCTTGACGACTCTGCTTACACCACTTAAATTGGCCTTGAGTATCTGGATTGAGCTTAAGGAGATAAAATTGTAAATAATGCCATTGACAGCATTCACAAGTTGAAGTGAATCTATTTACTCAGGTTTTTTTAACACAATAGTAATTGGACCTTTCACAATGAGTTCAAGGAATGCAGTATCCCCTTTTAAGCTTATAATCTTTTGTACTATGCTCTTTTGAAGTAAATGATGATGATGGTAGAGATGTAATATTGAGAAGCTATAAAGGACTAGGTAAGATTTTTGAATGTCTCTAGAAAGGACAAGATGAAATCTTTGAATTTCTCTAGAAAGCTACTATGATTTTTTGGGGGAAGGAACTACCTTTTATATATTCTTTTATATATTCCACACTCATATTTCTGTTAATCTTTTTTATTTTGAATTTTGTGTTTGTTTGTGCCATCTTGAGGATTGAGACCTACTTAGTTGGATGTTTATTGAATTATGCACTTTCTGCTTAACATGCAAGTAAATTAATGTTTCATGCATTTTTAATATTCAAAGGGAGATTTTTTGTCATTTAAGTGTATATACATTTAAAAAAAATCCAATCAAATCACACAAAAATAAAATGGCAATACCCTCCCTTTCCAAGTCATAAAGAAAAAATAATTTCAATACCCTCCCCTGTAATTTACTCTGGGAGGGGGTCAGGATTTCCAAATTTTCATTTTTATTTCATAAATGAATAAATAAATCATTCAAAATAGATAATCAACAAAGTAATAGTAATGGCATTCAGAATTATACCAGCCAATGAGTTCAGATGTGACCAAAGCCAAAGAATAAATTGACATGGAATCCACATGGTGAAAGAAAAGACAACTGGTAGGCAAGTCATTTTTGAACAATCATAGAGTAATCTATAAAGTAACCTGCAAGGAACCATATTTTTAGTATTTGAGATTTTTACAGGTAAAAGTTCCAAAAGTGATTTTGAATAATTTGGAAATCTGATTAAACAGTAACTCATTCAACAGAGATTTAAAATGGTAAGCACTTTGAAATAGCCAAATACCTCATTTAAACCAAAAACCTTGGAAAATTTTAAATAGTATTTTTGCCTAATTCCACAGGTGTAACACTGCAAAATACGGGGGGAGGACTTGTTAGCAAGTCCGCAACCTTGGACTCAAATTCACCACAGATTGAACACACATTGAGCTATTGACAAAGGAACCATCCAATCAGGGATGAACACCACTCAGCAGAACAGTTTTTGTGGGTCTTCAAGTAGAGTTCATGTATGAGTTCAGTCTGAGTTCATGTTGGGGACTTGCTAGCAAGTCCACCCCCTATATTGCGTAGTGTAACTAATTGCTTGTTTGAATGACTAATCTGATTTGGAAGACAAATTTACATTTAATAATTCTCCTCACTTGTATCTTTTTCTATCATAAGCTACTCTGTTTTTAATTTTTGAATATTGATAGATACTTATTGGAAGAATAAATCTGAATTAACATATCAAAATGGTAAAGCATCATTTATGCATATAGCTTTATCATTATAAATGCTCTTAAAGAAGAAGAACAGATTTGATTAAAAGTCAGGTTGATTTTTGAAACCCTATGCAGCCAAAAATTAGTGCTGCAATTTGTGAGGAATATGAAATTTACAAAATAATTATAGGAATATATTTTATTATTTTAATAAACCCTTACCAAATAAAAATTTGGTCTAGGTTTTATAGTTTTTATATTATTGAAGCTAGTAGAAGTGTGCATAGAGAAATGTGTTTTCACTAATCCATGAAAATTTTTAATATTTGGGACTAACTGATTTAATATTCGATAAAAAATATATGTATAATTTGTGCATTCATTTAGATTAAAAAAGGTTCTGTAATTTTGAAATTTCAAAGGAAAGAAATCTCCCCATATTTATAACACCAATCAAATTTACATTACTGAAGAATAAAGTCAGGTAAATTTTTTGGAAGTTTTTCACATACATGAATTTTTTTAATTAATTACATAATTGGGATGAAATTTTCTGTATATATAACAATATTTATCTAAAACAAGTTATCTCACATTCTAGAAGGTGTCTCCCCCAAACTGAACTTCTATACTTTAGGAAATAATAGGGGGTGTCAGTTCTGGCAAATCCGCACTTACAAATCCGCACTTAAATTTGACCAAATCCGCACTTAAATAAGTGCGGATTTCCAAAACACACTAGCCCCAATACTGGTGGATTTCAAAATGAAATAAGTCACTTATTTCACTCAAATCCGCACTTTCTCAACCAAAAGTGCTGATTTCACCATCAAGTCCCATTTCACTGATTTGTCAGCATCATCCCATTCATACGCAGCACTCCGCAGCATAACACTTCATAACTCAAAACATTGTACATCACTTACATCTTCATATCATATCATATAAGAGTCATGCCTTCCTCACTTTCAAATCGTGATAAATTACATAAAGCAATGACTTTCATGGCGCTTGAACTGCTCTTGGACTCTGATTCCGATTCTGATCTAGAAGAAGATTTTGTCGTTTTATCAAAAATGGCCAGGAAACGTTACCTTCTTCCCAGAAAGCCTCAAGTACTTCATACCCCCAAGTACACCATCCAAACACTTCTTAACCTATCTACACCCAGTTTTAGACAGCTGTTCAGGACTTCTCAGGAATGTTTCCTTAAATTGCTTGAGCTTATTCAGGATCATCCCATATTTCACAATAATTCTCAAAAAGAACAACGACATCCTTCAATTCAATTGGCCATCACACTATGTCGTTTGGGTTCAAATGGTAATGGAGCCGCTTTGAAACGTTTAGAAAATGTCTTTGATTTAGGGTATGGTTCAGTTAACACTTATACCAAATGATGTATCACTGCCATCAACTCCTTGGAATCTCAACTTCTCACCTGGCCAACAAAAGAAGAGCGACTTGAATCATCTCAGGTTATGCAAGCAGAGGGCTTTCCAGGATGTATTGGTTTTGTTGATGGTACTACTATTCCTTTGAGCCAGAAACCTGGTCAAGGTGGAAACAATTACTTTGACCGTAAAAAGAGGTAGATTATTTTTAACTCCTTTCATCCTCCTTGAAACTAACACAAACAAATATATCTTCTTTATAGATATTCAATTAACGTTCAGCTTATATGTGACGTAAACAAAAAATTTATATCATTCTTCGCTGGCTATCCTGGCTCATGTCATGACTCCTACGTCTTCCAAAGAATGCATATTTCAAATGAACCTGAAAAATTCTTTGATGAAAATCAGTATCTTCTTGCAGATTCTGCTTATGTGAATGGAAAGTATGTACTTCCTGCTTTTCGGGGAGCAGCTTCAGAAGACAGTCAAAATGCCAAATTCAGCAATCATTTGGCAAAGTCAAGAGTCCGTATTGAACATTCTATTGGAATCTTGAAAGGCCGTTTTTCTAGTTTAAGGGAATTAAGAAGTCCTCTTAGAAATAAATCTGAAATGGAGGCGGTGATCAACTGGATTCTGTGTTGCACTATACTTCATAACCTACTTGCTGACCTCAAAGATCAATGGTTAGAGCAGTATGAAGATGAACAAGTTGATTCACCTCCGACTATATCCAACACTTCTATTTCTCAATCAACTAGTATAAGGGCGAAAATCCTTCCAATAACACTCCAACATTTTTCAACGCAATTTTAATTTTTTTCTCTTTCTCTTCAAATTATCAATTTGCATGTATTATTCACTGAGAATGGTAAATTTTTTTGCATATTTTTTTGGTTTTTGAATTTGCTGTTAAAGTCTTATTTTTTTTTCTCTCTGTGTTTTCTTTCATCAACTCAACATGAAATCGCATATTTTCAGCAAACGCATATTTTTTCAGTCACTCTCTTTTTTTTCTTCACTCATATCCTTTATATTTTTTGTATATTTGTATTACTATCTTCTTTTATTGTCTTTTTTTACTCCCTCTCAAGAATACCCACTTTTTCCCTTTGAAATATTTCTTTATCCTCACCTCATCCTTCTCCCCAACCTTTTCACTCCCTTCGTCATCATTTTCAACCCCTATCCACATTTTCCTCTCCCTCTCCACACCTCTCTACCCCTCTCCTCTCCTCTCCTTCCAGTTCGCTTACCTCCCCATTTCTCCCTAACACTTTATTTTTATATACAGAAATAGGGACTGGGTTGAAAGGGAGGAAATTGGGGTTCAAGAATTGTGGAGGAGAGGTAAAGGGGAGGAATGGGGCTACAAGGGTTGGAAAGGCTGGAGAGAGGGGTGAGGAAGGATATATGGGGTAGCGAAAAGGTTGGGAAAGAGTTGGAAGGGAAGATTAAGGGTTCCGAGGCATTTTAAATGAAGAAAAGGGTCTGGGAGAGGTTGAGAGGGGTGAAATGGGGATCAAAAGAGGATGGCATACAATGGGGCTGGGAGGATAGCAAAAGGCATGGGGAGGGAAGACAAGCATGTGTTGATAGAATTGAAAGGGATGAAGATTGGTGCAAACAGAGTGTGAAAATAGGAGGATGAACTCTGTTCTTCGGGCGAAGAACAGAGTTCACTTCCATAAAATATTAGCTGAAACATAGTTTTCAATTCTGTAAAAACAGTTGTAAGTAATAGAAAAAGTCACTGATTTTTTTTATATGTAATCCTTGCTTTACGAGGAGACTTTTGTGACGAAGCAGATTTTTGAGTTACCTTTTGAGATTTGGAATGTCTGGGAGGCATTATGAAACTGGCACATAACAAGAAAAAAGATTAAAAAGTAGAAGAAATAAGTAAAAAAGAATGTAAACATGCCTGGTCAAAATATTGAAAATGTCAGGAAGGGGTGTGTGCCAAGGATTGATGGGTAGGTAGCGAGGAAGGTCAGTGTGTCACATGTGACAGGGATGGGGTAAGAAAGGAAGGGATGTTTTGTGGCCAAAATGTGGTTGTGAAAAAAAACGGGAAAAAAGTGCTGATTTGAGGTCATAACTGACACCCTTTTTTGAAATAAGTGACTTTTTTGCAAAATTTAAGTGCTGATTTGTAAGTGCTGATTTGGTTTGAAATCCGCACTTAATTTAAGTGCGGATTTGCCAGAACTGACACCGCCTAATATGGACCTTCTAGCAGATGCCATTTTTTTTCACATAATAAAAACTAAGTGTAAATAATATATTGAAAGCAAATAATCTTTAAAAATTTGAATACATTTTAATATCTGAAATTTATATGTCAATGTATTTGTTCAGGATGAAAAAAAATTCATTCACAATTAACATGAAAAAATGTTCTTCCAGAGGTAAAATTGAAGGTTCTCCTTCATTCAGCCTGAATAATTACAAAACCTTATTTAAAAATATTTTCAATAAAATTTTGGTTCCCATTCAGCACCAGAGTATTAAGACTTTACATTATCTAATGAAATCCATTTATCCCATGTAAATTGGAAAGATTTTTATCCATGATGTACCAGAGGTTGAAGACATAAACTTAATATGATTGAATGTAATAATGTAAATACTAATAGATTTAAATGAAATTATCAATTTTTTTAAATTCTCAAATTTATTTTTTCCATTATTTTGACATCCCAGAAATATTTTTTTATGAAATATATCCTGTTACCCTATTACAAAGTCACCATGAATAATCAAACACATGTTTAGTTTATAAAAGTCTGATTTTAAACAATGCAGATTAAAATTTTACAAAAGCATTTCTTGAAAGTAAAAATGAAATAAAATAAAAAGAAAAACAGAAAAAAAAGGATGATTTTTGGCTAGCTCCATAAATACTTACATTTTGTCCCTTTTTTATCCTGTGTAGATTTTTTATTAGCCCTTTTTTCACCCCCTGGGGCCCCCACTAGACCTTACTGGGGGCTAAGAAAGGGTGGACAATGTGCCAAATTAGTCTTATTAAAAATGTCTAAGTTTTATCAAAAGAAACTGACATTCTTCCTGCAGTTTTGACTATCTTGATGTGTTCATGAAATAAATTTTTTTGTCATATTTAGCACTCATTGTTGCTTTTTTCCTTCCCATGATACCCCATAATCATATATTTTTTTCATTTTTAATTGATGAAGCACATACTTGCACATTATTTAATAAGAATTATATGATGAAGTTATTTTGGAGCAAAAGTTACTATAACCTATAGTTTTCATAAATTTTTTACCATTCTTCAAAATTTCATGTCTTAAAAAAATGGATGCTGTGTGCCTTCTTTTGATGTAACTTTTTTAAAAATAAATTATTATTAATGTTTAGACACTTTTTATAAATTTTATAATTTTGTTAAATTTTTTGGAATTTTTTTCTATAAAAACAAGATTTTTGATGTCTTTTGAATGATTTTGGGATTTTGTGAATTTTTTTGAATTTTTTGTGAATATTTTCAATTTTTTGGTGAATTTTTTGGACCTAATGTTTTTTTTTGGCATTGTTTTGATTTTTTTGATTTTTTTAATGTTTGAATAGGAATCAAGTCATGCGCCAAAAAGATGCAGTGTCTTTTCAAGCACATGACTTGATTCCAATTCCTCTAGTGAAAGTTGCCAGATGAGCCACAAATTTTCACATAATTATATTTCTTGTGGTCCATCTAACAACTTGCACTAAGTAATTGGATTCCAGCCTTTTGCTTGAAAAGACACAGTGTCTTTTTGGCACATGACTTCAAGTTCAATTCAAGCATTAAAAAATTGAGAAAAAATTCAAAAAAAATGTGAAAAAACCAAAAACATCAAAAAAAAATGTAAAAAAATTAAAAAAAAATTCAAAAAAATACAAAAAAATACAAAAAAAGTCAAAAAATTCAAATAAATTCAAAAAATACAAAAAAAATCTAAACAAATCTAAAAAATTGGTAAAACTTCAGAAAACTTCAAAAAACTTCAAAAAAAATTTAAAAAAATGCAAAGAGCTCAAAATAAATTCCTAAAATTTAAAAAAATTTGAAAAACTTAAATGAAGTGCTATTAAATTCAAAAAAATTCATAAAAATTATTTAAAGGCCAAAAAAAATCTAAAAAAAATTTAACAATGCTAAAAATTCTGAATATCAATAGAAAACTAAGAAATAATTTTAATAATCAGCAGAAATTAAAAAAAAGCTTAATAAATTTTAAAAATTGAATCAAAAATTTGATACAAGTGAAAAAATTCAGGAAATTTTTCAAAAAACATATAAAATAGAAAATAAGATAAATATTTCTTTTTTTAAAGAGGTTTGGTATTCATATATTTTTTTACTGGAAAATTTTTGACTCATACCAACTCCTGTTTTATTTTTTTCAAGGAAAATTGATGCATATATGATAAAAATTTTGATCCTTGATTCATGAGGAAACCATTCTTCCAAAAAATAGGGCCACTGGAGTTACTACTGAGGCTAATCCTAGGGTAGTCTGAGGGACAAAAAATGACTTGCCTACAAGTTTTCTTATATTTTACCCTGCAATCATATTGTGAACTCATTCAATCAATTAATTTTTTGAATGACTACCTTTGTAAAGCAGCAAGGCCTAATGGCCCATTACTTAAAGTTGATGATTATATTTAATGAAGGATTAATTATAAATTTAATAATTAAAAATTAATCTTTGGAAATCCTTTATTTACCATACTTAGTCTCACTCCTTGTAGATTTACTTTTCATTGAACCTTCTTGCCACACTTTACTTACCCTCTTTATTAAATTATGGTTGATCTGAGATGAGCAACTAAAATGAGTAAGCTTTTCATAAGATTTTAACCCAGGAGGAGCTTGAGTTGTTTGATGGTTGTCTTGTGAAGAGTTCCAAATTGCTTCCACAAGACCATTCCCTAATTAAACGTGGATAATATATTTTTGATTGGGAAAGTACAATCCATGACCTTTAAGTTAAGAAGGTGAAGGAGTTGGTAGTCTAGTAATAGGATTGATATAAGTGAAAATCCCAAATGTAATAAAATTAGAATTGTTTTTTCCATATTCATCTTGTTTTGAAAGCCTCCATATGTAATAATAACATTAGATGAAAAGATATAATCATCTTCCAGATCAACCCATTCCATATCTTTCCAATTTGGTAAAAAAAATGTTAGTAAAAATGCTTAGAAATGTGCTGGGCATGCTGCCAGCATGTTTCTGAGGAAAAAAAAAACTTACCAAAATGCTCAGAAACAGTCTAGAAATTTTCTGGTACTGCTTCTGAATTGATTTGAAATAAAAAATTGTTATTAAAAATCTTGGAAATGTGTTGGGCATGATTCCAGCACATTTCTGAGGCAAAAAAAAGAAAAAAAATTACCAAAACACTCAGAAACAGTCTAGAAATGTTCTGGTACTGTTTCAGAATTGATTTGAAAAAAAAATTGTTGGCAAAAAAACTTGGAAATGTGCTGGGAATGCTGCCAGCACATTTCCAAGGCAAAAAAAAACTTACCAATAATGCTCAGAAACAGTCTAGAAATGTTCTGGGACTGTTTCCAAAGAAATTTGGCAGCAAAAAAACCCAAAACAAGGAAAAAAAGGGAAGAAAGATAGTAAAAAGAAAAGCAGGATCAGGCACCACTCACCTTAGGTAAGTGTTGAGAGGGGCATGAAGAGAAAAATGAGGAACATGTGAGGCTGTGAAGAAAAAGATGTAAAGAGGAAAGAGTTGGGGGAATCTGCAAGGAAAATTGCATGATGATTAGGATATTTATTGTTAAATGCATTCAGAAATGAATTTGAGATGTGTTATGAAATGGATGAATTTATAAATTTGAGTGGGATTCCAGGATAATGTTGGTTTGGGGAAAAAGGGGTCTGATGTACAGTGGATTGTGGGAATGTGTGGATTGGTGGGCTGAATTGTGGTTGGGGTTCTGGTACAAGAATAGGAAGTATTCGATGAAGTATTTGACCAAATTTTTGACATTTCTAACCCCAAGTCTTCCATTTATGATTGTGTCTTGGAATGTTGTTTTGAGACTGAAGTCCACCAGGTGTATATGGTAATGTTTGACACCCCTTATTTTTCTATCCTTATTCCCCTCCTGTTAGGATTTGGTTAAGAGGTGAGGATGAGGAGTGCTATGGGTGCTATACATTGTGAGAGGTGGAAGAGGGGATATTGCATAAGGGGGTTATATGGGGAAAGCACTGTGGAGTGCTCTTCATCAGACAACTTATCTAGTAATCCAGTTACTCTCTTGTCTCACTTCTAAATTAGCATGTTCAGTCCTGTCTCCCCTCACTGTTGGCAGTCCCAGAATAGTCAGTCTTAGTTAGTCTCACTGCTGTATACAGCATAGTAAGTCCCATCTCAGGCTAGTATTAGCTCTATTAGTAGCCTTCCTCCTTAGGTCTTAACATTTTGTCCCATCTTAATTGGTGCACTACTGAAGAACAATGAATCTCTCAGGTCAACCTGATACAGCAACCCTTGCTGCAAGGAAAGAACAAATGGCATGCTTAAAAGAAAAAAATACCACACTCATGGAACATCTAGCAGACTAAAGGCTCTCATATTGTTTCCCCACTGAAGCCAAGGCACAGGCACTGCCTATGACACCAGTTCACTTGTTAAAGGCCCAAAGATTGTGCTCCCAGAAATCTTCAATGAAGAATGAGGTCGCCAGGCTGATCATTATGTGTCACAGATAAACCTCTATGTCCTGCTCAATGGGCATCAGCTCCCAGACAAGCAAGCACAGATTGTGTTTGCAATATTTTACCTCACAGATGAGGCTGCATGCTAGGCAAGGCCATACACCAAGAAGCTCCATGAAAACGCTCAGTCACCAACAATGTTCTGCCAGTTCATGGCAGCATTTGAGTTAGCTTTTGGTGATCCTGACATAGCCAAAACCTTGGAGCATGGGCTAAACCAACTTCTCCAAAAATATTCAGCAGCTGAGTATGTGTTGGAATTCTGGGGACATGCCAGCTATGTCACAACATGGGGAGAAGGGGCACTCATGTTTCACTTCAGGAATGGGCTCTCCTAAAAAATAAGAAATGCCCTAATTAGCCACACTCTTTCAAATTTCATCCAAGAACTCATGAAGCTGGCTATCCAAATAAACAATAAGTTTATGCATCAGCCAATATATTGTTAGAGTGGGGCTCATCAGTGGTGCAGCTATTCCTCATCAAGCAGGGACAGCACCAGGGACCAAAATGCCAAGGATATTGATGCAGTAAATGCACACAGCACTAGGGGAAGAAAAAGGTTGTTTGATGAGGAATACCAGAGGAATATGAGCAAAGGGCTGTGCCTCTGATGTGGGAGTTGTATTCATTTGGAAAGGGAGTGTAGAGGGAAAACAAGGGTTAGTGAGGTGAAGGATAGCACAGGAAAGGCACAGATAAAAGACAGTTAAGGTTCTTCCCTCCTTGGACGGATTCAAGGGAAAGGATAAGGGGGATTTAGTAGAAGAATAATCAGAGTGTAAGTCACTTGAACTGAGTGATAATTGTATTATACTGAACTTGCATTTAATGACCCTTGAGACCACAAAGAATATACAAGCCTTACTGGACTGTGAAGCCACAGAATTCTTTATTTATAACAAGTTTCTACAGAGAAATAAAGAGAAAAAAAAACATTAGAGCACCCTAGGTGTCTAATTATGTTTTAAAGATACCCAGGTGGGGGAGGAGAAGTAAGAGAGAAGGTTTTTTTTAGGTTTTGGTGTGACAGAAGGGGGTCTTAGTGCAAGGCATATGTGACAAAACTGAAGTGCCAGTATTACATGGTACTGGGTATGACATGACTGGACCAATATAACCTCCAAATTGATTGGAAGGAAAAAAAGGTTCAGATGGGAAGGAAAGGGGATGCTGAAGCTAAAGCACTGGCCCCCTGGTACTTTCAGGGGTCTGGGGCCCATCCCAGTGAGTCTTCTGATTTTTTTTATCAGCAGTTGAATTTCCATCAGAACTGATGCTTTCTCTTAATTTTAACCAGAAGACTGGGGATGAGGTGGAAATGGAAAGTTCCAGGAAAGACCAGAAAGGGGAAGAGGTGCCACAAGAAAAGGGAAAATATGGATGTTTCAGATGAAGCATAAGCCCCCTGGACATTCCCAGAAAGTCTCCTAGTGTTTTATTATCATCAGTAGACATGCTTCAAGAACAAACACTCTCTCAAAGCAAAACATCAAGTGGAAAATGCTAGAAGGTGCCTATCCCTATATTCAGTTTTGATTTAAGAGTAAATTTGATTTTATATTACGTGAGCTAATATGTTCATTTTTCAGTGTGCAGTCTTTCCAGAATAATTACAGCTGAGCTTAAATTGAGTTAAATCAAAGATAGGGATTGGCACCTGCTATCAGGTGCCCATGTTTTTTTCTGGTGTCTCTTGATGCTAAGTTTTGGGACCTGAAGGGGGAACTAGAGGAAGAGGAGGAACTGGAGTGCAACACAACAGCATGGGACATATCTACCAAGATTGCAGCCAAGATACAGTCCTCAAAGCCAACAAAAAGCCTCAAGGAAATGGTCCCTAAAAATTATTGGGAATTATTACCACTTTTTGAAGATGGAGGAGTCAAGACCCTACCACCTCATTGACCTTACAACTTTACTATTGATCTGATTCCTGGTGCAACTCCTCAATTCAGCTGCATAATCCCATTGTCAATCTTAGAGTCAACAGAAATAAAGGGGCTGATTGATGAGAACTTAAAAAATGGTTTCATCAGAGAATCAAAGTCTCCCTGGGCAGCCCCTGTGATCTTTTCAGGTAAAAGGGATGGTTCATTGAGACCATGGATGGATTTTGGAAGTTTAAATGCACTGACCATTAAGAAAAGATATCCCATCCCACTGACTAGTGAGCTTATTGATAGTCTTCAGGGTGCCAAGATCTTCAAATCCCTTTATCTTAGGTCAGGTTACCATAAATTTTGTGTGAAAGAAGGTGATGAACACAAATTAGCATTTTGCACTAAATTTGGTCATTTTGAATGGTTGGTAATGCTGTTTGGCTCATGTAAGGTGCTTTCCACCTTCTAAAACTTCACCAATAGTATCTTCAGAGATAATATAGGAATAGATGTGGAAGTGTATCTAGATGACATCTTGATTTACTCCAGATAAATAGAGGAACATCAGTTACTGGTGAAAGATTGTTTGCATCACTTAAGGGAGGTGCAAGTATGGTTGAAACCAGATAAATGCATCTTTTCATTAAGGGAAATATCCTACCTAGGCATGATCATTTCAAAGGATAGGTTACAGATGGACCAGGAGAAGGTAAAGGAAGTAACAGAGTGGCCAAAACTGGTTTTGGTAAAGGAGCTCCAGTTCTTCTTAGGCTTTGAAAATTTTTACCATTGCTTTATTGAAAACTATTCCCACATTTGATGCCCACTTCATGACCTCACAAAGAAGGAATTCAAATTCAATCAGACAAGTAGCCAAAAAGATACTTTTGACTCCCTGAAAACAAAATTTTTGACAGCCCCTATTCTTTAAATCTCAGACTTACTAATGCCATTTGTCTTAGAATGAGACTGCTCAGATTTTGCACTAGGTGCCATACTATCCCAATATGATTCTGAAAATGTCTTACACCCAGTAGCATATTGTTAATGTACCCTTTTAGGTGCTAAATTAAACAATGAAATTTATGATAAAGAGCTATTGGCACTATTAGAGGCTGTACGCACATGGAACTACTATTTTTAAGGAGGACCACACCATTTACAAGTTATTATATACATAGATCACAAAAACTTGGAAACCTTCCTGAAAACTAAAAATCTGACTTGACTGCAAGCACACTGGGAAGAGCTGTTAAGCAGAATTAACTTTACTGTTTAATTTTGACCAGAGAAGAAAAGTGGAGAATCTGATGCACTATAATGCTTCCCTGACTTGTGCTCAGAACCAAACCAGCTGCATACTGTTGGAGAAACCTTGTTGAAGGGGGATCTTGAAGAGGGTTAATCCTAGATGAGGTGGGGTTGGTGGATGAAATTTGATGGAATGGGTAAGGCAGGGGAAGAAAAAGGATGAGGGAGTTCAGGAGTTGGTGAAGGTGCTGTTATCTAACAAGGTATTGGTAAGGAAAGGATTGGAGGAGTATTGCCTAGAAGGAGAAGCACTCTATTGGAATGGGAGGATATTGGTGCCAAATGATGAAGAGCTCAAGAGGAAGGTGGTCAAAAAAAGGTATTAGTCCCCAATTTCAGGACACCCAGGACCACTGAAGGTTGTGGATCTGGTAAATTGTAAATTTTACTGGAAGTGCATGAAGGCATATGTCCAGCACTATGTAATGGCATGTGACATTTGCCAGAGGAACACAGTTAGCCCAACAGCCATTCCACTACCCCCATTAAGAATACACAAACATCCATGGAAGAAACTCTCTTATGATCTTATAGTGGAGCTATCCAATTCCCAAAGGAAGAATGCTATCCTTACTGTAGTTGACTGCTGCACCATGATGGTGCACTTTGTCACACCACCACAAAGGCTACATAAGAGGGTATTGCAGATTTAATGGTGGCACATGTCTGGAAGTTACATGGAATTCTTGAAAGTATAGTATCAGACAGGGGAAAAAATTTTAACTCTAAGTTGTTGAAGGAAATGTATGAGCAACTGAACATTAAGCCCATTTTATCAACAGCATGGCATTGGCTGACTGATGGGTAATCAGAAGTAGTGAATAAGGAAACTGAACAATACCTACACAATTTCATTAATTATCAGCAAGAAAATTGGGTGCAGTTTCTACCATTAGCTGAATTCTCATGCAACAACCAGAACCATGTGGCAACTGGCATGTCACCTTTCTATGAAAACTATGGATATCACCCAACATTCTCAATTTTTACCCCATCAATGCTGCAAGCTCCAGAAGCCAAAGAGCAGATTCAGAAAATACTGAGTATCCATCAGGAATTAGAAGGAGTGCTCAAGATATCCCAACAGTCAATGAAGTGTCACCATTAACAAGGGAAGACTCAACATCAGGTATTAGAGGTAGGTGACAAGGTCTGGATAAGCTTGCGATTTCTTTCTACATTGTGCCCAAGAACCAAACTAGATTACAGAAAAGTGAGCCCATTCAAGATCAAGCACAAAATATCTGACTCAGAATATTAGTTGGAAATACCATTTTCAATGAGACAAATGCATCCAGTATTCAATATCTCATTTCTCACAAAGTGCCAAGAAGATGTAATACTGGGATGCCCAGAAGAGCCACCAGTTTCAGTCTACTTTGGAAATGAGTAAGATTTTGAAGTAGAAAGGATTATTTCCAAGAAGTTTTACAGGGAAAAGGTTAAGTATCTGGTTCACTGGAAAAGTTATGGAGTAGGAGGTAGATCTTGGAAGCCAGTAGGGAAGTTAGATAATTCTAAGAAGAAGGTGAAGTATTTTGAGAAGGAGCGCAGGGGGAAGGAAGGGTAAAAGAGGGGGTAATTTTAGAAGTTGAGTTGAGAATACAGGAGGAGGAGTGCTATGGGTGCTATGAATCGTAATAGGTGGGGAAGGGCATATTGCATAAGGGGGTCTTAAGGGGAAAGTGCTATGGGGTGCTTGTCATTGGAAAACTTATATAGTAATACAGTTACTTCTTAGTATCACTTCTGTATCAGAATAGTCAGTCCTGTCTCACTGTTGGTAGTCCCAACATAGTCAGTCTAGTTAGTCTCACTTCTCAAGTAGCATAGTCAGTCCCATCTTAGGGTAGCATCAGTGCTAGTAGTAGTCTTCCCTCTTAGGTCCTAAAAGTGAGGTATCAGTTTCTAATTAAAAAAATACTAATTCTTTTTTTCACCAGATAACTTTTATGCATAAGATTATTTCATTATTTGGTCATGTTTTTTGTTAACAAACTGTAGTTAAGTACTATAAAAAATTGTTACATTGTTGATATCATGTTTGTAAGCTAAAATGCATGCATTTATGTGCCTAAATTCTTACTTTTCTAATTGGAAAATTACATTCCTTTCAAATTTATAAGTATAACATATGATGACACAAGGAGAAATTTACTGATGTTACACATCTAACATTTTCCAGATGATACACAAATTACAACTTTGAAACACATTCTCAATGTGTAATGTCAAGTGAATTTTTTCCATTTCTTCCAATCTTTGCACATACTACTTTCATGCATTATGCAGCAACACAATATATTCTTGGCTTTTTGTCCAAAACTTTTACTACTTTTTTACCTGGCTCAGCACTATTTTGGCCTTAAATTGGGGGTTTTAGGATTTTCTGGGTGATACAGCCAACAAAAAAAATAACAAACCAGTAAAAAATGGGCAAAAAAATGACAAAAGGGCCAAGAGTTCTTGTTCTTTCTGAAACATCATTTTGTCTTACAAACATCAGTATTTTTTTATTGGCCACAACATTGGCATAATTTTTTTTACCTGTGCTTGCTTCCTACCCTCTCCTTCCCTCCCTTTTATAATAAATTTGTTTTCTGTTATTCCCCTCCATAATCATTGTGCTACCTACTTTTTTCCTCCATCTTTCTCTTGCTTCCAACCCCTTTCCTTCCCTCCCCTCAATCTTTCTCTCACTTCCTACCCCTCCATCTCCATCCTGCTCACTTATGCTTCCCCCCCTCTCCCCCTTGCTTTCTACCCCACCTCACCCCACCCCACCCCACCCCACCCCTCCATCTTCCTCCTTCTCCCTACACCTTCCCTCCATCTTCCTCTTCCTTCCTACCACTACCCTCTATCTTCCTCTCACTTCCTACCACTCCCCTTTCTTTACCTCAATAGTAAACACTATCTAATTTAAATAACTCCAATAGTCTAAATAAAGAAATTAAGTAAGCACTAGCTAAAAAACAAAAAACCATCATAATTACTCAACTTATAGTGTTGAGGACTAACTAAAAAAATGGTCACTACCCAAAAATAAAAATATAAAATAGTCACTACATCTATTACTCAGGAAAAATTTATTGATTAAATAGATCTTTAATTAAATGAAAAACAGTTAAATAATATAAACTACAATTAAGAAACTAATGAATAAATTCCTAA
Organism: Hemileia vastatrix; assembly: GCA_030280995.1. NCBI lineage: Eukaryota > Fungi > Basidiomycota > Pucciniomycetes > Pucciniales > Zaghouaniaceae > Hemileia > Hemileia vastatrix. Next base: position 12,851,494 of record JASXTE010000010.1, on the reverse strand, counting down.
ATGACTAAAAAGTTTCAAAAAAAATAAAAAATGAAAAGGTAAATAGAAAAATAAGCCAACTGGAACTTACGGGTGCTGAGATTTATGTACTTCTGGAGATGGTATGGGAAATGAAAAATATGACATTCTCTGGGGAAATTGATATTATAGAGTGTGCAAAATCACTATGAAAAATTGAAGCAGAAATGAAAAAAAATTCTATTGAAAATACACATTGAGCAAGTGTTTCAATGATTGGCTTTGTGTATTATATGAATTACATTACATGTGTAACATCATTCAAATTCTCCTTGTGTAAATTGCTGTTTTTTCAAACTTTTTTTCTTAAAATTTTATGTTAGAAAAAGACAACCCCCCCCTGAATTTTATCTTAGTAGGGTGTCCAGATAGCCAAATTTCAATTAAAATGCATAAATAGACAATAAAAAAGTCATTCAGAGCAAGAAATAAATATAAAGTAATTATAATTCAAGAAAATAAATGTGAATCACAAATAAATTGAAGAAAAAAATGCCACAAATTAATGTAGACATGATACCACAGCAGCATAACCTGAAAGTCAAAAATCTCAAGTAAGTCAAGTGGATAAATGAATTTTATATGATATACTATAACATTGAAAGAGAAAAATGGAAAACTTTCTTACACTCTATACTTTTCATGTATACCTAGTCTTTTAGAAGTAATATAACCTTCTTCTCTTACCTTACTTATCCTATTGATTAAGTCTTGGATGATTTGAAAAGAACATGAAAAATTAGTATATATATTGCATGTTTCCAAAACAGGGGGTACTCTTGTTGTTTGATGGTTTTCCCTAGAAGAATTCCAGACTGTTTAAATTATTCTGTTCCCTAAACCCAGGTTAATAATACATTTATTATCTGTAAAATATAACCATTTCCTTTTACTAGTTTTGGATATGAAATTGGATGGCCAGTAATAGGATTGATGTAAGAGAAGTGAGCAAAGTTAAGGGAATTTGGGTCATTGATGTCCATGTGAATATTTCTATGAAATACTTCATAAGTAATGATTAAATTAGAAGAGAATATATCACTTTCATCCAAGAAGATCCATTTAGCATCTGAACCACTAGTTAGTTCTATTTTTATTCCCAGTTCATTATTAGATTGAAAAGCAGAAATACATAATTTCCTCAAACAATAAAAAAAAGAATTATAAAAACCCAAAGAATTTCAATTTTTCAAATCTTCTTTCCTTTCTCCAGAACTAATCTGTCTAAGCAAAGAATATATATCTAAAGAAATTATTAAAATAAGAATGATGTTTTAGAAATTGAATTATTTTTAAATAAACATACCAAATGAACTTCCTTTTTCATATCCTGGTCTCTATCCAAGGCCAATCATAATCCCTTCACGCTTGCTTAACCAAATAAATTTGATATAAAGTAGAGATAAGATCTGAAAAGTGATTAAAACTTTCATTTTGATCTCCATTAGAACAATAAAACTGTTAAATAAATTTAGATTTTAAGCCTTTACTGAAAACTGCTACAACTTGGTCACCATCATACTTTGGTAAGACTTTGATTTTTTCTGGTAAGTTTTTAGGATACCTTTTTTTCTTCTTAAAAAAAACTAGTTTTGAGATACTTTATACCAGTTTAGTGACCAAAAAAATTCTTCAACCCATTTTTTTTCATTCTTTCAAATTTTTCTTGTGATTTTTTGTTATATTTTTTGATTTTTTGAAGATGAGACTGAAGATAGAGGGGAACATGATGAGGAAGAGAGTGAAGTTGGAGAAGATAATAAAGAGGAACTGTCAGCCAGGCTATTCCAGGAGTCCAGTAAATGATATATAAATTATAAAACCTTAAAGAGTGGGTAAGACTTGTATTTAATGAATATAACTTAATATTTTATTGCATAATGAAATTATATAAGAATTTTATTATATACAAGTGTTACATTAAATTTATTGGTTATATATATTTTTATATACAATTAAATTGAGCATAATATAATATATTCTACAAATAATGGCGCATTTTTATGTATTTAATAATTATAAATTTATATTTAATTAATTGAAAAACATATATTATAATTATAAGTGTAAAATTGATTTATAATATATTTAAATTAATTACTTAAATTTATATATTAAATCATACCTCTCATATGATACTAAACAATAATTAATGACGCTTCTTTTGACCCTTAATTGTGTTAGAAAAAACAAATAAATTAATTTGGACTAAATTGAGATTAATTTCTTGTTTTGTTGCGTCAAATTATTTTTTGTTTCACTTAAAATGTCCTTTAATCAGAATGTACCATCTGTTTGGAATTATATTTCTCATAGTTCCTATGTTTCCAATCTTGTTTAGTTATTCACTATTGTCACTTACTGATTTGGGAATTAATGGCGGGGAAATTGGATTCTTAATTGGGGTTTTAATTATTTGTTTCATGTTTTTCTCTACATTGTTATGTTTCATTTACTCTTTTGATATATTTGTTTTATTCCATTCTAATCATTGTATTTACAAAGATAGTAGCGCTTCAGAGGACCCATTGCCTATAAAAGGGCCTTGGATAATCCCCTGTAGCCTCATCACTTATTACACACTCAACAAATTAAATAACCATTTTATTACGTTTATATTTTTTTTATTAGTAATACAAATCTAATTTAAATTCTATACAACAAATCAAAGGTTGCTTTAAGTCTAATAGTAATTAAAATTGTCTGCTGTGCAGTACCCTTACATTTAATAATATTATTATTAATAAAATCTAAGTTTTTGTCACCTCTCAAAGTTGCTCACCATTGTCTCCCTCTCAAATAAATTAAATATATATATATTTTTGGTTTATTTCTTTATTTTCCTTTGTCCTCCTCCTTCTCTCCTCCTTTTTCTCCTATTTTTCTTACCTCTTCTAGACGACTGACCAACAACTGGGGACCTTTCCAAACGACGACGACGATCGAGCCTGGCGACGAACGACAAAACGCACGGACCACCTAGCAAAACGAAACTTTTGCCGCAACTGTGTTTCGAACTTGGGTTCGACATCTTAGGTTTATATAATATTAATTTTTATATTATTTTGAAGTGATTTTTCGATCACTATAGTAAGTTCACCTTTGTGCCTCTCACTCTTATTACTATATTTTTATTGCAATAACAGTGATTGTGGCTTAATTGCTGATTCACTGAGTGTAAGTGTTCAATTTTTAAAATTTTTTTTTCCTAGTTGACCATTATAGAGTATTAAATCCTCTTAGTCCTAGAAGAATTGACATTTTTTAATACAAAATCGAATTATTAATTTAATTTTTTTTATTAATTATTGTTAATTTTGGTTAACTTAAAAGTACATTGTGCTTAGTCCCAAATATATTGCCATATTTAATATTGGTAATTAATTGGTTGAATTAACTTGATTGTTATTCCCAATTTAACCTTGCAATCCATTTTTTTTTAAAAATTAATTTTTTTTAATTATTACTTTATATTGAAAATTATTTTTTCTATAATTTAATTAATAAATTTTTTTTTTTTATTATTTGGAGCAATTATTGACTAACTTTTATTATTTTTTTATAAAATAAAAAGTAAATTATAAATCTTCCCACTAGTATGTCTAACAATTTGGCAGAAAAAATGGATAACATACAAGTGGATGAAATAGAAATTGACTATGATGCTGACACTGTAAGTTCTTCTAAAGTTGGTCATAAAAACTCTTATGCTAACACAAAGAATTCACATACTGCAGGATGTGGAAATGACAGGAAATGCAAACAAACCAAACCCCCTTCCCCCAGTACCACAGAAGGAAGTAAAGCCTCTAGTGCCTCAAGAAGGTCTTCCAAAAGGCTTCAAAATAAAAAAGCTTCCTCTGCCACAACAAATCAGCAACCTATCCAGTCATATAAAAGAGTTGAAGACAGAAAATATGACGTACAAAGCAAAGGTAGACACATTGTGGGATCAGGTCCAAGAACTCAGGAACCAGATTCAGGCCCAGGCCCCTCCTCAATTGCCTCCCAATCAGCCTCAGTTTCAGGCTCAACCTTCACAGCCACCCAGATCAACCATACAAAATCCAAATACTATGGAAGTAGAGCAATGGAAATGGGATTATCTAATGAGTCTCTACCAACAGAATGTGCAACACCCTCCTCATCATCAGCCTGGCCCATCCAGAACACCCAATTTCCATCCACCTCCTCATCCCTACCAACAAGGCAGGAGAAAGAAGGCCCAAGCACAATCCCAAACCCAGTCCCAGGGGAAGTTTCCTCCTCTGCCATGGTAAGTAATTTGGTTGATAGTCACTTGGGTATGTTTTCTAATAAATCTTCTTCTGCAGGTAATATTATTGAACATGGTGAAAGAACAGTTAAGCCTGTTAAAAGACAGCTTCCTGTAACTAGTAGCCCTATTGATGTAATTAGCAAATTGTCATTTGATGAACCTTTACATTTAACTTCTACATCTTTAATTAATCCTTCTCTTGCAATTAAAAATGATTCTGTTCCCCCTGAAATCTATACCTTAATTGAAAAAACTTCTGAGGAAATATTGAAAGATACCCTTGATTTTAATATTGTAAAAGACAAACATGTGAGAGATGTGTTAATCCATGAAAATGATAGATTAAATAATTTACACTTGCAATGTAAAGTGAGTTCTTCTGTACAAGATACAGCTTATTTAAAAATCAAAGAAACCTTGAATATTGTTCTTAGTCAACAAAAACAAATAAGAAGTGACCATAGAGCTATCTCAGATCGAAATATCAGTCTACATAAGACCTTGAGTGAATTGAAACCCCTTATTGAGGAAAATTATTCATTCAAAAATGAAATAAAATCTCTGCAAAATGAGTTTAAGAAGCTAAAAAATGATTTCCATGCACTAAGTACCAAACACTCAGTTTCTGAGGACAGAAATGTTCTATCTCTTGCAAAAGTAAATGACCAGATGTCTGAAATTCCAAGAATAAGAAACTATGTGTCTGACCTACAGGAAAAGTTCTCAACCTTAAACACCAATAATGAATTAAATGAGATTTCTGTAAATAAGCTGCATAAAAATAAAGGGAAAAGACCTGAGCAAAGTTCATCCTTTCTTCCTCATATTTCAACCATTAAACAAACTGACAATGAGTCAGTAAAATCTTTTGCTACTAGCAAAAAATCTTGTGATGGTCATGCACCAGCTGTTTCTGTAAATAATGAAATTTCTGAACACCTGGCTAAACTTCAGGAATTATTAATAATGAATAATTCAAACCAAAAAGTGGACCATCCCAGTAGTCAGAAAAATTGGCCTAAGTTAGACCAATATCCTACCTTTGATGGTGATTCTTCCTCTGATTGGCAACACTTTATCCAGAGAATTGATAATTTAAAGAGATCTTATAAACTACCTGATGAAGAAATTGTTTCTAAGCTAATTTCTTTATTTTCCAATGTAGCCTTGATGTGGTATGAATCTGTCCTCTTAGATAACAATCATTATACATGGAATGATTGGAAATCCTTGATTGAGAATCAGTTTGGTGGTTCAAAATTCAGGTTATCTCAGCAGAGACTGTATGAGAATACTAGATATGTATCCTCCTCTGTTGAAAAGCTCATTGTTTTTCTGATGAAAATAACTAAAATCCTTAGAGCAATTGATCCAAAGTTGGATTATGATATTTGGAGAGATAAAATCTTGTATAAATTACCAAATTCTCTTAGGGATTTGATTGTTGCTAGAACTGAGCATGTAAGGGAAAATTCTTCTTTCATTAATATCTGTAATGAAGTACTACTCAACCATAGATATGAACCAAAGAATTACCTTAGTAAATCTTATAATGATCAGAATAAACCTTCTATAAAGCTCCCAGAAAAATCTGGTAAACCCTCTGCCCCAGTTGCACCTAAAAAATATGCAACAAATACTTGTTATAAATGTAACAAACCGTGGCAGAAGGGTCATGTTTGTGACAAGAAAATTCATCTTGTTGAACAAAATGAAGACACTGATGAAGTTGAACTTGATGTCAATAATTCTTCCAGTGACTGTGAAAGTAATAACTCCTATGACAATGAATCTGTTAAAGATGTTTTAATGTTGGAACATGATGTCCATTATTTAAATAATATATCTGAAGATTGTGTATTGAATTTATCTTCAGTAGAAAATGCTGAGATAATTAAAGATATTACTAACAATTCTATTCCTATATCCCCTTTAAAGGCACCTGTTATCATTAATGGTAAAAATGTTGATGTAGTTCTTGATTCTGGTGCTGGAGGAAGTGTAGTATCTGAAAAAGCTTTGGCTTCAGTGGATAAGGAATATTTGAGTAAATTATTGCCTATAACTTCTGAAAAATGGAGAGGGTATGGTTCTACCTTATTTCCTATTGGCAAATACAAAACCTCTGTATTTTTCAAATATAATGGTGGTTTTGTCAGAGCTATTTGTGAGTTTGTTGTCATGAAAAATGATAATTTGAGAAATTGGTTTATTATGGGAAATGATATTTTAACCATGTTTGGTGTGAAACTGGACCCAGCAAATAATTGCTTTACCTTAGGAATGAATGGGAAAAGAAAATTCAAAATTTCTTCTCCTAGACCTTCTGGGCATTTGTTGAAATCTTGTAACTCACTGACCCAATGTAAAGGTAGAACAACAACTGAAATGGATGATTTATTACATGAAATAAATACTGCTTCTTTTGGTGATCAGTTGACTTGTGAACAAAAAGATTCTATTGTTGCCTCTATTACCTCTTTCCCTATGGCTTTTGCTCATGGGTCTCATGTCTTGGGAATTGTTCAGGAAGAAATGAAGATTACCTTATCCTGTAATTTGAGTGATATTCCTCCTACCCTTAAGAAAAAACCATATCCTGCTTCTCCATCAAAAAGAAAAGATATTGAAGATAATATTGAAACATTATTGAAAATGAATATCATTGAGAAAGTGGATGTCACCCCCAAATATTGTGTCATCTCCCCAGTCTTAATTTCTTATGAAAAAGATAAAGCTAGATTATGTGGAGATTACAGAGCTTTAAATACTTATACTGTTGATGATATTTATCCTTTACCCAGAATTAATTCAATACATGCTACCTTGCAAGGTGCAAAATTTATTAGTTGTCTGGATGGTAATAAAGGTTATCATCAAGTTCCAGTTGAGAAAAATTCTCAAAATTTTTTGCTTATTGCTACTCATATGGGAATATATAAGTATGTTAGGATGCCATTTGGCCCTAAAAATGCTCCTTCAGTTTTCCAGAAGGTCATGGATAACACTTTCCATCAAGAAATTATTGAAGGTTGGCTCATGGTTTATATTGATGATATTATTGTTTTTTCTAAAACTTTTGATGAACATATGATTCAATTGAATAGAGTTTTCCAAAAAATGGATGAAATCAATATGACCTTATCTTTAAAAAAGTGTAAATTTGGTTTTCAATCTTTGAAAGTCCTTGGCCATGTTGTGTCAGGCTTACAAATTTGTGTAGACCATAATAAAGTTGCTGCCATTCAGAATGTGAAAGCACCAACTTCTGTAAGAGAAATCCAAAGTTTTTTGGGTATGTGTGGCTATTATAGACAATATATTAAAAATTATCAGGTCATAGCCTTGCCTCTTACAAAACTAACCAGAAAAGATGTTGCTTTTCTCTGGAATAATGACTGTCAGAAAGCTTTTAATACATTGAAAAGTTGCTTAATGACAGCCCCTATATTGGCTCTTCCAGATTTTAACAAGCCATTTGTACTTTATACAGATGCTAGCTTTATTGGTCTGGGTGCTGCCCTTCACCAAAATCAAATTATTAATGATAAATCATCAGAGGTTGTAATTTGTTATATTTCAAGAACCTTAAGAAATAGTGAATTGAAATATGGTGCCACTCAATTGGAGTGCTTAGCAGTTGTTTGGGCTCTTGAGAAACTTCATTACTACTTGGATGACCAAAAATTTGAGTTGGTAACTGACTGTAGTGCTGTGAAATCTCTCTTAAACCTCAAAACACCTAACAGACATATGTTCAGGTGGCAACTTGCTGTTCAAGAATACAGAGGAAGGATGACTATTATCCATAGAGCTGGAAATGTTCATTCTAATGTTGATATGCTCTCCAGATTGCCTCTGCCAAATAATGACTCCAATCCTGCTTATGTACTTGAAGATGATACTGTTCATATCCATGGTATATTTATAGTTGATATGGAAGAAGAGTTATTACAATTAATACTGGATTCATATGATAAGGATTCTGACTTAAATAAATTAGTTACTATTTTGAATGATCCTAAGAATGCTTCAATTCAAGCATTAATAAAAACTCTTCCTGCAAAGTACCAAAATGCTTTAAATAAAGGAAAGTTTTCTATTGAAGATGGTTATATATATTATAGAAGGAAGCTTACCAATGTAATTGTTATTCCTCCTTCAATGAAAGAAACTATCCTCAAACTTTGTCATGATGACATATTAGCTGGTCATTTTGATCTTGAAAAAACATTGATTAGAATCAAAAACACTGCATGGTGGGCTAATATGTCTGAAGACACAAAATTATATGTTGAATCTTGTGATTCCTGCCAAAAATCTAAAAGGTTAACAGGTAAGAGAGCAGGGTTATTACAACATATTGAAGCACCTAGTGCTCCCTGGCAAATCATTAATATGGATTTTGTCACTGGTCTTCCTGTTGCAGGTAAAGACAGCTTTAACTCTTGTTGGGTAATAGTGGATAGATTCACAAAAATGTGCAAATTTATTCCAACCCACAAAGATGTATCCACCAAAGAATTAGCTTTCTTATGGTGGTCTTACATGTTTAATATTATTGGTTTTCCAAAAGCCATTATCTCTGATAGGGATCCAAAATTCACTTCTGAGTTTTGGACCTCTTTGATGGATATTTGTGGCTGTGAGTTAAAATTGTCTACAGCTCACCATCCTCAGACTGATGGTCTAGCTGAAAGAATGATTCAAAATCTGGAAGATATGATTAGAAGGTATTGTGCCTTTGGTTTAGAATATAAAGAAAATGACAGATTTACTCATGATTGGGTCACTCTTTTGCCTGGTCTTGAATTTGCATATAATAGCACTGTTCATTCTGTCACTGAGAAAAAGCCTTTTGAGCTTTGGTTAGGTTATGTCCCAAACACTCCTGCTCAGATTCTCAATAATAAATTACCTAAGTTGGAACTACACCCTGGTGTAAAATCTTTTATGCAAATGCAACAGCTATGCAGAAAACATGCTCAAAGTTGTATTGATAAAGCATTTGAATATGAAAAGAAAAGATGGGATAAATCCCATAAAGAATACACATTTAACAAGGGTGATGAAGTGTTGATCTCTACTGTCCATTTCAATTTACAAGGTAACCACAAATTAAAAGATCCTTTTGTAGGACCATTTGTTGTTAAAAGAATGGTTGGTGATAATGCAGTAGAAGTTGTATTGTATTCTCCATATGATAGGAAACATCCTGTCTTTCCCATTTCTTTGCTTAAACCTTATACTTCCAACAGTGACTTATTTCCAAAAAGAAGAGGAAGACCTAAGAAGAACCCTCAGGAAGTCACAGAAACAGCAGAAATTGATAAAATTCTCAATGATAGAATTATCACTTCTGAAAGAGGTACTGAATATTTATTGAGATATAAGAACAAATCATCTGAACATGATGCATGGATACCTGGCAAGGAAATTTCAAATCTGCCTGCTCTGTTGAAAAAATACAAAAAGAAAAAATCTTAGCATTTTTTTTATTGTTTTTTTAGAGTGAGGGAGTGTCAGCCAGGCTATTCCAGGAGTCCAGTAAATGATATATAAATTATAAAACCTTAAAGAGTGGGTAAGACTTGTATTTAATGAATATAACTTAATATTTTATTGCATAATGAAATTATATAAGAATTTTATTATATACAAGTGTTACATTAAATTTATTGGTTATATATATTTTTATATACAATTAAATTGAGCATAATATAATATATTCTACAAATAATGGCGCATTTTTATGTATTTAATAATTATAAATTTATATTTAATTAATTGAAAAACATATATTATAATTATAAGTGTAAAATTGATTTATAATATATTTAAATTAATTACTTAAATTTATATATTAAATAATACCTCTCATATGATACTAAACAATAATTAATGAAGCTTCTTTTGACCCTTAATTGTGTTAGAAAAAACAAATAAATTAATTTGGACTAAATTGAGATTAATTTCTTGTTTTGTTGCGTCAAATTATTTTTTGTTTCACTTAAAATGTCCTTTAATCAGAATGTACCATCTGTTTGGAATTATATTTCTCATAGTTCCTATGTTTCCAATCTTGTTTAGTTATTCACTATTGTCACTTACTGATTTGGGAATTAATGGCGGGGAAATTGGATTCTTAATTGGGGTTTTAATTATTTGTTTCATGTTTTTCTCTACATTGTTATGTTTCATTTACTCTTTTGATATATTTGTTTTATTCCATTCTAATCATTGTATTTACAAAGATAGTAGCGCTTCAGAGGACCCATTGCCTATAAAAGGGCCTTGGATAATCCCATGTAGCCTCATCACTTATTACACACTCAACAAATTAAATAACCATTTTATTACGTTTATATTTTTTTTATTAGTAATACAAATCTAATTTAAATTCTATACAACAAATCAAAGGTTGCTTTAAGTCTAATAGTAATTAAAATTGTTTGCCGCGCAGTACCCTTACATTTAATAATATTATTATTAATAAAATCTAAGTTTTTGTCACCTCTCAAAGTTGCTCACCATTGTCTCCCTCTCAAATAAATTAAATATATATATATTTTTGGTTTATTTCTTTATTTTCCTTTTTCCTCCTCCTTCTCTCCTCCTTTTTCTCCTATTTTTCTTACCTCTTCTAGAAGACTGACCGACAGGAACTGTATTCATATTCATTAATTTGAGTTGAAATTAATCAAGTATGCCACACTTACTCCAAAAAAATCCTGCCAAAAAATTCAATACAAGGCTTTAAAAAAACCTATAAGAGCCCCCAAAAAATGCCAATAAAAGCCTCTAAAAATTCCAAAAAAAACTTTCCAAAAAATGAAAAAAATGCCCCCAAGATTCCAAAAAAACAAGTGAAATCCTTCAAAATCACCTGCAAAATATACTAAAGAAAATCTTCCAAAATATGCCAAAAATGCCACTATAAAATGGCAAAAAATGTTACTTAATGATAGCAAAAAAAATAAAAAACCAGAAAAATACACCTAGAACAACAGTAAAAAATAGAAAAAAATACCAGTTAAGTAAGCAATAAATTCAATGATAAAAACCAATGAAGGCTGCTAAAAAATAGTGAAAAATGCCAGTGAAATAGGAAATAAATGCTACCAAAAAATGCCAAAAAATGCTGCTAAACAATAGCCAAAAGCACCAAAAAAATGTCAAAAAAAGGATTTTAGGGATATTCAAAACTGAAAAAGAAGGGAATGTTAATTTTTTGAGACATGGGGAGAGTCATTGAATGAAAAATTATGTGATAGGGAAAAATATGGGATTTGAAATTATGGAGGGTAGGGAAATAACTGAAGTCATTAAAGCAGAGATTCTCATTGTAAATGCAAAATGAACATTAAAATTATTCAATTTGTAGTTATGGAGATGGGGTGAAATAAATATAATCATCAAAAATGAGATTTTTATTGTGAATATGATCCAACCATTACAAAAAAAATAAAGAAAAAAAAGACCAATCAATTAAAAAAGTAAAGTAATTTTTGAATGTCCTCATAAACTTAGCCATTTTTTATACATTCCATAATGAATTCTTTTTTTTTAAAAAAAAAATTGATTTTCCTATTCATGACTTACCCTTTCTCTTTGAAATTCACATTATTTTGTTTTCTCTCCAAGTGAAAATAAATGCTTTACATCTCCTTTGTCTCAAATTTGGCCTTTTCAAAGTTTCATTGAAGCAAAAAAAAAACTCCAAATCTAAAGCCTGTTGATCCTTCATTAGAATATGACCAAAGTTCATCTTCTCAATGTGAAGGACATTTTTTAAATAGAAGATTTTGCTGAGAAAATTGAATAGAAAAAAATAAATATGTTACTGAAGAAGATATATAGTGACCAAGTCTTACTTATATCTTTTTTCTCAAAATAATTTTCAAGGGAGGACAAAGAGGTGGTTGAAGTATTACCACATTTTAAAAGATGGTTCAATTTCATTGAAGTTGAAGCCCAACGCTTTAGTTTGGAGTTTGATCTAGAGGGTTCAGGAATTTCATCTAAAGCAGCTTGTAAAGCAGGATTGTCATTTCCATAATTTTTATTCTTTTTAGAAATTTGAGTTTGAGTAGGAGGAGACTAGAAAAGAAAGAATGAGAAATTTAGCGAAGAATTGAAGAAAAAAGAGAAAGTAAAAATAAATTAAAATTTTGGGGCTCTGAGGACTCAGATCTACTCTGAAATAATTTTTCTGCTTGATAGTTGGGATCATCTTCAGGTGCACTATGGTTAAAAGCTAGAGGGGATTTATGTCCTTGAGTTTCAGGTGTGTTGGGAGGATTATTGGCTTTTTGAGATCCAGAGGGCATATCCTAAGTAGTATTGTGTATAAACCAAGCCTTAACATCAACTTGGGAGCCAAACAGATTATCCATTTCCTCATAGAAAGGATACATGACATTGAGCTTTTTGGAAACAGTAGTAATACCAATCTCCAAATCATCATCATCAATACTAAAGCTAGTGAAAGTGGCAGTGAAATGAGCCTTTATATATTTTTATTGATAAATTTTGAACCTCTCCTTCATTTTCTTAAGATTGATGTCAATTCTCTCTATTGCTTTTCTCTTTACTTCATTTTCAATCTACAAAAAGCCATTGACCTTAGATGGAGGTGGACATCCAATAAAAATGGACACTTCTTGAATCCAAAATATACATTTTAATATGATTTCATTTTGTGGAAGTTGATGACAGTGAGATCATCTTCCTTTTTCAGCTGACCAGACTTTGATTTTTTTTTCAGTCAAAGGGCTTTCTTTTTTTTTATAATTTTTTTACAAGGAGAATTTTGTGATGAAGATTTAATTTTATATATATATATATTTTTAGCTAACTTTTGAGTGTTGGATTTTTTGGGAGGTATTAAGAAACTGGTATGTTACAAGAAAAGAGATGAAGATTAAAAAAAAAAACCCAAGGGACACATGCCTTGTTAAAATGTTGCAAAATAATAATAATAATAATAATAATAATATGAATAATAATGTAGAAAATCTCAGTGAGGGGTGTGTTACAAGGGTTGGTGAGGGAATGGAGGTCATTGCATTACATCATGTGGCAGGGATGGAGTGAGAAAGGAAGGGATGTTGTAGCCAACATGTCACCAGAAAAAAAAAGAAAAAGAAAAATGTGAGCACCTTATCACAGGTGCCAATCTCAATCTTTTATTTGATTCAGTTCCAGTTCAGCTTTTATTCTTCTGGTAAGTCCATGCACACTGAACACTAAGCATACTTGCTTGCATGGCATCCAATCTGAGTTATTCTTGTGTCATAAATGGATTGAGAAATAAGTACCTTCTAGAAGCTTCCAGGTTTTTTTCTTTTTTTTTTTGTGGTACAGCTATATTGAAAATGGTTTGTGAAAAGTCAGGATTTTTCAAAAATGTTCTGACTTAGTTTGGGAAATTTACCATCTTTAGCTGCAAATCCTCCCACCAAGCTTATGACTAGCCAGGCAGTATCCAAGCAACTCCACCCCAACCAGACCTCCCACCCCATGAACTCCCCCTCTCCTCTTCCTTTTTTTTCTTTTTCCCAATTCCCTCTTTGTGATTTCTTATCAATTTTTTATTTTTTTGTTTCATTTCTTTATATCATTTATTTTTTATTTTTTATTTTTATTTCTTCTATTTTTTATTTTTTATATTTTGGTTAGCTTTTTATTTCCTGTCTTTCTAATTTTTATTTATTTTCTTTCTATTCTATACAGGTACTCATCTCACAACCTGCAAAAGCCAATCAAAATCAAGTCTTATTTTCAAATTTGCCACCAAGTAAGTAATGTTTTTTTTACTGAAAAATATGATTGAAAATGACCCAACCTTGTTTCAAACCAAAATTCAAACTGCTTTACTACAGATTCACCAGGTCAGTGTTTCACAGTCCACAATCCATCAAGAACTAGTATGTTGCCTCAATATGACCAAAAAGACTACTCAAAAATTACATGCAAATCAAAATATTGATCAATGTTTCCTGTACATTACAGAAGTGGCTGATTTTGACCCATCTTGCCTTTTCTTTACTGGTAAGTTTTCTTTTTCTCAATTTGACTACCTTTTTTTTTACTTACATACTTTTTTTTAACACAGATGAGTCTGGTATCTCATATGAAAATGGGATTTACACAAGAGGTTGGGCAGAAAAAGGTAAGCACACAAAAAGAGTTCCTCATGCAAGAACCAAACATTGTTTCAACATTATACCAGCTGTGTTGCTCTCCAGTTTGGTAGCAACTGCAACTGTTGAAGGAATTGTTTTCCAATACCACATTGAGTATTATTTAGAAATTTTTTTAATCAGTTAAATATTTTTGTTGATTAAAAATATGCTAAAATTTTGTTTTAATAGTCTGATACCTTCCAGCAATGAATCCTTATCACGGCCCCTCAAGTATCTTAATCATGGATAATACTGCTATCCACCATGGCAGCCATATTTCTGAGCTTGTTGAAAATAGGGGGTGACTACTTTTGTATCTCCATGCTTACTCACCTGATCTCAATCCAATTAAAAAAGCCTTTAGTGTGTTGAAAAGTAATTTATGCTGTGATAGATCTCTCTCAGGGGGGCCTAGAGATGGGGAAATAATATATGATTATGTTAGGATTTTATTTACTCCTTCACTTGTAAGAAAACTATTTAGAGCATCTCCACTTATTTTGGTAAACCCGTTGTCAGTGTATCTAGTATTTAAGTATGATATAATAGTATTTATTTATGGTCCTACTACTTATTGATAAATGATTTAGTGATTAAACCTCAGGGGAAGACTAATGAAATATTTATACTCAAATAAAACTCACAATACTTGGATTTAAATGTGTGCTAGTGGTGGAAAATAGATAAATAGAATATAGTTATAGCTTATATAAAGATGATATCAATTTATAATGGCTTTATAATATATTTCTGAATGCTAATAACTGTATTGTAGTGTTTGTTTGAATTTTAGTAAGTGAATGATGATAAATAACCATCAAAATCCCTCCTTACTTATACCCAAATCCCCTTGAGTGCACAGACCTTCAATCCAGATGATGTCACTGCTATCCCCAGCAATTAAAGCACTGTGAGGGCCCATCACCTCCCCATGGCGTCTACTTCAAGTAGATTCAACACCCAGACCTCCAGTAAGGACCCTCCATCACAATTAATGATAACACAGACCCAAAACATAATTAGAAAATCCAGATAAAAGCGGATACCATAAAGAACCAGGTAAAATAAGCAATCCAAAAGAGATTTAATGAAACACAAAGCATATAAAAGAAACAAATGAAGTGTCCAAGCCCCCAATAACATCCCCAAGCATCCACATTAACCCAGAAATGACCTCCCAACCCATAAATCCGTGAATATCCATCCAAGGAAGCAGATTAAGCTGTCCAAACTGAGTGTATGCACCTGATATAGATGTCTATGCTTCTGTAGGCGTTTTTAATCCACTGATTTCGTCCATATGACCTAAAATAAGCATAAAAACAAAGGTTATAGGCTATTAAGAGGCTAAAACCCACTTATAGACCTAAATATACATAATATACTGCATATTTCACTGAATATGAGCTTTATGTATACATTTAAGCTTATGTATGTCAATAATTACTTAATATCACTTAAGATAAGTATATTATGACTCCATTAATACCTTAATAAGTATTATTAGGCTATGGATAAGCTATTTAAGCTACTATAAGTTATATAATAGTGTAATAATTATATATATATGTATAATAATCATATATATAATTGTTTTAACCTTATTTTTAAGATATAAGCTTAATGTACTTACGGTTATCTTATTTTAAGCATAAGAAATACTCAGTCCTAGGGATATCTAGGCTGACACTCCCTCACCCAAAAAAAACAATAAAAAAAATGTTAAGACATTTTAATTAAAAGTAAGGAGTGAAATAGAAAAATAATTTTTTAAATTTTCTATAATACATATACTGAATAAACAGTATTATTTTGATTTAAATTTTTTCAAGAGATTTTTAAGATCAGAGATTTCATTTTCTGGAATCCACTGGCCATATTCACTTGATTTATTTTTAAATCTTAATAGATACTCAACTCCCTTTTCTTTTGTAAGGTGTCTCTTTTTAAGTATCTTTTCAATTTCTGCTTTTTCAACTATTTCTTCAGGTTTCTGTTTATGCCTTCCTGATCTTCTTGGAAATAGAGAAGTATCATTAGAATGGTATGGTTTTATAAGAGATATAGAAAATACTGGATGTTTTCTATCATATGGTGCATATAGAATAACTTCAACAGCGTTGTTACCAACCATCTTTTTCACTACAAATGTTCCAATGAATGGATCCTTCTATTTAACATTATCATTTAAATTGAAATTTAGTGTGGAAATAAGGACTTCATCACCCTCTTTGAACATTTGTTCTTTATGGGCTTTATCCCATCTTTTCTTCTCATACTCAAATGCCTTATTTATACATTCTTGAGCATGTTTTCTGCATAATTCTTGCATTTGAAGAAAAGACTTAGTACCTGGATGGATATCCAATCTAGGTAATTTATTAAGAGTTTTATCAGGGGTATTAAGTACATAACCCAACCATAACTCAAATGGCTTTTTGCCAGTGACAGAATGTACTGTACTATTGTATGCAAATTCTAAACCAGGTATAAGGGTTACCCAATCATGCGTGAATTTGTCATTGTCTTTAAAGCTAAGACCAAAAGCACAATATCTTCTTATCATATCTTCTAAGGTTTGTATCATTCTTTCTGCTAGCCCATCTGTTTGTGGATGGTGTGCTTAGAAAGTTTTAATTGACACCCTGAAACATCCATAAGTGATGTCCAGAACTCAGAAGTAAATTTAGGATCTCTATCAGAAACTATTTCTTTGGGGAAACCTGCTATATTTAACATTTGTGTCCACCATAAAAAAGCTAAGTCCTTTGCAGAAACCTCTTTATGAGTAGGAATAAATTTACCCATTTTTGTAAATCTATCAACAACTACCCAGCAGGAGTTATAACTCTTATGTCCTGCTATTGGCAAACCTGTTACAAAGTCCATGTTAACTATCTCCCATGGAGCTTTGGGTTGCTCAATTTGTTGTAATAAACCAGCTCTTTTGCCTGTTAATCTTTTAGATTTTTGACAAGAATCACACGTCTCAACATATTTTTGAACATCATCAGACATGTTAATCCACCAAGCTGTGTTTTTTACTCTGGTTAATGTTTTATGGAAGTCAAAATTACCTGCTAATATATCATCATGACATATACTTAAAATTAACTCCTTCATTGATGGGGGAATTACAATTACATTACTTAATTTTTTCCTGTAATATATAAAACCATCCTCAATGGAAAATTTTCCTTTTTATAATGCTTCTTTATACTTATTCAGTAATGTTTTTATTAAAACATTCATTGAAGCATTAGATGGATCATTAAATATTTTAGTGAGTTTACTCAAGTCAGGATCTGAATCATAATTACCAAGAATTGATTGCATAAACTCATCCTCAAGATCTACAATATAAATGCCATAAATGTTAATAATCTCTGACTCAGGAACATAAGCAGGATTATCATCATTATTAGGCAGAGGTACTCTAGATAACAGATCTAAATTAGAGTGCAAGGTTCCTGCTCTATGTGTAATAGTCATCTGTCCTCTGTATTCTTGTACAGCTAATTGCCATCTAAACATGTGTCTATTAGGAGTTTTCATGTTTAAGAGTGACTTAACTGCACTACAGTCAGTTATTAACTCAAATTTTTGGTCTTCAAGGTAATAATGTAGCTTCTCAAGAGCCCATACTACTGCCAAAAATTCAAGTTGAGTAGCACCATATTTCAATTCACTACTTCTCAGAGTATGTGAAATATAGCAGATTACTACTTCTGACATTTTTCCTTCAATAAGTTGTTTTTGATGCAAAGCAGCACCCAGACCAATAAAACTTGCATCTGTATATAATACAAAAGGTAATTGGAAATCTGGTAATCCCAAGATAGGAGCTGTCATCAAACATTCTTTCAACTTATCAAAAGCCTGTTGTCTTTCATTATTCCAAATGAAAGCTTCTTATTTCTTTATCAGTGTGGTCAATAGTGCAGCAATTAATTGGTAGCTTTTTATATATTGTCTATAATAACCACACATGCTAAGAAAAGATTGTACATCCTTTAAATTTTGAGGAATGCCAATATTCTTTATTGCAGCCACTTTATTTTGGTCTACACATATTTGTAAGCCAGATACAATATGACCAAGCACTTTTAAAGATTCAAACCCAAATTTACATTTTTTCAATGCAAGGGTCATTTTTATTTCATCCATTTTTTGAAATAACTTCTTTAAATGGATTAAGTGTTCATCATATGTTTTAGAGAACACTATGATGCCATCAATGTATACCATTAACCATCCCTCAATCATTTCATTAAGGAATGTTATATCCATTAACTTCTGAAATACAGACAGAGCATTTTTTGGTCCAAATGGCATCCTAAAATATTTATAAATTCTCATATGTGTTGTTATCAACAAAAAGTTCTGTGAATTCTTTTCAACAGGAATTTGATGGTACCCTTTATTTCCATCTAGGCAACTTATATACTTAGCACCTTTAAGGGTAGCATGTATAGAGGCAATCCTTGGCAAGGGATAAATATCATCTACTGTAAATGTATTTAATGCTCTATAATCACCGCACAGTCTTGCTTTATCTTGTTCATAAGAAATTAGCACTGGTGATATTACACAATATTTTGGTGTAGTTTCAACCTTTTCAAGAATGTTAATTTTTAATAACATTTTAATATTATCCTCTATGTCTTTCCTCTTCATTGGTGAAGCAGGGTATGGTTTCTTTTTAAGACTAGCAGGAATATTATCCATATCACAGTTTAAACTAATTTTCATCTCATGATCTTTTACAAGGCCAAGTTCATTTGTACCATGTGCAAAAGCCATTGGAAAAGCTTTAATTAAGTCCAAAATACTATTTTTCTCAGCTTCACTTATCTGAGTGCCAAATGATGCTTTAGAAATTTCTGTTTCCAGAAGTTCCATCTCATTGGATTCTCTTCCTTTACACGGAGAATTTGTTACTGACTCAATGTGTAAGACTGTGTTAAAAGAATTTATTTTAATTTTTTTTTACTATTCATGCCAATTGTAAAATTATTATTATCAGGGTCTAATTTCACACCAAACTTAGTCAGAATATCATTTCCAATGATAAAACAGCTACTACAGTTAGTATTGTCCATTACTACAAAGTCACATGTTACTTTTACATAACCATGTTGATGTTTAAAGAAAACAGCAGCTTTGTATTTACCAATAAGGTGTAGCACTGATCCAAAACCTCTCCAGTTTTTACTTTGAAGGGGTTCAGGCTTAGACTTATATTCACCATCAATTTTCTGTAATGTATTAGCAGAAACAACAGAACCAGCAGCTCCTGTGTCCAATACTATATTAACATTTTCACCAGAAATGATAGCTGGAACCGTGATAGGTGTCATTTTAAAGTTATCAGCTTGTATATCTTAAATGATTTCAGCATCCTCAAAATTCATTAAAGATTCATTTGAGTCTATATTTAATATTGGCTTTTCAAAGATGGACAAATCATCTTCCAACATACAGACTTCATTTTCATCACTATATGAGATATTGCTGTCATAATCACTTGATTCTTTACTTTTTTCAGTTTCAGTTTCAGATTCACATTGATTTTCAACAATATTTATATTCTTC
This sequence comes from Hemileia vastatrix, assembly GCA_030280995.1. Lineage (NCBI taxonomy): Eukaryota > Fungi > Basidiomycota > Pucciniomycetes > Pucciniales > Zaghouaniaceae > Hemileia > Hemileia vastatrix. The sequence continues at coordinate 12,831,415 of JASXTE010000010.1, read as the reverse complement.
TCACATTTTTGACCTTTAACCCAAGGTTTGTTACACTTATACCAAGTATTTGTTTCATACTTTTTAGGTACTACAGGTGCAGTAGGTTTTTTCTGCTTCACCTGAAGTGTTTTTGAATTCTGATTTTTCACAGGTTCAACATTTTGTTTATAAGTGGAATACCTTGACTCATACTTATGGTTTAATAATATTTCATTGCAAATATTAATAAAGTCAGAATACTCAGTAACATTAATTGTTCTAGCTACAACAATGTCTCTGACAGATATAGGTGATTTATATATTATCTTATCTTTCCATAATTTAAAATCCATATTAGGCTCAATGGCTTTTAAAATTTTATTTAAATTCATTAAAAATACCATTGGTTTGTCACCATTCAACGGATTGTACCTAGTTTTCTCATAAAGTCTCTGCTGAGTAAGCCTGAATTTAGAGCCTCCAAATTGTTTTTCAATAAGTTGCTTCCATTCAGCCCAAGAGTAATCTTTACCCTCACTTAAAACAGCTTCAAACCATAATAAAGCAATATCCTTAAATAAAGAAATTAATTTTGAAGTCATTTCTTCATCTGGTTACTTATATGAGAATTTCAAGTTGTCAATTCTTTGAATAAAATGTTTCCAATCAGAGCTGGCTTCCTCATCATAAGTTGGTTACTGATCTATCTTAGGCCAGTTTTTCTGATTGGATTTTATTTCACTAATCTTAGGTAAATTCAATAACTCATTTACTCTTGATAAATGGTCTTGTATTTCCTCCTGTACGGATTTGTGAGTTACATTTTCAGATTTGACACTACCACCAGATGGTTTAAGTTGTGGTGGTACAGGGAAGGAATGAGATTCACTTTTTCCAATGAAAGGATTATTATTATATTGACTATACTTATGATTATCCTGGTTCATTAGTAGATTGGAAGTTTCAATCTCAACTTTAGTTAATCTTTGTAGTAGCTCAGAGACACTTTGATTTGTCTGGGCAAAAGATAACTTAGTTCTTGATTCAGTTCTTAACAATTGTGCTTCATACAATTTTTCTAACTCACAGAATTTGTTACTCAATGAATCATATTAAAGAGTTAGAGACAAATGTTCTTTCTCTAATTCTTTATTACGTGTTGCCAGTTGAGAAATATTTAATGTCAAGGATGAAATTGTATCACTAGTGAGCTTAACTGTCTGTTCCTCATAATCAGTCATTCTATTCCACAATGCTGAAACAATTCTATGGACAGTTGGATTATTGTTAAAATACTCCATGTCTTCCTTTTCAATTCTCTCACTCTCCTGTGAACTTCTCATCTCACTAGTAGGTGGTGGCAACTGAGGATTAACTGTATTATCATTATGAATAGTACTGTTATTGTGGACAAAAGACAAGTCAGGTGTATCTACATCAAAACCTAAATTTCTTAAATCCTCCTCTATTTTCTGCACAGATTCAACATCAAAAGGATTACCTATATTGTAATTATCAGTATTGTTTTCAATCTAAGAGGGTAATCTACTTACCATGGGATAGATGCCAGTCCTGATTTTTGGCGCTTTTTTCCTCTGTAGGGGTGAACTGAGGAAGTCTGATGAGGTGGTGGATCCCTGTTGCAGCTGTGGCTGGTCCATTGTTGATGGAACCAGTCCCACTTCCATTTGTCTACCAGGATTTTCTCCTGGGAGTGAGTTGACCCGCCTGGGATAGGGGGTTGCTGACTTGGTTGACTTGGCTGGCCTCCCTTTAGCTCTGCCAGTGTCTGATTCATTTGTTGAAACCCTACCTTGCAATTGTTCTGTAATTGCTCTACCTCTTTGAGCATGAGTGCTTTGGATTCTTCCAACTTCAAAACCTGTTTGGCCAAGTGGGATAGTTGATCCTGAAGAGGAGGAGACGTCTTTTTTATAGTTATCTTTTTTAAAGGGCATCTTTTTCCTCTATGCTCATGTTCTCTGCCTGGGGGTATTTCTGACCCTCCATGGTTATGTCCTGGATAGCTTTTGTTAGCTTTAGACCTGGTATTATAAGCAGGCTTTTCACTTACACTGTCCTGAGGAGCACTCATATTGTTAAAAATTACAATATATCACGTCTACAGAAAGTAAAAACTCTATGGAATTAGTAGACAAAAGTTATTAGCAATGTTATTAATAATAAAAAAGCAATGGAGCTTACCCTGAATTTATATCTTTATTTATTTAAATAAAATAAAAGAAAAATTCAAAAAAATCTTTTAAAAATATAATAATAAGTTTTATTAGACCTTTATAAGGGTGAATTATTATCTTACCAAGATTTAACCAAATACCAATTTATTTGGGTGTTATATTGGTGTCCAAATACCAAGTGAAATTGGGTTTATATTGGGTACAGTTACTAATGTAAATACCTAATTTTTATGATAAAAAATTAGTACAATTATTATAAAGATTCTTTTCCGCAATCACTGAGCTATGATGACCCACTAATATGCAGCAGACCCAAATATTTGGTTGTTTTTGAGCTATACTAAGTAAAAATCACGTCCTAAGGCTTATACTAAATAATCAATAATAATCAGGGAAAGACCCCCAATTGTCAGTGTATCTAGTATTTAAGTATGATATAATAGTATTTATTTATGGTCCTACTACTTATTGATAAATTATTTAGTGATTAAACCTCAGGGGAAGACTAATAAAATAGTTATACTCAAATAAAACTCACAATACTTAGATTTAAATGTGTGCTAGTGGTGGAAAATAGATAAATAGAATATAGTTATAGCTTATATAAAGATAATATCAATTTATAATGGCTTTATAATATATTTCTGAATTCTAATAACTGTATTGTAGTGTTTGTTTGAATTGTAGTAAGTGAATGATGATAAATAACCGTCAAAATCCCTCCTTACTTATACCCAAATCCCCAGGAGTGCACAGACCTTCAATCCAGATGATGTCACTGCTATCCCTGGCAATTACAGAACTGTGAGGGCCCATCACCTCCCCATGGCATCTACTTCAAGCAGATTCAACACCCAGACCTCCAGTAAGGACCCTCCATCACAATTAATGATAACACAGACCCAAAACATAATTAGAAAATCCAGATAAAAGCGGATACCATAAAGAAACAGGTAAAATAAGCAATCCAAAAGAGATTTAATGAAACACAAAGCATATAAAAGAAACAAATGAAGTGTCCAAGCCCCCAATAACATCCCCAAGCATCCACATTAACCCAGAAATGACCTCCCAACCCATAAATCCGTGAATATCCATCCAAGGAAGCAGATTAAGCTGTCCAAACTGAGTGTATGCACCTGATATAGATGTCTATGCTTCTGTAGGCGTTTTTAATCCACTGATTTCGTCCATATGACCTAAAATAAGCATAAAAACAAAGGTTATAGGCTATTAAGAGGCTAAAACCCACTTATAGACCTAAATATACATAATATACTGCATATTTCACTGAATATGAGCTTTATGTATACATTTAAGCTTATGTATGTCAATAATTACTTAATATCACTTAAGATAAGTATATTATGACTCCATTAATACCTTAATAAGTATTATTAGGCTATGGATAAGCTATTTAAGCTACTATAAGTTATATAATAGTGTAATAATTATATATATATGTATAATAATCATATATATAATTGTTTTAACCTTATTTTTAAGATATAAGCTTAATGTACTTACGGTTATCTTATTTTAAGCATAAGAAATACTCAGTCCTAGGGATATCTAGGCTGAAACCCATTCAGTATGTATATTTTACAGAAAATAGCCACTAAAATTCCACACTCATCTATTTTCAGTCTTTCAGTAAAGGGTTAAATCAGTAATTTTTTCAGTAAATTGTGGATCTTTCCACAAATTATTGAATAATTAGTGGAACTCATTTTCTGCCCTGCCCCTTTTTTCAATAATTCATCTCACTTGGTCAACCTCGCAACAACTCACTACCTCCAATTCATTAAATCTTCACTCTTACCAAACACTTCATTACTCGCTATTTTCTTACTGAACATAACATTTCTCACTTCTCATCATCACATCTCACCAAAATTATCACTTTTTTTATATTATAGTACTTTCTAAACTATGTCTACACCTCAAAGCTCCAGCAAATTTGAAAATAAGAGAAAACGGTCACCAAATTGGTCTCAACATGAAGAGGAACAACTCGCTATATCTTGGATTTTTATTAGCGAGCAACCAATATTTTCTACATACCAATCTTGGGAGACTTTTTATAGGAAAATCAAAAGCTATTTTAATGAGTATAGCAAGACACAATATAGAGATCATGAACAGATTAGAGTCCGTTAAGTTTTATTTAATTTGTAGACTTACATTTTTATTAAAACTTGTTTATTATTTTTCAATAATCAACCTTAGATGGAAAGCCCTTAACACGTCCACCTTGAAGTTCAGCGCTATCTATAACTCAATTGAAAGAAACCCACCTAGTGGAAGCTCACCCAGTGACTGGATGAGGCTTGCACTATCTCTTTATCAAGAACAAACTAAATCATTTTTTAAAAGCTTGACCGCGTGGGACAAACTTAGGCTTGTTCCTAAATGGAGACTTGATAAAAGTAAGGATCTTCAATCTGGTAACACATACTCAAGTGATATCAATAGAGTAGAAGAGGTAAGAAGCAACATTGAAGTGGAAACACGTAGTGGCACCCCACAATCAGCCTTTTCTTCATGTCCTCTGGGTCTAAAATATTCAAAAAGACTTTGTATTAGTGAAGCAAGCAACCTTGAGGAACAAACTAACCTGGCTTTGCAAATGGTTAAAATGGCAGAAAATTGATTATCAGCAATGAAGTTAACAGAAAAACAAAATGAGCTTACCAAACAGATAATTCTACTTAAAAAAGAGAAACTTTCAATTCAAAAAGAGTGCCTCCAACTGAAAAAAGAGAAAAATCTAAGTGAAATGAGAGGTAATGATATGAAACAACTTCTACTACTTAAAGAAAATTATTGTTGTATTGATGAAGACTTGGAGATTTTACAAAAAATGAAGGAGGACATGAAAAGGAGGTGGATTGAAAAGAGTAACTCTTTATTTAGTTTGTTAATTATTGTTTTATTTGTGAATTTTAAAATATATATAATGATTTAAAGAAAAATAAAAGTGAGTCAAAACGAATATGAAAGAGCAGTAATAATAAAAAGAAGTGTGAGTCAAAAATAAAACTAAATATATTTATTACTTGTATGGAGAGGAGTAAAATTACTTACCAGTAATTAGTCGGAAGAGCCATTTGCTGAAAGGGCTTTTGGGCTACTGTGTGGAGTATGTGATGCAAAAATGCAGTCAAAAGAGCCAAAGAAAAAAAAAGGGCAAGAGGAGAGAGGAGGGAAATAACTTACCAGTAAATTAAGCGGATGAGCCATTTGGTGCATGCCTACAAGAAAGAAAAAAACAAAATAGGCGAGAGGATATAAATTACTTACTATTTATTTATTTTTTCCTTTTACTTTTTTCTTTCTTGCAGGCAAGCACCAAATGGCTCTTCCAATTAATTACTGGTAAGATATTTCCCTCCTCTCTCCTCTTGCCCTTTTTTTCTTTTTCTTTCTTTTGTGCAGGCAAGCAGCAAAAGGGCCTTCCGACTACACTCTGAGATTGATAGGAGGCCCAGAAATAATATATATACTGGTCTGTTCCATCCCTTTTGACTCAATTTTCTTCTTTTTAATTATCATTTACATAATGTCTTACAAGTATTACATATATTTAGTTTTATTTTAAACTCACACTTTGTTTTATTTTTATATATTATTATAAAATAATAATCTTGTAATTTCCCTGATCAACAAGAACAATATATTGATTTGGCTTTGAATTTGCTTTCAATCCACAATGTTCTTGTAAATAAAACAACCAGAGAATTTTGGATTAAAAAAGAGACTTTGTAAAAGATAAAATACAAGTTTCAGAAATAACTTCTAATCATCAATGATGCATAAAGAAAAGTTTGGAGGTGCACCAAATATCTTTTGGGAATCCCTCCCAGGTGTGGTAAAAATCTTGGGTAAAGGCTTTTTGGACATATAGGATTCCCTGGGAAAGATATTCCTGTTCAAGGAAGCCAAGAAATATATAAAGTCTGCATCAAAGCTATCACCAACCACAAAAAAGGCTGGCACTTGCTAACAAGCTTTATATATATAATATAAATTTATCTCAAGTTTTTATAATTTTTTAGTACTACACCGTTACATTCTCATGTTATTCTATTGGGTGCGCATGCGATAGGTTAGTTGCGCTGCTCAATAGTTAAGGCTTGGGAAACTTATCCCAAGAATATTTTATATAATAAAAGGTAAAGATACATTTGTATTACTACTTATCTCATTATGAAATATATGTCCCTTACAGGAGGCCTGATACTATTGCTAGGTTATTTGCACTGCTCAAGAGTTATAAACATTTAGTAATCACAAATTATTCCCTTTGTATATATTCAAATCTTCCTCTATTTTTCCAAATATGTTTCTTCAGATTCTCTCACAATTCAAAATGTGTGTCGGAATTGTGAAGCTCCTGGCTGTTCTGAATAAAATTCACTAAGCTGTTTGTCAAAGAAGGGTCTCGGTGGTTTGTTGAAAGTTGACATTGAATGTATTGTTCATTTAGGTAAGGATCTGATTCTGATTTTGCTTCCACTATCATGTTTTGTAAGATTATACAACAGGTCATTGTCTCCTTCACTTCTTCAATATTCCATAGAGGACATGGCTGGGTTAGAATACCCCACCTACTTTTCAACACCCCAAAAGCACGTTCTATGTCCTTTCTAGCACTTTCTTGTAATTTAGAGTAATATCGGCTTTCCTCATCTTGCAGATGAGAAATTTTTTTGACCAGTGTTGACCATGGTGGGTAAATACCATCAGCAAGGTAGTAACCATTTTTATAAATTCTATTATTTATTTTATATGTTACACCATCTTGACTAGTGGCCAAAAGTTTATCAAACAAGTTGCTGCAATGAAGAACATTGATAATTTTTAAAGCTCCAGGTGATCCAAAGAAAGCGTGCCAAATTTGTAAGTTTTTGCTTGCTACAGCCTCCAATATCATAGTTGGGGTTTTTTACTTCCCCTGGAACTGACCAGCCCAGGCTGTGGGGCAATTTTTCCACTCCCAGTGCATCCAATCAATACTGCCAAGACATCCCGGAAATCCCCTGTCTTTGTACTCCCTCAAAATCTTAGTTTTCTCCACAGCATTCGGTTCTTGTAAATACTCACTTTTGTATAAAGATATGATGTCTTTAACAAAAGTTTTCAATGCCTTTAGTGAAGTGGTTTCAGCTATGCAAACATACTTTTCAGTTGAGTTGGCCGAAATCCCATAGGCAAGCTGGCAAAGTACACTAGTTAGCTTTTGGTGAGGTGTCAATCCAAGTTTCCCGCAGCAATCCTGTAGTAATGTAGTTAGTAAAAAATTGAGAAAAAGTGTGATGGATATTATTAAAAAAATACTATACTTACAGATTTTAAAACCCAATATTTATTGTGCATCTGTAGATCCTCAACAATTTTTGTAAATAGATCTTTGCTTATTCTAAATTGGCGCTCAAAAATAATATTTTTGTAAACAGGGTTTTTCCCAAAGTAGTCTTTCATTAAGCGTGCATTACCAGTGTAACAATCTTGTTGTATCATTTTTTTCTTTGGTCTTGGTGTAGTTGAATTAAATGATTGATTTTTGCAATAGGTAGTTAACAAATATGTAAGAAGGAGATCTTCTTCTTCTGTGTCTAATAAATCATCAAGGAAATTTAAAGGCATGGGAAATGTAACAGTTGAGTGAAGAAAAATGAGTATGGTAGAAGGAGGGATAGAAGAAATTAGTGCCATGGAAGCAGTGATGTTATTGAATAAACCAAGAAACACAAGTGATGAATATTTTGTGTAACTCACAAATAGTGAATTTTTCGAAAAATGAGTGTGGAATGATATCATAAATTTTTGCAACTCAGAAGTAATATGCATGCAAGCAGGAGTTACACAACCAAACAAGTGTGGATGCTCTTAGAGCTAGTGGTTACATCTCAAACAGTTTTAATTATAGATTTATTTCTTAGAATTTAAATTTATTAAATTTTTTTTTGTCTGTCTGGTAATAAATCATATTTCCATCTAAATTTTGACTTGCAGATATTGAGTTAGCAAAATTTTAAACTTGTTATACTCCCTAATTTAAGAGTCAAAAAAAAATATGAAATTAGATTTGGTAAATATCAAGACATCACAATTATCAAACTTAGTTGAAGTAAAAGAATTGCACATAGATTTTTTTCCTCAGTTTGCTACAAATTTTTTCAACAATTTGAAAAAATCTTTTTATTTCTTTATTTAAAAATATTTTATTTATTATTTTATCAAATTATCAAATTAATTTTAATCCTATCAACCACAAACATGACAGATTTCTATAAAAAGTACATTTATTTGTGGGGCATTTTTTGCATACCCCCATACATTTTGGAAACTCGCACCCAAGCTCTAGCAAAAGGATCAGGTATACTGGCTTTAGTTAGCTCCTCAACAGTATAATCTTGCAGAAACAACCAATGAGTAATGTTTAAGTTTATTAAACCTCTTTGTAAGTCCCAATTATTTCCATCAACAAATGCTGCCTCCATGAATTGATACATGGTAGTATCAGAATCAATCACCTGAACTGGATTAGAGGTTGCGAATGTTGGTTGTTGAGATTCTGAACCAACAAAAGAACTTATGCCTGCACAATCAACAGCCAGAGAAGAAAGATATTGGAGTTTCTTTTGTTGAGCTTCAGGTTTTATCTTCTTCCAAGAAAAGAAAGGAGTTTTGAGGGTTGTTATATATATTACCTCTTGAGGATCAGTTTGTTGTTATTTAGAAGAGATGAGAAATAAATAATGAAACATCAACTCAAAAAAAAAAAAAAATTGCTTACCATTGCATGTGCCCAAAATTTAGTCATGGGATAAGAAAGCTCAAGATACTCAGTTGGGTTAGCAGGATTGACACAACAGTGTCCATCTTTCAGATTTGTGATATGAGGTTTCTGGGGGTGACTTTGCAGTATGAGTTGCACTCTTTCATCAAAAGCTTCCAGACTACAAAGGCCTGCAGGGATTTCTGGACTTACACTTGAAACAGAATTGGTCTGAGAGTTAAAAGAGTTGAGTTGTTGGTATGCAGACTGACACTGAGAAAGAAAAAAACATTTAAAAAATGTGAATAAAATTTTGAAACAAAAAAAGATATTTTGTACAAACCTTCATTGCATGTCTTGGATCCATGTGATTCAAGGTAACCTGAATTTTGTAGTGATCATAAATCTGTTGTGCTGCCTCCAAAAATTGTTTAAAGGTAAGTATTGAATCCAATTTCCTTCCTGAACTTGCTGAGAATCTACCACCATGAGGTATTGCCACATTCCAGACAACAGTTCCTTTGATGTTTTCAGAATCTACAAAGTCACCCATTTTTTCACTTTCCTGCTCATATATAAGATTAATAACTTCTTCCTTGAAATCATCCAGCTTGAGATTTGTGGCATCCCAAATGATAAGTAGCTTATCAGGTTGAGAAAGAATTGGTCCAATGTTGGCAGCATTTTGAGATCTTTTCCTACCATGATTCATATTCTCCTTCTCCATATAGAACTTGAATTTGATGCGGATGGAAACTTCAACTTGAGAAGCACTTTCCTGAAAATCATCTTGATCAAGGTTTGGGAAGTCAGGGACATAGTTGCATAACTGAGTATCCTCCAAGTTGGATTGACTTGAAATTTGAGGGATTGAGCCAGAAAAAAGGTGAGCTCATGGCTGTGCAAAATACAGTTGACAGAGGTACAAGGGCATTGGAAGGAGAGGGAGATAAAATAGGGAGGCTTGAAATTGGAGGCTGATTGTAAACTGGATGGTTTCTTATAAATGAAGAATGAAACACTGGCCTACCAAAATAAAATCATATTTTAATATATAATTTAAAATAAATTAATTGTTACATACTGATCAAAGCTTGAATTGAAGTAATTAGAAGGTGGATGAAAGGTTGTGCTGATATCAGATGAGGGAGAAACATCCATAGTTGAATAGTTAGGTGTATATGTGCAAGAAATGGTGGGATTAGAATATGGTTGAGATGGGGACCTTGCATTAAGAGAGGGATAATTTGGCATATTTAGAAGCTAAGAACAATAAAACACTAAGGAAAAAAAAGGAAAAAAAAAGCATTACTTACTTGTTGGCAAATTTGAGAATAAGACTTGATTTTGATTGGCTTTTGCAGGTTGTGAGATGAGTACCAGTATATAAATAGAAATAAAATAAATATATATATATAAATAGAAAGACAAGAACTAAAAAGCTAACCAAAATATAAAATATAAAAAATAGATTTTTTTTTTTTTTTTTTTTCTTTTTTATAGAAAATCCTGACTTTGCACAAACCATTTTCAATATAGCTGTATGTGGTTACGAAAAGAAAAAAAAAAGAAAAAAAAAAAAAAAAATCATGCTAAAAGGGCTGATTTGAGGTCAGAACTAACACTCCAATTTTTTTTTTTTTTTGAAAAAAGTGACTTTTTTCGCAAAATTTAAGTGTGTGATTTTGTAAGTGCAGAGTTGGTTTGACATCTGCACTTAAGTTAAGTGTGGGTTTGCTAGAACTGACACCCCCTATCATCTCCCATTGGCTAATGGTCTTTATAATGCATGATTGTACATCATGCTCTAAACACAATAAGATGACAATCTTTCCAATATAAAAAACCTATAACTTATGACCTATCACCAAACACAAATGGTGAAGAGTTTAACATCCACCTCATCAGCTGGAATGAAGTAATTTTTGAGATCTTTACTGTGTTATATAGATATTTTAGTAACCTGGCCAAAGAAACAAGGTAAGGCAAAAATATCAAACTGGTGTCACTAACCCTAACCCTAGTTATGACTACCACAGGTCCTCCACAGTTTGGAAAAGAAAACATTCCTTCATTATTTTGCTTGACACATGCCTATCCACTTTTCCTGAAATCAGGATACTATTCAATCCTATCGGGGAATGAACTACACATTTTGAATAGAATATATACATTTATAGGTAAAATCCTTGTGAACATTTCATATTGAGACCATCATTAATTTCTACAACTGAATCCATACAAAACAACACACCTGTGCTTATGAATGAAAATATCACATGAGGTTTTTATTTTTCGCATGACAGTCAACCAAAACAATTTGAGAACAAGAAGTTTAAACACTATAAAAATTACCATTAGAAATACATAATGATGCAATACAATATAAAAGATTGATGGAAAGTATAAGGTAAATCAAGGAGTATAGAAGTCCTTCCAAATGAAGCCAGTAAGAGCCCTAATTGAAAGACTAAGGTAGAAAAGAGGAAGAAAACGAAAATTGAAAAAAGAGATGCCCAGAAGTGACATAGTTTAATAATTATATCTAAGGCCAGCAGAGCGAACACGTGACATATACGTAAGCATCTTGCTCGGCTGGGAAGAGCATATTAAAGCGTAGCGGTTTGCTACTTGAGCCATGATTGTCGGGGGGGGGGGGGGGGGGGGGGGGGGTATCTTTATCACATTGCAAGAGCAGCCTGCAATTCTCTGAGCTCAGCATCCTCGTCTTCCTCCTGCTGTCTCTGGGCTGTTTAGTGGAGAAAATGTAAACATATAAATCACAAGAATATAGGTTAATATTTCAGCTTTCAAAAACTAACCGATTGGCCGCTCGGCAACCGAAGTTGTAGCTGGTGAATGCATTGGCACTCTATCTGCTCCAGCCAGCCGACTGTTCAGTTCATCCTGCTCCAGCTCTTCTAATTCCGCTTTGATCTCGTCTTCATCCAACTAAGAAATAAGAATTGAGTAACCAGGCTAAAGAAGTTTAAGACAGTCGTAAAATAACTTACCTCATGGCCCATGCCCACCGGATTTGATATCGCATCGGAAATTTCATTCGTCAACTCCATTTGTTCACGAATTGAATCCATAGTGGCATCCACTTTATCGATATTGCTAGTAGGCGGGAATTATAAGCGAGGGGAGAAGAGATATTAGGTGAAGTATAAAATGAGCATACAGATTTCCATGTATGCCTTTGAGTACATCAGCGCCTCTACGCATAGCTTGCATAGTTTCCAAGTTCATGTTGGCGGATTCGATAGCATTAACCTACCAAGTAAAATTAAATAAAAAATAAAAAAATAAATGAAAAATAATGGTAATCAAGCAATCAGAATAGTGATGAACAAGCCAGCATCATGTGAGAGAACGAGAGAATAGGAATGAGCATATACTTGAGTTTCGAGAGTCATTTTTCGGCCGGCCAAACGTTCGATTTCCTGTTCATACAACTTTTTTTGTCGAAGAGCTGAAGTGGCGGCCCGTTTATTGGTTGTCGCGTTAGCTTTCGCCTTGCGAAGTTCTTCTTCAATCTTTTTGCTTCAGATGGAGCATGCAGACCGACGTTAATAACGAAAAGATGCGATAAAGACTAGAAAGATGGGTGGATGTGATAACTGAAATACGTCAAATACACTTTACCTACTTAAGATGGTCTTCCTTCTTTTCAAGCATAATAAGATGCTGCCTGAGCTCGACGATAGTCTCGCGAGCTCTATCACGCTGGGCGCTTTGGTTGGTGCCACGGCCGAGAAGCCATGAGGTCCATGAAGACATTTTGGGATACGAGGAAGAGGAAGATTCTGAATTTGGGAAAGAAAACGATGAAGGAGAAGAAGAAGAAGAAAAAGCAGGAAAGGAAGCCGAAGAGAAAGAAAGCCTTCAAATAATCTGAGCCACGGCGGTAAATGAATACACCCATCTGCATACGGAAATTTACGTACTGGGAAATTCTACTAAGCCCTCAAGCAAAAATATCAAATCTCCCCTTTACATTTAAAATGAGTCTGTTGTCTGTGTCAGCTGTAAGGACAAGGCAACGGACACTCTTAGGTAAACAACTAAATCAAAAGATATTGCAAGTGATTCAATTCATTGCTGGAAGCTGCAGTATAATTATGATAGTTGGTAAAATCGATTTTTTTATGGAGGATTAACAAAAAGTGACTGGCCAAAATGTGCTCCAGATAATATTCAACGTGAAAATGGCAAACTCTTTCATTAACAACTGTTGTTTCAATCAAGCTGGAGAGTCACTGCTGCTATGATGTTGAATCAATATCTGGTCCTGGTTTAATGAATCCTTTTGCTGTGTTTGCCTTTTTTGGCCCATCCTCTTGAGAAAGTCACTGCATCCATTGATACACCTGATTCATCTGGGTGACAAAAACCCTACAAGTAATACATTTGAAGGGAAAAAATAAGTTTCTCACCTATAAACACAAAATAAGAAGGGTTGAAATCATTAACAGTTTGAATATATTTCTACTGTTACTCTATATTTTGATTTTCATGGACTTTGCATGCTGTTTTTTTTTAGTCATATTGAGAGAACATAAAAGCTCTTGATGTATAGTTGAATGTAATACTAATCTGGTAAGTCTCAGATTAAGAAGTTTTCAGTTTTGGTTTATTAAGAGTAGGATTTCACTCCAAAATTTCTTCTATAAATTCTCATTTTTCAATGCTAAGGTCAAAAGATCTTCGTCTTCTCATATAAGTGACAGCTTTGGTCATCATTTCTTATGTTGTTTCAAATAAAAGAAGCCTGTGGCACAAAGAATTATAATGTATGTTGAATGAAAGGTTGGAGCTAACTTGGTCAAGGATGAGACCTTGTGATGCAGCCAACATCATTTGACCCTTGAGTTGCAGATTATATTTAATACATGGCATTTTGAAAGAAAATAACACTGAAATAGAAAATGGAAAAATAAATATAGTAAATGAGAAGAGAAAATAAAATAATGAATAAATAAATATGAAACAAGAAATGAAGAAATAGATAATGAATTTTAAAAATGAATAATTATAACTCTCATGAGTTGATGAGTGAAAGCAAGGGTGTGAGGACAAAATTGATGGGAAATGGGGGAAAGTGGGGACTGGCAGAGGGTGACACATCTCTAGAGTAGATGCTCAGTCAATGGCTCTTGGGTTGGGCCAATTTTCAAGAAATGACAACAGGACGCTAAAATAACCCAGATTTTTTTTGTTTTTAAATTTTCATTTTGCACCAAGTATTTCTGATATAACTTTATGCATATGAATGACAAGGATACATTTCTGGGCACTGTACTTAATCTTCACTGCCTATGTGAAATTAATAAAAAAACACATTGTTTAAGAAATCAAATTATTCATTAGATAAAATATGTTTATTTTTATGTTTATTTTATTATTGAAAAAATGGGTTTCTATTCAGGTTGTTTTCAGGAATTAATGCCCTATGGGGTGCCTAAGAAAGTGTGCAACATTCTCAAATGTTTAGAAGGAACAGCATCAAGTATTATAGTTAGCACTTCCTCACGACCTTGTTACTTGCCTTCACAGAAAGAGGGGCAATTCTTCCAACTCTAATGCATTATATCCGCACTGCCTTTACAACCTTTAAAGCCTTTCTACCCATTTTCCTTGTGGATTTGTGTCGGTATTTCAGGGTTGAGGGGACAAATTTATTCTTGCTTGTAAACTTTAGTTACAAATCTGTAAAGATTTTTGTGGCACTCAATTGCCATACATTCACCAATATGGATGTAATTATTCATGTTTTTTGAAAGATTTTCCATATACTATTTGATGAATATCTGCTTTGATTTTTTGAATTGTTGAAAGGCCTCATACTGCAGAACAAACTTTTTTTGAATGAAATAATGGCCATACCCCTGTAACTCATTCACTAACTTGAACAAAATAACTCATCTGAATCCTAAGAAACATTCAAAAGTTCTATCATTTTATTTGGAATCTGTTTCCAAATAGTCTAGTCTCAAGGATTCATGACCATTGGCATTGTCAGCCTAGGTATCCCCACGACTGAGTATTTCTTATGTTTAAAATAGGGGGCATCAAAGTTGACCAATCCACAATTAAATTAATTGTGGTGTAGACAATCCTATAGTACTAGCTATAGGCCTTGACCAAGGGAGTTGGAGTAAAGCCAGAAAGAAAAAACCCTGTCCCTTTAGAAAATTAAGTGAGATTTACCTGTTACAGTAAATTGGTTCCTGTTACCAAAAGCCCCTTTTCCAAATGCACTTGACTGCTTGATCAGTCAAGAAAGTGGTCTCCAGACAGACTACCAAACCAAAGAACTGAAATGTAGACCAATTCCCACACCAGAGAAAGCAATAAAACTTGATGTAGGTTGCAAATCCACACCAGAGACAGCAATAATACTTGCTATAGCTTGCAAGACTATAACAGAGAAAACAGTTGCTAAGTTAAGTTAAATGAAGAACTCACTTGCAACAAACACAGCTAAAATGTGGCCAGAAACCAGTGAAAACTGAGTGAGGAACAAGGATATCACCTCCGGATGGTTGTATGATAATTAAAGTTGCCCCAAACTGTCTTATTCACTATATACACACAGACTACTAATTAAGAGCCCATGCACACCTGCAAATCTGGCGTTCCTGACCACCAAATTGCATAAAACCTCCCTAGAAGCGCTTCCCAGCCCTCTAGCACTGAGGCGGGCGGTCCGCCCGACACCGGGAAGCCCACCTGAAGTGGCCTGACCACCCTGAAGCCAGAAAACCACCAAAAACACTCAAACTACTTAGAAAATTCACCTACAACTACTAAAACCCTTAAAACACATAATTACGCTATAACAACCTTGAGACATGAAATGTAGAGAAAATTCCGTTCTTTCCAACGATACTAGGAGCTTAACCCTAAGACTTACGGTTAGCCCATAAAACATGAAAAACAAAATTCAACAGCAATCTTTTAAAATGAAAAGTGAGAAATTATCCCCCAAATACTTAAGCTATGAAAAATATCCTCAAGACATAAAATATAGAGAAAATCCAGGGATATCCAATGGTAGTATCCAAATCCCTGTAGTCCCAATATTTGCTGTGTGATTACCAAAAAATACCTAATTATTTAAACAATGCCATTTAAGTCATACCAAAACAACACCAAATAAACCAACAAAGGGCTCTGCCAATGTTGGAAGACCACATCCTCCCTCCAATAGAGAATATCCACATTCTCCTATACCACAACCATCATGTTCAGATTTCTTTCCAAAGCTGCTACTAACATGGGCCCCTGCCAATACTGCATTAACAAAAATCTCATCTGCTCCATCTCACCACCGGCTCATCCCTACAGAACCTCCTGTGATGCCTTCCACTCTAGAAAAAAGACTTGCTTCAGACCTGGTCCATTGTCCTCTGCAACTTCTTCACCTTCTCCACAACCTGACCCTCCTTCCACTAGTACCAAAAGATCCAGGCCTTCCATCCTGATGCCCAGGTTGGTCAAAAAATTAAACCCTCCAAAAAAGAGTGTCTACACCACTACTACTGCTACCTCTACCATCCCTGGTCCATCTGATGGTAAACACAAAACTTCTTCATACTGAAATCTAATATGACAATTTTACAGTTCATTTTCCTCTTGACAGCAATGATGACAATGTGGGAACCATTGAAACACCCCCACCTAACCCATTTCCCACCATTAAGGACAAATTTCAACAACATCCTTCTCAACAGAAGCATCTTTTTATTAAACTGTTTCCAATCCACTCCTTCTAGGAACCCACAGGATCTTGAGAAAAGGAAGAACCTCATACACCAATTCAAAGCCAATGCTGAACATTTTGTCACATCCCTTGATTCTCTTCTGCCTCCTGATTCTTGATTAATCTCTTGACTGAGAAATAAAACAAAATCTTCACTTCTCCAGACTTCCTAAATGTAGCCAATCATCATAAAAACGTTCCTCAGTTTACAGTCTTGGGGGACTAATCCTCAGTTTTAAGTCTTGGGGGACTAACAGCCCTCATTTTATAGTCATTGGGGACTCAAAACCCTCAGTTTATAGTCTTGGGGGACTAAAAAACTAAATCAAAAAAGACAGAACCAGAGATCAAAACATTTAAGACCCAAAGAAATAAACTAACATTCTGGGGTAACTGTTCTACAGAGCAGCCAGCTCATCAGTTACCCCATACTTGCCTTAACAAAATTCAGAGACTCCCCCTTGGATGCCCTCTGCCAGAATCAAACCAACTCCCATATTCGGTTTATAGTCCTGAAGGACTCAACAATTAAAACCTCCTCAGTTTATAGTCTTGGGGAACTGTACCATTTCTCAGTTTAAAGTCTTGATGGACTTTCCAGAGTTCAGTTTAAAGTCTTGACTGACTACTTGCAATTTTCAGTTTAAAGTCTTGACTGACTGATGCATAGCAAAGGTGGCGCTTCCTCCATGCACAATGCTCTGCAGCCAACCTTCTGAGCTTCCACTCTTTCTAAACCATCTACACATCACTGATAAATCTGTTTTTCATCTCTTTTCTTTCCACTATTGCTCTTTCACAGGTTATGGCTGAATCACCAAATTTTAACCCATTAGACCTTCCCTGCTTCACCGCTCCTAAGGACTACACTTGCAAAAAATGCATACACAGGTGCAGACCTTGCAAATTCACTCTTCCTATTTCCCAGGCTAAACTCTATAACAGGGCCTGTGATTCTTGAAATTCCAAAAAGAAAAGGTGTGACAGAGATCCCAACTACCCAATACCTCCCCCTTCACCTTCACACAAATATATATTCAGATCACCTACCAGGTCACCAGAGCTTGGACCTGCTTCTTCCTCTTTGTCTTCTGCTCCTTCCAGAAGATCACACCACTCTACTCCCAAGACCATGCCTAAAAGACCAGCTTTATCTTCCAAAGAATTTGCTTTCCTCTCAGAAACTTTAGCAAAAATGGCGCCAAAATCAACTCCTAGGCTGCTATCCCGTCGTCAGGCGGCCCACCCGCCTCATCAGAAAACAAAAATCAGGCTCAGAACATCCAAATTCAGCCAGAAAACAACCAAAATCTTCCATCCAACACTAATAAATCAACACCATAACCTCCTAATGCTCCCAGAGCAATGAGTACCATGACCATTTCTTCTTCTATTAACACCAGAAACTCCAGCATCCCTATGAACCTTCCCAAAGGACCCATCACAAACACCAGAACAACCAACACTGTTTCTAAATGCAAAACTCCTGTTGCTTCAGGAGAGAACAACTTCACCTCTCCTCTGGCCACCAATTATTCCTCTGAAACATCTTTTTCTTCTGAATCTTAATTCAGCAGATCCCAATCAGCCACAAGATCACCATCTCCTGGTCCTTCCCTCAATCAACCTGGCACTCCTCTGACAGCATCTAGTAAACCTGCACCAAGCAATAATATAAACAATGACAACAACAACAGCCCTGCTGCTGCAACCAGAGCACATGAATATCTTTTTTCTCCTTCATCTTCTCAACACCATTCAGAGGATAACCCATAAAATCCATACCTCCATCTGGTGGACCCTCCTACAATACCTATTCAACACACTTCAACAGTCCAGATTCCCACTGCATACAAATTTGAGGATCTCCCAATCTGTAAGTACCAAAATAGAATAACAAAATTCAATTTCTTCAACAGAGAAAAATTATTGAGCCAATTCTTCTGTTTTTAGTTGGAACCCCGCCTCCTGCAACTACATTTGGAACTGGCCAACCCATAGAAAGCACTTTGATGCTGGATTACGCTGATATGAAGCAACACCTTAGCATGATGTGTTCAAACATGCTTAAGGCCTTTGCTCTCCATGGTCCATTGAATGATTTTGAGAAGAATCTGAGAAAACAACTCCTTGATGACCACTGGAAGATGTCTAGAATTATCAAGTACACTTTCCAGCACTCCATTCCTTCTTCTTCTTCTTCTTTTCAAAGTTTAACTTCTAACACAGTTCCAGACCACTATAACCCATATACTTTCTCCAGCCGCCTGCACTACAACAAACACAGTTCTTCCTCTAATCCAAACAAGAAACACAAACGCTAACAACATCCGGACCAACCTCCAGAGGCTTCTTCATCCTGTCATTATATAAAAGAATTTAAACAAAATTACTAAATAGAAAAAAAATGATAACAGCTATCAGATATGTATAAAAATTTGTTTTATTTTATTTTTATTTTTATTTTTATTTTTATTTTTTATTTTTATTTTTATTTTTATTTTTATTTTTATTTTTATTTTTATTTTTATTTTTATTTTTATTTTTATTTTTATTTTTATTTTTATTTTTATTTTTATTTTTATTTTTATTTTTATTTTTATTTTTATTTTTATTTTTATTTTTATTTTTATTTTTATTTTTATTTTTATTTTTATTTTTATTTTTATTTTTATTTTTATTTTTATTTTTATTTTTATTTTTATTTTTATTTTTATTTTTATTTTTATTTTTATTTTTATTTTTATTTTTATTTTTATTTTTATTTTTATTTTTATTTTTATTTTTATTTTTATTTTTATTTTTATTTTTATTTTTATTTTTATTTTTATTTTTATTTTTATTTTTATTTTTATTTTTATTTTTATTTTTATTTTTATTTTTATTTTTATTTTTATTTTTATTTTTATTTTTATTTTTATTTTTATTTTTATTTTTATTTTTATTTTTATTTTTATTTTTATTTTTATTTTTATTTTTATTTTTATTTTTATTTTTATTTTTATTTTTATTTTTATTTTTATTTTTATTTTTATTTTTATTTTTATTTTTATTTTTATTTTTATTTTTATTTTTATTTTTATTTTTATTTTTATTTTTATTTTTATTTTTATTTTTATTTTTATTTTTATTTTTATTTTTATTTTTATTTTTATTTTTATTTTTATTTTTATTTTTATTTTTATTTTTATTTTTATTTTTATTTTTATTTTTATTTTTATTTTTATTTTTATTTTTATTTTTATTTTTATTTTTATTTTTATTTTTATTTTTATTTTTATTTTTATTTTTATTTTTTATTTTTATTTTTATTTTAATTTTAATTTTAATTTTAATTTTAATTTTAATTTTAATTTTAATTTTAATTTTAATTTTAATTTTAATTTTTATCTACTAACTACTAAAATACTAAAAAGAATTTGAAAATGGAATTAAGATGAAATAAATAAAATAATATAAACTAAATAATTATTACAAATGGTATCCCCCAGCCAATTGATGAGCTGATCCCCTGATACCTTACCCACATCCAAGTGCACCTTGATGTGGACACATAATTAAATATTTTAAATGATTTATGATAAAAAATTAGAAATTAAAGTAACTAATAAAAAGTGAAACACAGAAAAAGAAAATAGCATTGCCCAGCCAATTGATGAGCCTTTCCTCACCAATGCTTGCCCACATCCAGGTGACCCTGATGTGGTAACACCATAATTTTGTGATTTTTTCCTCTTTACATCCTAATAACCCCCATAAAAAAATTAAAAGAAAAAAAAGAGAAAAAAGAAAATAATCTAAAACTACTATCTATCACAACCATAAACACAAAAATCAGAAAAAAGAAAAAGAAAAAGTTCAATCCAAAGAAATGATCACTGGGTGGGCTCCCTCCAATAAGTAAAAATAATGGGAGACCACCAGTGATCTGCCACCACTCCAAGGAAACAGAGAAGCCAGTCCAAAGCCAGTTTAAAGTCATAGTGGACTAAAACCTGGATAAGAAAAACCAGAACTAGGATTCAACTAGGACAAACAAAATACTTGAAACAGAAATTATGGGGTAACTGTTCTACAAAGCAGCCAGCTCATCAGTTACCCCCACACTTGCCAAAATAAAATCTAGAAGCCCCCCCCTGGGTACCTTCTAACAAAAGCACAACATCCAGCACAAAATCAAAACCAATAATAATGAAGAGTCCAGCACTTGAAGACCAAAAGGAATTTCCAGTTTAAAGTCATAGAGGACTAAAAACCTGTGAAGAAAAACCAATACTAGGGTTCAACCAAATTAAGAGAAGGGGTTGGAAACAGACAATCTGGGGTAACTGTTGATAGAGCAGCCAGCCCATCAGTCACCCCCACACTTGCCAAGATCAAATCTAGAAGCCCCACCCATGGGTACCTTCTAACAAAAAGTTTCCAACAAAACAGATGCACAGAATCATCAAAATCCAAAATTAAAGAATGGTCCATAGTTTATCCTCATTACAGAGTCAGTCTTCTTCACTTCTTGTACCTCTAGGGTAAAACCTCTTCACCTGATCCGCAGCCACCCTCTTCTTTAAGACTGCACCATCCAACTCTTCCAAAACATAAGAACCTCCAAACACCTGAGATCTGACTATGTAAGGTCCATTCCATCTGTCAGAAAACATTTTTCCCCACTGACTCTCCAAACTTCTATTATACACCAAAACCAAACATCCAGGTTTCGAGGGATTCCTGAGTCTATGAGCCAACTTCTTGTCCCAGTATCTGACTGATTGATTTCTTATCTTTATCATTCTAGAGTACGCCTTCACTTGACATTCCTCTTTACATTCTAACTGTTGCATCCTGGCACAGAGAAAATCTTCTGTTGAACACACATCATCCCAGTCAATTCCAAGATAAGAGACGGTATGGTAAGGTAAACTCTTACAGTTGCCTTGCTGTAAGCAGAATCCAGAGGAGATATGTGGATTTAGCTGAAAACCCCGTCCTTCCAATAAAAATGACAAAATGGGAATTCTAAATCACTAAGCTAACCAATCTACTTGGATCTGATTGATAAAAATAATGAAACTCTAAAATAATTAACGCTTATTGAGATTTAAAGAAAGTGGCTGTTGAGAAAGAAATACTGATAACAACAATTAAGGTGTACCAGTGAAAGATCTGAAAAGATTGACTTTTATGTTTTTATAATAATTTGAATTTTTATGAGACAGCAATAATCAAGTCCCAGTGATGAAGACCTTTCTAAAGATACCCTGTATGAAGTGTGATTTAAATTGTTGAGTAGTATTTCTAAAATGTTATATATAAAATATAAAGTTATAAGGGTATTACAATTTTATTTAATTTGTTGATTAATAAAAAATGAGACCGTGGTAGTTAAAGATTAAGCTGTATGATGTCTGTATGATGTATGATGATGCCCAATTTTGAGTCTGAAAGGCTCTTAAATATACCTAGTCACGTGCCTAAGTTTCTCCTCCAGAGCTCAGCCAGAGCCCATCCAGAGCCTGTCCGGAGCTCGTACAGAGTCCGTCCGGAGCTTGTACAGACCTCCGGACTCAATTAGAGCCTTAAAACTATAGTAAAAAATCTGGAAAAATTACACGTGATAGACACTTCCCCTTTACATTCCCAACTAATTTTGGTAGTCTGCGCAGCTCTAATCACCCCGTGAAAATTCATCAAAGTTAAGTAATTTCTAAAAACGTAAATATTTCTATAAATCTTTAAAATTTATTTAAAGATATAAGAAAAATAGTGAAAATTCTGGGAAATTTTCCCAAGGTTCTTGAGTTACTTGACTTGATACTTATAAACTTTTCAGACCGTAAAAATAAGTTTTCTCCGTAAGAAAAATTGTTTTTGTGTAGGCATTCCCTTTTGACAGATTTCTTCATATTTAAAACTCAAATAAATTAAATAAAACTCTTTTTAAAATATTAACATCGTCAATTTTTACGTCGTAATAACTGCATTTATGTATTTAGGTGCCGTACTAAACTTTAGGCCACCACAATAGCTTCCAAATCCACTGGTAGAACAGCATTCTGACCAAACATTAATTCATAAGGAGAATAGCCAGTTGTCCTTTTCACAGTGACCCTATCAGAAAATAACACCAATGGTAAATAATGCCTCCATTTTTCATCACTATCTCCACACATCTTCACCAAAGCATTCTTGATAACTTGATGGCCTCTTTCAACCATGCCTTCAGCTTCAGGATAATAAGGTGTAGCCACCCTGACTTTAGAGCCAATACTTGCCACAGCTTCTTTGAATTCAGCTCCAAACTCTGGCCCTCCATCAACAGTCACCAACTTCATCAACACATATCTAAATACCCATTCTTTCTTCAAAGACTCTGCCACACTCTTGGAAGTCAAATTAACCAGAGGTGCTGCCTCCACCCAACCAGACAAATCATCCCTGGCAGCAATAAAGTATTTATACCTTCCCTCTTTAATATGGACAGCATCCAAACTGACTCTTCAAAACACAGTTGATTCACTGGTAGCATGGCCTACTTCTTTAGGTTTCAAGTGACATCTTCTTTGACATTCTTCACAAGATTGAACCCAAACCTGCACATCCAAATTCATACCTGGCCACCAAAGTCTGTCTGCTACTCTTATATAAGTCTCTCCAAAGCCTCTATGACCAAGGTCTTCATGCAAAGACTTTAACACCAACTCTTGACCCTTCTTCTGAGTCACCACAACTTGAGGATTTGGATGTCTCCTCCTCATCAACCCTCTTCCTGACACATAGAATCCAGGACTTTTCTTCTTGATTTCCAACTAAGTATTATCATCACAAATATCTGGCCTATCCAAAGTCAACAGATATTCAACCAAAATAAAATAAAACCAAGTCTGACCCCAGGTCTCATCTTCAAAATCCAACAAAACAACATCCAAGGGTACAAACCTATCATCAAAATTACTGGTGTACACATGAGCAACACGGCCGGCCAATCCAGGACACAAATCCCTAAACTTTGGTAAATCTCTTCCCTTCCACTGAATCTTATGAGAATCCAGTTCACTAACAAAAACACCATTTTCCAGATTTGAGCCATCCCAAAAAACAGCCCCATCTTCATCAACAAAAACATCGTGATCACCAGAATTGAGATCAGAACCATCAAGTTTATCCTCTTGGCAGAGGAGAGAACAATCATCCAGTTTAGCCTCATAGGGGAGGAGAGAAAAATCTTCAGCACCCTTTGTGCTGGCCCTAACAACTGGGACGTCTTTGTCAAACTCTTCAGGATCAGAATCTTCATCTGTGGGAGGTCTTCTTGACAATCCATCTGGAATTGTAAAAGTTTTACCTGGCTTGTGCACCAGGTCAAAAGAAAAAAGTTGAATAAACGTCACCCACCTAGTAATTGGAGCATTTGGAAGACTAGGTGTGTTTATCATTTTAACCAGAGATTTAGCCTCCACCTGCAGCTCAAAATGCTGCCCCCACAAAACAGTTTGTAGCTTCTTTAAGATTTTTGCTACACCGCAAAATTCCAATTTTGGCTGAGAGTACCTAGATTCCACCTCATTAAAAACCACAGAATCATACCTTACTGGCCTGACCTTCCCAGATTTATCTTCCTGAGACAAGCCAGCACCAGCAGCAATATAACTTGAGTCCACTGCCAGATAAATTTTTCCAGCATCAACACCATAATCCAACTTGTGAAGAATAATATCTTCACCAAACACCTTCTTCAACCTCTGAAAAGCCTCTTCACACTCTTCAGTCCATTCCCAGTCTGCATCTTTCCTGGTCAGCCTCCTTGAAGGTGAAGCCAACAAAGAAAAATCCTTAATAAAAATCCTTACATACACACACACACCTAAAAATCCCCTGACTTCAGTGGTATTTTTAGGCCTTGGCCATGACTGAATTTTATTAACCTTTTTCTTTGCCATAATTCTTCCCTCTTTACATACCACATGACCCAGAATTTCCAAAGCAGGAACACAACAACAGAATTTTGACCCTGAAATGGTCAAACCAGCCTCCTCAATCCTAAACAACACTCTCTCTAGAGTTATTGCATACTCCCACACAAACCTCCTTATGCCAGGGTTCTCGGCTAACACCTCATTATTATAATCAGTGGACGGTCCTTTAATTCCCCCATGATCAATGAAAATACCAGCATAAATAGGGACCTCATCCTGCAAAATCCAAGCCATTTGGGCTTGATAAACTGCCACTGAATTAGTTGCTCCTTGAGGCAACCTAGTGAGCTGAAATCTTCCCAAAGGAGTCTCAAAAGTTGTGAGAGGCCTTGAATCCATATGGAGTTCCCTCTCATCATAACCACCCATAATATCTCCCAAACCATAACACACCTTTCCAGCAAAAGCTTCAACAAAGTCCTCTGCACTCTGTGGCATACCAGCATCCTTAATAGTGACTCTATTCAAGGCTCTAAGATCATGGACCACCCGCAATTTTACATTCTGCTTCTTTACACAGAACACAGGACTTGAGTAACTCAAAGTCGATTGTTCGTATAACCCGTTCCTGACTCTTTCCCTAACTATCTCTATAAAATCCTCTCTGATAGCAACTTGAATTGGAATAGGTTTGATTTTCCAAGGTTCATGAAAAACCACAGGAATCAAGTATGGTTCCCCATAAGAGTGCTTCAAGACACCCCTTTCCTCTTCAACAAATTCCACAGCTTTCTCCCTCAGCACAATAACGTGCAACAACAACTTCTTTTCCTCTTCTGACAACCACCCACCAGGACCAAAATTAACAACCTTCAACCTCTCCCCAGTCACTCTAGCCGTCTCTACAAATTCGGGAGGTTTCTTCAACAAAGGAGTGCAGTACAGATCTCTTGACAAAGGCGGCCTAATCTTCTGTGCCACCTTCTTATATTTTGCCGCTCCACCTTCAACTTGAGGGATCTTCAGGACATCTTCACCACCAGAACTGGAACAAAAACCAAGGATTTCCCCATTGCTCACATGTGTGGCCAAGGTAATGTTTTTGAAAGGTGTAGAATAAACGCTAGCGGTGCACAATTGGGAGGACTTACTTTTACTCCCCAATCTCACCACTCCAAAGCTTTTCCGCAAACCCATATCTTCATCTTCACTTCCATCTACTAAATCTTCAAATCTTGATTCATCTTCAGAATCACATTTTCTACAACTGTGCAGTTTATCCTCATTCAGGAGGCCCAAAACAAGATCTTGCTGATCTTCACAAAAATAATTTTTGTCTTCTTTCTTCATTATATTCAGATTTTTTTCATGATTTTCTTGAATTATCTTGAAATTTTTATTTTATTTTCTTGGGTTTTCTTCTTGCCTAGAAAAATAAACAGGGGTTTCCCCAATGCTCACAGATGCGGTCAAGGTAATATTTTTGAAAGGCGTAGAAGAAACCCTAGGGGTGCACTATTGGGAGGACTTACTTTTAGACCCCAATATCACCACTCCAAAGTTTTTCCGCATATCTTTCAATAAAGATATATAACCCATCTTCCTTTTTTAAGTTGAATTAAATTAATTGAAAATTTTGAAAAAGAACAGAGACTTGATAAAAAACTTTAGGAATACTTGCAGAGAAGAGAAACATTAAAAAGAGAAAGTTGAGAATCCACTTGGTATATCTCCAAGGGAGCTGACCTACTACAACCTGGGATTTCCTCATCTTGGGGAGAGGTTGTAGCACTTGGGTGATCAGCCCTCATCACTCTAAAAAAGACAGACTCTCACTAGATCCTGAGCCACACTCCAAAAATCCAGAGGCGGCACCTACTTCTTTTCTCCTCCTGCAACAATTCATGCATTGACACATGGACAACAAACCAGGCCTGGCTTCCCAACCATCATCTCCAGGAGATGAAAACCTCGTGTGAAGCCTCCTCTTGTCTTCACCAGTCAATTCCAAAATAATTCCCATGTCAAATTGATAACCAATTCTTGCCTGGAAATCCATCAAGAATGGCCCACCCAAAACTGCTTTTACATTACCTTTAGAAATGTAAAAATGAGCCTTTCTGGAGGCTCCACCAACATCCAACTTAACAAATTTGGAGGTTCCCATCAACTCCATTACATGACCACCTATACCTCTCAAATTTCCACCAATACCAGTTTTGATGGGGAGGCCCAAATGAGTAGCCTCAAACAAAGAAATCAGGTTAATCTGAGAACCTAAATCCCCCAATGCCCTAGACTCCCTGCCATTCAGAGTGACATTGACATATCTCAGAGGAGCAGAAAAATGAGTTTCCAACCCCTCTCCAAACTTCTCAGCAGAATCACATATGTATTCTACATCTACAGACAACACTCTTCTTCTGGTCAAAAATTTCTTTTGTCTATCAGCCAACCCAGGACTTATAGCATACAACTCCCCATAAGTGAAAGAAACCTGACCTTGGTTCATCCTATCCAGAACAGAGTCCATAACATTAGATTGGCTAGAAACTACTGGCCTCTCAAAGTGAGCCCTTGGCTTTACTACCTTGGTCCTAGAATTTTCCCGAGGACCAGAACCACCAACAGATTTTCCATCTACAGGAATCAAACCAGATCCCTCACAAGAACCTCTAACTCCAGCGGGCCTTGGAAATGAAGCCAACGGAACCTCCTCCTCAGAGTCACAATCCACATCCATAGGCATTGGCTCACCATTCAGGTCCAATGCTCCAAAGCTAGGGGGGCCCATATTAGCAATCACCTTCTGCATCTTGTACAGCTCCTCCTTGCTGTACTTCCTCCTAGCTCCACCCAGCTTAGGATCCGCTTTAGAAGCCTTAGGCTTGGTTAGGCCTGAGAGCTGCTCTTTGGCCTTCCCACATTACCTGCCTCTAAATCATAAACACCAGCCAAGCACTCACCACTTGACTTTCCTCTGCAAGAATATAATTCTAAACCACCAAAGGAAGTAGAAAAAGAGACTTTATTCACCTCCTTCCCTTTTCCCTTGACCTCATCATCTTGCTTAGTAGAAGAACTCCCCTGACAAGGAATTTCCTAAAATCTTGGCCTCCTCTGATTGAGACCAGCCCTTCTCCTGACCATATCAACAGGAGCCTGCCCCTCACTGGGCTTGACAAATTGACCATCAGGGATCTTGAACACCCTGCCATCAAAATCCACTTCGCCCTCTGTCACATCTCTGTTCAGAGCCCAACAATCATTGGACTTATGTCCTCTTCTTCCACAATAAGAGCAAACCCAAGGATCACTCCTACCAGCCTGCCTGTCAAATTCTCTGGGCTGCAGAGGTGCCTTATTGGCCTTCTTTGCCTCCTGCACAAAAATATGAAGCTGCTTTGTCAGGTCAGCCAACTGCTCCACCACTGGGTCTCTCTCCTGTTTTGGAACCTTCACTATGTTCTTTTCTTCATTCTCTACCCTTCTCTCCTCTTCAGCCAAAGCCTCACTGACTTTGCTGACATACTTGGCGCACCCCTCTTGATAGGTGTCCACTTCCAATAACTTCAAATAAGCCTCCACCACCTCCTTCACCATGTCCAAGGAAGGAGACTTCTGGTCCCCATTAGAAAGAGTCTTCATCAAGTATTTTATTGATAACTCCTTCAACACATCCATCCTGACATCTCTAGCCAGGGAGGACCAAAAAACATGTATGGCAGCATTCTCATGTGCCAGCTCCTCTACTTCCACCAAGTATTCCACCACAAGATCAAACTGTAGTAGAAACTTCTTGTAACTATGTAAGTTACCAACACCGCCAAAAGACAGCCATTCACTGACAACCTTATTCAGACCCACCATAGTGAACCTGAAGCCCCATCTATTTACCATTTTCCTACACAGTAGCTTCCAATCCCTCTTCTTGTAGCCAGGCATGGCCACAACCTCCTTCTCCACCACTCTATCTCCAATGAAGAAGATGATTTGCTTCACCATGTCCAGGTAGGAAGCCCTGTCAACACCAGCAGCAGTATCATACTTCTCTAGAATCCACTTTACATCTTCACCATTAAACTTGGTACCATCCCGAGTTTTAATCCTAACACACTCCCTAACCATCACAGCAGGCGGACCTTCCCCCCCACTGACAGTCACCACAGGGATAGAAGAACCAGAAGCCATTCTTCCAGTCCAAATCACAGAAAGAGCCAATCACAGACAACAGAGATTCCAAAGAACTAACAGATCAGTAAACCCCACATTGGGCACCAGAAATGTAGACAATCCTATAGTAATAGCTATAGGCCTTGACCAAGGGAGTTGGAGTAAAACCAGAAAGAAAAAACCCTGTCCCTTTAGAAAATTAAGTGAGATTTACCTGTTACAGTAAATTGGTTCCTGTTACCAAAAGCCCCATTTCCAAATACACTTGACTGCTTGATCAGTCAAGAAAGTGGTCTCCAGACAGACTACCAAACCAAAGAACTGAAATGTAGACAAATTCCCACACCAGAGAAAGCAATAATACTTGATTTAGGTTGAAAATCCACACCAGAGACAGCAATAATACTTGCTATAGCTTGCAAAACTATAACAGAGAAAACAGTTGCTAAGATAAGTTAAATGAAGAACTCACTTGCAACAAACACAGCTAAAATGTGGCCAGAAAACTGTGAAACTGAGTGAGGAACAAGGATATCACCTCCAGATGGTTGTATGATAATTAAAGTTGCCCCAAACTGTCTTATTTGCTATATACACACAGACTACTAATTAAGAGCCCATGCACACCTGCAAATCTGGCGTTCCTGACCACCAAATTGCATAAAATCTCCCTAGAAGCACTTCCCAGCCCTCTAGCACTGAGGTGGGTGGTCTGTCTGACACCAGGAAGCCCGCCTGAAGCGGCCTGACCGCCCTGAAGCCAGAAAACCACCAAAAACACCCAAACTACTTAGAAAATTCACCTACAACTACTAAAACCCTTAAAACACATAATTATGCTATAACAACATTAAGACATGAAATGTAGAGAAAATTCCGCTCTTTACAACAGTACTAAGAACTTAACCCTAAGACTTAAGGTTAGCCTGTAAAACAAGAAAAAACAAAATTCAACAGCAATCTTTTAAAATGAAAAGTGAGAAATTATCCCCCAAATACTTAAGCTATGAAAAATGTCCTCAAGACATAAAATATAGAAAATAATCAGGGCTATCCAATAGTAGTATCCAGATCCCTGTAGTCCCAATATTTGCTGCATGATTACCAAGAAATACCTAATTATTTAAACAATGTCATTTAAGGCATACCAAAACAACACCAAATAAACCAAAAAAGGGCTCCGCCAATGTTGGAAGACCACAGTGGATAAAAATACTTATACCCCAATTATCTTCCACAATTATTTTTGCTAATAATTGGGTTATTAGACATTTTACGTGTCAAAGTTGACCTCTTATCCAACATTTTTCTAGTCAATTTTTCATAACCACATATCAGACAACTTTCTGTCATAACCACATCTTGGCCTACTTTCATTCATAGCCACATCTTTTACTACTCTCTGGATATGCCTTCTACCTTGCTGTGCACACCCATTCTCATCACATCCTGTCTATTCTCTCAATTCAGAACACCTCGCTATTTCATCTGCTTATTTTTTCTCCTTTTCATCTTCAATTATCTTAACATGCCCTCTCATCATAGATCTTCTCAAAGGCAGCCCTCCCCCAGTTGTTCTTCAAATCGCACTGCTCCCTCTTTCCCCCGCTCAGCTGAGAAATCAAACACCTTTCAATTAAAAAAAGATGATAGTCTCATTCTTATCAACTGGCTGAAAACTAAATCTAACTATGATTCTTGTTTTGGTACCATAAATTCAACTAAAGTAGGACGGCCCCCACCATCAAAAGTTAATGGTTATCTTCTAACAGCCAACAAATTACGGAATAAGACCAAGGGAAGGATAGGTCTTTTACCTAAACAGATGTCTGAACACTTCAAGAATTATCAAGCCAAATACAAGAAGGCAAAGACTCTTTCATCTTCTACTGGTTTTAGTATTTTTGAACTTGATATCAGTAAGGGCATCAAATCCATAGACAATAAACTTGATTCTTTATGTCCTTACTTTAAAGAGATGGATTCTATTTTTGGATAGCAAGCTGATGTTAATCATGCAAACATGTTAAATGGTGAAGATGCTATCTCTGAACATGATGTTGAAAGAAATCTTTTTCCTTCTTCTTCTGCTCAAGCCTCCCCTCATTTAACTTCCACAAATCAAGATATCTTTTCAATAAATCCTTATGGCAATATAAACCAACCTTATCTAACTCAAGTATGTTTTTTTTTCTTTTATCTTACCAATTAATTTTTTTATTTACATTTTCTTATTTCTAAAAAGGCTGAAGAAAAAATGCAGGAGCCACAATCAACTGAGTCAGAAGCCAGAAACAATGATGAGGAGGAAAATGTGACCTTGAACAAAAAGAAAATGGCTTCAAGTAGTCTAAATTTCTACTCTCAAAGAAGAAGAAAAAGTGATACCTCATCTCAAACTACTTTTTCTTCTATCAAAGAATTTTTGGAGAAACATGATGCTGGTAAGTAATACCAAACCTCTTAATACTTTACTCTGCTTTTCTTCTACTTTTTGTTAATATTTATTATCACTCTAGAAAACATGGAAGTTTCTAAAGAGACTCTAAAGTTTGAAAAGCAAAAATAAGAGCTCTCTTTAAAGAGGGATGACAGGGTACATGATTTAGAAGAGAAGAAGTTGGAACTCTCTTTACAGAAGGATGATAGGACACAAGTTTTGGAGGAGAGGAAGTACAAACTCTCTTTACGGAAGGATGATAGGGCACAAGACTTGGAGGAGAAGAAATTCAAGTTATCTCTAAGTATTGAAAAATCAAAGAAAGAGGAGAAAAGACTCGAGCATCAAAACCTCATGGAACAGATGAAATATAAGCTTGATCATGAAGAAAATCCAAAAAGAAAGATTTCTTGATAGCATGTGTTAAAGCTAATAAATCTGTTGAGGAAATTGAACGTTTAAAGAAATTTTTTGATGAATAATTTGTTTTATTTCTCTCACACTTCAACTGTTCATAATTAATTATACATAAAACTTTATCTTAATTTCCTGTATTTCTTTACTCTATCCATCATTAGTTGAATTTTCATATTTTAATGTTATAAATTCTTTTTTAAATAAAATTTTCAAGTCACATTTGAAAATTTCCCAATACCACCCCTGTATTTGATTGAACTAAGGGGTGGGTATCACCAAAATTTCAAGTCAATTTTTTTTTGCAAGTCTCATAAGAAAATTTGAAAATACCCCCCACCCTGTATTTTACTGAATTAAGGGAAGGGTATCACCAAATTTTCAAGTCGAAATTTTTTTAAAGTCTGATATGAAAATTTGGCAATACCCCCCCCTGCAATTTATTGAATCAAAGAAATCAAATGGAAAAAATTTAAAAATGAAAATTTCATCAACCAATTATTTTCACCAGTCCCAATCAATTTTTCCTATTTTATATAATTTCCAGTAGAACAACCTAAGGCCAGATGCACCATTATATAAAACCAGTGATCTATCTTGACGTTGTGGTCTTCCAACATTGGAAGAGGCCTTTGTTGGTCTGTTTGGCACTGTTTTTGTATGTCTTAATTGACATTGGTCAAATAATTACATGTTATTTTGGTTTTACTTAGGGAATATTGGGACTATGTATATGAAAGTACTACCATTGGATAGCCCTGGTGTTTCTCTATATTTTAAGTCTTTCTGATATTTTTAATATTCAAAGGTTTAAGGGGTCATTTGCTCACTTTTCATTTGTAAAAGATAGCTGTTTAATTTTGTTTTTTGTGTTTTATGGGATAACCTTAAGTATTAGGGTTAAGTGCTTAGTACCATTAAGTAGAGCTAATTTGGCTCTATATTTTGTGTCTCAATGTTGTCATAGCTTAATCTTGTGTTTTAAGCTTTTTAGTAGTCATGGTGGATTTTTTTAAGTATTTTGGGCTTTATTGGAGGTTTTTGGAGGTTTTCTGGCTTCAGGGAGATCTGGCCGCTTCTAGGTGGGCTGCCTGCCCCAGTTATAGAAGGCTCGGAAGCGTTTCTAGAGGGTTTTTATTCAATTTGGCTGTCAAAAGTGCCAAATTTGTTGCTGTGCATTGATTTTTTAGATGGTAGTCTGTGTGTACTTACTGTATAAGACAGTTTGTGGCAACCTTAATTATCTTAAAACCATCTGGTAATTATATCATTTTTTCTCACTCAGTTTTCACTGTTTTTTGGACACAATTGGCTGTGTTTGTTGCAGGGTTAGTTCTTCATTTAACTCAACTTTGACAACTGGTTTCTCTGGTGTAGCTTTGCAACCTGCCTCTCAGTATGGGTTCAGTATGAGTTCAGTCTGAGTTCTATCTGAGTTCAGTTTGAGGACTTGATAGCCAGTCCACCCCCTATATTGTGTAGGGAATCACCCCAAATTCTATGCCCACTGTGGGGAAACACACTAAAATAGGCAACAGGCACTTATTTAGTGTCATAATTAAATTATAGGTGCACTGACCTTATTATATGCACTAATTTCATTAATAACCTCAATCTTGGAGCCTTTAATTTACTATCACACTTTAATTTTACTAAAATAGTCAAGGATTTACCTTTGCAAGTGCCTGCCAAAGACTGAATGTAGGTACCCCACATCTCATGCCCTTTTTTGGGGTTTTCAGTGATTTCTCAGTCAATATTGGTTATTTTTGGATAGGGATTTCACTTAGTATATTCTCATAATTAGAACATCATTTCTACTGTTAATCCTACTTAATATATTTTGTAATATATAGTGATATTATTTCATTTCTTAGTCTTTTCTTTTAAGATATTACATGATATGGTAAGGTAAACTCTTACAGTCGCCTTGCTGTAAGCAGAATCCGGAGGAGATATGTGGATTTAGCTGAAAACCCCGTCCTTCCAATAAAAATAACAAAATGGGAATTCTAAATCACTAAGCTAACCAATCTACTTGGATCTGATTAATAAAAATAATGAAACTCTAAAATAATTAACGCTTATTGAGATTTAAAGAAAGTGGCTGTTGAGAAAGAAATACTGATAACAACAATTAAGGTGTACCAGTGAAAGATCTGAAAAGATTGACTTTTATGTTTTTATAATAATTTGAATTTTTATGAGACAGCAATAATCAAGTCCCAGCGATGAAGACCTTTCTAAAGATACCCTGTTTGAAGTGTGATTTAAATTGTTGAATAGTATTTCTAAAATGTTATATATAAAATATAAAGTTATAAGGGTATTACAAATTTATTTAATTTGTTGAGTAATAAAAAATGAGACCGTGGTGGTTAATGATTAAGCTGTATGTTGTGTCCCCCCCCTCAATTTTGAGTTTGAGAGGCGCTTAAGTATTCCTAGTCACGTGCCTAAGTTTTCCCCTCCAGAGCTCTCCCAGAGTCAATCCGGAGCCTGTACGGAGTCCGTACAGAGTCCGTCCGGACTTCCGGACTCAATTAGAACCTTAAAACTATAATAAAAAATCTAGAAAAATTACACATAATAAAGCTACTTCCCCTTTACATACCAAACTAATTTTCGTAGTCTGCGCAGCTCTAATTACCCCGTGAAAATTCATCAAAGTTAAGGAATTTTTGAAAACGTAAATATTTCTATAAAACTTTAAAATTCATTTAAAAATATAAGAAAAATAGTAAAAATTCTGGAAAAATTTCCCAAGGTTCTTGAGTGACTTGACTTGATACTTATAAATTTTTCAGACCGTAAAAATAAGTTTTCTCCGTAAAATAAATTGTATTTGTGTAGGCATTCGCTCGTGACCAATTTCTTCATATTTTAAACTCCAATAAATTAAATAAAACCCTTTTATAAAAAATAATAATGCCAATCTTGCACGCCGTAATAACTCCATTTACGTACTTAGGTGCCATACTAAACTTTAGGCTACCACAACGCTTACACTCTCTTTTTTGCTTATTCTTTATTTTTGATGGATTATCCCTATTACTACAGGGTTTTTGGCGGGTTATATCATTCTAAATATAGTATTGGTCATTCTTTATGTTTTTGGACAGATGTATATGTTTTAATGAGGTGTCATTAGCAGTGTATAGTACTGGTAAATCAAGGGGTTCATTGGAGGAATTCTTGGGTATAAAAGGAGGGGGTTTTTGGTCTTGTTTTCTACATTCTTTATCATTCAAATCAAATATATAAGGAATAAAATTTCAATAAATATCAAAAGCACTTATAAAGTCTTTGAATAGTATTTGAATTATTACATCTATTTTTCTACCAACTATAAGATTGTAACCCATATATAATTAGTGAGACTTAAATTACTGAGACCCTTATAGTGAGTTATATTTTAATAATTATTGGAATTTTACTACAGTATTCATATAGGGCCATAAAAATCTTCTAAAAAACTGAATATTCAAGCTATTTCTCATCTCTGTACTTGAACTCAGCCTGACAGTGTAGGTGGGGTTGAGGGGGGGGATATGAGGGGGTTATAGGGGGGTTTGAGGGAGTTATAGGTGGGAGGAAAGGGGGGTTAGTGGCAGCCAAGGAGGAAGGGAAGGGGGGTTAGAGGAAGCCAAAGAGAAATTAAAGGGGGTAAAGGGGGGAAAGGAGGGATAAAGAGGGGATTATGGAGAGTAAAAAAGAGAAAAAAACAGAGAGAAATAACAAAAAAAGAGTTGATTTAACCTTGAAAAACAGAAAAAGAACCACTTACAAAAAAAAAAGAAAAAAAGAAAAAAAAAGAAAACAGAAAAAAAAATTATAATTAGCAATCAAAAAATCAAAAAAATGAATATAATGTCTTACCTGGAGAGATGAGATGAGAAAATAAATGAAACCAATATGTTTGAGGGATGTTTGAGGAGAAGAGGAAAAGGATATAAGGGATGAATGAAAAATTATTTGATAGCTGAAAATATGTGATTTCATGATGAGGTGGTGACCAAAAACAAAAGAAACAGTGAAAAAGAGACTTTCACTGAAAATTCAAAATAAAAGTCAATATGCAAAAATAAAATTACAAAAGAAATTGAATAATACATGCAACTTGATCATTTGAAGAGTATCACCATACAATATTTGAAGGGGACTTGCTAGCAAGTCCTCAACTTGAAGTCATATTGAACTCAGACTTAACTCAGATGGAACTTATCATGAGCTGATACTGAACTCTACTTTGAGCTCATCTTGAGTTCTCAACCAAGGATTAATGGTAATGTGCTAAAACTATAGCAATACTTTAATGAAAAATTAATAAAAAGGTAGACAAAAGAAGCTTAAGAATATGATTGATTCACTGTGTTTTTTATAAAAAACACAATTTAATGTTCATTTTGAATTGCAATTGATCAGTAAAAAGGCTGAAAATTATTTTTTTTTCTAAAAGTATCACTTTTAACCTGTCTAATCATTTTAGTAATTTTTTTTGGAAAAAATATAAAAGAAAATTAGTGGCTTTTTCTATTAAATACTCCTTTTAACGCAGAATTTGAAGCTTTACTTTTTAGATTTAAACTATATCACATAAATTTTTTGATGTGTTTTTCAAATTTTTGATTATGCAGGATAATTAGTTTAAATTGAGCTGATTTATCTAAAAATTATATTGGACTTTCAATATTAGTTTTTATATCCTAGAATACAGTCAAAACACACATGAAAAAGAAAATAAAAGATAGACATATGTTTTCCTAATTTATTACTCAATGAAGTACTCTCACAGATATTTTATACTAAGCACTAATAATTGTAAATTTTTTGATAATATGTCTGAAAAGAAGTATAATTCTAATAATAATAGATTTTAATTCAGTTTTTGCACTTTTTGAAAGCAGGAAGATGATTAAAATTAAAAAAAAATTAATTTTTCCCCTTTTATCTCTTCTAGTTATTCCTCAACTGCTAAGATGTTTTGTAAGATATATTTTGTAAATTTAATACATGTATGCTATTTTAAAACTCTTCATGACATATTTCATCAACATTTCATGAGAATACTTTCAGTTGAAAGAGTCAGTGATCTCATGAGTTAAAATAATTAATCACTACTCAGTGAATTGTCCATATGACAAACTAAAATTCAAACTAGATGCAAAATTTTAAAGATAAAACAAAAAAACCAGTATTAAAATCTTTAAACAGTAATTTTAATACTTAAATGTGCTTCAATGCTATGTTTTGAAATAACTTCTGTGTCCACCTGGGACTCAGCACCATAGATTTTGAAAAATTTTCTCCTGTGAAAAAATATGATTCACGTTGAATTTTAGACTGTATTATTGTTAAATAACTGAATTGAATATTCTTTAGTTGTATTGTTTCATCATTCCTTCAGTTTCTCATTTAAAACAACTATATGAAATTTATTTTATAAAAAAAACACATTAAGTATTTTTGGTCACACCCATACAAAAAATCTTGTGCTAAAGGGATTATATTTTAATTAAAAGATATATTGATTCATATTTCAAACTCATAGACACAATATTTCAACTCTATCTTGTTGAGAAATAAATTTAGAAAAATTATGGAGGTTCAATTTTAAAACATCAAAAGAAAGTTTTTGACAGGAGTAATTCACAACTGAACATTTACATCTCAATCATAAATAAAATATATGGGTTAAGGATTTATCAATTATTTATTTTAAATATGATACTCAAGCTGATACGTTAAAATTATATGATTTTTCTATTCAATTTCTAAGTCTATAGAATTCAATCCCTTGGATATTTTATATAAACAGAAGAATTTATGAATCTTCTCTAAATTGGCCTTTCACAAAGAAATACCATAATTATTATATTTAATAAAAATTAATTTAAAAAGAGAATATTTCAATTCTTCAGTAAAGATTTAAAACATAAATTTAACTATAAAATTTGTCTTTTCATAAATATATGTATTAATTTACAAGATATTTATTTACTTTTTTTAAAGAAAATATCAATTTTACCCTATGTGGTTTACTTTTAATTTACACTTATTAACACAAAAAAATAATGTGCTTCTCTGGAGGATCTATATAATTTTTACTTAAAATAAAAAGATTGGTTTTTTTGAGGTTGTTGGAATCTAAACAGAAGATCTGATACTTTTTATATATATAATACTTTTATAAAATTACTTTTTATTCAGTTTATTAACCTTTTATATAAAAAAATAGTATAATAATATTAGAAAATCAACTTACAACCAATTTTAATAAAATATTTCATCAAAATGAATTATCATTTATATATATCTCCAGAATTTCAAAGAATTTAATATAAAATCAACTGATATAAAAATATTCTTATTTTTATATTAAAAAATCTATATAAAAATTTTATAAAGTTCAAAAATTTCACACAGTTTAACTTAGCCTGAATCACAGTTGGAAGCAGGATGTCATTGGAAGTTCAATCTAAGTTCCATTAAGACTAATATATATAAATTTTTAGGAATGTATAAAGTTATTTTAATGAAAAAAATAAGATATTAAAATTACTCAAGGAGTTTACTATTTTACTGCATAGATTTTAGTGCAGATCTTGAGACAGCTTAATTTAGTAAATTTTCTTAAATTTTTAGTTTTACAGGTATGTTTCCAGGTATTTATACTGATAAAAAAATAGGGAATAAAGTTATATATAAAATATATCAAATAAATTGTGTAAAACCTTTATCTGAATTTTTTAATACAATTCAAATCTATTTTTCATCTCATCAAAATAATTTACTTTTAAGCTTAAAGCTAAACGCATTCAACACATAGATGATTCACTACGCAATATAGAGGCT
This sequence comes from Hemileia vastatrix, assembly GCA_030280995.1. NCBI lineage: Eukaryota > Fungi > Basidiomycota > Pucciniomycetes > Pucciniales > Zaghouaniaceae > Hemileia > Hemileia vastatrix. Next base: position 12,792,912 of record JASXTE010000010.1, on the reverse strand, counting down.
CGACTTGCTAGCAAGTCCCCAACCTGAACTCAGACTGAGCTCATATTAAACACATACTGAACTCTACTTGAACACCCACCTAAAACTGTTCTGCTGAGTGGTGTTCATCCCTGATTGTATGGTTCCTTTGTCAATAGCTCAATGTGTGTTCAATCTGTGGTGAATTTGAGTCCAAGGTTATGGACTTGCTAACAAGTACGCCCCCCGTATTGCACGGTGATATAAAACCATTGTAGACAATCCTATAGAACTAGCTATAGGCCTTGACCAAGGGAGTTGGAGAAAAACCAGAGAGAAAATCCCCTGTCCCTTTAGAAAGATAAGTGAGATTTACCTGCTACAGTAAATTGGTTCCTGTTTTGCTAAAGACCTTTTTCCAATACACTTGACTTCTTGATGAGCCAAGAAAGTAGTCACCAGACAGAATACCAGACCAAAGAACTGAAATGTAGAACAATGTCCACACCAGAGACAGCAAAGATACTTGATGTAGGCTGCAAATCCACACCAGAGACAGCAATAATACTTGCTATAGCTTGCAAGACTATAACAGAGAAAACAGTTGCCAAAGTTAAGTTAAATGAAGAACTTACTTGCAACAAACACAGCCAATTGTGGCCAGAAAACAGTGAAAACTGAGTGAGGAACAATGATATCACCTCCAGATGGTTTTATGATGATTAAGGTTGCCCCAAACTGTCTTATTCACTATATACACTTAGACCACTATCTAAGAGCCCATGTGCACCCACCAATTTGGTGCCTGTACCCGCCAAATTGCATAAAAAACCCTCCAGAAGCGCTCCCCAACCTTCTAAAACAGGGGCGGGCGGCCGCCTGACGTCGGAGGTGCCGCCTGAAGCGGCACGGCCTCCCTGAAGCCAGAGAACCACTAAAACACCCAATCTACTTAGAAAAACTAACTACAACTACAAAAACCTTTAAAACACGGATTTTCACTATAACAACTTGTGACATGAAATATAGAGAAAAATTAGCTCTATCCAACGGTACTAAGCACTTAACCCTAAGACTTAAGGTTAGCCCGTAAAACACGAAAAACAAAATTAAACAGTTATCTTTTTAAATAAAAAATGAGGAAATGACCCCTTAAAACTTAGAATATGAAAAATGTCTTCAAGACATAAAATATAGAGAAAAATAGGGGCTATCTAATGATAGTACCCACATACCCGCAGACCAAATATCCACGGAATAAAACCAGAAAAATACCCAAATCCTTAACAGATGTCAATTAAGACATGCACAAACAATGCCAAACCACACAACAAAGGCTCCTGCCAATGTTGGAAGACCACATACTCCCTCAAATTAAGAATGTCCACATTCTATCTTCATTAAACCACCATGTTCAAACTTCTTCCCAAATCTGCCTCTGAAATGGGTCCTTGCCAATACTGCATCGAAAATAACCTAATCTGCACCATCACACCTCCTGTCCATCCATACAGAACGTCCTGTGATGTCTGCTAATCCAGAAAGAAGACCTGCTACAGACCTGGTCCATTATCTTCCACTGTGGTCTTCCAACATTGGCAGGGGCCTTTGTTGTGTGATTTGGCGCGGTTTGTGCATGTCTTAATTGACATCTGTTAAGGATTTGAGTATTTTTCTGGTTTTATTCCATGGATATTGGGTCAGCGTGTATATGGGTACTATCATTAGATAGCCCCTATTTTCTCTATATTTTATGTCTTGAAGACATTTTTCATATTCTAAGTTTTAAGGAGTCATTTCCTCATTTTTTATTTAAAAGGATAACTGTTTAATTTTGTTTTTCGTGTTTTACGGGCTAACCTTAAGTCTTAGGGTTAAGTGCTTAGTACCATTGGATAGAGCTAATTTTTCTCCATATTTCATGTCACAATTTTGTTATAGTGAAATTCCGTGTTTTAAAGGTTTTAGTGGTTGTAGCTAATTTTTCTAAGTAGATTAGTGGTTTTTGTTGGTTTTCTGGCTTCAGGGAGGCCCGGCCGCTTCAGGCGGCATCTCCGACGTCGGGAAGCCTGCCCGCCTCTGTTTTAGGAGGTTGGGGAGCGCTTCAGGAGAATTTTTTATGCAATTTGGCGGGTACAGGCGCCAGATTGGTGGGTGCGCATGGGCTCTTAGTTAGTGGTCTGTGTGTACATAGTGAATAAGACAGTTTGGGGCAACCTTAATCATCATACAACCATCCGGAGGTGATATCATTGTTCCTCACTCAGTTTTCACTGTTTTCTGGCCACAATTGGCTGTGTTTGTTGCAAGTAAGTTCTTCATTTAACTTAACTTTGGCAACTGTTTTCTCTGTTATAGTCTTGCAAGCTATAGCAAGTATTATTGCTGTCTCTGGTGTGGATTTGCAGCCTACATCAAGTATCTTTGCTGTCTCTGGTGTGGACATTGTTCTACATTTCAGTTCTTTGGTCTGGTAGTCTATCTGGGGGCTACTTTCTAGGCTCATCAAGCAGTCAAGTGTGTTGAAAAGGAGCTTTAGCAAAACAGGAACCAACTTACTTTAGAAAGTAAATCTCACTCTATTTTTCTAAAGGGACAGGGGATTTTCCCTCTGGTTTTTCTCCAACTCCCTTGGTCAAGGCCTATAGCTAGTACTATAGGATTGTCTACATTTCTGGCGCCCAACATGGGGGCAAAATTGCTAGTGCTTTTGAATCTCTGTTTTCTTTGGTTGGCTCTTTTTGGTGTTTTGGTCTGGAGAAATGGCTTCTGGTTCTGCTATTCCTGTGGTGACTGTCAGTGGGGGGGATGGTCCTCCTTCTGTGATGGTTAGGGAGTGTGTGAGAATTAAAACTTGGGATGGTACCAAGTTTAATGGGGAGGATGTTAAGTGGTTTCTAGAGAAGTATGAAACTGCTGCTGGAGTGGATGGTGCTTCCTACCTGGACATGGTGAAGCAGATTATCTTCTTCATTGGTGATAGGTCAGTGGAGAAGGAGATTGTGGCCATGTCTGGCTACAAGAAGAGGGATTGGAAATTGTTGTGTAGGGAGATGGTGGATAGATGGGGTGTCAGGTTCACTATGGTGGATCTGAACAAGGTTGTCAGTGAATGGAAATATTATGGTGGTGTTGGTAACTTACATAGTTACAGGAAGTTTCTGCTACATTTTGATCCTGTGGTGGAATATTTGGTGGAAGTGGAGGAGCTGGCACATGAAAATGCTGCCAAAGATATTTTTTGGTCTGCCCTGGCTAGAGATGTCAGGATGGATGTGTTGAAGGAGTTGTCAAGAAAGGAATTGATGAAGACTCTTTCTAATGGGGACCAGAAGTTGACTGCCTTGGATAAGGTGAAGGAGGCTGTTGAGGCCCATATGAAGTTATTGGCTGTGGACACCTATCAGGAGGGGTGTGTTAAGTATGTCAGCAAAGTCAGTGAGGCTTTGGCTGAAGAGGAAGTTATGGAGAAGAAGGAGGAGAAAAATTTGGTGCAGATTCCCAAACAGGAGAGGGACCCAATGGTGGAGAAGTTGTCTGATCTTACAAAACAGCTGCACATTTTTGTTCAGGAGGCCAAGAAGGTTAATAAGGCACCTTTTCAGCCTAGAGATTTTGAAAGGAGGGCTGGTAGGAGTGATCCTTGGGTTTGCTCTTATTTCAGTAGGAGGGGGCACAGGTCCAATGATTGTTGGCCATTGAACAGGGATGTGTCTGAAGGAAAAGTGGAGTTTGATGGCAGGGTTTTTAAGTTCCCTGATGGTTATTTTTTTAAGCACAGTGAGGGACAGGCTCCTGTGGATTTGGTCAGGAGAAGGGGTGGTCTCAATCAAAGGAGGCCAAGGTTTGAGGAGATTCCTGATCATGGGAAGTCTTCTGTTAAGGTAGATGAGGACGTCAAGGGAAAGGGGAAGGAGGTCAATAAGGTCTCTTTTTCTACTTCCTTTGGTGGTTTGGAGTTGTATTCTTGTGGTGGACAGTCAAGTGGTGAATGCTTGGCTGGTGTTTATGATGTGGAAGTAGGAAAGGTGGGAAGGCCTAAGAGCAGTTCTCAGGCCCAACCAAAGCCAAATGCTTCAAAGGTGGATCCTAAGCTGAGTGCAGCTAGGAAGAGGTACAGCAAAGAGGAGCTGTACAAGATGCAGGAGGGTATGGCTGATATGGGCCCCCCTAGTTTTGGCATATTGGATATGAATGGTGAGCCAATGCCAATGGACGTGGATTCTGACTCTGAGGAGGATGTCCCTTTGGCTTCATTGCCAAAGCCTGTTGGAGTCAGAGGTTCTGGTGAGGGATCTGGTTTGGTTCCTGTTAATGGTAAATCTGTTGGTGGTGCTGGTCCTCAGGAAGCTTCTAGGACCAAGGTGGTGAAGCAAAGAGCTCACTTTCAGAGGCCAGTAGTGTCTGGTCAAGCTAATGTTATGGACTCTGTCCTGGAAAGGATGAATAAAGGGTCAGGTTTCCCTATCTTATGGGGAATTGTATGCTATCAGTCCAGGGTTGGCGGATAGACAAAAAAAGTTGTTGACCAGAAGAAGGGTGTCTTCTGGGGAGGTGGAATACATCTGTGATTCTGCTGAAAAGTTTGGTGAGGGGTTGGAAACTCATTTTTCTGCTCCTCTGGGATATGTCAATGTCACTCTGAATGGCAGGGAGGCAAGGGCATTGGTGGATTCAGGTTCACAGAAAAACATGATTTCTTTGTTTGAGGCAACTCATATGGGCCTCCCCATCAAAACTGGTATTGGTGGGAATTTGAGAGGGATCGGTGGCCATGTCACTGAATTGGTTGGAACTTCAGAGTTTGTGAAGTTAGATGTTGGAGGAGCCTCAGGGAAGGTTCATTTTTACATTGCTAAAGGTAATGTAAAATTAGTTTTGGGTGGGCCATTCTTGATGGATTTTCAGGCAAGAATTGGTTATCAATTTGATTTGGGAATCAGTTTGGAGTTGACTGGTGAAGACGAAAGGAGAATTCACATGAGGTTGTCATCCCCTGGAGAGGATGGTTGGGAGACCAGGCCTGGTTTATCTTCAATGTGCCAGTGCATGGACTGCTGCAGGAGAAGGAAGGAAGTGGGTGCTGCCTCTGGTTTTTTGGAGTGCGGCTCAGGCTCTATTGAGAGTCTGTCTTTTTTAGAGTAATAAGGGCTGATCACCCTAATGCTACAACCTCTCCCCAAGATGCAGAAATCCCAGGTTGTAGTAGGTCAGCTCCCTTGGAGATATACCAAGTGGATTTTCAACTTTCTCTTTTTAATGTTTCTCTTCTCTGCAAGTATTCATCAAGTTTTTTATCAAGTCTCTGTTCTCTCTCAAGATTCTTAATTATTTTTAATTCAAGTTCAAAGAAGAAGATTGGTTTTATATCTTTATTGAAAGATATGCAGAAAAGTTTTGGGGTGGTTAGATTGGGGTCTAAAAGTAAGTCCTCCCAATTGTGCACCGCTAGGGTTTCTTCTACACCTTTCAAAAACATTACCTGGGCCACACCTGTGAGCATTGGGGAAACCCCTGGTCATTTTTGTAGGTCAGAAGAGAACTCAAGAAAAGAAGATAAAAATTTCAAGATTATTCAAGAAAATCAAGAAAAAAATCTGAAGATAATGAAGAAAGAAGATGCAAAATACTTTTGTGAAGATCGTCAAGATCTATTTTTGGGCCTCCAGCATGAGGTTAAACTGCAGAAAATTATGAAGAGAGAAGATCATCAAGATCGATTTTTGGCCCTCCAGCATGAGGTTAAACTGCAGAAAATTTTGAAGAGAGAAGATCATCAAGATCGATTTTTGGGCCTCCAGCATGAGGTTAAACTGCAGAAAATTATGAAGAGAGAAGATCATCAAGATTGATTTTTGGCCCTCCAGCATGAGGTTAAACTGCAGAAAATTTTGAAGAGAGAAGATCATCAAGATCGATTTTTGGGCCTCCAGCATGAGGATAAACTGCACAATTTTAGAAGATGTGATTCAGAAGATGAATCAAGATTTGAAGATTTGGAAGTTGGAAGTGAGGATGAAGATGTGGAATTGCGGAAAAGTTTTGGAGTGGTGAGATTGGGGTGTAAAAGTAAGTCCTCCTAATTGTGCACCGCTAGGGTTTCTTCTACACCTTTCAAAAACATTACCTTGGCCACACATGTGAGCAATGGGGAAACCCTTGGTTTTTGTTCCAGGTCTGGTGGTGAAGAATTCCTGAAGATCCCTCAAGTTGAAGGTGGAGCGGCAAAGTATAAGAAGGTAACGCAGAAGATTAGGCCTGTAAATTAGCCTATGCCTTTGGGCTTGAATCCGCCTTTGAAGAGACCTCCTTTGTCGAGAGATCCGTACTGTACTCCTTTGGTGAAGAATCCTCCAGAATTTGTAGAGACGGCTAGGGTGACCGTGGAAAGATTGAAAGTTGTTAATTTTGGTCCTGATGGGTGGTTGTCTGAAGAAGAAAAGAAGTTGTTGTTGCACATTATTGTGCTATGGGAAAAAGCTGTGGCGTTTGTTGAGGAGGAAAGGGGTGTATTGAAGCACTCTTAGGGGGAACCTTACTTGATTCCTGTGGTTTGCCATGAACCTTGGAAAATCAAACCTATTCCGATTCCAGCCGCTATTAGAGAGTATTTTGTAGAGATTGTTAGGGAAAGAATCAGGACTGGGTTATACAAAAAATCGACTTCCAGCTACTCATGTCCAGTTTTCTGTGTAAAAAAGCAGAATGGAAAGTTGAGGGTGGTTCATGATCTTAGAGCCTTAAATAGAGTCACTATCAAGGATGCTGGTATGCCACCAAGTGCAGAGGATTTTGTTGAAGCTTTTTCTGGAAGGGTGTGTTATGGTTTGGGTGATATTATGGGTGGTTATGATGAGAGGGAACTCCATACGGATTCAAGGCCTCTCACAACTTTTGAGACTCCTTTGGGAATATTTAAGCTCACTAGGTTGCCTCAAGGAGCAACTAATTCAGTGGAAGTTTATCAAGCACAGATGGCTTGGATTTTGCAGGATGAGGTTCCTACTCATGCTAGTATTTTTATTGATAATGGGGGAATTAAAGGACCATCCAGTAATTATGGTAATGAAGTGTTAGGGAAGAACCCTGGCATAAGGAGGTTTGTGTGGGAATATGCAATAACTCTAGAGAGAGTGTTGTTTAGGATTGAAGAGGCTGGTTTGACCATTTCAGGGTCAAAATTCTGTTGTTGTGTTCCTGCTTTGGAAATTCTGGGTCATGTCATATGTAAAGAGGGAAGGATTATGGCGAAGAAGATGATTAATAAAATCCAGTCATGGCCAAGGCCTAAAAATACTACTGAAGTCAGGGGATTTTTGGGTGTATGTGTATATGTTAGGATTTTTATTAAGGATTTTTCTTTGTTGGCTTCACCTTTAAGGAGGTTGACCAGAAAAGATGCAGATTGGGAATGGACTGAAGAGTGTGAAGAGGCTTTTCAGAAGTTGAAAAAGGTTGTTGGTGAAGATATTGTTCTTCACAAGTTGAATTATGGTGTTGGTGCTGGAAAAATTTATCTAGCAGTGGACTCAAGTTATATTGCTGCTGGTGCTATTTTGTCTCGGGAGGATAAGACTGGGAGGGTCAGGCCAGTACGATATGAGTCTGTGGTGTTTAATGAGGTGGAATCTAGGTATTCTTAACATAAGTTGAAATTATGTGGCGTAGCAAAAATCTTAAAGAAGCTACAGACGGTTTTTTGGGGGCAGCATTTTGAGCTGCAGGTGGATGCAAAGTCTTTGGTTCAGATGATCAATACACCTAGTCTTCCAAATGCTCCAAAGACTAGGTGGGTGGCATTTATTCAACATTTTTCTTTTGACCTGGTACACAAACTAGGTAAAACTTTTACTATGCCTGATGGATTATCAAGGAGGCCGCCTACAGATGAAGATTCTGAGGCTGAAGAGCTTGATGAGGATGTTCCAGTGGTTAGGGCCAGCACAAAGGGTGCTGAAAATTTTTCTGAACTCCCCCAAGAGGCTAAACTGGCTGGATCTGATCTTGATTATGGTGATCAGGATATTTTTGTTGATGAAGACGGAGTTGTTGTTTGGGACAGCTCAAAATTGGAAAAGGGTGTTTTTGTTAGTGAACTGGATTCTCACAAGGTTCAGTGGAGAGAGAAGGACGTGCCAAAATTTAAAGATTGGTGTCCTGGTTGGGCTGCTCAATTGGCTCATGTTCACACTGGTGATTTTGGTGACAGAATTGTACCCTTGGATATTGTTTTGTTGGATTTTGAAGATGAGACCTGGGGTCAGTCTGGGTTTTATTTTATTTTGGTGGAATATCTGTTGACCTTGGAGAGGCCAGATAGTTGTGATGATGATACTTAGTTGGCAATCAAGAAGAAGAGTCCTGGATTTTATGTGTCAGGAAGGCGGTTGATGAGGAGGAGACATCCTAATCCTCAAGTGGTGGTGACTCAGAAGAAGGGTCAAGAATTGGTTTTGAAGTCTTTGCATGAAGACCTTGGTCATAGAGGCTTTGGGGAGACTTATAGAAGTGTAGCAGACAGATTTTGGTGGCCAGGTATGAAGTTGGCTGTGCAGGGTTGGGTTTAATCTTGTGAAGAATGTCAAAGAAGAAGTCACTTGAAACCTAAAGAGGTAGGCCATGCTACTTGCCAATCAACAGTTTTTGGAAGGGTCAGTCTGGATGCTGTCCATATTAAAGAGGGCAGGTATAAATACTTGATTGTTGCTAGGGATGATTTGTCTGGTTGGGTTGAGGCAGTGCCTCTGGTTAATTTGACTTCCAAGAATGTGGCAGAGTTTTTGAAGAAGGAGTGAATTTATAGGTATGGGTTGATGAAGTTGGTGACTGTTGATGGCAGGCCAGAGTTTGGTGCCGAATTTAAAGAAGCTGTGGTTAGTTTTGGTTCTAAAGTTAGAGTGGCTACACCTTATTATCCTGAAGCTGAAGGCATGGTTGAAAGAGGGCATCAAGTTATCAAGAATGCTTTGGTGAAGATGTGCGGAGATAGTGCCGAAAAGTGGAGGCATTATTTACCCTTGGTGTTATTTGCTGATAGGGTCACTGTGAAGAAGACAACTGGCTATTCTCCTTATGAGTTAATGTTTGGTCAGAAAGCCGTTCTACCAGTGGACTTGGAAGCTGTCTCTTATCTTGGAATTGATTGGGATGACGTGCGCTCAACAGAAGATTTGCTCTGTGCCAGGATGCAACAGTTGGAATGTAGAGAGGAATGTCAAGAAAAGGCATACTCTAGAATGATGAAGATTAGGAATCAATCAGTCAGGTACTGGGACAAGAAGTTGGCTCATAGACTCAGGAATCCCTTGAAACCTTGTTGTTTGGTTTTGGTGTATAATAAAAGTTTGGAGAGTCAGTGGGGGAAAATTTTTGATGACAGATGGAATGGACCTTACAGAGTCTGATCTCAGGTGTCTGGAGGTTCTTATGTTCTGTAAGAGTTGGATGGTGCAGTCTTTAAAATGAGAGTGGCTGCAGACCAAGTGAAGAGGTTTTATCCCAGAGGCACTAGGCATGAAGAAGATTGACTCCGCAATGAGGATAAACTATGGAATGTTCTTTTTTTGTTTTGGAATTTTTGTGGTGTTGCAGAGCAACTTTTGTGTTGGAAACTTTTTTTTAGAAGGTACCCATGGGTGGGGCTTCTAGATTTGATCTTGGAAAGTGTAGGGGTAACTGATGGGCTGGCTGCTCTGTAGAACAGTTACCCCAGATTTTCTGTTTCCAACCCCTTCTCTTAATTTGGTTGAACCCTAGTATTGGTTTCTTTCAACAGGTTTTAGTCCTCTATGACTTTAAACTGGAATTTCCTCTGGTTGTCAAGTGCTGTACTCTTCACTGTTTATTGGTTTTGGTTTTTTTGTGTTGGATGTTGTGTTTTTGTTAGAAGGCACCCGGGGGGGGCTTCTAGATTTTATTTTGGCAAGTGTGGGGGTAACTGATGAGCTGGCTGCTCTGTAAAACAGTTACCCCAGAATGTCTGTTTCAAGTCTTTGTTTTTCCTAGTTGAATTCTAGTTCTGTTGTTTATTATTCAGGTTTCAAGTCCACTATGACTTTAAACTGGTTTGGGACTGGCTTCTTTATCTTTGGTTCTTTCAGATTGGTGGTGGATCACTGGTGGTCTCCCATCATTTTTACTTATTGGAGGGAGACCACCCAGTGATCATTTCTATGGATTGGACTTTCCCTTATTGGACCATCTATGGAGCTGGACTGTCTTTGATTTTGCAGTTATGTTTTTGCTAGATAGCAGTTTTAGATTATTTTCTTTTTTCTTTTTTTTCTTTTAATTTTTTTATTTGAGTTGTTTAAAATTATAAAATCAAAAATATAGGGTGTTACCACATCAGGGTCACCTGGATGTGGGCAAGCATTGGTGGGGAAAGGCTCATCAATTGGCCGGGCAATGCTAATTTCTTCTTTATTTTTTATTTATTTCATGTGTTTCTGTGTTTCATTATTTTTATTATCTTCTGAATTTCTAAATATTTTGATTTTTGTTTTCTGTTAATCATTTAAAATATTTAATTGTGTATCAACATCAAGGTGCACTTGGATGTGGGTAAGGTATCAGGGGATCAGCTCATCAATTGGCTGGGGGATACCATTTCTATTATTTTTTATATTATATTTTATTTCATTTTATTTATTAATTTTTAATTTTAGTATATTAGTAGATAAAAAAAAAAAAAATTCTGAAATTATTTTTATTAATTGTTTTATATTATTATTATGTTTCTAATATTTTTTCAGGAGCTCATTTTCTGGATGATGAAGCTTCTGGAGGCTGGTCCGGATTGTGATGACGTTTTTGTTTTTTGTTGGGATTGTGGGTAGCACTGTGTTCTTTGAAGTGCATCCTGCTGGAGAGATGATAGGGATTGTAATGATCAGAAATTGGATTAGAGGGAAGTTCAGAGGAGGAAGAAGAAGAGGAAGGAATGGAGTGCTGGAGGGTGTGCTTAATGATTCTAGACATTTTCCAGTGGTCATCCAGTAGGCGCTTTCTCAGGGAATTTTCAAAGTCATTCAAAGGTCCATGGAGGGAAAAGGCTTTTAGCATGTTGGAACACATGGTGCTTAGGTGTTTCTTCATGTCTTCATAATCCAGGGTCAAAGAAGTTTCAAGAGGTTGGCCAACTCCAATAATAGATTCAGGAGGAGGGGTGCCAACTAGACAAGAAGAATTGGATCAGTAATTATTTTTGTTGAAGAAATGGGATAATTATTTTGGTACTTACAGATTGAAAGCTCATCAAATCTGTAAGAAGCTGGGATTTGGATCTCTGAAGATTTTGTAATGGTCATAGTGGGTGGATCAACTAGGGAAGGATATGGATTCTCATGGTCTTCCTCTGAAAGATTTTGAGAAGGTGAACTAGGAGGCTGATGTTCCTGGGGCCTAGTTGGAGCAGTGAGATTGTTGTTGTTGTTGTGCTTGTTATTTCTGTTGGATTCAGCTGGAGGAGGTTCTGGTGATGGAGTACCAGGGTTGTTAAAGGATGGAGCAGGAGAGGGGGATTTGGAAGCAGATTGATCTCTTCTGGATGGAGATTTTGAAGAGATGGATGACAGAGGAGAGGTGTAGTTTCTTTGTCTTAGTTGGGGATGAAGTTGTTGTTGTGGAGCAGTGTGTGGTGTTCTGGTTTCTTCTTGGGGTTCTCTGGAAGGTCTCTTAGAAATCTGGGAAATTATGGTGCTTTTGGACTTTGGAATGGTTGATTGCATTGCTCTTGGAGCAGTAGGAGGTAGTTGGGTTGAGTTGTTGTTGTTGTCTGGATGAATTTGGCTGTTTTCTGGCCGTTTTTGGAGGTTTTGGCCCTGATTTTCACTGTTTGGTGAGGCAGGCCGGCCGCCTGGATGCGGTCTAGAAGCCTGGGAGTTGATCTTGAAGCTTTTGGAGCTAATTTGGCAGAGATAAAAGCAGTTTCTTGGGAAGCTAAGGCTGGTCTTTTGGGAATAGTGCGGGAAGCTGAGCTTCAGGATCTTCTGGAAGGAGCATAAGATAGAGAGGAAGAGGAAGGACCAAGCTCTGGGGATCTGGTAGGGGATCTGGAGATGTATTTGTGGGAAGGTGAAGGAGGAGGAATAGGGTAGTTGGCATCTCTGTCACATCTTTTCTTTTTGGAATAGCAAGAATCACAAGCCCTGTTGTAGAATTTGGATTCAGGAGTTGGAAGAGTGAATGTGCAAGGTCTGCACATGTGGATGCACTGTTTGCAGGCATAGTCTTTGGGAGTAGTGAAGCAAGGGAGAGTAGAAGAATTAAAATCAGGAGATTCAGCCATGATCTGTGGTGAGAAAAGATGAAGAAAAGGGATAGGAGAAGATATTTGTCAGTGATGGGTAGATGATGAAGTGAAGGTGGAAGTTCAGCAGGTTGGTTGTAGAGGTGTTCTGCATGAAATTGGCTGCGTCTATTTTATGCGAAATTCCGTCAGTCCATCAAGACTCTAAACTGAAAAAGCTATGGTATCAAGATCAGTCCATTAAGACTTTAAACTGAAATCTGGTTTCTGTTAGTCCTCCAAGACTTTAAACTGGCTGGTTTCAAGATTTTATCAAGATAGTCCGTCAAGACTTTAAACTGAACACTGTTTTAGTCCCCCAAGACTTTAAACTGATGGTTGTAAGTCCCCCAAGACTATAAACTGAGGGAGAAGTTTTTTTGTTGGAATTGGTTTTGAAAGATTGGTGGAGGGTATCCACAGTGGGAGCCTCTGAATTTAGCAAAGGCAAGTTTGGGGGTAATTGATGGGCTGGCAGCTCTATTTACAATTACCCCAGAATGTTAGTTTTTTCTCTGTGTCTTAATGTGGTTGATCTCTGGTTCTGGGTTTATGATTTAGGTTTTGAGTCCCCCAAGACTTTAAACTGAGGGTTTTTGAGTCCCCCAAGACTATAAAATGAGGATGGTCCCCCAAGACTTAAAACTGAGGGTTGTTTTGTGGTTACATCCTATAGAGGGTGTGGTCAATTTTTCTTTTCTGAATCAAACTCAAGTACCAGTGGAATTACAGAGGGAATCAAGAGATGAAATGAAGTGTTCAGAATTAGCCTTGAACTGGTGAATGAGGTGTCTTCTGTTCTCAATGTCCTGTGGATCTCTAGCAGGAGTGGATTGGAAGTAGTGAAGCAGAAGTTGTTTCTGTTGAGATGTGTGTTGTTGGAACTTGGCCCTGATAGTGGGCAAGTGGTTTGGTGTTGGTGGTGCAATGGATCCTACATTGTTATCATCACTATCAGAAGATGGAGGAACTGAGAAGTTATCAGTTTTAAAGTTGAAGGAAGAAATAAATGTTCTTTACCATCAGATGGACCAGGGATGGTGGAACTTCTTGTTTTATGGGTTGTGGCACTCTTCTGGGAAGGGTGGAGCTTTTTGATTAATCTGGGTATCAGGATGGATGGCCTAGATCTTTTGGTGATGGCAGAAGAAGGACCAGGTTGAGTTGGAGGTGAATCTGTTGTGGAAGAAAGTGGGCCAGGTCTGTGGCAGGTCTTCTTTCTGGATTGGCAGACATTGCAGGATGTTCTGTATGGATGGACAGGTGGTGTCATGGCGCAGATTAAATTATTGTCAATGCAGTATTGGCAGGGGCCCATTTCAGAGGCAGATTTGGGAAGAAGTTTGAACATAGTGGTTTAATGAAGAAAGAATGTGGACATTCTCAATTGGAGGGAGGATGTGGTCTTCCAACATTGGCAGGGGCCTTTGTTGTGTGATTTGGCGCGGTTTGTGCATGTCTTAATTGACATCTGTTAAGGATTTGAGTATTTTTCTGGTTTTAATCCGTGGATATTGGGTCTGCGGATATGTGGGTACTATCATTAGATAGCCCCTATTTTTCTCTATATTTTATGTCTTGAAGACATTTTTCATATTCTAAGTTTTAAGGGGTCATTTCCTCATTTTTTATTTAAAAAGATAACTGTTTAATTTTGTTTTTCGTGTTTTACGGGCTAACCTTAAGTCTTAGGGTTAAGTGCTTAGTACCATTGGATAGAGATAATTTTTCTCTATATTTCATATCACAATGTTGTTATAGTGAAATTCCGTGTTTTAAAGGTTTTAGTGGTTGTAGCTAATTTTTCTAAGTAGATAAGTGGTTTTTGTTGGTTTTCTGGCTTCAGGGAGGCTGGGCCGCTTCAGGCGGCATCTCCAACATCGGGGGGCCCGCCTGCCTCTGTTTTAGGAGGTTGGGGAGTGCTTCAGGAGGGTTTTTTTATGCAATTTGGCGGGTACAGGCACCAGATTGGTGGGTGCGCATGGGCTCTTAGTTAGTGGTCTGTGTGTACATAGTGAATAAGACAGTTTTGGGCAACCTTAATCATCATAAAACCATCCGGAGGTGATATCATTGTTCCTCACTCAGTTTTCACTGTTTTCTGGCCACAATTGGCTGTGTTTGTTGCAAGTGAGTTCTTCATTTAACTTAACTTTGGCAACTGTTTTCTCTGTTATAGTCTTGCAAGCTATAGCAAGTATTATTGCTGTCTCTGGTGTGTATTTGCAGCCTACATCAAGTATCTTTGCTGTCTCTGGTGTGGACATTGTTCTACATTTCAGTTCTTTGGTCTGGTAGTCTATCTGGGGGCTACTTTCTTGGCTCATCAAGCAATCAAGTGTGTTGAAAAGGAGCTTTAGCAAAACAGGAACCAACTTACTTTAGCAAGTAAATCTCACTCTATTTTTCTAAAGGGACAGGGGATTTTCTCTCTGGTTTTTCTCCAACTCCCTTGGTCAAGGCCTATAGATAGTACTATAGGATTGTCTACACCGCAACAGATTCACCTCCACCTCAACCTGGTCTATTTTCTACCAGCACCAAAAGATCTAGGCCATCCATCCTGATACCCAGATTAATTAAAAAGCTTCACCCTTCCCAGAAGAGTGCCACAACCCATAAAACAAGAAGTTTCACCATCCCTGGTCCATCTGATCGTAAAGAACATTCATTTCTTCCTTCAACTTTAAAACTGATAACTTCTCAGTTCCTCCATCTTCTGATAGTGATGATAACAATGTGGGATCCATTGCACCACCAACACCAAACCACTTGCCCACCATCAAGGCCAAGTTTCAACAACACAAATCTCAACAGAAACAACTTCTGCTTCACTACTTCCAATCCACTCCTGCTAGAGATCCACAGGACATTGAGAACAGAAGACACCTCATTCACCAGTTCAAGGCTAATTCTGAACACTTCATTACATCTCTTGATTCCCTCTGTAATTCCACTAGTACTTGAGTTTGATTCAGAAAAGAAAAAATTGACCACACACTCTATAGAATGTAACCACAAAACAACCCTCAGTTTTAAGTCTTGGGGGACCATCCTCATTTTATAGTCTTGGGGGACTCAAAACCCTCAGTTTAAAGTCTTGGGGGACTCAAAAACCTAAATTATAAACCCAGAACCTGAGATCAACCACATTAAGACACAGAGAAAAAAACTAACATTCTGGGGTAATTGTGAATAGAGCTGCCAGCCCATCAATTACCCCCAAACTTGCCTTTGCTAAATTCGGAGGCTCCCCCTGTGGATACCCTCCACCAATCTTTCAAACCCAACACCAACAACGACACACATTCCTCAGTTTATAGTCTTGGGGGACTAAACCAAAAACAAACCCTTAGTTTAAAGTCTTGGGGGACTATCCTTGAAACCATAAATTTTCAGTTTAAAGTCTTGATGGACTAGAAAAATTTCAGTTTAGAGTCATAGAGGACTTCCAGAATCTTGCATAAATTTGACACTGCCAATTTCATGCAATACACCCACAGCTAACCTGCAGAGCGTCTGCCTTCACTTCATCCTCTACTCATCACTGACAAAATTCTTCTCTTATCATTCTAATCATCTTTACACCACAGATCATGTCTGGATCCCCTGCTGTTGAATCCTCTAATCTTCCTTGCTTCACTGCTCTCAGGGACTATGCCTGAAAACAGTGCATCCACATGTGCAGACCTTGCACATTCACTCTTCCAACTCCTGAAACCAAATTCTACAACAGGGCGTGTGATTCTTGCTACTCCAAGAAAAAGAAATGTGACAGAGATGCCCACTATCCTATTCCTCCACCTTCTCCTTCTCACAAATACATCTCCAGATCCCCTACCAGGTCTCCAGAACTTGGTCCATCCTCTTCCTCTCTATCTTCTGCTCCTTCCAGAAGATCCAGAAGCTCAGCTTCCCGCACTCTTCCCAAAAGACCAGCCTTAGCTTCTCAAGAAACTGCTTTTATCACTGCCAAATTAGCTCCAAAAGCATCAAAATCAACCCCTAGGCTTCTAGACCGCGTCCAGGCGGCCAGCCCGCCTCACCAAACAGTGAAAATCAGGGCCAAAACCTCTAAAAATGGCCAGAAAACAGCCAAATTCATCCAGACAACAACAAAAACTCAACACAACTACCTCCTGCTGCTCCCAGAGCAATGCAATCAACCCTTCCAAGGTCCAAAAGCGCCAAAATTTCCCATTTTTCTAAAAGACCTGCCAAAGGACCCCAGTCAAGGCAACACAACTACACCTCTCCTCTGTCAGCCAACTATTCTTCTGACAGTTCCATTCCTTCAAAACCTCCATCCAGAAGAGATCAATCTGCTTCCAAATCACCCTCTCCTGCTCCATCTTTCAACCATCCTGGTACTCCATCACCAGTACCTCCTCCAACTGAACCAAGCAACAATATTAACAATAACAACAACAGCAACAACAATAACTCTGCTGCTAAAATGGAAGATCAGCATCCCAGTTCACCTTCTCAGAATCCTTCATAAGAAAACCAAGAGAATCTGTGTCTTTCTTTGATTAATCCTCCTACTATTACCATGCCAAATTCTTCAGAAGTCCAAATTCCAGCTGCTTACAGGTTTGATGAGCTTCCAATCTGTAAGTACCACATTAATTCATCAAATTTCTTCAACAAAAATAATTACTTATCCAATTATTCTTGTCTAGTTGGAACCCCTCCTCCTGAAACTACTATTGGAGTTGGCCAACCTCTAGAAAATTCTTTGAGCCTGGATTATGGAGACATGAAACAACACCTAAGCACCATGTGCTCCAACATGCTGAAAGCCTTTGCCATCCATGGACCTTTGAATGGCTTTGAAAAACCCTGAGAAAGAGCCTACTGGACGACCACTGGAAAATGTCTAGAATCATTAAGCACACCTTCCAGCACTCCATTCCTGCCTCTTCATCTTCCTCCTCCGAACTTCCATCCAAACATATTCCTGACCATTATAACCCATATAATCTCTCCAGAAGGACACACTTCAAAGAACACCGTGCTCTCCACAACCCCAACAAAAAACAAAAAGAACATCATAATCCAGACCAGCCTCCAGAAGCTTCATCATCCAGACAATGAGCTCCTGCAAAAATAATTAGAAGCATAATACTAAAATAAAACAACAAAATAATTTCAGATTTTTTTTTTTGCTTTAAGGTTTATCCTACTAACTCTACTAAACTACTAAACATAAGAACTAATTAAAATAATATGAAATAAATAATTATATAAAACAAATTGGTATCCCCCAGCCAATTGATGAGCTGATCCCCTGATACCTTACCCACATCCAAGTGCACCTTGATGTGGATACACAATAAAATATTTAAAGTGATTAACAATAAAAAAAATCAGAATTTAAAGAAGATAATAAAAGTAATGAAACACAGAATTAAATGAAATAAAATAAAAAAAGAAATAGCATTGCCCGGCCAATTGATGAGCCTTTCCCCACCAATGCTTGCCCACATCCAGGTGACCCTGATGTGGTAACACCCTATATTTTTGATTTTATAATTTTAAACAACCCCCATAAAAAATTAAAAGAAGAAAAAAAATGAGAAAAAAAAGAAAATAATCTAAAACTGCTATCTAGCAAAAACATAACTGCAAAATCAAAGACAGTCCAGCTCCATAGATGGTCCAATAAGAGAAAGTCCGGTTCATAAAAATGATCACTGGTTGGGCTCCCTCCAATAAGTAAAAATGATGGGAGACCACCAGTGATCCACCACCAATCTGAAAATAACCAAAGATAAAGAAGCCAGTCCCAAACCAGTCTAAAGTCATAGTGGACTTGAAACCTGAATAATAAACAAGAGAACCAGAATTCAACTAGGAAAAACAAAAGACTTGAGACAGACATTCTGGAATAACTGTTCTACAGAGCAGCCAGCTCATCAGTTACCCCCACACTTGCCAAAAAAAAATCTAGAAGCCTCCCCTGGGTACCTTCTAACAAAAACACAACATCCAACACAATAAACCCAAACCAATAAGAGCGAAAAATCCAGCACATGAAAAACAAAGGTAATTCCAGTTTAAAGTCATAGAGGACTAAAACCTGTGAAAAGAAACCAATACTAGGGTTCAACCAAATTAAGAGAAAGGGTTGGAAACAGACAATCTGGGGTAACTGTTGATAGAGCAGCCAGCCCATCAGTCACACCCACACTTGCCAAGGCAAAATCTAGAGGCCCCTCCCATGGGTACCCTATAACAAAAGTTTCAAACAAACAGATGCATAGCATCACAAAAAAAAAAAACCAAAATTAAAAAATGGTCCGTAGTTTATCCTCATTGCAGAGTCAATCTTCTTCATGTGTTGTGTCTCTGGGATAAAAGCTCTTCACCTGGTCTGCAGCCACTCTCTTCTTTAAGACTGCACCATCCAACTCTTCCAAAACATAAGAACCTCCAGAGGCCTGAGATCTGACTTTGTAAGGTCCGTTCCATCTGTCAGCAAAAATTTTTCCCCACTGACTCTCCAAGCTTCTATTATATACCAAAACCAAACAAGCAGGTTTCAAGGGATTCCTGAGTCTATGAGCCAACTTCTTGTCCCAGTACCTTACTGATTGATTCCTGATCTTCATCATTCTTGAGTATACCTTCTCTTGACATTCCTCTTTACATTCCAACTGTTGCATCCTGGCACAGAGAAAATCTTCTGTTGAGTGCACTTCATCCCAATAAATTCCAAGATAAGAGACAGCTTCCAAGTCCACCGGTAAAACAGCTTTCTGACCAAACATTAACTTGTAAGGAGAATAGCCAGTTGTCCTCTTCACAGTGACCCTATCAGCAAATAACACCAAGGGTAAATAATGCCTCCACTTTTCAGAACTATCCCCACACATCTTTACCAAAGCATTCTTGATAACTTGATGGCCTCTTTCAACCATGCCTTCAGCTTCAGGATAATAAGGTGTAGCCACTCTAACTTTAGAACCAACACTTGCAACAGATTCTTTAAATTTGGCACCAAACTCTGGCCCGCCATCAACAGTCACCAATTTCATCAACCCATACCTATAAATCAACTCCTTTTTCAAAAACTCCGCCACATTCTTAGAGGTCAAATTAACCAGAGGCACTGCCTCAACCCAACCAGACAAATCATCCCTGGCAACACTTAAGTATTTATACCTGCCATCTTTAATATGGACAGCATCCAGACAGACTCCTCCAAACAAAGTTGTTTCACTAGTAGCACGACCAACCTCTTTAGGTTTCAAATGACTTCTTCTTTGACATTCTTCGCAAGATTGAACCCAACCCTGCACCGCCAACTTCATACCTGGCAATTAAAATCTGTCAGCTACTCGTCTCTAAGTCTCCCCAAAGCCTCTATGACCAAGGTCTTCATGCAAAGACTTCAACACAACTTCTTGACCCTTCTTTTGAGTCACCACCACTTGAGGATTAGGATGTCTTCTTCTCATCAGCTTTCTTCCTGACACATAGAATCTAGGACTCTTCTTCTTGATTTCAAACCAAGTATCATCATCACAGCTATCTGGCCTCTCAAAGGTCAACAGATATTCCACCAAAATAAAATAATACCCAGACTGACCCCAGGTCTCATCTTCAAAGTCCAACAAAACAACATCCAAGGGTATGACTCTGTCATCAAAATCACCAGTGTGCACATGAGCCAATTGACCAGCCCAACCAGGACACCAATCCTTAAATTTTGGCACGTCCTTCTTTTTCCACTGAATCTTATAAGAATCCAGTTCACTAACAAAAACACCCTTCTCCAATTTTGAGCTGTCCCAAACAACAACTACATCTTCATCAACAAAAACATCTTGATCACCAGAATAGAGATCAGGTCCAGCCAGTTTAGCCTCTTGGGGGAGGTCAGTACAATCATCCGGTTTAGCCTCATGGGGGAGGAGAGAAAAATCTTCAGCACCCTTTGTGCTGGCCCTAACCACTGGAACATCTTCATCAAAATCTTCAGAATCAGAATCCTCATCTGTAGGCGGCCTCCTCGATAATCCATCAGGCATTGTAAAAGTTTTGCCCTGTTTGTGTACCAGGTCAAAAGAAAAATGTTGAATAAATGCCACCCACCTAGTCATTGGAGCATTTGGAAGACTAGGTGTATTGATCATCTGAACTAAAGATTTTGCGTCCACTTGCAGCTCAAAATGCTGCCCTCACAAAACCTTCTGTATCTTCTTCAAAATTTTTGCTACACCGCACAATTCCAACTTAGGCTGAGAATACCTTGATTCCACCTCATTAAACACCACAGACTCATACCTTACTGGCCAGACCCTCCCATTTTTATCCTCCTGAGAAAAAACAGCACCAGCAGCAATATAGCATGAGTCCACTGCCAGATGAATTTTTCCAGCATAAACACCATAATCCAACTTGTGAAGAATAATATCTTCACCAACCACCTTTTTAAACCTCTGAAAAGCCTCTTCACACTCTTCAGTCCATTCCCAGTCTGCATCCTTCCTGGTCAGCCTCCTTCAAGCTGAAGCCACTAAGAAAAATCCTTACATACACACACACACCTAAAAATCCCCTGACTTCAGTGGGATTTTTAGGCCTTGGCCATGACTGAATTTTATTAACCTTTTTCTTTACCATAATTCTTCCCTCTTTACATGCCACATGACCCAGAATTCCCAAAGCAGGAACACAACAACAGAATTTTGACCCTGAAATGGTCAAACCAGCCTCCTAAATTCTAAACAACACTCTCTCTAGAGTTATTGCATACTCCCAGACAAATTTCCTTGTGCCAGGGTTCTCCGCTAACACCTCATTATTATAATCAGTGGACTGTCCTTTAATTCCCCCATCATCAATGAAAATACCAGCATGAGTAGGGACCTCATCCTGCAAAATCCAAGCCATTTGTGCTTGATAAACTGCCACTGAATTAGTTGCTCCTTGAGGCAGCCTAGTGAGCTGAAATCTTCCCAAAGGAGTTTCAAAAGTTGTGAGAGGCCTTGAATCCGTGTGGAGTTCCCTTTCATTGTAACCGTCCATAATATCTCCCAAACCATAACACACCCTTCCAGCAAAAGCTTCAACGAAGTCCTCTGCACTTGGTGGCATACCAGCATCCTTAATAGTGACTCTATTCAAGGCTCTAAGATCATGGACCACCCGCAATTTTCCAATCTGCTTCTTTACACAGAACACCGGACTTGAGTAACTCAAAGTCGATTGTTCGTATAACCCAGTCCTGATTCTTTCCCTAACAATCTCTACAAAATCCTCTCTAATAGCGGCTGGAATTGGAATAGGTTTGATTTGCCAAGGTTCATGGCAAACATCAGGAATCAAGTAAGGTTCCCCATAAGAGTGCTTCAATACACCCCTTTCCTCCTCAACAAACGCCACAGCTTTCTCCCTCAGCACAATAACGTGCAACAACAACTTCTTTTCTTCTTCTGAAAACCACCCATCAGGACCAAAATTAACAACCTTCAACCTCTCCGCAGTCACTCTAGCTGTCTCTACAAATTTGGGAGGTTTCTTCACCAAAGGATTGCAGTACGGATCTCTTGACAAAGGTGGTCTCTTCAAAGGCGGGTTAAAACCCACAGACATAGGCTCATTGACAGGCCTAATCTTCTGCGCCACCTTCTTATATTTTGCGGCTCCAACTTCAACTTGAGGGATCTTCAGGACATCTTCACCACAAGACCAGGAACAAAACCCAAGGGTTTCCCCATTGCTCACATGTGTGGCCAAGGTTATGTTTTTGAAAGGTGTAGAAGAAACCCTAGTGGTGCACAATTGGGAGGACTTACTTTTAGACCCCAATCTCACCACTCCAAAGCTTTTCCGCAATCTCAAATCTTCATCTCCACTTCCATCTTCTAAATCTTCAAATCTTGATTCATTGTAAGAATCAACTCTTCTTAAATAATGCAGTTTATCCTCATGCTGGAGGCCCAAAAATAGATCTTGATGATCTTTCTTCTTCTTTATTTTCTGCAGTTTAACCTCATGCTGGAGGCCTAAAAATAGATCTTGATGATCTTCCTTCTTCTTTATTTTCTGCAGTTTAACCTCATGCTGGAGGCCCAAAAACAGATCTTGTTGATCTTCACAAAAATATTTTGAATCATCTTTCTTCATTATCTTCAGATTTTTTTCTTGATTTTCTTGAATTATTTTGAAATTTTTATCTTCTTTTCTTGAGTTTTCTTCTGACCTACAAAAATAACCAGGAGTTTCCCCAATGCTCACAGGTGTGGCCCAGGTAATGTTTTTGAAAGGTGTAGAAGAAACCCTAGCGGTTCACAATTGGGAGGACTTACTTTTAGACCCCAATCTCACCGCCCTAAAACTTTTCTGCTTATCTTTCAATAAAGATATATGACCAATCTTCTTTTTTGAACTTAAATTAAAAATAATTAAGAATCTTGAGAGAGAACAGAGACTTGATAAAAAACTTGATGAATAGTTGCAGAGAAGAGAAACATTAAAAAGAGAAAGTTGAAAATCCACTTGGTATATCTCCAAGGGAGCTGACCTACTACAACTTGGGATTTCCTCATCTTGGGGAGAGGTTGTAGCACTAGGGTGATCAGCCCTCATTACTCTAAAAAAGAAAGACTCTCAATAGAGCCTGAGCCACACTCCAAAAAACCAGAGGCCGCACCCACTTCCTTCCTTCTCCTGCAGCAATCCATGCACTAGCACATTGAAGATAAGCCAGGCCTGGTCTCCCAACCATCCTCTCCAGGGGATGATAACCTCATGTGAAGTCTTCTTACATCTTCACCAGTCAACTTAAAACTGATTCCCAGTTCATATTGATAGCCAATTCTCTCCTGGAAATCCATCAAGAATGGCCCACCCAAAACTTCTTTTACATTACCTTTAGCAGTGTAAAAATGAACCTTACCTGAGGCTCCACCAACATCTAACTTCACAAATTCGGAAGTTCCGACCAATTCAGTGACGTGGCCACCAATCCCTCTCAAGTTTCCTTTAATACCAGTTTTAATGGGGAGGCCCAAATGAGTTGCCTCAAACAAGGAAATCAGGTTTATCTGTGAACCTGAATCCACCAATGCCTTTGCCTCCCTGGCATTCAGAGTGACATTGACATATCCAAGAGGAGCAGAAAAATGAGTTTCCAACCCCTCACCAAACTTTTCAGCAGAATCACAGATGTATTCCACCTCCCCAGAAGACACCCTTCTCCTGGTCAACAATTTCTTTTGCCTATCAGACAACCCCAGACTGATAAAATACAATTCCCCATAAGATAGGGAAACCTGACCCTGATTCATCCTTTCAAGGACAGAGTCCATAACATTAGATTGACCAGAAACCACTGGCCTCTCAAAGTGAGCCCTTGGCTTCATCACCTTGGTCCTAGAATTTTCCTGAGGACCAGCACCACCAACAGATTTACCATCCACAGGAACCAAACCTGATCCCTCACCAGACCCTCTAGCTCCAGCAGGCTTTGGCAATGAAGCCAAAGGGACATCCTCCTCCTAGTCAGAATCAACATCCATAGGCATTGGCTCACCATTCATGTCCAATGCGCCAAAACTAGGGGGGCCCATATTAGCAATCCCCTTCTGCATCTTGTACAGCTCCTCTTTGCTGTACTTCCTCCTAGCTGCACCCAGCTTAGGATCCGCTTTAGATGACTTAGGCTTTGGTCAGGCCTGGGAGCTACTCTTTGGAATTCTCACCTTACCTGCCTCTACATCATAAACACCAGCCAAGCATTCACCACTTGACTGTCCCCCACAAGAGTAAAACTCCAAACCACCAAAGGAAGTAGAAAAAGAGACCTTATTGACCTCCTTCCCCTTTCCCTTGACGTCCTCATCTACCTTAACAGAAGACTTCCCATGATCTGGAATCTCCTCACACCTTGGCCTCGTTTGATTGAGACCACCCCTTCTCCTGACCAAATCCACAGGAGCCTACCCCTCACTGGGCTTCACGAAAGAACTGTTTGGGAACTTAAAAACCCTGCCATCAAACTCCACTTTTCCTTCAGACACATCCCTGTTCAACGCCCAACAATCATTGGACCTGTGCCCCCTCCTACTGCAATAAGAGCAAACCCAAGGATCACTCCTACCAGCCCTCCTTTCAAACTCTCTAGGCTGAGAAGGTGCCTTATTAACCTTCTTAGGCTCCTGAACAAAAATGTGCAGCTGCTTTGTGAGATCAGCCAACTGCTCCACCATTGGGTCCCTCTCCTGTTTTGGAACCTTCACCAAATTCTTCTCCTCCTTCTTCTCCCTAACTTCCTCTTCAGCCAAAGCCTCACTGACTTTGCTGACATACTTGGCACACCCCTCCTGATAGGTGTCCACAGCCAATAACTTCAAATGGGCCTCAACAGCCTCCTTCACCTTATCCAAGGTAGGCAACTTCTGATCCCCATTAGAAAGAGTTTTCATCAATTCCTTTCTTGAAAACTCCTTCAACACATCCATCCTGACATCTCTAGCCAGGGAAGACAAAAAAACATCCTTGGCAGCATTTTCATGTGCCAGCTCTTCCACTTCCACCAAGTATTCCACCACAGGATCAAATTGCAGCAGAAATTTTCTGTAACTGTAAGTTACCAACACCACCATAAGATTTCCATTCACTGACAACCTTGTTCAGATCCACCATAGTGAACCTGACACCCCATCTATCAATCATCTCCCTACACAGCAACTTCCAATCCCTCTTCTTGTAGCCAGACATAGCCACAATCTCCTTCTCCACTGCCCTATCACCAATGAAGAAAATAATCTGCTTCACCATGTCCAGGTAAGAAGCACCATCCACTCCAGCAGCAGTTTCATACTTCTCTAGAAACCACTTGACATCATCCCCATTAAACTTGGTACCATCCCAAGTTTTAATCCTAACACATTCCCTAACCATCACAGCAGTAGGACCATCCCCCCCACTGACAGTCACCACAGGAATAGCAGAACCAGAAGCCATTCCTCCAGTCCAAAACACCAAAAAGAGGCAACCAAAGAAAACAGAGATTCCAAAGAACTAGCAGGTTATACCCCACGTTGGGCGCCAGAAATGTAGACAATCCTGTAGTACTAGCTATAGGCCTTGACCAAGGGAGTTGGAGAAAAACCAGAGAGAAAATCCCCTGTCCCTTTAGAAAGATAAGTGAGATTTACCTGCTACAGTAAATTGGTTCCTGTTTTGCTAAAGACCCTTTTCCAATACACTTGACTTCTTGATGAGCCAAGAAAGTAGTCACCAGACAGACTACCAGACCAAAGAACTGAAATGTAGAACAATGTCCACACCAGAGACAGCAAAGATACTTGATGTAGGCTGCCAATCCACACCAGAGACAGCAATAATACTTGCTATAGCTTGCAAGACTATAACAGAGAAAACAGTTGCCAAAGTTAAGTTAAATGAAGAACTCACTTGCAACAAACACAGCCAATTGTGGCCAGAAAACAGTGAAAACTGAGTGAGGAACAATGATATCACCTCCGGATGGTTTTATGATGATTAAGATTTCCCCAAACTGTCTTATTCACTATATACACACAGACCACTATCTAAGAGCCCATGCGCACCCACCAATTCGGTGCCTGTACCCGCCAAATTGCATAAAAAACCCTCCAGAAGCGCTCCCCAACCTTCTAAAACAGGGGCGGGTGGGCCGCCTGACGTCGGAGGTGCCGCCTGAAGCGGCACGGCCTCCCTGAAACCAGAGAACCACTAAAACACCCAAACTACTTAGAAAAACTAACTACAACTACTAAAACCTTTAAAACACGGAATTTCACTATAACAACATTGGGACATGAAATATAGAGAAAAATTAGCTCTATCCAACGGTACTAAGCACTTAACCCTAAGACTTAAGGTTAGCCTGTAAAATACGAAAAACAAAATTAAACAGTTATCTTTTTAAATAAAAAATGAGGAAATGACCCCGTAAAACTTAGAATATGAAAAATGTCTTCAAGACATAAAATATAGAGAAAAATTGGGGCTATTTAATGATAGTACCCACATACCCGCAGACCCAATATCCACGGAATAAAACCAGAAAAATACCCAAATCCTTAACAGATGTCAATTAAGACATGCACAAACAATGCCAAATCACACAACAAAGGCCCCTGCCAATGTTGGAAGACCACACCGTTTGTTTGAAATATTATTTCAGTTCATTTCATTTTATACAATATTTTTCCAAAGTTTTTTAATTTCAGTTTTTATTAAACATATCCATAGTCTTAAGAGGATTTCTGTGAAATAACTTGTAAAGAATAAACATAGTATCACATGTATAATTCAAATATTTTAATACTCCTTTAATAAAACTAGTTTATATAATTTTATCAATAATGTCAAGATTATAATGAGTTTCAAAATATATTTAAGTACAGTTATTTTAGATTTTTTTAAAAGTTTTATCACTAACACCAACTCAAAAACCATGGGTTAACTCATATCAGCTGTTCCCTCCCAGATATTTTGTCAATATATTTTCAATAGTTGAGATTCAAGAAAAATTGAATATATTTTAAAAAAGCAAATTAGAGTAGAATGGGTAAAGGAGTAAAATATATAAAATCATTTAGGAACAAAAAAGATTTGTGTTATTTTTTTGTATTATTATTTTCAATATTCTTTTAAAAAAGAAAAATAAATCCTTGAAATACTTTTTTCCATGATGATTCACAACACAATATAAGGGGTGGAGTTGCTAGCAAGTCCTCAAACTGAACTATAATTGAAGACCCACCTTAAATTGTTCTGTTGAGTGGTGTTCATCCCTGATTGTATGGTTCCTTTTTCAATAGCTCAATGTGTGTTCAAACTGTGGTGAATTTGAGTCCAAGGATGCAGACTTGCTAAAAAGTCTTCCCCCCCTATTGCACAGTGATATAAGACTGTTTTTTTGAAATATTATTGCAGGTCATATCATTTTTTTTCAATATTTTTCCAAATTTTTTCAATTTCAGTTTTTATTAAACATATGTCTAGTCTTAAGAGTATTTCTGTGAAATAACTTGTAAAGAATAAAAATAGTATCACATGTATAATTCATATATTTTAATACTTCTTTAACTTTATATGTGCAGTATTTATTGAAACTAGCCAAGAAATAAATATATTTTATGTATTTAGGTGCACACATATCCATACACCATAAGTATTGCTCATTTTGTATATTAGAATAGTATGCATCTAAATTTACAGGGTGCACTCAATTTTTTGGCCAAAAGGTAGAGTTCACTATGAAATTTATTCTACTTCCTTTGACACTCTCCACCTCACTATGTGCTTTTATCTTCCACTTCATCCCTTTAAGTTATTTTCTTACCTCTCACATTTTCTTTGCCATTGTGGCACATTCACTGAACTCTCCAGCCTTCCCACCCCAGTTTTCAGCACTCCTCCCCTCTCCCCTATTGTCACATTTCATTTTGTACTCTACTATAATTTTTTGCTTTCTTCTTCATCCCTTCTCACTCCTTTCTTGCCCATCCCATCCCTACCCCATCCCACCCCTTTAAACACACAAGCTACCATTTTAATTTTCCTTCCCCCCTACCCCACCTCTTTTTCAGAAAATCACAACTCTTTAGCTTCAAACCAGCCATTTATACTTCCTATCCCAATAATTTCCACTGACCATCCAAACTTACCCTTTTTCTTTTTTCCTCACCCCTTTTGCTTTCCATATCACCCCTTGTACTTCACATGGAGTAAAAGTGATAAGAAGGAGAGCAAAAGGAGAGGTGGTGAAGAGAGGGGTAAAGAGGAGATTAAAAGTGATTTTAAGGTGTGAAAATTGAGTGATGTTGGGTGAAGTGGGATAAAGAGGGGTAAAAAAGGGGGCCAAAGTGATTAGAAGAGGAGAGGACTATGGATAGTGAAGTAAGATTTAAGAGACAGAAAAAATGTCTGAGGGGGGAAGAATATGATACACATTTGAGAATAGGGAAAAAGTGGAAGACATATTTTTGAAAAAATATACAAAAACAATATATATATATAATATAATATAATATAACTCTTGGAAATTGTAATGGCAAGAAACCACCCAAAAAACAATATACATTTTGTGAAATTTTTGTTAGCAATATGGTTTATTCTTGTGAGAATTTAAATTTTATTTTTTATATATAATGTAGAGAGTGTTAAGCTATATTTACGTAAAATTGTACCCATATATTCTTATTAATTTTAATAATATAGTATATATATACATTTTGTAAACTGTAATATCAACTCAATTTATTCTGATGTCAGTCTTAAGAGAGCTGTGTGGCTTCCCAAATATTTCAAATCATGATAATATTTCATAATTACAATTGATATTATGTGAAAATAAAGTTATTTCTGGAAATTTTGAGAATAAAAATTTTATAAAAAATATAAATTTAATAATTTTATTTTCATGAATAATTTCTTATAATATTGGATTATTACTCTACATATTCATAGGTAAAAAATCTTATCAAACTTGAAGAAAATATTAAAATTAAATTATATGAGAAGTTAAATAATTTTAAAGGATGAAAAAATATCATTATGTTTCAAAATAGTAGGCATCTGAGATCCTGGCTTGGTATTGTGATTCACTTATAGTAATATTCCTTTAAAAATTCCAGTAAGTCAAGTCTCAATATTTTTTGCACTTTTTAAAACCTATACTTCAATAAATGTTCAAATTTTCCTCAATGTGTGTTCAAGTAGAATCCATTATCTTTTCATAATTTTTTTAACACTTCCTCATTGTGTGCTCAGATAAAAATGAATTTGGGCTCAAGGTTGCAGACTTGCTAGCAAGTCAGCCCCCCATGTTGCATGGTGTATGAAAAAAATTAAAGGGTTTTGTTGAGAAAAGCTGGTGTATTATTGGAATAATGATGGAGCATATATCAGTAGAAAGAAATATTACTAGTAGATTAAAATGAAATGAAATTTGTAATAATTTAAGGAAAAATCACTAAAACTCCCAATGTGCTAGTGTGATTAGAAGAATTTTTTCCTGTACGCTAGTGGTATGAGAAATAGAAGTGTTAGACATAGTGGGAGATGTTTCAACTTGTTCATCTTCATACAACTCTAAATATTGATCTTTGAGGTCAGAAAGTAGGTTACAAAGTATAGTGCCACACAGAATCCAGTTGATCAGTGCCTGAATTTCAGACCTATTTTTAAGAAGACCCCATAATTCCCTTTAACTTAAAAAATGACCTTTGAGGATTCCAATAGAATTTTTAATATGGACTCTTGACTTTGCCAAATGATTTTTGATCTTGCCATTTTGACTGTATTCAGATTCTGCTCCCTGAAACGCAGAAAGTACACACTTTCCATTCACATAAGCAGAATTTGAAAGAAGATACTTGTCGGCGGGTTGTCTAGAAGAAGGATAAGAATGAGAAGAAAATAGAGAGGGGAGAAGGAAATGGAAATAAGGGAGTATAAAAAGGAATAACTAAAATTTATAAATTTAATAAAATAAGAAAAATAATAAGGAAATGCAATGACACTTTTTGAGGAGAGAGACAACAGTGAGGTTTAATTTATTAATAAAATATTTATTTTTAAGTAAGTCAAATTTTTCTGTGTGGCTAGCAGTTAGTATTTCTAATATACTTAAGGAAACCTTTATTTAATTATTAAATATTTAAAATAGAATTATGATACTAATAAAATAACAAATAACATGTTTGTATTTGTTTTTAAAATATGTTAAAGTGTGAGTAAATAAGTGATGAGGCTACAGGGGGTTACCCAAGGCCCTTATATAGGCAAGGGGCCCTCTGACGCGCCACAGTGATGTATATAAAATAAAATATAAATAAAATTAATTGTGTAAAAAAATTTTTAGTAAGTGCAAGTGAACCTGTGAAACAATGAGTTAACACCCATGAGTAAGATACTATATTTTCCCAAATTAATCCCATACATTCACAATAAAATTAGGAGGAAATTAAATAAGTTTGAGCCGCAATAAAATAAATATTTTAATTTGAAACATGTCTGGTAACTCTTTTAAAGAAACCCAGTCTAAGTGAAACATAAAAATGAAATTAGTTTAACACATAAAAATAGTGTAATTAATTAATTTAGTATAAAACATGAGTAATTAAATATTTTAATTACTTTTATTAAAGTAATAATTATTTTAAGTTAAAACAAATACTTATTATAAAAAAATTACCAAATTTTAGAATAAAAAATTAATAATTAATTTAATAAAGTGTTTTAACCTTTTTAATACTTTGATGACACAATTATGAATCAAAAAAGTGTTCAATATTATTGTTCAATAAGACATGTAAGGTTTTATTTAATATATAAATTTAATTAATTAATTTAATTACATTATAAGTTAATTTTACACTTATAATTATTATATATGTTTATAATTAATTAATTATTAATTTATATTTATTAAATACATAAAAATGCTCCATAATTTATAGAATATAAAATATATAATGCTTAATTTAAATGTATAATTAAATTATATAGTAATAAAATTAATATAACCCTTATTCTACTTATATTCAATAAGATACATATATAATTTTATTATGCAATAAAATATTAATTTATATACATAAAATACATATTTTTACGCCCTCTTTTGGTTCCAGTAAATTGACATAACATTTAATGGGCTCCTGGTATAGCCTGGCTGACAATACTGTTCTTCATTGAAGAATTTTTCAGGCTCTTTTGAGATTTGCATTCTTTGAAAAATTTAGGAGTCATGACATGAACCAGGATAGCCAGAAAAGAAAGTTATAATTTTTTTGTTCACATCACATATAAGATGAATGGAAATAGAATATCTATTGAAAAGATATAGTTTTTGTGTTATTATGAGAGAAAAAGACAGAATGGAATTAGAAATAAGCTACCTCTTTTTATGGTCAAAGTAATTGTTTCCATGTTGAGCAGGTTTCTGACTTAAAGGAATAGTAGTGCCATCAAAAAAACCAATACATTCTGGGAAGCCCTTTGCTTGCATAATCTTTGATGATTCAAGTTGCTCTTCTTTAGTTGGCCAGGCAAGAAGTTTAGATTCTAAGTAGTTGATAGCAGTGATGCATTGTTTTTTTATAAGTGTTAACAGAGCCATACCCTAAGTCAAAGACATTTTCCTAAAGTTTCAAGGCAGCTCTTTTACCATTGGAACCCAAACAGCATAGTGTGATGGCAAATTGAAGTGAAGGATCACGTTTTTGTTTTTGATAATTATTTTGAAAGATTAGGTGGTCCTGAATAAGCTCAAGAAATTTAAGGAAGCATTCCTGAGAAGTCCTGAATAACTTTCTAAAACTTGGTACAGATAGGTTAAGAAGTGTTTGAATGGTGTACTTGGAGGTATGAAGTACTTGAGGATTTTTAAGAAGAAGTTAACGTTTCCAGGCTATTTTTGATAAAAAAATTCTTCTTTAAGATTGGAATCAGAATTGCAATCAGAATCAAAGAGGAGATCAAGAGCTATGAAAGTCATTGCTTGATGTAGCTTATCACAATTTGAGAGTGAGGAATACATGAATCTTATACTGTAAAAAAATATAAATGATGTATAATGTTTTGAGTTATAAAGTGTTATTTTGGGGAGTGCATTATCCCATTCATACACAGTACTCCGAAAAATAAAACTTCATAACTCAAATCATTGTACATCATTTACATTTTTATACTATATAAGAGTCATGCCTTCCTCACTCTCAAATAATGATAAAACACATCAATTAATAAACTTCATAGCTCTTGATCTCCACTTTGATTTTTATTCTGATCTTGAAAAAGACTTTGTTTGCATATCAAAATTTCCAGGAAGCTTTACCTTCTTCCTAGAAAGCCTCAAGTACTTCATACCCCAAGTACACCATCAAAACACTTTTAAGCCTATCTGTACCCAGTTTTAGACAGTTTTTCAGGACTTCTCAGGAATGTTTCCTTAGAATGGTAATTCTTATTTGCATATTGACTTTGACTCTGAATCTTCTGTTATAGTCTCTTTTTTTCAAGTCTCTTTGTTTTCCTTCAAAAACTCAACATGAAATTGCATAATTTCTGCAATAGCATAATTTTTCTGTCATTCTTTTTTTTCTTTCATCACTTATATCCATTTACTCCACTCCTCTTTCATCCCTCGAATAATTTGAAGTCAATTGTTCTCTCAACTGATCTCTCCAGTTAAGTTGTTTTTTATTTTTACTTATATATTTGCTAATTAATTTTTTTTTGTTTTTTGTTTTTTGTGCCTAAATTTTTTTAGTAAGTGTATATTTTTGATTTTTAAGGTAAAAGTAACCTTTTTTTTAACTCCCTCTTTTCTTTCTTTTTTAGATCCATCATCCTACTATTCATCCCTCCTTGGCTTGGTCATTATTCCCACTTTACCCTATTTCACTTTTTTTGGTTCCATTTCATTGAAACACATAAATTGCACATTCTTTAAGAATTTAACTTGCTCCATACTCAATTTCCCCCAAATTCCAACTTCACTCTTTCTCACTCTATTTTTCCTACCTTTCAATCAAGGTAAGTTTTATCTTTTTTTTCATTACTATATGATATCTTGTTCTTTCTATAAAAATTTCATACTTAAGTATATGTAGAACTCATATCTGGATTACAGTGGACTTATTCAACTCCTCATGTTGTCATTTTTATTATCACTTCTCAAGTTTTTTAAAATTTTGAAAATAAGACTCAGAATCAAGGTTAGTTTTATTTGAATCTAATTTCCTTTTAGCTTAAAATTTTCCAGAAGGCTATCTTTTATTTTCCGCAAACAGATTTGAATTTGGTTCAGTGGTTGCTGAGATATTGACCTTAAGAGTTGAGCCTTTTTTTCCCAATTTGACTTTTTTTCTTTCATTATTTTATATAAAAAATTAGGGTTAGGTTTATTTAAGTCACATTACCTTTAACTGAAGACTCCCCTGGAGCTTATCTTTCATTTCCCACAAACAGGTTTGAATTAGCTTCAGTGGTTGCTGAGATTTTGACCTTTGAAGTTGAGCCTTTTTTTCTGAATTTCACTTATCTTATTTCAAATTTTTATATTTCATAATTAGAGAATAAGGCTTCTGAAACTCTTATCTGACAATTATCTAGACTTTTATCCCCCTCTTTTTGGAATTTTCATCAATAATTTTCAAGTTTTTGTACAATTTTGAAGATTAGAGTCAGAATTAGGGTTAGTTTTATTCAAACTTACTGTCCTTTTAGCTGAAGATACTTTTAAAGCCTATCTTTCATTTCCAGAAAACCAATTTAAATTTTGTGCAGTGATTTCTGAGATATTTACCTTTAAAGTCAAGCCTTTTTTTCCAAATTTCACAATGAATATCATAAGGTTTACATCACACATATTTACTTCCACCCCCTATGACTATCTAGGCTTTTATCTCCCTCTTTTTGGAATATTCATCATCAATTTTCAATTTTTTGTGGAATTTTTAAAATCAAAGTTAGTATTAGGGTTAGGTTTATTTGAATCTACTGTACTGTTAGCTGATGATAATTCCAAAGCCTATCTTTCATTTCCAGCCAACTAATTTGAATTTTTCACAGTGGTTGCTGAGATATTGACCTTTAAAAATGAGCTTTTTTTCAATTTCACATTTATTTATTTCATAATGCATAGCATAACGTTTACATAATTAATTTATCCTTCCAGATTCCTCAAACTACCTTTCTCTTTACTTATTATTCTGCCCTTTCATCAAGGTGTGTTTTTTCCCTTTCTTACCATTTTCATATGCATAACCTTTCAATCATTTTTGCTTCTCTTATCAGATCAGTCAAAAGTTAGTCCAACAAATCAACAAGGTAAAAAAAGAAGGTAAAATTAATAAATTTACAAAACTTTAGGTATATCAAAAAAGTATGGGGATTCGTAAAATCATCAAATATTTTTTATTCTTTCAAAATTTTTTAATAAATAAATCTGATATTTCAATTAACTAAACTAAAGTAATGAGACAATGACATTGTCTTGTATAAAAAGTAATCATGATAAAATTAAATTGTTTCATGGGACTCATCTTTCCTATACCTGTGGAAAGTCCCAAACTTAGTTTCTAGACTTGGTCCACATTTTGGCTTGAGAAATTATTATTACTTTAAAACAAGTGAATTTGATTTTTCTTATTTTTTTATCAATTTATGGAATAATATAAAATTTTGGGGATTTTTGCCCCTTACTTCAATAAAATTCAGGGGAGGGTATTGGCAAATTTTCAAATCTGACATTGAAAATTGATAACATGAAAAATTTGGTGATACTCACCCCTTTCTTCAAAAAATGTAGGGAAAGGTATTGTTAAATTTTCGAAAAAGATATAGAATTTTATTGACTTATCTTTATTTATAAATGTGATTTGTGGTGAGGTGATAAAATTATTTTGATGATGATGATTTTTGCACAGGTGTTAGTATTATTTTACAATCTGAAATTCCAAAAGTGCAATATTTTAGAGTCCAGTAAGGAAAAATGGTGGTACCAGAATCTCATGATTTAAATATTTTTGATATGATTAAAAGTAACTATTAAATTGGGAACCAAAAAGAATATCCATTTCTTCTTAGAGAAGATACATGACATTGAGCTTTTTGGAAACAGTAGTGATCCCATTCTCCAAATAATAATCATCAATACCAAAGCCAGTGGAAGTAGAAGAAAAATGAGCCTTTTTATATTTTGATTGATAACATTTGAACATCCTCTTCATTTGCTTAGGAATGATTGATGTTGATTCTCCCTTTTGTTTTCTTTTTTACTTCATTTTCCATTAACAAAAAGCAATTGACCCTTGATGAAGGCGGACATCTTATTTGGGGAGGTTGAAAACATAAAAAAAGAAGGAAAAGAAATGCCTGGTTAAAATTTCACAATAGGGGGTATCAGTTCTGGCAAATCTGCACTTAACTTAAGTGAGGATTTCAAACCAAATCAGCACTTATAAATCAGCACTTAAATTTTGCAAAAAAGTCACTTATTTCAAAAATGGGTGTCAGTTCAGACCTCAAATCAGCACTTTTTTCATGATTTTTTTTTTCAAAACCACATGTTGGCCACATCATCCCTTTCTTTCCCATACCATTTTGTACTCTCCAAATGTTCTCTTTGTGTACTTCATTCACTCCGGTTAATATTTTGGTTTATTGCATATTCATTTTTTTTTGGAATTTACAGTGAAAATCTTTTTTTTGGATGGCTCATTGGTTTTCTTTCACCAGCTCAACATGAAATCACATATTTTGTCAGTGATTTTTTTTTCATTCATCCCTAATATCCTTTTCCTATTCTCCTCCAACATCCCTCAAACAATTTGGTTTCATTAATTTTGTCATCTCATCTCTCCAGGTAAGTCATTTTATTCTTTTTTTTTGATTTTTTGATTACTAATTATAATTTTTTTTGATTTTTTCTGTTTATTTTATTTTTTTTATCTAAATTTTTTTTGTAAGTGGTTATTTTCGATTTCAATGGTATAATTGACCTTTTTTTTCTCTCCCTCTTTACTTTCTTTTTTAGCTCCATCACCCTACTCTTCATCCCTCCTTGGCATGGTCATTATCCCCCCTTTCCCTTATTTCACTTTTTTTTGGCTCCATTTCATTGAAACACATACATTGCACATTCTTTATGCATTTCACTTACTCCATATTCAATTTCCCCACAATTCCAACATCAATCTTTCTCACTCTGTTTTTCCTACTTTTCAATCAAGGTAAGTTTCATCTCCTTTTTTTCATGCCTATATGATATCTCATTCCTGTTATGAAAAGCTCATACTTCAATATATGTATGACTCTTATCTGGATAACAGTGAACTTATAAAACTCCTTTTGATCTCATCTTCATTACCACTTTTCAAGTTTTTGTAAAATTTTGAAAATCAGACTCGGAATTAGGGTTAGGTTTATTCAAATCTAATGTTCTTTTTACTGAAGACTCTCCTGAAGGCTAACTTTCATTTCCTACAAACAGATTTGAATTTGATTCAGTGGTTGCTGAGATATTGACTGTTAAAGTTGAGCCTTTTTTTCCCAATTTAAAATTTTATTTCATTTTTTTATGTAACAAATTAGGGTTAGGTTTATTTAAATCACATGTCCTTTAACTAGAGATTCTTCTAAAGCATATATTTCATTTCCCACAAACAGGTTTAAATTAGGTTCAGTGGTTGCTGAGATTTTGACCTTTGAAGTTGAGCCTTTTTTCCAAATTTCACTTGTCTTATTTCACATTTTTATATTGCATATTTAGAGGATAAGGATTCTGAAACTCTTATATTATTATTATCTAGGCATATATTCATTGCTCAAGAATATCACTAAAGCTCAAAAAGATGAAGATTTTCGCTTATGGGACACTCTTCCTTCTTTTGACTCTTTTCTTGCTCTTCGACTCAAAAAGCACTGTAATAAAGCATTTGAAAAAAATCATGAACTTGAAACCAAAGTTGGAATACCAAATTGGTGTGATTCCGAATGGGAAGATATCAGCCACGAATATCTTTTATTTTCTAATGTTATTATCACTCATTCTGGATTTCACAATAAAATTCACACCGATACCAATGACACCAATTTTCTTACTTTTGGTATATTCTCATATATCAAACCAATTACTGGCCAACCAATACCATCTCCAGCTAAAATCAAATGACATGGTTTATATTTTCCAGACCACCGGTGCATCATTGATTTTGGTTTGGGAAATGGTATCATCGAAACTATTTGGAATTCTTCTAAGGATAATCATCAAACGACCAAAGCTCCTCCTGGTTTGGAATCCTGTCAAGATTTAACACATTTTGGTTGCTCATTTCAAATCAGTCATAAGTTGATTCAAAGAATCAATAAGGTAATGAAAGAAGGTAAAGTTAATCGATTTAAAAAAACTTTATTTAGATCCA
Organism: Hemileia vastatrix; assembly: GCA_030280995.1. Classification (NCBI taxonomy): domain Eukaryota; kingdom Fungi; phylum Basidiomycota; class Pucciniomycetes; order Pucciniales; family Zaghouaniaceae; genus Hemileia; species Hemileia vastatrix. The sequence continues at coordinate 12,755,724 of JASXTE010000010.1, read as the reverse complement.
AAAAGTATGGGGATTAGAATTGTCATCAAAAAATTTATATTTTTTCATAAATTTTTAATAAATATTTGTTATGTATCAATTTCCTCAACTAAAGTAATGGGCCAACGACCATGTGTTGTATAAATGGTAATCATGATAACATTTATTTGTTTCATGGGGTTCCTCTAGCCTATACCTGTGGAAAGTCCCAAACTTTTGTTTCTAGATTTGATCTGCATTTTGGCTTGAGGGATTGTCATTACTTTAAACTAGGGAAATTGATATATATTAGATATTTATTTAATAATTTACGTAATTATATTAAATTTTGATGACTTCCACCACTTACCTCAAAAAAATGCAGGGGGGGGGGTATTGCCAAATTTTCAAATCTGACATGTGAAATTGATGACTTAGAAATATTTTGGTGATATCCACCCCTTGCTTCAATAAAATGCAGGGGAGAGTATTGCCAATTTTTTAAAACAGATATAGAATTTTTTTGACTTGTAAATATTTTGGTGAAAATTTTTGACGAGAATGTGAAAGTAATTGTTTCCACCTTGAGCAGGTTTCTGGCTCAAAGGAATAGTATTACCATCAACAAAACCAATACATCCTGGGAAGCCCTCTGCTTGCATAACCTGAGATGATTCAAGTCGCTCTTCTTTTGTTGGCCAGGTGAGAAGTTGAGATTACAAGGAGTTGATGGCAGTGATACATTGTTTGGTATAAGTGTTAACTGAACCATACCCTAAATCAAAGACATTTTCTAAACGTTTCAAAGCGGCTCCATTACCTTTTGAACCCAAATGACATAGTGTGATGGCCAATTGAATTGAAGGATGTTGTTGTTCTTTTTGAGAATTATTGTGAAATATGGGATGATCCTGAATAAGCTCAAGCAATTTAATGAAACATTCCTGAGAAAACCTGAACAGCTGTCTAAAACTGGGTGTAGATAGTTTAAGAAGTGTTTGGATGGTGTACTTGGGGGTATGAAGTACTTGAGGCTTTCTGGGAAGAAGGTAACATTTGGTGGCCATTTTTGATAAAAAGACAAAATCTTCTTCCCTATCAGAATCAGAATCGCAATCAGAGTCCAAGAGCAGTTCAAAAGCCATGAAAGTCATTGCTATATGTAATTTATCACGATTTGAAAGTGAGGAAGGCATAACTCTTATATGATATGATATGAAGATGTAAGTGATGTACAATGTTTTGAGTTATGAAGTGTTATGCTGCGGAGTGCTGCGTATGATTGGGATGATGCTGACAAATCAGTGAAATGGGAATTGATGGTGAAATCAGCACTTTTGGTTGAGAAAGTGCGGATTTGAGTGAAATAAGTGACTTATTTCATTTTGAAATCCACCAGTATTGGGGCTAGTGTGTTTTGGAAATCCACACTTATTTAAGTGCGGATTTGCCAGAACTGACACCCCCTAATATAATGTTTCAAACATTGGTGAGGGATGTGTGCCAAGGATTGATGAGAGGATTGAGGTCTGGGTGTCACATGTGACAGGGATAGCATGGGCAAGGAAGTGATGATGTTGCCAACATGTGGTTGTGAAAAAAAATTGGGAAACAAATGCTGATTTAAGGTCATAACTGACACCCATTTTTGAAATAAGTGACATTTTTGAAAAATTTAAGTGCTGATTTAGTTTGAAATCTGCATTTTAGTAACGTGCGGATTTGCCAGAACTGACACCCCATAATGTTGCAAATTTTAGTGAGGGGTGTCAGCCAGGCTACTAGACTTACCCAGTAAAATAATTAATTATTTACTGGGATGAAGCCACACCTTTTTAATTCTTATTTTATTAATTATATTATTATATTAACTTTAAAATTACTTGTAATAAATTAACTAATTACAATAAGTAAATTTAGTAATTATTTAAAATTAATATTAAATTTCCCTTATAATTTTATTCCCTAAAACCGTGCTCAATGTCAGGTGGAAAGAGAAATAAAATTATATTAATACTAAATTTTAAGAATTCAAATTCTTTCATTTAAAAAGTTAAAATTTCTATTAATACAAAAATTTAATTCAAATTATTTTTATACTAAGTTTGAAATTTAAAGTAAACTCTAAAATATATGAAATTAATTGATATATAGTAAAAAATATTGTATTGATGCATCTTTATAGCACACTTTTGTTATTTGCAATTTCTTATTTTGGAAAGTTTTCCCTCTCACACTCCTGTATGTAGGTTTCTTAACTCCATGTGCTCTCTCTCCTTCTTGCCTATAAAAGGCCCTCCATTTTGAGCTGTTTTCTTCATTCCATACTTTTTACTTTTTACTATAACCAACCAATAAAATTCTATTACTCTCATATCTTATTGATTATTTACAAACTTGCATAATTTAAGTCTTCATAAGAAATAAAAAATATTCCTTTACCTTCTAAGTTGAGTAATAAAACCATATAAGATAAAAACTATGTATGTTGATTTATATACTTTATTTTTACACCTTCAACGCCATTTGGAACACTTTAAAACCTTTTAGACCATTAAGGCCCCTTGAAAGTTGTAAGCCTTTCTGAATTGTTGTTAACACATTTTTATCTTGACACTGGCAACCAAGGGACCTTTGGCTAAAATGACCAATAAGGACTTGTGGACAACTGAAAACAACAAACATCATCAAACATGTGACTTGCCTTTTTTTTCTGCAACTGGGAATCAAACCTCACTCCAAATCTAAGGCTTATATAGGTGTATTTGTCCTATATATTTGTAGTGAAGATACCAGTTACTATCTGTAGGTCTCACTCTGCTTATTTCATCTTTTATGTATATCTTTTTACTCAGCACTCTGTAGTGGCATTAATTTGTTCAAATTACAGGGGAGGTGCCTGGTAAATAATAATTTTTTTTCCTTTAAAATTTTTTTTTCCTAGTTGACCAAGATAGAGCAATACTCTTCTTAGTCCTAGAAGTAATAAAATTATTTATTTAATTATATTTTTTATAATTATTTCATTTTACAATTTTCCTGACAATTAAAATCTTATTTTATTGTCTAAGTTGACAATTGTCCTGGAAGTGAAATAATAAATGTGTAAATTACTTGAATTAAATTACTTCAATTTACATTAAAGTCCTGGTAATAAAAATTTGAGCTGACTCATAGTCCTGATAAATTATATATCAAAATAAATATTAGTAATTAATTGAGACTTGTATAAGTTATTCCAGTTGACTTTTGTCCTGATAATAAGTAATTTATTTTATTATTTCAGTTGATCCTGGCAATATAATATAAATATCTTAATTAATTTAATTAATTAAAATTTTTTAATAATTATTTCAGTTGATTTTTTGTCCTGATAAATATTATATTTTCATTATTCCAGTTGATTATATAATTGAAATATTTTTATTTTTTCTCTTATTTTTCTTTCAACAAATTTAAATACTAAATAATTTAATTTAAATATTTCTTTCACTCAGTTCAATTATATACAACAATGACTTATCAAAGTGCTTCTGCTGGCCATGATGAGGAGCTAGACTTGATTGATTATGATGAGACTTCTGTAAGTTCTCCTTTGACTACAAAACCTGCTCAAATTAATAAATTATTGGACCAATCAGGATGTGGAAATGCAAGAAATAAAAATAAATGTGGAAAAGACTGCTCTGGATCAAAAGCCCCCAGTGAACCCCCCAGAAGAGCTTCCAAGAGGATTCAAGTAAGAAAAGATACCCTTGCAGCAGCAAGTCAGAAACCTCTCCACTCACATCAAGGAGTTGAGGACAGAGAACCCCAAGCTAAAATCAATAGTAGAAATTCTAGAAGAAAAGGTAATAAATATAGAATCCTTTCTTCAAGAGAAGAGGAAACCTCCTCCAGCACCAAAAGCTCTTCCAAAATTGGCTCCTCAACCACAGGAAAAGGTAGAAGTTTCAAAATGGCAATGGGACTGGCTAAACACCCAGTGCGACTACCTCAAGGCCCAACAACAACAGCAAACATGTCAGCCTGTATATCCCCAGGACTGATTAAAAAGTACTTATAGGCTATGTTAAACACATGAACTATACATGGGAACAATAAATGAGAGTACACAAACAGTTTACATAATTAAAATTATGATAATACACAAAAAATGCCATTATAACACCTTATATACACGCATACATCCACCTTTTATAAGTCTTATTTACTTAAAATTAAAATAGGATATGTTAGGGTAATCTTAAGAACCTTAAGTATAAGGCTACATAATTTTTAAGTACACTTAAAGCTGTTATTCTCATTTTTTATGCAAAAAACAAGTAATGTGCTTTATTTCACTTAAAAGTTGATTATATATGCTATAAATTTGAGAATATCCAAATTGCGGTTTTACAGTTCAATTGGTCTCATAAAGGACTATTAATTTGGCTACTTAAATGCATAAAAATAACACTTTTAAAATTTTGTGTTTTTTATGCCAGAAATGGCTTCTGTGTACTGGCCACATACTGCCTGCTTTTTTCCTGTGTGATTAGCTTCATTTTTAGCAAAGTTAGCTTTTTCACACTATAATTACCCCACATTCTATGCCCACTGTGGGAAACACACTAAAATAGGCAACAGGCGCTTATTTAGTGTCCTAGCTTAATTAATAATGCATTGACCCTCTTTATATGCACTAATTTCATTAATAACCTCATTCTTGGCATCTTATTTCATCACCACGCTTAAATTTTCCTAAATATAGTCAAGGATTTACTCGTGCAAGCGCCTTCCAAGGACTGCATGTAGTTACCCCACATCTCACGCTCTTTTTTGAGTTTCTAGGTGGTTTCTCAGTCAGATTTGGTCATTTTTGAATGGGAATTTCACGTAGTATAATCTCAGGATTAGCGCCATAATTTCTACAGTGAGTCCCCCTTATTATTTAGCTATTATTAACCTTAAAAATTCCCTATTTAGTCTTTTATATTGTTGTTTAATACACATATACTCTCTTTTTATCTTATTGTTTACTTTTGATGGATTTTCCTTGTTATTACAGGATTTTGGAGGTTGTTACCCTTCTAATTATGTTATGGGTTACTGGGGATGTTGATGGAGGCTTCATTAACTGTGTATTGGAGTGTTACATCGAGGGATTCATTGGGGAATTCAGTGTGTATAAAAGGAGGAGGTTTTTGGGTCTTGTTTCTACATTCTTTATCATTACAATTTACACCATATAACCAAATCAATTACAATACATATCAATTAGCCTTTAGAGAGTCTTTTGAATAGTATTTGAATTATTAAAATCTATTTTTCTACCAACTAAAAAGATTGTAAGCCATATATAATATTAGTGAGAATTATATTACTGAGACCTTTTTTTTGAATTATATTTTACTATTTGTTGGATTTACATTACAGTATTCATATAGGAGCAAATAAATCTTCTAGAAAAAGTCTTTTCAAGCTTGTTCATGTCCTTTTAGTTGATCTTAGCCTGACAAAGCACCTCAGGCAGGTCCTTCCAGGCCCCATCAGTTCAACCCAATACCTCCTCACTCCTACCAAGGAGGAAGAAAGAGGAAGAACAATAAAATTCAATTTTTTTTTCAAAACCATGGTAAGCCCCTCTATTGTATCCTAATTACCCTTTCTTGTTTCTGATTCAGTACCTTCAGGTAATTCTGGAAGAGGAGATGATACCTTGAGACCAGTAGAGGCTGCCTGTAGTAGGCATATTACTCAGTACTCAGATGTAACTAATCCTTTAGTATTGATTGCTAATTCAATGATTAATCCTGATATGGCTGTTATTTATGAAACACTTGATCCTGAATTTTATGAGAATCTGGAAAATTACTCTGTTTCCTTATTAAGAAATACTCCAGATGTAGCTACCATTAATTATAAATATTTGAGAGATATTTTTCCAAAAAAATCATATAATCAACAACATGCAATTGACGCAAAAATTTAATAGTTTGTTAACTGAAAAAGGTTACCAATCAGTGAGAAGTTAATTACATAGAGTTTCTGATGATTTTTATAAGTACAAAGTAACCCATGAGAAGAATGTTGCTTTGTGGCAAAATATCAAGAATGATTTGTCTAAGTTACAAGACACTGTGTCTATCTGTTGCCAGGAACTAGAGGAACATAATTTGAATTTGAAAAGACTAAGTGAACATTACACAAATATACAGAAAAAGAATCAATTATCTTTTGCAACTATCAATGAGACATTATCCAGTATTCCAAGAGTGAAAACTAGGCTAACAACCATTGAAGAGAAGTTGAATTCATTGTTACATGACCAAAAAGATTCTGCCACTCCTTTGACAGAAACTGTTGCACAAGATACTCCAATGGTTCCTGTGCCTAGTTCATCTAAATTGAAATTAGTTCCAGAAATGCTTGTAGATATTCCTGAGTTTCCATCAAAAATTGATGATTAACCTTGTTCATCTACAGAACGGTTAAACAATAAGATTACTGCCCAGTTAGAGAAATTATAGCTTTTCTTACACAGAAACAAGTTTGTAACAAAGAGATTGCCGCAAATCAGAAAAATTGGCCAAAACTTGACCAATACCCAACATTTGATGGTGATTCTTTCTCTGATTGGCAACAATTTATTTGCAGAATTAATAACCTGAAGAATTCTTACAAACTGCCAGATGAAGAAATTGTGTCTAAATTAATTTCTTTATTTTCCAATGTTTCCCTAATGTGGTATGAATCTGTTCTCTTAGATAAAAATAAACACTCCTAGGAAGATTGGAAGAAACTAATTAAAGCACAGTTTGGTGGTTCTAAATTTAGGTTTGTTCAAAAAAGGCAGTATGAGGAAGCCAGATATAGCCCCTCTTCTACAGAAAAACCTATTGATTTCCTTATGAAACTTGTAAAGATCTTGAGGGCAATGGACCTAAACATGGACTTTGAGCTATGGAAGGACAGGATCCTCTATAAATTGTCTATGTCTCTGAGGGAATTAGTTGTTGCTAGGAATGAGTTCTCAAGAGAGCCTTCCACTTTTATTAATAACTTTAATGAGATCCTTTTAAATAACAAGTATGATTCTAGAAGGTTTATTCCTAGATATTCAATGGAGAAAACCTCCAATTACCAACAGAAACCTCCTGAAAAAGTTGGTAAACCTTCTGCCCCTGTTGCACTGTGGTAGCCTAAAGTTTAGTATGGCACCTAAGTATGTAAATGGAGTTATTACGGCGTGCAAGATTGGCGTTATTATTTTATAAAAGGGTTTTATTAAATTTATTTGAGTTTTAAATATAAAGAAATTTGGTTAAAAGCAAATGCCTACACAAAAACAATTTATTTTACAGAGAAAACTTATTTTTACGGTGTGAAAATTTTATAAGTATCAAGTCGAGTCACTCAAGAACCTTAGGAAATTTTTCCAGAATTTTTACTATTTTTCTTATATTTTTAAATGAATTTTGAAGATTTATAGAAATATTTATGTTTTTAGAAATTACTTAACTTTTATGAATTTTCACGGGGTGATTAGAGCTGTGCAGACTACGAAAATTAGTTTGGAATGTAAAGAAGAAGTGGCTCTATCATGTGTAATTTTTCTAGATTTTTTATTATAGTTTCAAAGGTTCTAATTGAGTCCGGAAGTCCGGAAGGACTCCGCTTTGACTCCGTACGGACTCCAGAGGCTCCGGATTGACTCTGGGAGAACTCTGGAGGGGAAAACTTAGCCACGTGACTAGGAATACTTAAGAGCCTCTCAAACTCGAAGTTGAGGGGGGGGGGGATACAACATACAGCTTAATCATTAACCACCACAATCTCATTTTTTATTACACAACAAACTAAATAAGCTATAATACCCTTATAACATTTATTATTTTTACATCACATTTTAGAAATACAATTCAACAATTTAAATCACACTTAATACAGGGTATCTTAAGAAAGGTCTTCATCACTGGGACTTGATTATTGCTGTCTCATAAAAATTCAAATTATTATAAAAACATAAAAGTCAATCTTTTCAGATCTTTCACTGGTACACCTTAATTGTTGTTATCAGTATTTCTTTCTCAACAGCCACTTTTATTTAAATCTCAATAAGCGTTAAATATTTTAGAGTTTCATTATTTTTATCAATCAGATCCAAGTAGACTGGTTAGCTTAGTGATTTAGAATTCCCATTTTGTTATTTTTATTGGAAGGACGGGGTTTTCAGCTAAATCCACATATCTCCTCCGGATTCTGCTTACAGAAAGGAGACCGTAAGAGTTTACCTTACCATAGTTGGCGCCCAACGTGGAGTTCGATATCTCTAGCTTTCTTTAAAGACTTACTTGGATCAAGAACGTTCTTAGCCTGCAAGATGCTTATTTTCTGGAACTCTAATTGGATTTTTGTTATTGGCCTGCAAGAGGCTTGTTATTTTATTGATTGTTAACGGATTTCATTACTTATTGGGATGTCTTCTTCTGCTGTTGCTTCTGGATCTTCTAACCCTCTTACTCTCTCAGTTAGAATTGTTTCTTGGGATGGCCCAAAGTTTGATGGGGAGGAGGTTGAATGGTTCATTAGCAGGTATGAAGCTACTGCTGCTGTTGATGGTGCTTCTCATGTGGATATGGTGAAGCAAGTTAGGTTTTTTATTGCTGATATGGAGGTGGAAAAAGAGGTTATTGCTATGCAGACATTTAAGTACAAGGATTGGGTTAAGCTTTCTAAAGCTATGGTTGATAGATGGGGTGTTAGGTTTACTATGATGGACCTCAATAAAATTGTTGGAGACTGGCAAGCAAAAGGTGGAGTTTCTTCTATGGCTGACTTCAAAAAGCTCTGTGTTCAGTTTGATGAAGTGGTGGAATATCTCATATTGGTGGATGAGTTAGTGCATGAGAATCAAGCAAAAGATTTGTTTTGGACAACATGCAGCAGGGATATTCGTATGGACGTCTTGAAGGATCTTTCAAGAAAAGATTTGATGAAGGAACTGCCTAATGGTGAGCAGAAACTGCCGGCACTGGAGGTTATCAAAGAGAACATTCAGGCCCATCTCAAGTTGTTAGCATTGGACAAATATCAAGAGTCCTGCACTCAATATGTTAGCAAGGTTAGCGAAGTTTTGGCCGAAAACAATAATATTATGGTCAAAGCCCAGGAGGCCAAGAAGGCACAAATGGGATTACCTGCTGCTAAAGTTGAGAGCAATGTAGATAATAAGATGGTCGATCACCTAGCCGATTTAACAAAACAATTAAAAATATTTGTTCAAGAAACCCAGAAGGCTAACAAGGCCCCAATCGCTTCTTTGTCGACGTCAACTTCTTATCAGTCCAGAGGTTATGAACGTCGAAATTATAATGGAAATAATAATGGTAACCGCTTCCCAGGCAATGGGAGAAATGGTGGGAATGGTGGTAGTAGTTATAGAGCCGGCTATGATGAGCCAAAGGTGTGCTCCTATTGTAATAAGAGGGGGCACAGAGCAACAGTTTGTTTTGCTCTTGATAAGGATATGGATGCTGGGCGAGTTTTATTTGATGGTAAAGTTTATAAATTCCCTGATGGTTTGTTCATCAAGCCCAGTGATGGACAGTCTCCTTCTGATTTGGTCAGAAGAAGTTTAATGGCTGAAAGGAGAGCCAGATTTGAAGAGGTGACGGATGAAGATGTTAATTCCAAGGGTGGCAAAAATGGTAATGGTAATGGTGGTAAAGCTGACAAGGGCAAGGAGAAAGAGGTCAGTAAAGCCACATTTTCTACTTCTTTTGGAGGTTTAGAGCTGGCGACGGTTGCCCAGGTGGAGGGTAGCTGTATGGCTGGCAAATACAATGTTAATGCTGCTAGAAGAGCAGCTGCTACTAAGGCAAAGATTAGCATTCAGAGCCAATTGAGGGCTAATCCTGGCAAGGCCAATAAAAAAGTGAACCCTTACTCTAAGGACAAGAATTCTAGTGCTCAAACTGCCGCCAACAAATTGAACCCTTACTCTAAGGACAAATTATATAAAATGCAGAAGGGGATTGCTGATATGGGGCCCCCTAGTTATGGCAAGTTTGATTTAAATGGTGAGCCTATGCCAGAGGATGACTCGGATTCTGAGGAGGACGTACCATTGGCGTCTCTACCCAGACCAAGTTTTAGCGGGTCCATCCCAGTGGAGGGAGTAAGAAGGAATAGCGATGAATCAGGATTATTGCAAGAAGCTGGTGACGGAGTTAGGGTTATAGAAAGTGAAGATGTTATTATGGGAGGTGAAGATGGCTTGGTTGGACCTCAAGAGGTACCCAGGGCCAAGGTTGTTAAATCAAAGGTCCAGTATGAGCGGCCAGTAGTCTCTGGTCAAGCTAATGCGATGGACACAGTTTTGAATAGGGTGAATCAACTACAGATTCCCTTATCTTTGGGGGAGTTATTTACAATTAGTCCGGCGCTTGCTGAAAAGCAAAAGAAGCATTTGACGAGGTGTTGGGTTTCCACTGGAGAGGTGGAATATATTTGTGAAAATGCTGAAAAGTTTGGGGAATATGTAGATACGCATTTTTCCGCTCCCCTGGGTTACCTGGTGGTAACTCTTAATGGTAAAGAAGTAAAGGCCTTGGTCGATTCAGGGTCTCAAATTAATTTAATTTCATTGGAGCAAGCGACGAGTATAGGCTTGCCAATTAAAAGTGGAACTGGGGGAAACCTCAGAGGCATTGGAGGGCATGCAACAGAGCTGATGGGTACAGCTGAGCATGTCAGGTTAGGCATTGGTGGATCTTTTGGTAAGGTTCAATTTTATGTGGCCAGAGGAGCAGTCAAAACTGTTCTTGGGGGTCCTTTTTTGATGGATTTTGAGGCCAGGATAGGGTATCAAGCTGGAATGGGGATTAGTTTGGAGATCACTGGCGAAGATATGTGGAGGTTACATATGCGGTTAGCGCCTCCTGGAGATGAAGGTAGGGAAACACGGCCAGGGATTACTACTCTGTGCCAGTGTTGTGTTTGCACCAAGAAGCGGCATATAAAACGGACGGCTTCTGGTGAATTATGTTTGTTGGAAAGGGATGAATGCCCTCATTTTTTGGGGTAGCAGGGGCTGATCACTCTAGTGTTGTAATCTCTCCTCAGGATGAGATCCCGGATTGCAATAGGTCAGCTCACTTGGAGATAATTCAAGTGGATTCTCAATTATTTTCTGTTAATATTACTTTGGAGTGCAAATACGTTTTAAACTTTTCTATATGTTTATTGGATTTACCCTGTTTTTCTATTAAATTTAAAAATGGTGAAAAAGGCAAAATGGGCCAAATTAGGTTGGATAAAAATTGGAAGGGTATGTTTTTGAACCTCCAGCAAGAGGTTAAACTGCAAGTATCTCCTTCTATTTTGGACCTCCAGCAAGAGAGTAAACTGCCAAAATCTCATCAAAATCCAATAAAAGATCTCGGTATAATAAAAACACAAAAAAATAATTTTTGTGAAAATTCAATTCCGGACCTCCAGCAAGAGGTTAAACTGCAAGTATCTCCTTCTATTTTGGACCTCCAGCAAGAGGGTAAACTGCAAAAATCTCATCAAAATCCAATAAAAACTCTTGGTATAATAAAAACACAAAAAAATAATTTTTGTGAAAATTCAATTCCGGACCTCCAGCAAGAGGTTAAACTGCAAGTATCTCCTTCTATTTTGGACCTCCAGCAAGAGGGTAAACTTCAAATATCACATCAAAATCCAATTAAAAATCTTAGTATAATTAAAACACAAAAAAATAATTTTTGTGAAAATTCAATTCCGGTCCTCCAGCAAGAGGTTAAACTGCCAACTTTCTTTACGGAAGATTTACTGTTGGATAAGGGAAGCACAGGTGTTGGAAAATCTGTTTATAAATTAGACGAGGGAAAGGAGAAAAGGGTAAAATTTAAAAATGAAATAAAATATTTCTCTAATTTTTCTTATTCTGATTCTGACGTTGAAGAAGATTCATTTGATGAAATTTTTAATGGCGATACAAAAGAAAATGTTTTACCTCAAGTTTATTTAGATGTGGACGCAGCCAAATATAAGAAGGTAGTAAATAAAGTTTGACCTATTAATGAACCGCTACCTGCCGAATTGAATCCACCCTTGAGAAGACCAAGGTTATCAAGAGATCCTTATGAAAGTCCCTTGGTAAAGAATCTGCCTGAATTTTCTGAGACGTCAAGAATCACTTTTGAGAGACTGGGTGTTTTTAATTTTGGACCTGATGGTTGGTTGTCTGGAGAAAAGAAGAAGTTGTTGTTGGATGTGATGGTCAAGCGAGAGAAGGCCATTGCTTTTGTAGAAGAAGAGAGGGGTGTGTTGAAGCATTCCTATGGTGAGCCTTACAAGATTCCTGTGGTATGTCATGAACCGTGGCAGCAGAAACCAATTCCTATTCGGGCTGCATTAAAAGAAGCCTATATTGAAGTTGTCAGAGAACGGATACACACTGGACTGTATAAGCAATCAAGGTCAAGTTATTCTAGTCTGGTATTTTGTATCAAGAAACCGAATGGCAAGCTTAGAGTTGTTCATGATCTTAGGGAATTAAATAGGGTTACAATAAAGGATGCTGGGATACCGCCTAGTGCTGAGGAGTTTGTCGAAGCGTTTGCAGGGAGAGTGTGTTATGGTTTGGGAGATATTATGGGTGGATATGATGAGAGAGAGTTACATCAGGACTCAAGGCCTCTCACTACATTTGATACGCCACTAGGAAGTTTACAGTTAACAAGATTACCTCAAGGAGCAACAAATTTGGTTGCAGTTTATCAAGCTCAGATGGCTTGGATCCTTCAAGACAAAATTCCACAATATGCTGGAATCTTTATAGATGATGGAGGAATTAAGGGACCAACAACCAACTATGATAACCAGGTGTTGGAAGAGAATCCCGGGATACGCAAATTCATTTGGGAGTTTGCAATTACATTAGAAAGAATCTTGTTTCGAATTGAAGAGGCTGGTTTAACTATTTCAGGTTCAAAATTTTCATGTTGTGTGCCAGCCTTAGAAATATTAGGCCATGTGGTATGTAGAGAGGGTAGGATTATGTCCAAGAAGAAAGTTAACAAAATTCAGTCCTGGCCAAGACCCAAGAATACAACCGAAGTTAGAGAGTTTTTAGGCGTTTGCGTATATGTTAGAATGTTTATTAAGGACTTTTCTTTATTGGAAGCTCCATTGAGACGGTTAACGAGAAAGGATACAGACTGGGAGTGGGATGAAGAGTGTGAGAAGGCGTTTGTGAAGTTGAAAGAGGTTGTGGGGAAGGATTTAGTCCTGCACAAGTTGGATTATGGAAAAAATGCTGGCAGAATTTATTTAGCAGTTGATTCAAGTCAGATTTCAGCTGGGGCGGTTTTGTCTCAGATGGATAAAGCTGGTTACATCAGGCCTGTTAGGTATGAATCTGTAGTATTTACTGAGGTCAAATCAAGATATTCTCAACCAAAATTGGAATTATGTGGTGTGGCAAAAATACTGAAGAAACTTCAGCATATTTTGTGGGGGCAACATTTTGAGTTGCAAGTGGATGCGAAATTGTTAATCCAGATGATTAATTCCCCAAGTTTACCAAACGCACCCATGACGAGATGGGTGGCTTTTATTCAACATTTTTTGTTTGATTTAGTTCATAAGCCTGGAAAAAATTTTACTATGCCAGATGGTTTATCAAGGAGACCACCCACTGAAGAAGATTCAGACTCAGAAGAGTTCGATGAAGATATACCTATTATCAAAGCCAGCACTAAAGAAGCTGAAGACTTTCCATACCTCCCCCATGAGGTTAAACTGGCAGGATTATTGTGTTTAGATTATGGTGATGATGACCTCCACCAAGAGGATAAACTGGAAAATAGTTTTTATGTTAATAAAGGTGTTGGAAAAGGTGTAGATAATTTCGGTAGAAAGGAGGTAGAAGAAGATGTGGTGTATGTAGAGGAAGATGGATTGGTAGTGTGGGATAGTAGTAAGTTAAGGAATGGTTTATATGTTGGAGAATTAGAGAATTTAAATAAAAAGGTGGATAAAGAGAAAGAGGAATTTTCAAATACGGTTTACGAAGGATCCAAAGGTTCAGAAGAAAAACGTCGACATAGCTCGATTAAAGATTTATTTAGGGGTCAACAATTATTGGCTCATTCATGTGCAGGTGATATTGGTGATAGAAAAGTCCCTATTGATGTTATATTAATCGATTTTCAAGATGAAGTCTGGGGTCAGACTGGGTTTTATTTTTTGTTAGTCAAATATTTGTTGACTTTAGAGAGGCCAGAAGATTGTGAAGACAATGAATGGGTGACTATCAAGAGGAAGTCATCTACGTTTTACCTATCTGGTTGACGTTTAATGAGGAGGAGGTATCCAAATCCTCAAGTAGTTATAACTCAACAGAAGGGGCAAGAATTAGTTTTGAAATCACTGCATGAAGATCTCGGGCATAGAGGCGTTGGAGAAACGTTTAGAAGAATTTCTGATCGATTTTGGTGGCCTGGCATGAAGATGGCTGTTAAACAGTGGGTTCAGTCATGCGAAGAATGTCAAAGACAAAGTTATTTAAGGCCAAAAGAACCTGGACCCGCGACCGGTGAATATACGCTCTTTGGAAGAGTTAGTTTAGATGCCGTTCATATAAAAAAGGGACGGTATAAATATTTAATTGTGGCCAGAGATTATTTATCTGGTTGGGTAGAGGCAGTGCCTCTTATTAATTTAACTGCCAAAAATGTGGCAGAATTTTTGTTGAATAATTGGGTATATAGGTATGGGGTGATGAAGTTGGTGACGGTAGATGGAGGTCCTGAATTTGGGACAGAGTTTAAAGAGGCCATATTGAAAGTTGGATCAAAGGTTAGGGTAGAAACCCCATATTATCCTGAAGCTGAAGGCATGGTTGAAAGAGGGCATCAAGTTATTAAGGATGCTTTAGTTAAAATGTGTGGGACAAGTGCCGAAAAGTGGAGGCACTATTTACCTTTAGTTTTATTTGCTTATCGAATCACTGCCAAAAGGACGACCAGATTTTCACCTTATGAACTTGTTTTTGGACAGAAAGCAGTTTTACCGGTTGATTTAGAAGCTGAATCATATCTTGGAGTTGACTAGGACACGGTCAAAACTACTGATGATCTATTGTGTGCAAGAATGATGCAGCTAGAAAAGAAAGAAGAATATTTAGAAAAGGCATATTTGCGGATGATGAAGATCAGAAATCAATCAGTTAAATATTGGGACGAGCTGTTGGCATATCAATTAAGGAAACCTTTGAACCCAGGAGATATGGTCTTGGTGTATAATAGGAGTTTGAAAAGTCAGTGGGGAAGATGTTTGCAGATAGGTGGAATGGACCGTATAAAATTAAGGAGCAAGTTTCTGGTGGTTCATATGTGTTAGAAGAGTTGGATGGAGTTGAATTGAAGAAGAGGGTAGCGGCCGATCAAGTGAAGTGGTTCTATCCTAGAGGCAACAGGAGTGCCAAAGTCTACCTCAGCAACGAGGATAAACTATGATATCTACGAAATTTTATGGATTCCTCCGCAATGAGGATAAACTATGATGTTTATAAAAACCTTATTGACCTCCGAAACGAGGATAAACTATCTTCTTTTTATCAAAATACTTTACTGTTGTTACACTGCCTATGGGTGACGAAACTGTGATGAAACATAACGAAATGCGAGAAAACCTTCTTTGAAAATTTTCAAAATTCAAAATTCTTAAAATATGGGTGAAGATAGTGTTGGAAAATTTTAAAAATTTATTGGAAGAAGTGTTCACAGGGGAACCTTCGTAATTTAATATTGGCAAGTGTGGGGGTAATTGATGGGCTGGCTGCTCTATACACAATTACCCCATAATGTTTGTTTCCAAAATTTTCCCTGTTTTTAGTTGAATCCTGGCTTTGTCTTTTAATTATAGGAAGTCCACTAAGACTATAAACTGGAACGAATCAAGAGACACCACTCTCAACACCGGATTCAAGATTCTTTTTATTTTATTTTGTTTTTGATTTTTTTTATGTTAGATTGTGATTTCTTTTCTGTAATATATATTATGAATTATTGTAAAGGTGATGCTCACTGGTGGTCTCTAATCATTTTTATAAATTGGAGGGAGCCCACCCAGTGATCATCATTATAAAAATTATCTTCTAAAAACTTTCATTTATTTTATTTTCTTTTCAATTTCTCAAAATTTTGTAACCACATCAAGTTGCACTTGGATGTGGGTATGATGTCAAGGGTACGGCTCATCAAATGGCCGGGGGGCATCTTTTAAAATTTTATTTTGAAATTTTATTTTATTACTTTTTTTATCTTTCTTTTCACATTCGTTTATCTTTCTTTAAAAATTAAATTTTAACTTTTATTTCAAAACTATCTTTTATTTTAAATTAAATAAAATAAAAAATAAACAAATAAATAAAAATAATAATAATAAAATAATTAAAAATAAAAATAAAAAAAATAATAATAAAAAATAAATAAATAAATAAATAAAAATAAAATAAAATAAATAAATAAAAATAAAATAAAAAAATAAAAATAAAATAAGATAAATAAATAAAAATAAAATAAAATAAAATAAATAATAAAATAACTAAAAATATAAAAAATAAAAAAAATAAAAGGTATTTTAGTTTTAGGTAGTTTAGATGTTTATATTACTATTTTTCAAACATTATTCAAGAAAGCTACGTACCAGGAAGAACACCATCAAGGGTTTTTATCTTTTGAAGAATAGAAATTAGAAAATTTAGAAGGACCTTGATTGATTTCCTGGGATTCGAATCTTATTTCACGGTCACGATAGTGTTGAAGCCAGTTGGCTATTTTGAAAAGGTCTCTTAACAGTTTCTCTCTCATCCAAGATTCTGATCTATCAGAGGGCGGGTATTGTTGGAAATAAGCAATAAGGTTATTAAAATTAGCAAAGAGCTTTTCAGACACTAGGTGAATTGGAACTCTAGGGAAGTTTGGATTAGGTTCTGGTAGTTCATAAGCTGAATATGGAATTGGAGAACCGGTGGACGCTTATCAAATTAAAATATCAGCAAAATTAAAAACCTGAAGATTAAGAAAATAAAAAGAGACAACTAACCTGTGTCAACACTATCAAGATCATAGATAAACGGCTTACTTGGTAATGGAGTGGGATTTTTTATGTTTCAAAAAGGATATTTAATTTTTGATAGATGAGGAGGACTGGTGTTGGATTTGGTGTTTGAAGTAGATGTTCTGGGCTTTTTGGATGAAACAAGAGAAGATGAAGATTGCTGGCTATTATAGGACCTTTTGTGCTTCAAGATGTTGGAAGTAGGAGAAGAATTGTTAGAAGGTTGAAGCATGGCCCTGGGAGCAGTAAGAGTTCTTGGGGGAGTAGCAGCAAGTCTAGATTGGAGAGAAGGACCCAGAGGATTAGGTGATGAAGAAAGATTTAAATAGGCTGATGGAGAAAAAGGGATGGGATATTTAGAAGTTGATGGAATAGGGGGTGGAGTAGAAGGTGAAGAAGAAGGAGGAGGTTTGCAGAAGGAGGCGAAGCTAGTAGCAGTAATGAGGAAAGAACCACAATTCAAGCCAGAACATTTTCTTTTCTTCTCATAACAGGATAAACAGGCCCTGTTATAAGTGTGCTTTTGCCAGTTGAAAGTGAAGATACATTCCCTATGGGTGAAAGCACAATATTTGCAAGATTGATCAGCTGAAGCAATGAAGTCAGAAGGTTTCATCTTGTTAGGAGATATTTTTTTGAAGAAGAAAACTTGAAACTAGGATGAAGAAAGCTGGTGGCAAAATCTGGGTTCAAGGATAGAGAAGTTGTTAGGTCCACCAAGACCCTAAACTGGAATATTATCAAGTTGTTGGGTCCACCATGACCTTAAACTGGATATCTTATCGATCAAATGTTTGGTCCACCATGACTTTAAACTGGTAGTTCATTCATTGTTTAGTCCACTATGACTTTAAACTGGAAAATTAATATCTGCAGGATAATTCAACATTCATTGGACCACTATGGCCTTATACTGGATTACTTGTTGATCAAATGTTTGGTCCACTATGACATTAAACTGGATTATCAAATTTATTCAATCTTTGGTCAAGCCTAGGCCTTATTTAGGAATATATCAAGTTATTTATGCACTTAAACGATCTTTGGTCCACCAAGACCAAAAAACTGGCAATCAATTATATGTTTGGTCCACCAATACTTTAAACTGGAATGTCAATCTTTTTTGGATAACTCAATTCAATCTTTCAATTTATCACTGTCCACTAAGACTCTAAACTGGTTATTCAATCATTTCTGGAATTGGGTGCTGATAAGCTTTAGGAGGTTAAAATTTTAGGTTGTGATGATGCTAAGGAAAGCATAATGGTTAATTAGGTGAAATTTGTGGCGCTTTAACATGGTCTAAAGTTAATATTATTAATGGAAGCCTGGCAAAAGTATTTTATGGGTTTGCTGTATAGCAAAGTTGAAAATTGTGATGAAGGAATCAGAAGTTAGGATGGTAGTTGGATTTTAGGGAATGATTTTTTTAGTGCCTCAGTTTTAGGCCAATTTTGGTATGAAGCTTGGAGGACCTTATGGCGAGATTGGAATCATAGAATTCGGATAAGTGGGGGGCCCTATGAGGTTGGAATCAGGAGTATTCGGCTCATAGGAAGATCCACTCTCTCAATGCTGTGACAAGAAGGAAGACTGGTATATGGGAGTTTGAAGGGATTCAAACCTTGCTCTCAGTAGTGGAATCATCACAAGATTTATATTTTATTATTATTTTATGTTATGTTAAGCCAGAGAAGAAAGAAAACAACATTTATGTTAAAGTTAAAGAAGACCAAGCAAAAACAAAATTTTATCAAGTTATACTGTTAGAAAAGATAATTTCTATGAAATTGTTCAACATCATTATCAAAGCTTTGCATTAAAATTCTTCTTTTCATGAGGTCTTCATGGTTATTAGCTGGAGTTTCTTGAAAATAGGCCAGCATTTTTTGTTTCAACTCATTCGTAAATTCAAGAAAAAGATAGCGATGAAAATTTGGATAATGATTGATATAGTCCGCCTTCACTCTGCCAACGTCATCAGTGTTGGTTATTTCGACAGCTAGGAGTTCAAATATGTTATTAAGTTATAGGTTTAGTCAATTTTGATTAAAAGTTTTTTTTAGTAAGATAATAGGGTCTTAAATTTAGAGCCAGGAAACATAGTCTCAGCAAAGTTGGTTGGGGGAACTGGCGTTATAGGATTAGGATCTTGTGAAGGCAAAATTAGGCCGGGATCCACTGATGAAGATTGAGCTTTTGAAGCTGTTTTTGATCTTATTTGTTTTAAGAAGACAGGAATTTTTGATCGTTTTTTAGAAGTTGAGAGATCAGGGAGACCTGCTGGTCCTAAATATACGTTTGTTTTAGAAGGAACTATTGGCCAGTTACATTTGACTTTTTTTACACGGCATAAGTCGCAAGCTGTCCTTCCAGGAAGATTAGGGTTGGACATTAAACAAGGTACCTGGTATCGAGCACAGAGTTCACATGGAGTGACAAGTTCTTTGAAAGACATATTGATGAAGATGAATTTTAAAGTTGATTAAAGAAGATGGTGGTTGAAGGTTAAAGATGAATATTGTGTTTGACCACTTATGCAAAGTCTTAAGAATGGGGACATTCTCAATTGGAGGGAGGATGTGGTAGCCTAAAGTTTAGTATGGCACCTAAGTACGTAAATGGAGTTATTACGGCATGCAAGATTGGCATTATTATTTTATAAAAGGGTTTTATTAAATTTATTTGAGTTTTAAATATAAATAAATTTGGTTAAAAGAAAATGCCTACACAAAAACAATTTATTTTACGGAGAAAACTTATTTTTACGGTTTGAAAATTTTATAAGTATCAAGTCGAGTCACTCAAGAACCTTAGGAAATTTTTCCAGAATTTTTACTATTTTTCTTATATTTTAAAATGAATTGTAAAGATTTATAGAAATATTTATGTTTTTAGAAATCCCTTAACTTTGATAAATTTTCACGGGGTGATTAGAGCTGCGCAGACCACGAAAATTAGTTTGGAATGTAGAGGGGAAGTGGCTCTATCATGTGTAATTTTTCTAGATTTTTTATTATAGTTTTAAAGGTTCTAATTGAGTCCGGAAGTCCGGATGGACTCTGTTTGGACTCCGTACGGACTCCGCTTCGACTCTGTACGGACTCCGGAGGCTCCGGATTGACTCTGGGAGAACTCTGGAGGGGAAAACTTAGGCACGTGACTAGGAATACTTAAGAGCCTCTCAAACTCGAAGTTGAGGGGGGGGGGATACAACATACAGCTTAATCATTAACCACCACAATCTCATTTTTTATTACACAACAAATTAAATAAGCTATAATACCCTTATAACATTTATTATTTTTACATAACATTTGAGAAATACAATTCAACAATTTAAATCACACTTCATACAGGGTATCTTTAGAAAGGTCTTCATCACTGGGACTTGATTATTGCTGTCTCATAAAAATTCAAATTATTATAAAAACATAAAAGTCAATCTTTTCAGATCTTTCACTGGTACACCTTAATTGTTGTTATCAGTATTTCTTTCTCAACAGCCACTTTTATTTAAATCTCAATAAGCGTTAAATATTTTAGAGTTTCATTATTTTTATCAATCAGATCCAAGTAGACTGGTTAGCTTAGTGATTTAGAACTCCCATTTTGTTATTTTTATTGGAAGGACGGGGTTTTCAGCTAAATCCACATATCTCCTCCGGATTCTGCTTACAGCAAGGCGACTGTAAGAGTTTAACTTACCATAGCACCAAAAAAGTATGCAACAAACACTTGCTTTAAATGCAGCAAGCCTTGGAAGAAAGGCTATGTTTGTGACAAGAAAATAAATCTTGTTGAACAAACAAAGGAACATGCTGATGACACAGTTGCAATGGATGATACTTCATGTGATTGTGCCAGAAATATTTCTTATGAATCTCAACAGAAAATTTTCATTCTGGAAGAGATTATTCAATATTTGAATACCATTGACATTGAGAATGATTATTTATCCACAGTAGAAGATTCTGAGATCATAAGAAATCTTGAAGACAGCTCAATAATTATTGCTCCTCTCATGGCACCAGTCTTAATAAATGGAAAGAACATTGAGGCTGTTATAGATTCTGGAGCTGGAGGAAGTGTAGCATCTGAAAAAGCACTTGCTTCAGTGGATCAGGACTATAAATCAAAACTTATGCCTATCATTTATGAAAATTGGAGTGGTTATGGCTCTGTTATTTCCCCCAATGGTAAATACAAAGTAACAGTATTTTTCAAATATAGCCATGGCTTTGTAAGAGCTATGTGTGACTTTGTAGTTATGAAAAATGTAACTTAAGTAGTTAGTTCATTGTGGGAAATGACATTTTAACCAAATATGGAATTAAATTGGATCCCTCAAACTAAAGCTTCACAATGTGGTTGAATGGGAAGAGAATATTTTAAATTTCCTCCCACAAGAAACTATTAACACCAGGATTGAACACATGTCATTCTGTAGTTAAATATAAAGGAAGATCTACAAAAGAAATTCCTGCCCTTCTGTCTCAAATTGACACTGCTTCTTTTGGAGAACATCTTTCTGGTGAGGAAAAAGATTCCATTATTCAATTGATAAAATCTTTTCCTATGGCCTTTGCTCCTGTGTCACATGAATTAGGATTGGTCAAGGAAGAAATGAAGCTCTCATTGTCTTGCTCATTAACTGAAATACTACCTAGCTTAAAGAAGATGCCCTATTCTGCTTTTCACACAAAGAGAAAAGATATTGAAGACATTATCTCTACCCTTTTAATAATGAATATTATTGAAAAGGTAGCTGAAACACCTAAATATTGTGTTATTTCACCTGTCCTAATTTCTTATGAGAAAGATAAATCCAGGTTATGTGGTGATTATAGAGCATTAAACACTTATACTGTTGATAATATCTATCCTTTACCCAGAATTAGCTCTATACATGCTACCTTACAAGGTGCTAAATATATCAGCTGTTTAGATGGTAATAAATAATATCACCAGGAACCTGTTGAGAAGAATTTCCAGAATTTTCTGATGATTGCTACTCATATGGGTATTTATAAGTATGTTAGGATGCCATTTGGCCCCAAAAAAGCCCCTTCAGCTTTTTCAAAAAAGTTATGAATAACACATTCCATCAATAAATAATTAAGGGATGGCTGATGGTTTACATTGATGATATCATCATATTCTCCAAAACATTTGAGGACCATCTTATCCACCTGTGTAATGTGTTCCATAAGGTGGATGAGATAAATATGACTCTTGCCTGAAAAGAATGCAAATTTAGTTTTCATTCTTTGAAAGTGGCTGGTAATGCTGCCTCAGGTCTACAGATATGTGTTGACCAGAACAAATTGGCAGCCATACAACAGGTGAAAGCTCCTACTACAGTAAGAGAGCTCCAAAGTTTTTTGGGAATTTGTGGATACTAAAGACACTATATTGAAAATTTTCAGGTCATAGAATTATACCTTACTTAATTAACTAGTAAAGATGTTGCTTTTGTCTGGAATAGTGAAAGACAAAGAGCTTTTGACACTATTAAACATTTTTTGATGTCAGCACCAATTCATGGTTTTCCTGACTTTAATCAACCATTTGTTTTATACACTGATGCCAGTTTTATTGGTCTGGGTGCTGCTCTCCATCAAAAACAAGTTATGAATGATAAAGTATCAGAAGTAGTAATTTGTTATATTTTAAGAACCTTGAGAAATAGTGAATTGAAATATGGTTCCACTCAACTGGGCTGTTTAGCAGTAGTGTGGGCTCTAGAGAAGCTAAATTATTATCTGGATGACCTGAAATTTGAACTTGTCACTGACTGAAGTGCAGTTAAATCCCTCTTGAGCTTGATAACACCTAAGAGACATATGTTCAGATGGCAGCTGGCTGTTCGAGAATACAGAGGGAGGATGAAAATAATTCATAGGGCTGGTATTGTTCACTCAAATGTGGATATGTTATCAAGGTTACCTTTGTCAAATGATGACTCTAATCCTGCATATGTTCCTGAGGATGAAATAGTTCACATTCATGGGAAATATGTGGTTGATATGGAGGAAGAGCTATTACAGCTTATTCTGGATTCATATGATAAAGACACTGACTTAAAGAATTTATGTACTATATTAAACAATCCAAAGAATGCTTCAATACAAGCATTCATAAAAACCCTCCCACCAAAGTACCAGACTGCTTTGGAAAAAGGTAAATTTTCAGTGGATTAAGTCTACCTCTATTATAGAAGAAAGTTGAGTAATATTATTGTTATTCCTCCTTCTATGAAAGAGATCATCTTGAAGATTTGTCATGATGACATATTGGCTGGACATTTTGATCTTGAAAAAACAATGATTAAAATTAAGAACACTGCTTGGTGGGTTAATAGGGGTATCAATGTTGACCAATCCACAATTAAATTAATTGCAGATAAGAATTATTATACCCAATTATGTTCCACAATTATTTTTGCTAATAATTGGGTTATTAGACCTTTTAAGTGTCAATGTTCACCTCTATCTGAAATTTTTATCCTCAATTTTTTAAAACCACATCTTGGACAACTTCCTGGATGTGACAGCCTCCCTACCTTGCTGCACACTCTCATATTGTCTAATCATTTCTGATCAAAACCCCATCCCATCTCATCTGTTTTTTTCTTCTCCTTTTCATTTTGAAATATCTTAATATTCCCCATCATCCTAGATTTTCTCAAATGCAGCCTTCACCCAGCTGTTTTTCAAATCCCATTACTACCTCTTTCCACTGCTCAGCTGAGAAATCAAAGACTGTTAAACTAAAAAAAGATGATCATCTCATACTTATAAACTGGCTAAAAATAAAAACTAATTATGATTCTTGTTTTAGTACTGAAAATGCAACTAAATTAGGATGGCCACCTGCATCAAAAGTCAATGGCTATATTCTAATGGCCAATGAATTACAAAAAAATACAAAGGGAAGGATTTATATTTTTCCCAAACTAATTTCTGAACTTTTCAAGAATTTTCAAGCCAAATGCAAGAAGGAAAAGACTCTTTCATTTTCTACTGGTTTTGGTATTACAGAAATCAATATCAGTAAGGGCATAAAATCTATAGATGATAAACTTGATTCACTATGTCCATACTTTAAAGAGACGGATTCTATTTTTTGAGAGCAAACTGAGGTTAATCCTGCCAACATATTGGATGGTGAAGATTCCATCTCCAAACATGATGTCGAAAAAAATCTTTTCCCATCCTCTTTCTCCACTCAAACCTCCCCTGTTCTATATTCAACAAACCTAGATAGCTTTCCAATAGATCCTTATGGTGATATAAACCAACGTAATCCCACTCCAGTAAGTTTTTATTTCTTTTCTAGTTGTTTTATTTTTTTATTTCTAAAAAGGCTAATGAAAAAACCCAGGATCCTCAAGCAAGTGAGTCTGAAGCTAGCATCAATGATGAAGAGGAAAATGTTACCTCTAAGAAAAAGAAAAAAACCATCAACTACTTTGAATTTCAACAGTCATAGAAAGCAAAACAGAGATATTTTTTCCCAAACCCCTTTTTCTTCCATTGATGATTTTCTGGAGAATGGTGAATCTGGTAAGTGAAAGCATACCTCTTAATAATTAAGTGAGCCTTTCTTTTATTTTTTTAATATTCCTTTTCACTCTAGGTAAAGTTGAAGTTTCAAGAGATACTCTCAACTTTCAAAAGAAACAATATGAGCTCTCTTTAGGAAGGGATGATAGGGCACAAGACTTGGAGGAGAAGAAATTTGAGCTTTCTTTACAGAGGGATGGGAGGGAACAAGACTTGGAGGAGAAGAAATTTGAGCTTTCTTTACAGAGGGATGGGAGGGTACAAGACTTGGAGGAGAAGAAATTTAATCTTTCTTTAAAGAGGGATGAGAGGGCACATGACTTGGAGGAGAAGAAAATCAAGATAAAGAAAGAGGAGAGGGCTCTTGAGTACAATTTCCTATTGGAACAAATTAAACATTAGGATCAACTTGAAGAAGGTTCAAAAAAGAAATGTTTCTTGAGAGATTGTGTTAAAGGTAATAAATCTATTGAGGAAATTGAACGCTTAATTAAAATGTTTTATAACTAGTTTTTTTTATTTTGTTTACAAAGTTTTCTTGATAAAATGCATTAAAGCTAATAATAAATAATTGGCACACACTCCTCACTGAGATTTGAAAGATTCATCACAGGAAATCTAGGGGTGAACTGCTAGCAATCCCTTCTCCTGAAATTTAGAGTGTCCCTAATTTTTTTTTACAATACCCTCCCCTACTATTTAACATAACAGGGGGTGTTGATCACCATTTTTTTTCTTAGTCAAAAAAAAGTTTATGACAAAAAAAAAATAGAAATACCCACCCCTGTGTCTTACCATAACAGGGGGTGGGGATCACCATTTTTTTTCTAAGTCAGAAAAAAATTTATGACAAAAAAAATGGAAATGCCCTCCCCTGTGTTTCATTGAAGTAGGGGCATAGATTGTCAAAACTTATGTTCATTGCATAAATTAATATGAAAAAAAGTCTTATAAGATAATTAACAAACATAAATTAATGAAAATTCAAGTAAAAATGAGAGTGGAAATTGCCTGTGACCAAAGTCAATGAAATCAAACACAAATGTATACATGAACCCCATGAGAAAAACATATTTCCTCATGATTACCGTTATATGACACACAGTTGATGGCTCATTAATTTAGGTAAGTAGATTAACATATATGACTTGTAAAATGTTAATTTGTGAATTAAAAGTAAAAGCTGACAACCTATATTACACCCCATACATTTTCTTACTATGTAATGTTTTTTGTTTTACCTCACCTTTTTCTCTTACCTTCTCAATCCTATTGACCAGCTCCCTATTGATTTGAAATGAACATCCAAAATGTGTGAATTCTTCACAGGTTTCTAAGCCAGGTGGTTCTTTAGTTTTCTGGTGATTTTGAAGATTTAAATACTAAACAGCTGCAACTATTCTATTTCCTGTTCCAAATTCAATAATGCATTGGCGGTCTGGAAAGTATAGACCATGGCCTTTTGTAGATGAGGGGGGTGAGGTGATAGGAACACCAGTTTTTGAATTAATGTATGAGAATATTCCAAATGTGAGTGAGCTGATATCCTTTTTATCCATGTGAATTTTGTTATAAAAACCACCAAAGGTTACCGTTGTGGTGATCCAAACCTGGGTAGGCCTTTGGAGTGCATATTTGGAGGTATTTGGTATGTAGGGTGTTATTGGGGTTATGGTGTTATTAGTGGTTTTTTTCATCTTTAGGTGATATTTAGTAGTGTTTATGGAGGCTTAAGCTAGGGTCACTTATTATGTCTCAGCTTAATGTCCTTTCTTTTCTCTTCATTTTGGTATCCCTTATGGGTGGTTACCTTGCTTTATAGGGTAGTTATGGTGTTATTATTGGTATTTATTGGATGTTTATTGCTTAGTGGTGCTTATGTAGGCTTAAGTTAGGGTCACTTATTATGACTCAGCTTATTGTCCTTTATTTTCTTTTCATTTTGGTATGTCTTATGTGTGTTTATTTTGTTTATTAGTGAAGTTATGGGTTTTTAGGGTTTTTAGGGTTTTTATGGGTTGTATGGGTGTTTTAGGGCCTAGAAGCGGCCAGCCCGCCCCCAAGCGGCCTGCCCACTCTTAAGAGGAGCCGCCTCCAAGCGGCCTGGCCGCCTGGGCACTGGGGAGGCGCTAAAATGCACTTTTATGCATGAAAAAGGCTGGGAAAGCTGGATTTTGGCTGGGGAATTGGTCAGGGTGGTCTGTGCGCTGGCTGTATGATGCGTGTGTGGGAAGATTTATAGGGGAATCATCTTATCTCTTTACTCATCGCCTCTCTGTTCCTCACTGTCTCATTGGCTGGTTTTTTGTTGGAATATATTACTGTTCATTTCAACTCTTTCTGGCAGTCTGTCTGGGACTATTATCTTCACTTTTAAAAAGGTCAAGAGTGTTTAATTAGAGGGTCTAGCAAACAGATCTCCAATTTGCTGCAACAGGTAAATATCACTTATTTTTCTAAAGGGACAGGGGATTTTCTCTCTGTTTTTTCTCCAACTCCCTTGGCCAAGGCCTATAGCTAGTACTATAGGATTGTCTACATTTCTGGCGCCCAACGTGGGGTTGAATCTGTTGGCTTTTTGGAATCTCTGTTGATCTAGGCTTCTCTATTTGGTGGATCTTCTTTGGTGGATTTTGAATTTGGTGCTATATCTCTTTGTTGTTGGTCTAGGGGTCTTCTTTTCTGTTGGTTTTGGTCCCTCTTAGGTCTGTAAGGCTACTGGGGGGGACTTTGGCTATCTTTGGTGGAGATTGGAGGCTGTAACTTGGAACTCCTAGGATGGTTAGGATTCAGTCTTGGGATGGTTCAAGGTTTTTGGGTGAGGATGCAAAGGGGTTTTTGGCTAGGTTTGAGGTTGCTGCTGAGATTGATGGGGCCTCACTGTTGGACATGGTTAGGCAAGTAATCTTTTTCATTGGTAATAGAGAGGTGGAGAAGGAAGTTTCTGGAATGGAAGGATATAGGTGCCAGGACTGGGGAAAGTTGAAGATTCGAATGGTTAAAAGGTGGCCTACTACTTTCTCAATGTTGGATCTTAATGGGATTGCTAGGAAGTGGGAATTGAAAGGTGGTGTAACTTCTCTTTCTCAGTATGGGGAATTTATGGAGGAGTTTGGGGAGGCTCTAGATTATCTGGTATATAATGATATATTACCACATGAAGATGGGGCCAAGTATGTATTTTGGAGTGCCATTGGTAGGAATGTAAATGTGGAGGTTTTGGAGATTCTTTTCAAGGCTGACTTGATGAAGACTCTTCCAAATGGGGAAAATAGGATTCCTGGTATGGCTATTCTGAAGGAGGTTATTTTGGGATATTTGGATGGTATGATGGATAGGGATGTGGAATCTGGAGAGGAAATTCTGTTGGATGGAGAAGTTCAGGAGACTGTGGCGGAAAATTCAGTTTCTAGCGAGGTGTTGGAGCCATCAATTTTGGAAGATGGGGACTCTGATGATGTTTGTGAAACTTATTTTTCTTTTCCAAAGTATGCCATGGGATCTCAGGAATGTGCTTCACTGGATGTTTTGGAAATGAACACACTGGAGGATCAGTGTATTTCTTCAAGGTTGGGTGAATTATGTGTGGAGGAGGACTTGTCTGGTCATGAAGAAGGATTTTGGGATATTGAGAAGGAATCTGTGGTGGATGAATGGTTGTTGAGGGATGATTATTTTTCTTTCTCAAGTTCAGATAATGGCTTATTGGAGGAGGATGTATCAGTTGAAGTTTTGGATGGACAGAAAGATTCTGTCTTGGATCTTTTTCCAATAGAGGAAGATTATTTTCAGGTGGTTCCCTCAAGATCAGAAGGTCTCTGCTTGGAGGAGGATTTTTATTTTGATGTTATGGATGTTATTCTGGAGGATTTTGCAGATTCTAAGCAAGATTCCTGTAGGAAAGGGGAAAATTGTGATGTTTTGCATGTCACTGGTATGAAGGTTGATTTTAAAGATGTGGTGGAGGTTCCAGATGTTTCACAGGGTGGAGAATTTATTGATTCTGGTAATGTGAAATATGGAAGACTCAGTGTATGGAGGAGGATGGAAGATTTGTTTGGAGGTCTGATTTTGGGATATCAGAATTGGAAGAGGAGCTTAGGGGGTTCAAGCCCTACGGGCAAACTTATTGGTTTCAACCTTGGGATTTCAAGAATATGATTCCTCCGAAATGAGGATAAACTACTTAATTTGTTTTGGTTTTGCTTAATTTGGCCTCTATGTATTTGGTCAGGATTTTATTTTGTTTTGTCCAATTCTTTTCAGTCTCTCTGGTTCAAGTCTATATATAAAAAAAAGGGAGGCCGGGATACTTCAGGCGGAACCTCCGACGTCGGGCTGCCTGCCCATAATGAAAAAAAAAATCTTAGTATAATGAAGATGGAAGAAAAGAAAAATGCAAGTGAAGATGGGTATTTTATTTAAAAGAAAATGAAGATAAAAATGAAGATTATTGGTTTTATTTCACCTCCAGCATGAGCTTAAACTGCAAAATTTTATTTCTAAATTGGATTTTTTTGGCTTTAAAGAATTTTAATGGTTTTTTAATGGTTTTGGTTTTTTACGGGAGAAGATTTGTGTTGGAAAATTCTTTTTGTTAGAAGGTACCCAGGGGTGGGGCTTCTAGATTTTATTTTGGCAAGTGTGGGGGTGACTGATGGGCTGGCTGCTCTATCAACAGTTACCCCAGATTGTCTGTTTCCAACCCCTTCTCTTAATTTTGTTGAATTCCAGTATTGGTTTTTTTTCTTTAACAGGTTTTTAGTCCACCATGACTTTAAACTGGAAATTCTTTTGGTCTTCAAGTGCTGGACCCCTCATGTTTATTGGTTTTGTTTAATTTTGTTGGATGTTGTGTTTTTGTTAGAAGGTACCCAGGGGGGGCTTCTAGATTTTATTTTGGCAAGTGTGGGGGTAACTGATGAGCTGGCTGCTCTGTAGAAAAGTTACCCCAGAATGTCTGTTTCAAGCCTTTGGTTTTTTTCTAGTTGAATTCTAGTGTTGTTTTTTTTGTGATTCAGGTTTTTAGTCCTCTATGACTTTAAACTGGATTGCCTTGGATGTCTTTTGGTGCTTTTGGATTGGTGGTGGATCACTGGTGGTCTCCCATCATTTTTACTTATTGGAGGGAGCCTACCCAGTGATCTCTTCTGTTGACCTGGAGCTGGCTTTGCTATGTGGTTCTAGGGTGTTGGCTGTGAAAGTGGTGGATTCAAGATTTTTTTCTTTTTTTCTCTTTTTTTTCTTTTAATTTTTTATGGAGGCTATGTTTGTTCAAAGGCTCAACATAGGGCTCTGGCAATGTTTTTGGTAGAAGAGAAGGAGTCAAAATAAAAATAAAAAAATTAAATTTTTTTTAGGTGTGACCACATCAAGGTGCACTTGGATGTGGGTAAGGTATCAGGGGATCAGCTCATCAATTGGCTGGGGGATACCATTTTATTTTGTTTTATTTGTTTAAGGAGGTTAAATGTTTTGGCTTTGATGGTTTTTGGTTTGGGGATTTATGGGATATATCTTCAAGATTTTTTTTCTGGAAGGGTCTTCAAGACTTCAAGCTGAATTTTTTTTAATTATGGGATATATCTTCAAGATTTTTTTTTTCTGGAAAGTCCTTCAAGACTTTAAACTGATCTTTTAATTACGTGCTCAAGATTTTTTGATGTCCATCAAGACTTTAAACTGAAAATTCTGTTAGTCCTCCAAGACTTAAAACTGGCTGGTTTTTAAAGATTTATTCAAGAATTTAATTTTACTACTGTGGATCTAGTAGTCCTCCAAGACTTTAAACTGGCTGGTTTCAAGATTTTATCCAGATTAGTCTGTCAAGACTTTAAACTGAACACTGTGTTAGTCCCCCAAGACTTTAAACTGAGGATGGTTGATGGTGTAGTCCCCCAAGACTATAAACTGAGGAATGGGAGGCAGTGTGATGTGGAAGTGTAGAGGCAGAAGGATCCAAGGGGGAACTTCTGAATTTTGTAAAGTCAAGTTTGGGGGTGACTGATGGGCTGGCAGCTCTATATACAGTTACCCCAGAAAGTTAGTTACTTCTCTAAATCTTTTTCTGGTTGATCTCTGGTTCTGGGTTCTGTGATTCAGGTTTTTTCAGTCCCCCAAGAATATAAACTGAGGATTTTTGGAGTCCCCCAAGACAATAAACTGAGGGCTGTTAGTCCCCCAAGACTTTAAACTGAGGGCTTTTAGTCCCCCAAGACTTTAAACTGAGGGTTGTGAGTCCCCCAAGACTATAAAATGAGGAAATTTTTATGCTGGTAGAAGGTTATAGTTGGGAAGACTTGTCAACTGGATATCACTTTTCATTGTTGGAGGCTGGTACAGCCAGATTTGGAATTCAGGAACAGAAGAAAGAGATTCTTTTCAAAGAGATAGATTTAATTTAAAGACATGGTGCAAGAGAAGTTTTAAAGAAGAAGCTTGGATTGCTGGTTCAGAAGTTCACTTAGAATGGAATAAGATCTGGTGGAAGAGAGAAATGGGCTGTTTTTAAAGATTCTGAAGAGGTGTTTTAACATTGTTGTTGGAGAAGGAAGAATGAGGAAATTTTTGATTGGAGGGAGGATGTGGTGATCCAAACCTGGGTAGGCCTTTGGAGTGCATATTTGGAGGTATTTGGTATGTAGGGTGTTATTGGGGTTATGGTGTTATTAGTGGTTTTTTTCATCTTTAGGTGATAGTTAGTAGTGTTTATGGAGGCTTAAGCTAGGGTCACTTATTATGTCTCAGCTAATTTCCTTTTTTTTCTCTTCATTTTGGTATCCCTTATGGGTGGTTACCTTGCTTTATAGGGTAGTTATGGTGTTATTATTGGTATTTATTGGATGTTTATTGCTTAGTGGTGCTTATGTAGGCTTAAGTTAGGGTCACTTATTATG
The DNA here is from genome assembly GCA_030280995.1 of Hemileia vastatrix. NCBI lineage: Eukaryota > Fungi > Basidiomycota > Pucciniomycetes > Pucciniales > Zaghouaniaceae > Hemileia > Hemileia vastatrix. The sequence goes on along the minus strand of JASXTE010000010.1, from coordinate 12,724,181 downwards.
TCTCAGCTTATTTTCCTTTATTTTCTTTTCATTTTGGTATGTCTTATGTGTGTTTATTTTGTTTATTAGTGAAGTTATGGGTTTTTAGGGTTTTTAGGGTTTTTATGGGTTGTATGGGTGTTTTAGGGCCTAGAAGCGGCCAGCCCACCCCCAAGCGGCCTGCCCACTCTTAAGAGGAGCCGCCTCCAAGCGGCCTGGCCGCCTGGGCACTGGGGAGGCGCTAAAATGCACTTTTATGCATGAAAAAGGCTGGGAAAGCTGGATTTTGGCTGGGGAATTGGTCAGGGTGGTCTGTGCGCTGGCTGTATGATGCGTGTGTGGGAAGATTTATAGGGGAATCATCTTATCTCTTTACTCATCGCCTCTCTGTTCCTCACTGTCTCATTGGCTGGTTTTTTGTTGGAATATATTACTGTTCATTTCAACTCTTTCTGGCAGTCTGTCTGGGACTATTATCTTCACTTTTAAAAAGGTCAAGAGTGTTTAATTAGAGGGTCTAGCAAACAGATCTCCAATTTGCTGAAACAGGTAAATATCACTTATTTTTCTAAAGGGACAGGGGATTTTCTCTCTGGTTTTTCTCCAACTCCCTTGGTCAAGGCCTATAGCTAGTACTATAGGATTGTCTACACCGTGAAATTAGAAGCAAAACTATCATCATCAACAAGTTTTAGCCATTCTGCATCTTTCCAATTAGGGATTCTAAAATGTTTTTCCAATTGATGATTAGATTCAAAAGCATATTTACATAGATTCTTTAATTGATGAGCTAAAAAATGGTTGAATGTTGACAAGGAGTCCTATTTTTTTAAATCTTTTTTCATTTCTTGGGTTGTAAGATCTTGGACTAAAGAATAAATACCTATAGAAAGAATAATAAATTTTTTCTTACCAAGTGAAAAACCCTTGTCATATCCTGGTCTTCAACCAATACCATAAATGAAACCTCCAAGAATTTTTTTTGATAAAGGTTGACAAGCTAAGGCCATTTGATACAAAGTCAATATAAGATCTGATAAATTTTGAAATTTTTCATTCATACTTTCTTCAAATGAGTGAATCTCATAAGTAAATTGAGGTTTGAAAGAATTAAAAACAACAGCAATTTTTTATTTATTTCCAGTCTTATCTTCTTCATTGTTACTTGAATTTAATTTTTTATTGGTTATAGGCTCATGAAAAAAGTTTATATTTTTAGACAGTTTTTTTGGATAAGTTTTTTTTGTAAGAATCTGGTTTTTAAGTAACTAAAGCCATTGAACTGCCAATAAATTAAGAACAAAATTGTTTTTCTCATATGTAATTTCTACTGTTGTGGTCTTCCAACATTGGCAGGGGCCTTTGTTGTGTGATTTGGCGCTGTTTGTGCATGTCTTAATTGACACCTGTTAAGGAATTTGGTATTTTTCTGGTTTTATTCCGTGGATATTGGGTCTGCGGGTATGTGGGTACTATAATTGGATAGCCCTGGTTTTTCTCTATATTTTATGTCTTGAAGACATTTTTCATATTCTGAGTTTTAAGGGGTCATATCCTCATTTTTCATTTATAAAAGATTGCTGTTTAATTTTGTTTTTCGTGTTTTACGGGCTAACCTTAAGTCTTAGGGTTAAGTGCTTAGTACCATTTGATAGATCTAATTTTTCTCTATATTTCATGTCACAATGTTGTTATAGTGAAATTCCGTGTTTTAAAGGTTTTAGTAGTTGTAGCTAATTTTTCTAAGTAGATTAGTGGTTTTTATTGGTTTTCTGGCTTCAGGGAGGCCGGGCTGCTTCAGGCGGCATCTCCGACGTCGGGCGGCCCGCCTGCCTCTGTTTTAGGAGGTTGGGGAGCGCTCCAGGAGGGTTTTTTATGCAATTTGGCAGGTACAGGCGCCAGATTGGTGGGTGCGCATGGGCTCTTAGTTAGTGGTCTGTGTGTAAATAGTGAATAAGACAGTTTGGGGCAACCTTAATCATCATACAACCATCCGGAGGTGATCTCATTGTTCCTCACTCAGTTTTCACTGTTTTCTGGCCACAATTGGCTGTGTTAGTTGCAAGTGAGTTCTTCATTTAACTTAACTTTGGCAACTGTTTTCTCTGTTATAGTCTTGCAAGCTATAGCAAGTATTATTGCTGTCTCTGGTGTGGATTTGCAGCCTACATCAAGTATCTTTGCTGTCTCTGGTGTGGACTTTGTTCTAAATTTCAGTTCTTTGGTCTGGTAGTCTATCTGGTGACTACTTTCTTGGCTCATCAAGCAGTCAAGTGTGTTTAAAAGGGGTCTTTAGCAAAACAGGAACCAACTTACTTTAGCAAGTAAATCTCACTCTATTTTTCTAAAGGGACAGGGGATTTTCTCTCTGGTTTTTCTCCAACTCCCTTGGTCAAGGCCTATAGCTAGTACTATAGGATTGTCTACACTTTGACCAGTTTTCAAAAGAGATGATATTGAAGAAAGTGAAAAAAGAGAAGATGAAGATTTTGAGGTAAGTGACAAAAGGGATGAGTTTGAGGAAGCCATTTCTTAATTTTTAGATGAGTCTAGATTCTCAGTCATTTTTTTCTAAAAAAAATAATAATAAGATCAATATTAAAGTAAAAATTAAAAAAAATTGGATGAAACTTATCTAAAAATCTCTCCTCAAACTACCTGAAATAAATAGTCTCAAAAATTGCCAAAAAAGAGTCCCAAAAGTGCCCAAAACGTTTTCCAAAACTTTCAAAAAAAAGTGTCCTGAAAGTCCCCTAAAACCTCCCCAAAAATAAGCAAAAAAGTGCAAAAAGGTTTTCAAGGTCCTTGAAAAAAATTATTAAAAAAATTATAATCAAAAAATTAAACCAAAAAAAAAAATTGTATTTTTTCTCTGAACAAAAAAAAATTGTGTCAAAAACCAAAAAAATAAAAATCACAAAATTTAGTTTGTTTATTTAACCTTAAAGTATCATCAGCTAAAAGGACAGTTGATTCAAGTAAACCTAACCCTAATTCTGACTCTACTTTTCAAGTTTGCACAAAAACTTGAACAGTGATGATGAAAATTCCAAAAAGAGGGATATAAAAGCCTAGATAATAATCAGATAAGAGTTTCAGAATCATTATCTTCTAATTATGAAATATAAAAACATGAAATAAGATAAGTGAAATTTGGAAAAAAAGGCTCAACTTCAAAGGTCAAAATATCAGCAACCACTGAACCTAATTCAAACCTGTTTGTGGTAAATGAGAGATAGGCTTTATTAGAATCTTCAGTTAAAAGACATGTGATTTAAATAAACTTAACCCTAATTTTTTACATAAAAAAATGAAATAAAAATTTAAATTATGAAAAAAAGGCTCAACTTTAACAGTCAATATCTCAGCAACCACTGAACCAAATTCAAATCTTTTTGTGGGAAATGAAGGATAGCCTTCAGGAAAATATTCAGTAAGAAGAACATTAGATTTGAATAAGCCTAACCCTCATTACAAGTCTGATTTTTAAAATTTTACAAAAACATGAAAAATGGTAATGGAGATCAGATCAAAATGAGTTTAATAAGTTCACAGTTATCCAGATAAGAGTCATACATATATTTAAGTATGAAATTTTTATAAAAGGAATGAGATATCATATAGGCATAAAAAAAGGAGATGAAACTTACCTTTATTGAGAAGTAGGAAACATAGAGTGAGAAAGATTGATGTTGGAATTGTGGGGGAATTGAATATGGAGTTAGTGAAAAGCATAAAGAATGCAAAATATATGTGTTTTAATGACATTTAGCCAAAAAATGTTAAATAGGGGAAAGGGGGGATAATGGCCATGCAAAGGAGGGATTAAGAGTAGGGTGATGGAGCTAAATAAGAAATTAAAGAGGGAGAGAAAAAAAAAGGTTGATTTTACCATTGAAATCAAAAATAACCACTAACAAAAAATTTTAGATAAAAAAATTCAAAAAAAACAGAAAAAAAACAAAAATAAATTATGATTAATAATCAAAAAATCAAAAAAAAGAATAAAATGACTTACCTGGAAAGATGAGATGAGAAAATAAATTTAACCAAATTCATTGAGGGATGTTGGAGGAGAAGAGGAAAAGGATATGAGGGATGAATGAAAAAAAGAAACAGGGAAAAATTATGCAATTTCAGAAAATATGCAATGTCATGTTGAGCTGGTGAAAGAAAACCAATGAGCCATCCAAAAAAGAGATATTCTGTCAGGCAGGCTACTAGAATTACCCAGTAAATTAATTAATTACTTACTGAGATGAAGCGACGCCTTTTATTTCTTATTATATTATTAATTATATTATATTTACTTATTTATTACTTTCAATAAACTAGCTAATTACAATAAGTAAATTTAGTAATTATTTAAAATTAATAATAATGTCCCTTATATTGTTATTCCATAACACCATGCTCAATAACAGGATGAAAGAGAAATAAAATAAAATTAGAGTACTTAAGTCTGAAAATTCAAATTTCTTTATTTAAAAATTTTAAATTCTATTAATACAAAATTTTAATTCAAATTATTTTACACTAAGGGTGACATTTAAAGAGAACTATAAACTATATCAAATAATGTGATATCTTTTATTGACGCATCATTTTAGCACACTTTTGTTATGTGCACATTCTTATTTTTTGAATGGGTTTTCTCTCACAATCCCTTATGGATAGCTGTTAACTCTGTGTGTTATCTCTCCTTTTTCCTATAAAATTCCTTCTCTTTTTGTGTTGTTTTCATCATTCATTACTTACCATTTTTTATAAGACATTTATTATATCAAATACTTTTTAATATTATTTATATCTTCAGTATTTACAATAACGTAATTCTAAAACATAAATTATTATAATATATATAAAATCTTACCTCTTCCAATTGAGTAAAGTAAATCATAAGATAAATTATATGTACTTGACTTGAAAAGATCCAAATCCACCATCCAATACCGTAAGTTGCCACTGAAAATCTTCTAGACCAAAAATAGTCCCCCTATACCTGAGGCCCTTTCCGAATCGTTGACAGAGCATTGTTGTCTTGAAGCCAGCAACCAAGGGACATTTGATGTCAAGGTACCTGCAAGGACAATTGGACAATGAAAATGACAAACTTCAAAGACCACGTGACTTATTTTTCTTGCTGCAACCGGGAATCAAACCACACTCCAAACCTTGGGTTCATATATTGGAAATATCCATATATATTTGTGGTAATTATATTAATTGCTATTTGTGGGTCACTTTGCATGTTTAATTGTCTACATATATCTTTTTACTCAGCACTCTGTAAGTGGCATTAACTTGCTCATTTTCCAGGGGGAGGTGCCTGGTAAATAAAATATATTTTTTTCCTAGTTGACCAAGATAGAGCTATATTGTTCTTAATACTAGAAATAATATTAAAATTAAATTAATTATTTTATATTTTTTTAATTATTTCAGTTGACCTCTGTCCTGATGACTCAAAAATTATATTATTGCTTCTGTTAACAAATTGTCCTTGAAGTGAAATAATAATATTAAAAATTATTTAAAATAATTATATTAAAATTATTTCAGTTGACAATAAGTCCTGGTAATTAAATTATTTCAGTTGACATTAAGTCCTGGTAATTAAAATTATTTTCAGTTGACATTAAGTCCTGGTAATCAAATTCTTCAGTTGACTATTAGTCCTGATAATTATCAGCTCTTACATTAGTAATTAAAAAATTATCTTGTTATTTCAGTTGATTTATTTAAATCCTGGTTATAAATTATTTTAAATTAATTAATAAAAATTTGATTATTATTTCAGTTGATTCTTTGTCCTGAAAAACATTTTATTTTAATTATTCCAGTTGATTACAAAATCCTGATAATTACTTATATATTAGAAATTTTTTTTCTTATTTTTCTTTAAATAAAGTAAAAATTATAACTGATTAAATATTTCTTTCTCTCAGTTCAGTTTAATTACAACTATGACTGACCAAGGTGCTTCTGCTGGTCGTGTTGAGGAACTAGATTTAATTGATTATAATGAAGTTTCTTCTGTAAGTTCTTGTTTAACTACAAAACTGGCTCAATTCAATCAATTACTGGACCAATCAGGACATGGAGGTCCAAGAGATAGAGATATTGGTGGAGACAAATGCTCAGGATCAAAAGTCTTCAAGCAACCACCAAGAAGAGCTTCCAAAAGGCTTCAAGATAAAAAAGATGCCCTTAAATCAGCAAGTCAGCAATCTCTCCACTGATATCAAGGAGTTGAGGTCAGAAAATCTCAAGTTGAGGTCAAGAACAGAACAGACTCTTTAGAATTTAAGGTAGGAAAAATAGAATCCTATCTTCAAGAGAAGAGAAAAACTCCCCATCCCCCTAAAGCCCTTCAACAATTGGCCCCCCAGCAACAAGAAAATGTGGAAGTCTCAAAGTGGCAGTGGGATTATCTGTCCCAACAACAACAACAAGTAACTCAGGCAGGTCCTTCAAGAACCAATCATTTAAACCCTTCAGCTCACACTTATCGAGGAAGAAAGAGAAAAAAAAATCACATTCAATTCTTTCCCAAGGCATGATAAGCCCCTCTATTGAATCTCAAGTACTATTTCTTGTTTCTTATTCAGTTCCTTCAGGTAATTCTGGAAGAGGAGATGATACTGTGAGACCAGTAGAGGCTGAGAGTAATAGACAAATTTCTCAATACTCTAATGTTTCTAATCATTTGGTTTGATTGCTACTTCAATGATAAATCATGATATGGCTATTATTGATGAGACACTTGAAACTGAGTTTTATGAGAGTCTGGAAAGTTATTCTATTTTCCTATTGAGAAACACTCCAGATGTAGCTAAAATTAATGATGAATATTTGAGGGATATTTTTGTAAAACAAAATCATATAATGAAAAACATGCAGTTGACTCAAAAATTTAATAGTTTGTTAACTGAAAAGGGCTATCAATTTTTGAGCAGATAATTACAGAGAGTTTCTGATTATTTATTTAATTACAAAGTGACTCATGAAAAGAAAGTTGCTTTATGGCAAAATATCAAGAATGATTTGTCTAAATTATAAGATACTGTGTCCATCTGTTGCCAGGAGCTAGAGGGACATAAGTTGAACTTAAAAAGATTGAGTGATCATTATTCATCTTTACAAAATAAGAACTAGTTATCTTTTGCAACCATCAATGAGAGTTTATCTAGTATTCCAAGAGTGAAGACTAGGTTAACAACCATTGAAGAGAAATTGAATTCATTCTTACATGATCAAAAGTTTTCTGACATTTCTTTGAAAGAACATGTGGTGCAGTATACCCCAATTTTACCTGTTCCTAGTTCATCCAAAGTGAAATTAGTTCCAGAAATTCCTGTTGATATCACTGAGTTTCCATCAACAATTTATGATGTACCTGGATCATCCACAGAAGGATTAAACAATGAAATTACTGCCCAATTGGAGAAGTTACAGCTCCTTCTCACTCAGAAACAAGCTTGTAATAAGGAGACTCCTTCAAATCAAAAGAATATGCCAAAACTTGACTAGCATCCAAAATTTGATGGTGACTCTTCCTCTGATTGGCAGCAGTTCATTTGCAGGATTGATAACTTAAAAAATTCTTACAAACTCACAGATGAGGAAATTGTGTCAAAATTAGTTTCTTCATTTACCAATGTAGCCCTAATGTGGTATGAATCTGTTCTATTAGATAAAAATGACTACTCATGGGAAGATTTGAAAAAACTAATTAAAGAACAATTTGGTGGTTCCAAGTTTAGGATAGCTCAACAAAGGCAGTATGAAGAAACAAGATATAGCTCTTCTACTGAAAAAAATATTGAGTTTTTGATGAATCTTGTGAAAATCTTGAGGGAAATGGACCCAAATATGGAGTTTGAGTTATGGAAGGACAGGATCCTCTATAAATTACCTATGTCTTTGAGAGACTTGATAGTTTCTAGGACTGAGTTCTCAATAGAACCTTCTTCTTTCATTAATAATTGTAATTAGATCCTTCTAAACAATAATTATGATGCTAGAAGATTCATTCCTAGAACCTCATTGGAGAAACCCTCCAATTACCAACAAAAACCTCTGGAAAAGGTAGGTAAACCTTCTGCCCCTATTGTACCAAAAAAGTATGCAACAATCACTTGCTTCAAATGCAGAAAGACTTGGCAGAAAGGCCCTGTTTGTGACAAGTAGATCAACCTTTTGAACAAACAGAGGAACATGCTGATGACAAAATAGCTCTGGATGATAATTCAAGTGATTGTTCCAGCAATATTTCATATGAATCTCATCAGGAAATTTTAATTCTGGAAGAGGATATTCATTATTTGAATAATATTAATATGAGAATAATGATTTTTCTACAGTAGACGATTCTGAGATCATAAAAAACCTTGAGAACAGCTCAATAATTATTTCCCCTCTCAAGGCACCAGTCTTGATCAATGGAAATAACATTGAGGTTGTCTTAGACTCTGGAGCTGAAGGAAGTGTAGTATCTGAAAAAGCACTTGCTTTAGTGGACCAAGATTATAAATCAAAACTTATGCCTATCATTTCTGAGAATTGGAGAGGTTATGGCTCTGTTTTGTCCCCCATTGGTAAGTACAAAGCCACAGTATTTTTCAAATATAACCATGGCTTTGTAAGATATATATGTTATTTTTTGTCATGAAAAATGATAACTTAAGCAGTTGTTTCATTGTGGAAAATGAATTTTTAACCAAATATGGCATTACATAGGATCCCTCAAACTAATTCTCCACAATGTGGTTGAATGGGAAGAGAAAATTTAAAATTTCCTCCCAGAAGAAATCATTAACACCAGGATTGAACACATGTCATTCTGTAGTTCAATATAAAGGAAGATCTACAAAAGAAATGCCTGCCCTTGTGTATGAAATTGACAATGATTCTTTTGGAGAACAATTTTCTGGTGAGGAAAAAGATTCTATCATTAAATTAATAAAATCTCTTCCTATGGCCTTTGCTAATGGGTCACATGAATAAGGATTGGTAAAAGAAGAAATGAAGCTTTCATTATCTTGCACATTAGCTGAAATACCACCTAGTTTAAAGAAGAAGCCTTATCCTGCTTCTCCCACAAATAGAAAAGATATTGAAGACAATATATCTGCCCTTTTAAAAATGAATATTATTGAAAAGGTAGTTGAAACACCTAAATATTGTGTTATCTCACCTGTCCTAATTTTTTATGAGAAAGATAAAGCCAGGTTATGTGGTGATTATAGAGCATTAAACACTTATACTGTTGATGATATCTATCCTTTACCCAGAATTAGCTCTATACATGCTACTCTACAAGGTGCTAAATATATACGCTGTTTGGATGGTAATAAGGGATATCACCAGGTACCTGTTGAGAAGAATTCTCAGAGTTTTCTGATGATTGCTACTCATATGGGTATTTATAAGTATTTTAGGATGCCATTTGGCCCTAAAAATTCCCCTTCAGTTTTTCAAAATTTTATGGGTAATACACTCCATCAAGAAATAATTGAAGGATGGCTGATGGTTTACATTGATGATATTATTATATTCTCTAAAATATCTGAGGATCATCTTAACCACCTGTGTAAAGTATTCCATAAGATGGATGAGATAAATATGACATTTTCTTTGAAGAAATGAAAATTTGGTTTTCATTCCCTAAAAGTGCTTGGTCATGTTGTCTCAACTTTACAGATGTGTGTTGACCAAAACATAGTGGAAGCCATACAACAGGTGAAGGCTCCTACCACAGTTAGAGAGCAACAGAGTTTTTTCGGAATGTAAGGATACTATAGACAGTATATTATAAATTATCAAGTCATAGCATTACCCCTTACACAATTGACTAGGAAAGATGTTGCTTTTTTCTGGAACAGTGAAAGACAAAGAGCTTTTGACACTATAAAACATTGTTTTATGTCAGCACCAATTCTTGCTTTACCTGAATTTAATCAAACATTTGTTTTATACACTGATGCCAGTTTTATTGGTCTTGGTGCTTCCCTCCATCAAAAACAAGTGATAAATGATAAATTATCAGAAGTATTAATTTGCTATATTTCAAGAACCTTGAGAAATAGTGAATTGAAATTTGGTGCCACTCAAATAGAGTGTTTAGAAGTAGTGTGGGCTCTAGAGAAGCTGCATTATTATCTGGATGATCAGAAATTTGGACTTTCACTGACTGCAGTGCAGTTAAATCCCACTTAAATTTGAAAAAAACTAACAGACAAATGTTCAGATGGCAGCTAGCTGTTCAAGAATACAGAGGGATGATTACAATAATTCATAGTGCTGGTATTGTTCACTCAAATGTGGATATGCTATCAAGGTTACCTTTGCCAAATGATGACTCAAATCCTGCATATGTTCTTGAAGATAAGATATTTCATATTCATGGAATATATGCGGTTGATATGGAGGAAGAGCTATTACAGCTTATTCTGGATTCATATGATAAAGACACTGACTTAAAGAATTTATGTACTATATTAAATGATCCAAAGAATGCTTCAATACAAGAATTCATAAAAACCCTTCCACCAAAGTACCAGAAGGCTTTGGAAAAAGGTAAATTTTCAATTAATGAAGGATATCTATATTATAGAAGAAAGTTGAGTAATGTTATTGTTATTCCTCCTTCTATGAAAAAGATCATCTTGAAAATTTGTCATGATGTCATATTAGCTGGACATTTTGATCTTGAAAAAACAATGATCAGAATTAAAAACACTGCTTGGTGGGTTAATATGTCTGAAGACACCAAATTATATGTTGAATCCTGTGATTCTTTCCAAATATCAAAAAGATTGACTGGTTAAAGAGCTGGATTAAGGCAACATATTGAACCTCCTGATGCACCATGGAAGATAATAAACATGGAATTTGTAACAGGATTACCCATTTCTGGGAAAAACAGTTATAACTCTTTTTGGGTTATTGTGGATAGATTCTTAAAAATGTGTAAATTTATCCCTACTCACAAGTATGTTTCCACTAAAGAATTAGCTTTCTTGTGGTCATCTCAAATTTTTAATACTGCTGGATTACCTAAAGCCATAATCTCTGATAGAGACCCTAAATTTACTTATGAATTCTGGATGTATCTGATGGATGTTTGTGGCTGTGATCTGAATCTTTCTACTGCCCATCACCCCCAAACTGATGGATTAGCTTAAAGAATGATCCAGACTTTAGAGACATGATAAGAAGGTATTGTGCCTTTGGCCTTAAGTACAAAGACAATGACAGATTTACTCATGATTGGGTTACCTTAATTCCTGGTTTCGAATTTTCTTATAATAGCACTGTTCATTCTGTTACTCAGAATAAGCCTTTTGATCTCTGGCTTAGATATGTTCCAAATACTCCTACCCAAATTCTCATGAATAAAATACCTATATTGGATTTACATCCTGGTGTAAAATCTTTTCTTCAAATGCAACAACTTTACAGAAGTCATGCCAAAAAAAATGTATTGAAAAATCCTTTGAATATAAGAAGATATGGAACAAATCCCATAAAGAATACACTTTTAAAAATGGTGATGAAGTACTGATTTCTACAGCTCACTTCAATTTACAAGGTAATAACAAATTGAAAGACCCATTGTAGGTCCATTTGTTGTCAGAAGAATGGTTGGTGATAATGCAGTTGAAGTTATCTTGTATGCTCCAAATGACAGAAAACATTCTGTTTTTCCAATATCTCTTTTGAAACCTTACACATCCAATAGTGATTTATTTTCCAAAAGGATGGGAAGACCAAAGAAAACCCCTAATGAAATCACTGAGACAGCAGAAATTGATAAGATTCTAAATGACACAATAGTTACTTCTGAAAAAGGTACAGAATACTTATTGAGATTCAAGAATAAATCATCTGAATATGATTCTTGGATACCTGGGAAGGAGATATCTAATCTTCCTACTCTGCTAAAGAAATGTAAAAAGAAAAAATCATAGCATGTTTTATATTGTTTTTTTAGAGTGAGGGGGTGTTAGCCAGGCTACTAGACTTACCCTATAAAATAATTAATAATTTACTGAGATGAAGCCACACCTTTTATTTCTTATTATATTATTAATTATTTTATATTTAATTATTTTACCACGCAATATGGGGGGCAGACTTGCTAGCAAGTCCGCAACTTGAAGTCAGATGGAAATCAGATGGAACTCAGACTGAAGTAATACTGAAATTTTACTTGAAGTATCACACAAATAATAATGGATCTATATTGAAAACATAGTGAAAGTGTGAGGATAACTGAATGGAAGCCTGAAAAATTCATTCCATGCATCTACTCAATGCAAAGTATTTTTGAAGCAACTTATTTAAATAATACTTTTTTAAATTAAGTTGATCAATAAAAAATTGATTGACAATATTGCAATTCTTAAATACAATAATTTTATTAAAAATTTTCAGATTACATATAAAAAAAATCAGTGACTTTTTCTATTACTTAAAACTGTTTTTACAGAATTGAAAACTATGTTTCAGCTAATTTTTTATGGAAGTGAACTCTGTTCTTTGCCCAAAGAACAGAGTTCATCCTCCTATTTTCACACTCTGTTTGCACCAATCTCCATCCCTTTCAATTCTATCAACACATGCTTGTCTTCCCTCTCCATGCCTTTCGCTATCCTCCCAGCCCCATTGTATGCCATCCTCTTTTGATCCCCATTTCACCCCTCTCAACCTCTCCCAGACCCTTTTCTTCATTTAAAATGCCTCGGAACCCTTAATCTTCCCTTCCAACTCTTTCCCAACCTTTTTGCTACCCCATATACCCTTCCTCACCCCTCTCTCCAGCCTTTCCAACCCTTGTAGCCCCATTCGTGTTCACATGAGCTTCAAGGTGTGTTCAAAGTAAATTCAATACTTCTTCATGATGGTTTCATCACTTCCTCAATGTGTTCTCAAAAAGATATGAATTAGGGTTCAAGGTTGCGGACTTGCTAGCAAGTCTGCCCCCCATATTGTGTGGTGTTTATTACTTGCAATAAACTAACTAATTACAATAAGTAAATTTAGTAATTATTTAAAATTAATAATAATGTCCCTTATATTTTTATTCCCTGACACTGTGCTCAATAACAGGATGAAAGAGGAATAAAAATATATTAAAGTACTAAAGTCTAAAAATTCAAATTTCTTTATTTAAAAATTTTAAATTCTATTAACACAAAATTTTAATTAAAATTATTTTACACTAAGGGTGACATTTAAAGAGAACTATAAACTATATCAAATAATGTGATATCTTTTATTAATACATCCTTTTAGCACACTTTTATTATGTGCACATTCTTATTTTTTGAGTGGTTTTTCTCTCACACTCCCTTATTGATCGTTCTTAACTCCATGTATTATCTCTCTCCTTTTGCCTATAAAAGGCCTTCTCTTTTTGTGTTGTTTTCATCATTCATTACTTACCATCTTACCATGGAGTTTCAGCCAGGCTACTAGACTTTCCCAGTAAAATAATTAATTTTTACTGGGATGAAGTCATGCCTTTTTAATTCTTATTTTATTAAGTATATTATTATATTTACTTTAAATTGACTTGTAATAAATTAACTAATTACAATAAGTAAATTTAGTAATTATTTAAAATTAATATTAAATGTCCCTTATATTTTTATTTCCCTAAAACCGTTCTCAATGTCAGGTTTGAAGAGAAATAAAATTATATTAATACTAAATTTTAAGAATTCAAATTCTTTCATTTAAAAAGTTAAAAGTTCTATTAATACAAAAATTTAATTCAAATTATTTTTATACTAAGTGTGACATTTAAAGTAAACTCTAAAATATATGAAATCAATTGATATATAGTAAAAAATATTTTATTGACACATCTTTATAGCACACTTTTGTTATTTGCAATTTCTTATTTTGGAAAGTTTTTTCTCTCACACTCCTGTATGTAGGTTTCTTAACTCTATGTGCTCTCTCTCCTTTTTGCCTATAAAAGGCCCCTCATTTTGTGCTGTTTCCTTCATTCCATACTAATTACATTTTTTTATAACCTACCAATAAAATTCTATTACTATTATATCTGATCTATTATTTACACACTTGCATAATTTAAGTCTTTATAAGACATAATAAAATATTCCTTTACCTCCTAAATTGAGTAATAAAACCATATAAGATAAAAACTACGTACATTGATTTAAATCCTTGAGTTTTCCACCTTCAGCGCCGTTTGGACCACCATAAAACCTTCTAGACCATTAAGACCCCTTGACAAGGGGTGTGTATCTGTGTGGGACATGTTACAGGGATGTTGTTACCAACATCTGGTTGTGAAAAAAATGTACAAAAAGTGCTGATTTGAAGTCAGAACTGACACCTATTTGTGAAATAAGTAACTTTTTTTGCAAAATTTAAGTGCAGATTTCAGACCAAATCAGCACTTAAGTGAAGAGTGAATTTGCCATAACTGAAACCCCCTATTAGGGGGTATCAAAGTTAGAAATCTTCCATTTTACAATACCTTTTTTTTCAACCAAATCAACGATGATTATTTTTTAAAATATGCCATATTGTGCCCCCAAAACACCTTTTTACTCAGGAGTAATGTCAAGTTTGTGGCTCTCTTTTTGTGTTGTGAAATACATTTTAAATAATTACACATTTCTAACTTTGATACCCCCTATTATAAGGAAAGAATTTAAATTTTTTTGGGTAGATCTTGCAGCAAACTATTTTTGCTTTCTCCTAATTTTTTCTTTTAATTTGTAACTGAAAAAAATTACACTGCCCAGTGTGATACTTTAAAGAACTCAATCTCATTTCTGTTGAGAATTAAATCTCATCATTATTATAAGTTTTTTTATTTTGTCATTAATTTTTAATTACCATAATATTTTATGGTTTAAATATCTTCACATTATTTAGACAAAAATCTTCTTAACTTAACAAGTTTATATGTTTTCTTCATACTGATTTCTACATCTTATCATTCATCTTGCTCATTTGACTCGAATGACATACTCGAAAAGTCTCCTTACTATGTCAGATGGCAACGTTTATCTGACTTAAGGGTGATATAAACGTGGAAGTAGATTTTTTTCATTCCTTTTTACTAATTATTTTACCTCTAACCTTTTGGTTTCAACTGCAATTCGTAAAATTTTGTGATTTTATCTTGTCATTATCTTCCTTTTTAGTTTCTTGACACTTACATCATAAATTTAGAATAGGTGAATGGTAAAGCTAAAAATAACTATTGTGGATTTCAATTTGCACAACATACTGTTTATGGATTCTAAATAAAATTCCTGAATACTGCTTCAGCTCTGGCATCTACCCTTCTGATACAAAAGCCGACTCCAGTACTATTCAAACACCCCTCCCTAAACAATTTTTACACATATTTTTATATAGTTTTTTTACTTCAGCTATTAATCCCATCATTTCTTTCATTCCCAGGTCATATACTAACAATTATTTTTTCGTGTTTGATGAAGTTAAAAAAATGACAATACCCAAAAATACTTGTATTTTTAAACTTGTCCACGATTGATTCAACCGGAACGCAAATCATTTCTAGATATCATCAAAGATATTCAGGCTAACAACTTCAGAGATCCTTAGCGTGTTTTCTGATTACGGGGTCATTTGTACTGATGCATGTGTCGCAATCTAGGAAAAGATTAATAATTAATTAAAAAACCCGATGTTTTGAGAATTTTTGACTTACTGGCCCCCACAGAGCATTTTCCAACGCAGCTGTACGTTTGTTGCAAGGCATCGGTACATGCTATTTCAGTCAAGTCAAATGAGGATCGGTCGGTATCAAAGCTCTAAGAATTATTACAAAGGATACGTCATTGAGCTTACTGGTATTCTTCAATTTGTTTTTGCTATCAGGGAAAAGATAATTCTCGCGGCATACGACACTGTGTCTAGCCTGTTGAGACAGAACCGGAGTTCCATCAGAGTTAACATTTTTTACTTGATAGCATTCATTACAAGCTAGTTTTGAAGAAATTCACGTTAGTACATATAAGCTCTCGGATTTTGTTTATACTCTAGAAAGACTTACTTGGAAAATTGTGGCAACTATCAGTCAGGCAAATTGCGCCATCTGGAAGGCTAGAGCCGATACAAAATACTTCCTTCATTTCATCTTGGAGAGAAAATCAAGTAAAAAAAAGGCTTCAGTTCTTTTTTTCTGGTATTAGGCTCAAATCAACGCCCGAACAACTCACCTTTAGATTGGGGAGCAGATGGGGCTTTCTTTCCCGAATGCATTTCCTCCAGGTATTTTACATCTATTACCATCGAATTACATTCTACGTGGATAACTTTGGGTAGTTCTTCCTGTCCTCCAACTGAAGCTGGTGCGGAGCCCATGGCATTACCACCAGGGCTGGACTGGCTGTAGACGCCAGCAAGAGATACAGCCAAGAAAACAAGAGAAAATTTCATAGCGATTGTTTTGTTTAGGTATAAAATGCTAGAGGAAGAAATTAATTCTTTTATAAAAATCTAGATTATAATGAAAGTAGGGGGAAATTAAAATTTTATATATTGCTTTGATATTGTGGCTACTATTCAAAAAGCTTCCAAGGAATGACTTTTGAACCCAGAGAGGTGTTCCTTATATAAGCTAAACTGGAACAAAATTTTTTTCCTGTAATGGCTTCAAAGCCTGTAAAGTTGAGACCATTATGAAAAAAGATTTGTAAGAGATCAATACTTCAATATTTTTTCATAACCTGTTTCTGAGGATACATAGCTCATAATCTTATTCAGATCATGTATTGAAATGTGAAGGATGAACGACAAAAAGTTTCAAATTCAAATTTTTGTTCATAATTCTGACAATGATTATGTTGACTGGCTCTTTGCTTTGCCTTTCAAAAATGTGTTTTAGCGAAAAACATGGAGTTTAATAATTTTTGCTTTACCTGCAACATCGATATGACACAAAATTCATATGGCGATGTTCATGACACTCACTTCACATGTTTTCGGGAAACATCGTCACTTAGGGGTATCATCCAAACTTGTTTTTTATGCCAAACATGTTTTTAAGGAGCTTCTATTTATAATGATATTTTTTCGTTGTATTATTTTGTGACCAAAAATTATGGACGTTTTCAATTATTAATGTAAGAAAATATTCGTACAACTAATCTGAATCTCAAAAAAAAAAAAAAAAAAAAAAAAAACGATGATTCGATCATGCAAGACCATCAATAAGATAAAGTTTGGGACAGCACGGATCCTGGTGTATTCAAGGATTTCATGTCAATCCTACGAAATCTCAATTAATATTATTTATACATAGATACTAGTCATGACGAGATTAAAAGGTGTCATTCAAAATGTAGATCGTAGACATCAAAAGAAATCCAATACAGCTTCTTTAACAAATGATGTATATGTAAGATGAATTGTTTCTAGGGTATCCATTGTTGTTATAAATGATTTGAAGGTCTTACTAAGAGGTGTCCACTTATTTTTCCTTCCACAGATGTACAAATCACCACGCAATATTTGGGGGGGACTTGCTAGCAAGTCCTCAACTCGAAGTCAGATGTAACACAGATTGAACTCAGACTGAACTTAGATGGAACTCTTACTGAACTGTGCTTGAAAACCAACTTGAACTATTTTACAAACCTAGCTGAATCTTTTCTAGTATCATAATGACAGTTAGATGAACTGATCTTAAATTTTGAATGAAAAAAGTTTCAGAAATCATTCCAAACACTGCACACCATAAGCTCATAATTTTGACTCAGTCTTTCAAATTATAGTTCAAGATGGAGCTGAAAACCCATGTGAAATTTTTAATTTTTCAAGTGATTACTGTACTCTAATTTAAAACTTATTTAAAATATATTGAAACATATTAAAACCCATATTTAACCATTAAATATTGCATAAATTTCTTTGCCAGAATTTTCCAATCTATGCAGTTCAGAAAACTGATATAAAATGAAATTTTTTTGATTCACTCAGTGATATTTTTCAATCATGTAAAATTATTTTGAGTGAGGAAAAGTGAAATCAAATATTCACTTGCAAAGTGGCAATCAGTATGTAAATGTAAAATGATAATTCATATATATAATGAAAATGATTAAGAATATTCATTCAAAAATGAATATGAATATGAAAAATTTATATTGCATATTCAAATGCAACATCATATTGAATATGCATATGAAAAATTCAAATTGAATGTGCATATGCATAATCATAATGAATATGTATATGAAAAATTAAATTCCATATACATATTCAAATTCATATTGAATTTAAAATTAAATTTTTTATTCAGTATAACTTTATTTTATGTTATATCATATAATTTTTTAAATTGAATTTATTTTGTTTTATTTTATCAAATTTTATGATACTCATTTTACTTAATTCATAACATCAAATTAAATTGAATTTTATAATATTATATTGCATTGCATTTTATTTTATTGAGTTGTGTTAGATTATGTGCTATATAATTTTATTTTATTTTATTAGAATTTCATTTTATTTTATTTCACTTTAAATCATTTCTTTTTAAAATATATTATAATGTTTTATTTTGTTCTATCTCATTTTATACCATTTGCTTTTAATCTTTTTTTAATTCTAGTAATTATACTTATATATCTGTTTTTTATATTGAATTACATTATAATAAGTCTTAATTTCTTTTAATTCATTTTATTGAATTTGATGGATGCTGCTGTATAGCCATATAGCAGCATTAGTTTGGTTAAAATTAGCTAGTTAACTCTGATGTAAAGCCATAGATCAGAGTTCAAAAAAATAAAATTGGATGTGATACTCTGATGTATAGCCATAGATCAGGGTTCACATGTATAAAATTGGATGTGGTGGTCTGATGTATGGCCATAGATCAGGCCTCACATACAAAAAATTGGATGTAGTACTCTGATGTTTGGCCAAAGATCAGGGTAAACATGCATAAAAATGAGTGGTGAACTGTCAGGCTGAGATCAAGTACAGAGACATGAGCTAGCTTGAATGGTCAGTTGTCTAGATAATTTTAATGGTCCTAAATGAATACTGTAGTACAAATCCAATAAGTATTTAAAATATAACTCAATATAATGGTCTCAGAAATTCAAATAACACTAATTATATGTGGCTTACAATCTTATAGTTGGTAGAAAAATAGATGTAATAATTCAGATACAATTAAAAGACTTTATAAGTGCTATTGATATGTATTGTAATTGTATTGGTTATATATTTGAATTGTTATGATAAAGAATGTAGAAAACAAGAACAAAAAACCCCTCCTTTTATACACAATAACTTCCCCAATGAACCCCTTGATTTACCAGCTCTATACATGGTTAATGATGCCTCATTCCAACTAATAGATATGTCCAACAACATTAAGAGTGCCCAGGAACATAATTATAATGATATCACCCGCCAAAATCCTATAGAAATAGGGATAATCCATCAAAAATAAAGAATAAGAAAAAAAGAGAGTATATGTGTGTAATACATTTAAAATAAAAGACTAAAAAAAAAATTAAGACTTATTATTGCTCCATATTAAGGGGGATTAACAGTAGAAATGATGGGGCTAATCATGACATTAAACTACATGAAATCCCCATTCAAAAATAACCAAAATTTACAGAGAAACCACTAAATAACTCATAAAAGGGCGTGAGATGTGGGGTAACTACATGCAGTCCTTGGCAGGCGCTTGCACAGGTAAATTCTTGACTAATTTAGGCAAAGTTAAGTGTGGTAGTGAATTAAAATGCCAAACTTGAGGTTATTAATAAAATTAGTGGATATATTAAGGGTCAATGCATTTATAATTAAACTAGGACACTAAATAAGCACCTGTTGCCTATTTTAGCATGTCTCCCCACAGTAGGCATAGAATGTGGGTTAATTATAGTGTGAAAAAGCTGACTATGTTAAATATGAAGCTATTCACATGGGAGAAATGCAGGTGGTATGTGGCCAGTACACAGAAGCCATTTCTGGTATAATAAACACCAAATTTGAAAAGTGTTTTTTTATGCATTTGAGTAGCAAAATCAATATCTCTAATTAAGAAAAATCCATTTTTCACAGTGCATTCTTAATATTATTAAATTTATAGCACATATAGTCAACTTTTAAGGGATTTGAAGCGCGTTTCTTGTTTGTCACATAAAATAATGAAAACAACAGCTTTAAGTCTACTTAAAAATTATGTAGCCTTATACTTAAGGTTTTTAAGATTAACTTAACATATTCCAACTTAATATTAAGTACATAAGACTTATAAGAGGTGGATATATGTGTGTATATAAGGTGTTATAATGGCATATTTTGCATTTTATCATAAATTTACTTATGTATACAATTTGCGTACTATAATTTATTTCTCCCATGTATAGTCCGTGTGTTTAACATAAATAATAAGGACTTTTTACTCAGTCCTGGGAATATCCAGGCTGATACTCTCCCACCCAAAAAAAACAATGAAAAAAATGATAAGTTATACACTTTTATTTATTTATTTTTATTTATCAGGTATTCAGAAAAAATCTTTAGCACTAGAGATTAAATCTTTAAAGAAATAAAACATAATAAAATATTATGAGTACTGGTTTTTAAACCCTCATCTGGTTTAACTGAAATTATTTCTGTTTAAATTTTTTGAGAAGGGAGGATAGATTTGAAATTTCTTTTTCAGGTATCCATTTATCAGATTCATTTGATTTTCCCTTAAATCTTAATAGGGGGTGTCAGTTCTGGCAAATACGCACTTAACTTAAGTGCGTATTTCAAACCAAATCAGCACTTAAATTTTGCAAAAAAGTCACTTATTTCAAAAATGGGTGTCAGTTCTGACCTCAAATCAGCACTTTTTTTGTGATTTTTTTTTTCAAAACCACATGTTGGCCACATCATCCCTTTCTTTCCCATACCATTTTGTACTCTCCAAATGTCCTCCTTGTGTACTTCATTCACTTGGGTTGGTATTTTGGTTTGTTGCATATTCATTTTTTTTGGAATTTACGGTGAAATTTTTTTTTTTGGATGGCTCATTGGTTTTCTTTCACCAGCTCAAAATGAAATCACATATTTTCTGAAATTGCATATTTTGTCAGTGATTTTTTTTTTTTCATTCATCCCTCATATCCTTTTCCTATTCTCCTCCAACATCCCTCAAACAATTTGGTTTCATTCATTTTGTCATCTCATCTCTCCAGGTAAGTCACTTTATTCTTTTTTTTTGATTTTTTGATTACTAATTATAATTTTTTTTTGTTTTTTTCTGTTTATTTTATTTTTTTTATCTAATTTTTTTTGTAAGTGGTTATTTTGGATTTCAATGGTATAATTAACCTTTTTTTTCTCTTCCTCTTTACTTTCTTTTTTAGCTCTATCACCCTACTCTTCATCCCTCCTTGGAATGGTCATTATCCCCCCTTTCCCTTATTTCACTTTTTTTTAGCTCCATTTCATTGAAACACATACATTGCACATTCTTTATGCATTTCACTTACTCCATATTCAATTTCCCCACAATTCCAACATCAATCTTTCTCACTCTGTTTTTCCTACTTTTCAATCAAGGTAAGTTTCATCTCCTTTTTTTCATGCCTATATGATATCTCATTCCTTTTATAAAAATTTCATACTTAAATATATGTATGACTCTTATCTGGATAACAGTGAACTTATAAAACTTCTTTTGATCTCATCTTCATTACCACTTTTCAAGTTTTTGTAAAATTTTGAAAATCAGACTCGGAATTAGGGTTAGGTTTATTCAAATCTAATGTTCTTTTTACTGAAGATTCTCCTGAAGGCTACCTTTCATTTCCTACAAACAGATTTGAATTTGATTCAGTGGTTGCTGAGATATTGACCGTTAAAGTTGAGCCCTTTTTTTCCCAATTTAAATTTTTATTTCATTTTTTTATGTAACAAATTAGGTTTAGGTTTATTTAAATCACATGTCCTTTAACTGAAGATTCTACTAAAGCATATCTTTCATTTCCCTCAAACAGGTTTGAATTAGGTTCAGTGGTTGC
This sequence comes from Hemileia vastatrix, assembly GCA_030280995.1. Taxonomy (NCBI): domain Eukaryota; kingdom Fungi; phylum Basidiomycota; class Pucciniomycetes; order Pucciniales; family Zaghouaniaceae; genus Hemileia; species Hemileia vastatrix. The sequence goes on along the minus strand of JASXTE010000010.1, from coordinate 12,702,135 downwards.
TGAGATTTTGACCTTTGAAGTTGAGCCTTTTTTCCAAATTTCACTTGTCTTATTTCACATTTTTATATTGCATATTTAGAGGATAAGGATTCTGAAACTCTTATATTATTATTATCTAGGCATTTCAATTATATAGGCATATATTTGTTGCTCAAGAATATCACTAAAGCTCAAAAAGATGAAGATTTTTGCTTATGGGACACTCTTCCTTCTTTTGACTCTTTTCATGCTCTTTGACTCAAAAATCACTGTAATAAAGCATTTGAAAAAAATCATGAACTTGCAACCAAAGTTGGAATACCAAATTGGTGTGACTCCGAATGGTAAGATATCAGCCACAAATATCTTTTATTTTCTAATGTTATTATCACTCATTCTGGATTTCACAATAAAATTCACACCAATTTTCTTACTTTTGGTATATTCTTATATATCAAACCGAATACTGGCAAACCAATACCATCTACAGCTAAAATCAAATGACATGGTTTATATTTTCCAGACCACCGGTGCATTATTGATTTTGGTTTTGGGAAATGGTATCATCGAAACTATTTGGAATTCTTCTAAGGATAATCATCAAACGACCAAAGCTCCTCCTGGTTTGGAATCCTGTCAAGATTTAACACATTTTGGTTGCTCATTTCAAATCAGTCATAAGTTGATTCAAAGAATCAATAAGGTAATGAAAGAAGATAAAGTTAATTGATTTAAAAAAACTTTATTTAGATCCAAAAAGTATGGGGATTAGAGTTGTCATCGAAAATTTTATATTTTTTTGTAAATTTTTAATAAATATTTTTTATGTATCAATTTCCTCAACTAAAGTAATGGGCCAAAGACCTTGTGTTGTATAAAAGGTAATCATGATAACATTTATTTGTTTCATGGGGTTCCTCTAGCCTATACCTGTGGAAAGTCCCAAACTTTTGTTTCTAGATTTGATCTGCATTTTAGCTTGAGGGATTGTCATTACTTTAAACTAGGGAAATTGATATATATTAGATATTTATTTAATAATTTACATAATTATATTAAGTTTAGATGACTTCCACCACTTACTTCAATAAAATTCAGGGAGGGGTATTGCCAAATTTTCAAATCTGACATGTGAAATTGATGACTTAGAAAAATTTTGGTGATATCCACACCTTGCTTCAAGAAAATTCAGGGGAGAGTATTGCCAATTTTTTAAAACAGATATAGAGTTTTTTTGACTTGTAAATATTTTGGTGAAAATTTTTGACGAGAATGTGAAAGTAATTGTTTCTACCTTGAGCAGGTTTCTGGCTCAAAGGAATAGCAGTACCATCAACAAAACCAATACATCCTGGGAAGCCCTCTGCTTGCATAACCTGAGATGATTCAAGTCGCTCTTCTTTTGTTGGCCAGGTGAGAAGTTGAGATTACAAGGAGTTGATGGCAGTGATACATCGTTTGGTATAAGTGTTAACTGAACCATACCCTAAATCAAAGACATTTTCTAAACGTTTCAAAGCAGCTCCATTACCATTTGAACCCAAATGACATAGTGTGATGGCCAATTGAATTGAAGGATGTTGTTGTTCTTTTTGAGAATTATTGTGAAATATGGGATGATCCTGAATAAGCTCAAGCAATTTATGGAAAGATTCCTGAGAAAACCTGAACAGCTGTCTAAAACTGGGTGTAGATAGTTTAAGAAGTGTTTGGATGGTGTACTTGGGGGTATGAAGTACTTGAGGCTTTCTGGGAAGAAGGTAACGTTTCCTGGCCATTTTTGATAAAACGACAAAATCTTCTTCTAGATCAGAATCGGAATCAGAGTCCAAGAGCAGTTCAAGCGCCATGAAAGTCATTGCTTTATGTAATTTATCACGATTTGAAAGTGAGGAAGGCATGACTCTTATATGATATGATATGAAGATGTAAGTGATGTACGATGTTTTGAGTTATGAAGTGTTATGCTGCGGAGTGCTGCGTATGAATGGGATGATGCTGAAAAATCAGTGAAATGGGACTTGATGGTGAAATCAGCACTTTTGGTTGAGAAAGTGCGGATTTGAGTGAAATAAGTGACTTATTTCATTTTGAAATCCACCAGTATTTGGGCTAGTGTGTTTTGGAAATCCGCACTTATTTAAGTGCGGATTTGCCAGAACTGACACCCCCTAATAAATGCTCAGTTCGTTTCTCTTTAGAAAGGATTCTTTTCTTGAGTATTTTTTCAATTTCTGCTTTTTCCACAATTTCTTCAGTTTGATTTTTAGGCCTTCATCTTCTTTTTGGAAATAAGTCAGGATAATTTGCATGGTAAGGTTTTAATAATGTGATAGGGAAAACTGGATGTTTCCTGTCATATGTGGGCATATAATATTAATTTCACAGCATTATTACCAACCATTTTGTTGACTACAAAAGGTCCTACAAAGGTTCTTTTAATATAACATTACCTTGTAAGTTAAAAAGTAGTGCTGAACTTAGGACTTTGACTCCTTTTTTGAATTCAAATTCTTTATGAGATTTATCCCACCTTTTCTTTTCATATTCAAATTCTTTTTGGATACATTCCTCTGCATTCTTTCAACACATTTTTTGCATATGAATAAATGACTTAGTATCAGGGTGTATATCTAACCTTTGTAATTTATTTGAATGATTTACTAGGGTATTCGGTACATATCCCAGCCTGAGTTCAAATAGTTTCTTCTCTATTACAGAATGAGTTGTGCTACTATAAGAAAATTCAAGGCCATGAATTAATGTTACAAAGTCATGTGTGAATTCCTCATTGTCTTTTTATTCTAATCCAAAGCCACAATATCTTTATATCATTTCTTCCAGAGTCTGTATCATTCTTTCAGCCAGCCAATCAGTTTGTGGATGGTGTGCTGTAGAAAATTTCAATTGACAACCTGATACTTCCATCAAAGATTTTCAGAACTCTGAAGTAAATTTAGGTTCTCTGTCAGAAAATATGGCTTTGGGAAACCCAGCAGTATTCATCATCTGGGTCCACCATAGTAATTCCAAGTCTTTTGCAGATACCACTTTATTGGTAGGGATAAATTTACACATTTTTGTTAATCTATCTACAATTACCCAACAAGAATTGAAATTTCTTTTCCTTCTAATGGCAAGCCAGTGACACAATACATGTTTATAATTTCCCATGGAGCTTTTGGCTTCTCTATTAATTGTAACAACCCAGCCCTCTTCCCAGTTAATCTTTTAGATTTCTGACAAGAGTCACATGTTTCAACGTTTTTTTTGTACATCTTCTTTCATTTTTATCCACCAGGCTGTATTTTTAACTCTATTTAATTTTTTATTAAAATCAAAATGACCAGCTAAGATGTCATCATGAAAAGTACTTAACATTAACTCTTTCATAGAATGTGGTATAACTATTACATTACTTAGCTTTTTCCTGTAATATATGTATCCATCTTCAATTGAAAATTTACCTTTTTCCAATGCAGTTTTATATTTTGGAGGTAAGGTTTTAATTAATGCACTCATGGAGGCATTAGTTGAATCATATAAAATGGTAGGTAATTTAGACAAATCTTTATCACATGAATAATTTTACAATATAATTTGCATAAATTCTCACTCTAAATCCACTATATAAATCCCAAATATATGTTTTATCTCATTTTCAGGTACATAAGCTGGGTTGGAAGTATCATTTGGAAAAGGGATTCTGTTTAACAAATCCACATTAGAATGTAATGTTCCTTCTCTATGCGTGATTGTTATTCTTCCTCTGTACTCTTGTACAGCTAGTTGTCATCTAAACATGTTCCTATTAGGTTTTTTTCATGTTTAGTAATGATTTCACTGCACTGAAATCTGTTATTAATTCAAACTTCTAGTCTTCGAGATAGTAATGAAGTTTCTCCAGGGCCCACACAATGGCTAAACATTCCAGTTGGGTGGCACCATACCTTTATTAGGGGGTGTCAGTTCTGGCAAATCCGCACTTAAATTAAGTGCGGATTTCAAACCAAATCAGCACTTACAAATCAGCACTTAAATTTTGCAAAAAAGTCACTTATTTCAAAAAAGGGTGTCAGTTATGACCTCAAATCAGCACTTTTTTCCCGTTTTTTTTCACAACCACATTTTGGCCACAAAACATCCCTTCCTTTCTTACCCCATCCCTGTCACATGTGACACACTGACCTTCCTCGCTACCTACCCATCAATCCTTGGCACACACCCCTTCCTGACATTTTCAATATTTTGACCAGGCATGTTTACATTCTTTTTTACTTATTTCTTCTACTTTTTAATCTTTTTTCTTGTTATGTGCCAGTTTCATAATGCCTCCCAGACATTCCAAATCTCAAAAGGTAACTCAAAAATCTGCTTCGTCACAAAAGTCTCCTCGTAAAGCAAGGATTACATAGAAAAAAAATCAGTGACTTTTTCTATTACTTACAACTGTTTTTACAGAATTGAAAACTATGTTTCAGCTAATATTTTATGGAAGTGAACTCTGTTCTTCGCCCGAAGAACAGAGTTCATCCTCCTATTTTCACATTCTGTTTGCACCAATCTCCAACATTTTCAATATTTTGACCAGGCATGTTTACATTCTTTTTTACTTATTTCTTCTACTTTTTAATCTTTTTTCTTGTTATGTGCCAGTTTCATAATGCCTCCCAGACATTCCAAATCTCAAAGGGTAACTCAAAAATCTGCTTCGTCACAAAAGTCTCCTCGTAAAGCAAGGATTACATATAAAAAAAATCAGTGACTTTCTCTATTACTTACAACTGTTTTTACAGAATTGAAAACTATGTTTCAGCTAATATTTTATGGAAGTGAACTCTGTTCTTCGCCCGAAGAACAGAGTTCATCCTCCTATTTTCACACTCTGTTTGCACCAATCTCCATCCCTTTCAATTCTATCAACACATGCTTGTCTTCCCTCCCCATGCCTTTCGCTATCCTCCCAGCCCCATTGTATGCCATCCTCTTTTAAAGGTAATTCAAAAATCTGCTTCGTCACAAAAGTCTCCTCGTAAAGCAAGGATTACATATAAAAAAAATCAGTGACTTTTTCTATTACTTACAACTGTTTTTACAGAATTGAAAACTATGTTTCAGCTAATATTTTATGGAAGTGAACTCTGTTCTTCGCCCGAAGAACAGAGTTCATCCTCCTATTTTCACACTCTGTTTGCACCAATCTCCATCCCTTTCAATTCTATCAACACATGCTTGTCTTCCCTCCCCATGCCTTTCGCTATCCTCCCAGCCCCATTGTATGCCATCCTCTTTTGATCCCCATTTCACCCCTCTCAACCTCTCCCAGACCCTTTTCTTCATTTAAAATGCCTCGGAACCCTTAATCTTCCCTTCCAACTCTTTCCCAACCTTTGAGTGACTGAAAAAATATGCGTTTGCTGAAAATATGCGATTTCATGTTGAGTTGATGAAAGAAAACACAGAGAGAAAAAAAAATAAGACTTTAACAGCAAATTCAAAAACCAAAAAAATATGCAAAAAAATTTACCATTCTCAGTGAATAATACATGCAAATTGATAATTTGAAGAGAAAGAGAAAAAAATTAAAATTGCGTTGAAAAATGTTGGAGTGTTATTGGAAGGATTTTCGCCCTTATACTAGTTGATTGAGAAATAGAAGTGTTGGATATAGTCGGAGGTGAATCAACTTGTTCATCTTCATACAGCTCTAACCATTGATCTTTGAGGTCAGCAAGTAGGTTATGAAGTATAGTGCAACACAGAATCCAGTTGATCACCGCCTCCATTTCAGATTTATTTCTAAGAGGACTTCTTAATTCCCTTAAACTAGAAAAACAGCCTTTCAAGATTCCAATAGAATGTTCAATACGGACTCTTGACTTTGCCAAATGATTGTTGAATTTGGCATTTTGACTGTCTTCTGAAGCTGCTCCCCGAAAAGCAGGAAGTACATACTTTCCATTCACATAAGCAGAATCTGCAAGAAGATACTGATTTTCATCAAAGAATTTTTCAGGTTCATTTGAAATATGCATTCTTTGGAAGATGTAGGAGTCATGACATGAGCCAGGATAGCCAGCAAAGAATGATATAAATTTTTTGTTTACGTCACATATAAGCTGAACGTTAATTGAATATCTATAAAGAAGATATATTTGTTTGTGTTAGTTTCAAGGAGGATGAAAGGAGTTAAAAATAATCTACCTCTTTTTACGGTCAAAGTAATTGTTTCCACCTTGAGCAGGTTTCTGGCTCAAAGGAATAGTAGTACCATCAACAAAACCAATACATCCTGGAAAGCCCTCTGCTTGCATAACCTGAGATGATTCAAGTCGCTCTTCTTTTGTTGGCCAGGTGAGAAGTTGAGATTCCAAGGAGTTGATGGCAGTGATACATTGTTTGGTATAAGTGTTAACTGAACCATACCCTAAATCAAAGACATTTTCTAAACGTTTCAAAGCGGCTCCATTACCATTTGAACCCAAACGACATAGTGTGATGGCCAATTGAATTGAAGGATGTTGTTGTTCTTTTTGAGAATTATTGTGAAATATGGGATGATCCTGAATAAGCTCAAGCAATTTAAGGAAGCATTCCTGAGAAGTCCTGAACAGCCATCTAAAACTGGGTGTAGATAGTTTAAGAAGTGTTTGGATGGTGTACTTGGGGGTATGAAGTACTTGAGGCTTTCTGGGAAGAAGGTAACGTTTCCTGGCCATTTTTGATAAAAAGACAAAATCTTCTTCTAGATCAGAATCGGAATCAGAGTCCAAGAGCAGTTCAAGCGCCATGAAAGTCATTGCTTTATGTAATTTATCACGATTTGAAAGTGAGGAAGGCATAACTCTTATATGATATGATATGAAGATGTAAGTGATGTACAATGTTTTGAGTTATGAAGTGTTATTCTGCGGAGTGCTGCGTATGAATGGGATGATGCTGACAAATCAGTGAAATGGGACTTGATGGTGAAATCAGCACTTTTGGTTGAGAAAGTGCGGATTTGAGTGAAATAAGTGACTTATTTCATTTTGAAATCCACCAGTATTGGGGCTAGTGTGTTTTGGAAATCCGCACTTATTTAAGTGCGGATTTGGTCAAATTTAAGTGCGGATTTGCCAGAACTGACACCCCCTATTCTGTCTTTCTTAAGGTTCTGGATATATAACAGATAACTACTTCAGATAATTTACCATTTATTATATGTTTTTGCTGTATAGCAGCACCTAACCCTGTGAAGCTTGCATCAGTATACAAGATAAAAGGGAGGTAAAAATCTGGCAGTCCCAATATTGTAGCTGACATTAAAAATTCCTTCAATTTATCATAGGTGTGTTGTCTTTCATTATTCAGAATGAAAGCCTCCTTTTTTCTCATTAATGTTTTTAAAGGAGCTGCAATGGATTGGTAGTTTTTTATGTACTGCCTATAATATCCACACATACCTAAAAAACTATGAACATCTTTCACATTCTTAGGTATACTAATGTTTTTTATTGCTGCCACTTTGTTCTTGTCAACAAAAATTTGTAATCCAGATACAACATGTCCAAGTACTTTCAAGGATTGAAACCCAAACTTACATTTCTTTAATGCAATTGGCATATTAATTTCATCCATTTTTTGAAATACTCTTTTCAGGTGATTTAAATTTTCATCATAAGTTTTTGAAAACACTATGATGTCATCAACATAAACTAAAAGCCATCCTTCAACCATTTCCTGATGAAAAAGGCTATCCATCAATTTTTGGAAGACTGAAGGTGCAATCTTTGGGCCAAAAGGTATTCACACATATTTAAATATCCCCATGTGTGTGGTTATGAGTAAGAAATTCTGAGAATTATTTTCCACAGGAATCTGGTGGTAACCTTTGTTTCCTTCCAGATAGGAAATATATTTTACACCTTGTAAGGTAGTATGGATAGAAGCTATAATTGGTAGAGGGTAAATATCATCTAAAGTGAATGTATTCAGAGCTCTGTGATCACCACATAATCTTGCCTTATCCTTTTCATAAGAGATTAAAACTGGTGAAATAACACAATACTTAGGTGTTGTTTCCACTTTCTCAACAATACCCATTTCTAACAATATTTTAATGTTATCTTCATTTTCTTTCCTTCTTGCAGGAGAAGCTGGGTAAGGTGTCTGTTTCAAGCTTCCAGGAATATTATCCAAATCACAACTTAAAGATATTTTCATCTCATGGTCTTTGACCAATCCTAGTTCATTTTAAACATGAGAAAACACTACGCAATATAGGGGGTGGACTTGCTAGCAAGTCCTCAACCTGAACTCAGATGGAACTCAGACTGAACTCAGACTGAACCCATACTGAACTCTACTTGAACACCCACCTAAAACTGTTCTTCTGAGTGGTGTTCATCCTTGATTGTATGGTTCCTTTATCAATAGCTCAATGTGTGTTCAATCTATGGTGAGTTTGGGTCCAAGGTTGCGGACTTGCTAGCAAGTCCGCCCCCCATATTGTGTGGTGAAATACCATAGGATAAAATTTTATCAATCCTAAAATATTGTTTTCATAAATTTTTGAGAGTTGAGGACTGAAAAAGGCTTTTTGGATTTCATTTTCTGACTCTACCACTTCAGAGGTGGTTCTTCCACCTTGCAGTTTTTTTCTTTAGGAGAAAGGGAATAAACTGAATTTTCAGAGCAAATCTTGAATTTTCTTTTCCCATTTACGCCTATAGTGAAGCAACTATTTGCAGGATCTAGTTTAATTACAAATTTGGTAAATAAGTCATTGCCAATAATAAACCAATCACTACAATTATTATTATCCATTACTACAAATTCACACAATGCTCTTACATATCCATTATTATATTTAAAAAATACAGCAGTTTTGTAATTGCCAATCGGATTTAATACTGAACCAAAACCCCTCCAGTTCTTTGTCTGTACAGGTTCTTGTTTTTCTCTATACTTAATATCAAGTTTCATTAATGTGTTAATAGAAACTACAATACTTGCAGTCCCAGTGTCAAGAATGGCATTCATTTTTTTTCACATATAATAAAAGGTGCTCTAATAGGTGTGATTTTGTAAGTATCATGAGTTACATCTTTAATTATTTTACCTTCCTCAATAGAAGTTAAACTTGTATCTGAATGAGGTATTGCATCATTCAAGAACATAATATCCTGTTCTAATACATATATCTCATTTTCATCATCACTGTAAGAAATGTTACTTTTACAATCCTCACTAGATTCCTCTTTTTCATTTTCATGATTACTTTTTTCAGAATCTTGTGAGTTTTCAGTAAGATTTATTCTTTTCTTACAAGTATGACCTTCAGCCCAAGGTTCATTACATTTGTAGCATGGGTTATTTTCTTGTCTTTTAGGGACAAGTGGAGCTGAAGGTTTTTTCTTCTCCACTGGTAATTTATTTGTGGTAGGTCTTAATACCTCAAAACTTTGCTTGTATTTATTATACCTGGTCTCATATTTTTGGCTCAATAATATTTCATTGCATATATTAATAAAACCAGAAGTATCTCTTATGGTTTCAGTTCTAGCAACAATAATTCCTCTGACTGATATAGGCAAATTATATATTATTTTTTCTTTCCACTCATCAAAATCCATTTTAGGATCCATGGCTATCATTATTTTTATTAAATTCATTAAAAATAGAATGGGTTTATCTCCAGAATTTGAATTATATCTGGCTTTCTTATGCAATATTTTTTGAGTGATTCTAAATTTTGGGCCACCAAATTACCTTTCAATTAGTGCCTTCCATTCATTCCAGGAGTAGTTAATTCCCTCACTCAATACAGATTCAAACCATAATAAGGCCCCATCTGTAAATAAAAATATCAATTTTGAAGTAATTTCTTCATCAGGTAATTTGTATGAAAATTTTAAGTTATCAATTCTCTGAATGAATGGTTGCCAATTAGACTTTGAATCCCTGTCAAAAGAAGGGTACTGATCTAACTTAGGACAGTTCTTTTGGTTAGTTTTTGCTTCCCTAACCTGAGGAATATTAAGTAATTCACTTACTGTAGAAAGATGATCATTTATTTCATCCTTTACCGATTTATATTCTCAGACCCCATGACACTATTTTCATGTTCAATCATTGGTTTATCATCTGAGTGTTTCATAAAACTATTACTTTTTCCACATAGAAGGTATTGTCATTTACTTTCAAAATGTTAGCTATTTCAATTTCTCCTCTTTGTAACCTATTCTTTATTACAGGCACATGTGTTAAGGTATCATTCATATTTGAAAAAGAAAATTTTACACGTCCCTCTATGGTAGCCATAATATTCTGAGAATGTTATAATTAATTTTGTAGATTCTTATTCTCAGAGTTTAATCTTTTATTTTCATTGGTTAATTCACTATTCAAATTTTCAATAATTTTTAACCTATTGGCTTTGGTACTCAATGATTGTGTGAGGTTTAATAATACCTTTTCTGTATTATTGTTTAACTCTCTAGAGAATTCTTTTGATTTTTCAATTCTTAATAATAATTTGCTAATGATTTTTGATTCCATTGGATTTCCTTTTAAAAAATATTGAATTTTTTTTGTGTCCAATTCAGAAGACTCATCATCAGGCTCAAGATTAACTTTATTTGGTTCCATTTTAATGTGACTAGTATTATCCTGGTGATCAATAAAACTATGTACATTTTCATCATGTAAAGACAAGTTTAAAATGTTATTTTCAAATGAATAATTTCTTAAACCTTTATCAATTATATCCAGTAACTTTAAATCAATCTCATTACCTATAATAAATTCATTTTTAGTATTATATAATTGATCCTGAGAAGATGGATGACTTACCAAGTTCTTATTACATTTCCCCTGTCTCTCCTTGCCTTTCCCCTGTAATGGTGACTGCTGGAGCACTGCTGTTGAGGGTTGTTGTGGTTTTGGGCATACCAGTCCCACTTCCATTAGCTTACTGCAATTGTTTGTTCCTCCTCTTGGGATGGAGGTGTGGCTATTTCCACCATGGAATTTTTGGGTGCAACTGTTTTTGGTTGAGCTTGTATTTCCACTAGAGCTTGGTTGACTTCTATGAAACTCTGAGGAGCTCCTTTCTCCAGATTGTTTGTCTGGTCTACTATGTTGTTTACTCTTATTGTTAGGGTGTTTAGTAGAGTGAATAGGGAGTGAATTGGTTCTTGTAAAGTATTTTTTGTTTTCTTTATTGATACTTGTTTTAAAAGTCTTTCACTTTCCTCCAGAGACATCTGTGGAGTGTTGCTGTTGGTGTGAGAATCCTGGCCCTCCATTTGAATGTCCTGTAACAGGTCTTTCAGCTCTAACTCTTAAGCTATAATGCTTTGCCTTATTACTCAAAATATCATTTTTGTTCTCACACATTTTTAGGTGAAATTAAAATCAAAAAATTGAAATTTGAGATATTAAAAATTCAAAAGGAGTTTTATTAGTATTAATCAATACTACTGAAGACAATTTTATTGCTTACATATGGGTATTAAGTGAGCTTATAAGTTCCAAAAGTCAAACATGCTTTTATGTGGTAATTTGATTTAACTGATCTACAGTAAGTAGCCATGTTTTTATATTTAAAAAATAAAATTTGTCAGTAATATTTCTTCTAAATATTAAATGAGTTATACAAAATAATAAAAAGGGATTAATAGTCCTGTTAAAAGAAAACAATAAATCAGTTTTTATTATCTGGTTTATTATCTGCAAAGATCACAAAATTAATTGGTCTATTGACAGACTCCCACTAATTACAATTTTTATGTTAAATTAGTGGTAAAGTTTTTGATCCAATATCACAATTTTATTATATAACAGGGCTTCTTTTTCTGAAATTACTATATAAGTGACCCCAACCTGTTGTAATTTTCCAAATATTTCTAGAGGGATTTTATTTACTTATAGCCTCTTTTTCAAGTTTTACTTACTGGAAGATAACCAACAGAATTCTTGAGAAAAGGTCACCAATTTACAGGCTGAGATCAAGTACAGAGACATGAACTAGCTTGAATGGTTGGTTGTCTAGATAATTTTAATGGTCCTAAATGAATACTGTAGTACAAATCCAATAAGTATTTAAAATATAACTCAATATAAGGGTCTCAGAAATTCAAATATCACTAATTATATGTGGCTTACAATATTATAGTTGGTAGAAAAATAAATGTAATAATTCAGATACTATTCAAAGACTTTATAAGTGCTAATGATATGTATTGTAATTGTATTGGTTATATATTTGAATTGTAATGATAAAGAATGTAGAAAACAAGACCAAAATACCCCTCCTTTTATAACCAATATTTCTTCCAATGACTCCCTTAATTTACCAGTACTATACATGGCTTATGAGGCCTCATTCTATCTAATAGAAATTTCCAACAACTTAAAGAGTGACCAGTAACATAAATAGAAATAAATCCCTCGCCAAAATCCTGCAGTAATAGAGATAATCCATCAAAAATAAAGATAAGCAAAAAAGAGAGTATATACATATAATACATTAAAATAAAAGACTAAAAAGGGAAGATTAAGACTATTTATTACTCAATAATAAGGGGGATTAGCACTAGAAATTATGGGGCTAATAATTACATTAAACTACATGAAATCCCCATTCAAAAATAACCAAAATTGACTGAGAAATCACTAAATTTATCAGCCAGTCGTCTAGAAGAAGGGGGTGAAGGAGAAGAAAATTTAAAAGGAACAAGGTAATAAAATAGATTTTGATAATAATTGATATTTAATTGTTTAAGAAAATAAGAGAGGAGATTAAAGAAATGCAACAACAAGCTTTGAGCAGTGACACAATGGGAGGTTCAATTTATAATATTTAAATATTGCAAGTTATATAGAAATGCGCAGTTATCAATTGTAATTATTACTAGACTTAGAGAAACCTCTAGCTATTTATATAATACTTAGATTAGAATTGGAGTACTAATAAAAATAATAATAAACATATTGTATTAAAAAGGTATGTTTAAATTTGAGTGTGTAATAAGTGATGCAGCTACAGGGGATAATCCAAAGCCTTTTATAGGCAAAGGACCCTCTGAAGCGTCACCATATAGTAATTACAAAAAGAGATAACATGGAACTAGAAATTAAAAATAATAGAACTAAAACATGGAAACTGAGAGAAAAACATGAGACAGTCAACTAAACCCGTGAGTAAGTAACCAATTTTCCCACCATAACTTTCCAAAAACACTTAATTAAACAAATTAGTAACCAAGTAAGTTTGAAAAATGAGAACAGTGAGTAAAATAATTCAAACCAGACATTATAGTGACATGTAAAGGGTTTAAGTAAAACAAATAGAATTATTTTCACACCAAAAATTCATGTAATCAATTCAATCTAGTTTAAAGCAATTTTAATTAATTGTTTTAACTATGTAATTAATTCAATAATTAGTTTAAATGAAACATATAATTAATTTAATGATATTTGTAATTTAAAGTGGGGATTTAAATACTAAGTTATTAAATAAGTATTATAATTTATTTAATAATTTTTCTGCCACAATTAAGGGTCAAATATATTCTAAACCAAAGGCACAATACCTTCTAATCATATCTTCCAGAGTTTGAATCATTCTTTCAGCTAGACCATCAGTCTGAGGATGGTGAGCTGTAGACAACTTTAACTCACAGCAACAATTATCCATCAAAGAGGTCCAAAACTCAGAAGTAAATTTTGGATCTCTATCAGAGATAATGGCTTTTGGAAAACCAATAATATTAAACATGTAAGACCACCATAAGAAAGCTAATTCTTTTGTGGATACATCCTTGTGGGTAGGAATAAATTTGCACATTTTTGTGAATCTATATACTATTACCCAAGAAGAGCTATAACTGTCTTTACCTGCTACAGGAAGACCAGTGACAAAATCCATGTTAATTATTTGCCAAGGAGCATCAGGTGCTTCAATATGTTGTAATAACCCTGCTCTTTTACCTGCCAACCTTTTAGATTTCTGGCAGGAATCATAACATTCAACATATAATTTTGTATCTTCAGACATATTAGCCCACCAAGCAGTGTTTTTGATTCTAATCATTGTTTTTTCAAGATCAAAATGACCATCTAATATGTCATCATGACAAATTTTGAGGATAGTTTCTTTCATAGAAGGAGGAATTGAAATTACATTAGTAAGCTTTCTTCTATAATATATATAACCATCTTCAATAGAAAACTTTCCTTTAATCAAAGCATTTTGATACTTTGTAGGAAGAGTTTTAATCAATGCTTGAATTGAAGCATTCTTAGGATCAATTAAGATAGTAACTAATTTATTTAAATCAGAATCCTTATCATATGAATCCAGTATTAATTGTAATAACTCTTCTTCCATATCAACTATAAATATACAATGGATATGAACAGTATCATCTTCAGGTACATAAGCAGGATTGGAGTCATTATTTTGTAGAGGCAGTCTGGACAGCATATCAACATTGGAGTGAAAATTTCCAGCCCTATGGATAATTATCATCCGTCCTCTGTACTCTTGAACAGCAATTTTCCACCTGAACATATGTATATTAGGTGTTTTCAGGGTTAAGAGGGACTTCACAGCACTACAGTCAGTTACCAATTCAAACTTTTGGTCATCTAGATAGTAATGAAGCTTGTCAAGAGCCCAAAAAACTTCTAAGCACTCTAATTGAGTGGAACCATATTTCAATTCACTATTTCTCAAGTTTCTTGAAATATAACAAATTACAACCTCTGAGGATTTATCATTAATAATTTGTTTCTGGTGGAGGGCAGCACCCAGACCAACAAAGCTAGCATCTGTATACAGGACAAATGGTTTGTTAAAATCTGGCAGAGCTAAGATAGGGGCTGTCATTAAGAAACATTTTAAAGTATCAAAAGCTTTTTGACAGTCAATATTCCAGATGAATGCAACATCTTTCCTAGTTAGTTTGATAAGAGGAAAGGCTATGACCTGATAATTTTTAATATATTGTCTATAATAGCCACACATACCCAAAAAACTTTAGATTTCTCTTACAGAAGTTGGTGGTTTCACATTTTGAATTGCAGCAACTTTGTTGTGGTCTACAGAAATTTTTAGGCCTGACACAACATGGCCAAGGACTTTCAAAGATTGAAAACCAAAATTGCACTTTTTCAAGGACAAGGTCATATCAATTTCATCCATTTTTTGAAAAACTCTATTCAATTGAATCATATGTTCATCAAAAGTTTTAGAAAAAACTATGATATCATCAATATACACCATGAGCCATCCTTCAATTATTTCCTGATGGAAAGTGTTATCCATGACTTTCTGGAAAACTGAAGGGGCATTTTAAGGGCCAAATGGCATTCTAACATACTAATATATTCCCATATGAGTAGCAATAGGCAAAAAATTCTGAGAATTTTTCTCAACTGGAACTTGATGATACCCTTTATTACCATCCAGACAACTAATCAATTTTGCACCTTGCAAGGTAGAATGTATTGAATTATTTCTGGGTAAAGGATAAATATCATCAACAGTATAAGTGTTTAATGCTCTGAAATCTCCACATAATCTAGCCTTATCTTTTTCATAAGAAATCAAGACTGAGAAGATGGCACAATATTTTGGGGTGACATCCACTTTCTCATTGATATTCATTTTTATTAATGTGGCAATATTATCTTCAATATCTTTTCTTTTTGTTGGAGAAGCAGGATATGGTTTTTTCTTAAGACTAGTAGGAATATCACTCAAGTTACAGGATAAGGTAATTTTCATTTCTTCCTGAACACTTCGCAAGACATGGGAACCATGAGCAAAAGCCATAGGGAAAGAGGTAATTGAGGCAACAATAGAATCCTTTTGTTCACTAGTTAACTGATCACCAAAAGAAGCAGTATTTATTTCATTTAATAAATCATCCATTTCAATTGTTGGTCTACCTTTACACTGGATCAGTGATTTACAAGACTTTAACAGATGCCCAGAAGTTTTTCTAGGGGAGGATATTCTGAATTTTCTTTTGCCATTCAATCTCAAGGTGAAGCAATTATTTTCTGGGTCCAATTTCACACAAATCATTGTCAAAATATCATTACCCATAATAAACCAATTGCTTAAATTATAATTTTTCATGACAACAAATTCACAAATAGCTCTGACAAAACCACCATTATATTTGAAGAATACAGAAGTTTTATATTTTCCAATAGGAATTAAGGTAGAACCATACCCTCTCCATTTTTCAGAAGTTATAGGTAATAATTTACTAAAATAATCCTTATCTACTGAAGCTAAAGCTCTTTTAGACACTACACTTCCTCCAGAACCAGAGTCAAGAACTACATCAACATTTTTACCATTAATGATAACAGGTGCCTTTAAAGGGGATATAGGAATAGAATTGTTAGTAATATCTTTAATTATCTCAGCATTTTTTACTGAAGATAAATTCAATACACAATCTTCAGATATATTATTTAAATAATGGACATCATGTTCCAACATTAAAACATCTTTAACAGATTCATTGTCATAGGAGATATTACTTTCACAGTCACTGGAAGAATTATTGACATCAAGTTCAATTTCATCAGTGTCTTCATTTTGTTCAACAAGATGAATTTTCTTGTCACAAACATGACCCTTCTGCCATGGTCTGTAACATTTATAAAAAGTATTTGTTGCATATTTTTTAGGTGCAACTGGGGCAGAGGTTTTACCAGATTTTTCTGGGGGCTTTGTAGAGGGTTTATTTTGATCATGATAAGATTTACCAAGGTAATTTTTTGGTTCATATCTATGGTTGAGTAGTACCTCATTACAGATATTAATGAAAGAAGAATGTTCCCTCACATTCTCAGTTCTAGCTACAATTAAATCTCTAAGAGAATTTGGCAATTTATACAAGATTTTATCTCTCCAAATATCATAATCCATCTTTGGATCAACTGATCTTAGGAGTTTTGTTACTTCCATAAGAAAAACAATGGGTTTTTCAACAGAGGAGGATACATATCTAGTATTCTCATACAGTCTTTGCTGAGCCAACCTGAATTTTGAACCACCAAATTGATTCTCAATCAAGGATTCCCAATCATTCCATGTATAATAGTTGTTATCTAATAGAACAGATTCATACCACATCAAGGCTACATTGGAAAATAAAGAAAGTAGCTTAGAAACAATTTCCTTATCAGGTAGTTTATAAGATCTCTTTAAATTATCAATTCTTTGTATAAAGTGGTGCCAATCAGATGAAGAATCACCATCAAAGGTAGGATATTCATCCAACTTAGGCCAATTTTTCTGGCTAATGGGATGTTCCATCCTATGGTTTGAATTATTCAAGGTTATCAATTCTTGAAGTCTTGAAAGGTGTTCAGATATTTCATTACTCACAGAAGTAGCTGGCTAATTGTGAGCATTTAAATTATTTCTGTTTGATGTAACAGATTTTTCAGAATGAAATTCAGCTGGTAAAATTAGCACATTACAAGGGAGAGAAGAACTACTCTGTTCAGGCTGTTTATTATTATGATTAAAAGCAGTTTGAGAAGTATTTTTTAACTCATGATAATGAGTAGTCTGGACAGCCTGTAATGCAGAAAATAGTTTCTCAAGATCAGATAATTTATTTCTCAAATCAGGAATATAAGATAGTTGATCATTAATCCTAGAAATAGATAGAACATTTCTGTCCTCATTTATAGAGACTTTGTTACTCAAATTCTGATAATCAATTTTCAACTTTCTAAATTCACTATGCAGAAGCATATTGTAATTCTTTAAAGCAGTATTCTCATCTTTTAGATCATCAATAATTTTGTGTTAGTGACTATACTTATCTGAAAGTGATCTGTGATCAGATTTTATAGAATTTTGTTGAGCAAGGACATTATTTAATGTCTCTTTCAATTTGAAATAAGCAGTGTCTTGAACAGAAGAGCTCAATTTGCAATGTAAATGCAAATTAATTAATCTATCACTCTCATTTATCAACATATCTCTCAAATGTTTATCTTTCACAACATTAAAATTAAGTGTATCTTTCAATATTTCTTCAGAAGTTTTCTCAATTAAAGTATAGAATTCAGGGGAAACAGAATCATTCTTAATTGCAAGAGAAGGGTTAATTAAAGAAGTTGAAGTTGAATGTAAAGGTTCATTAAATGATAATTCTCTAATTACATCATTAGGGCTACTCATTAAAGGAAGTTGTCTTTTCAAGGGTTTAACTGTTCTTTCACCAGGATCCACATTATTACCTGAAGAAGTTTTGTTATTATACATACCAGCATGTTTACCAAACAAATTACTTACCATGGCAAGGGAGGAAACTTCCACTGTGCTTTCTTTCTTCTGCCTCCCTGATAAGGATGGGGCTGAGGAGATGGATTGTATTTTGGTGTCCTGGATGGGCCAGGGTGTTGAGCTGTTGGTTGCTGAAAATTCTGTTGGTAATGGGTCATCAGGTAATCCCATTTCCACTGCTCCACTTGCAGAGTGCCTTGATTTTGGGTGAGGGAGCTGGGTGCCTGATTGGACTGATGTTGAGGCTGAGGCTGGGAGGCTGGGAAATGAGGAGATTGACCCTGTTTGTGACTTAATAACTCCTGCATCTGCTGCCAGAGTGTGTCTACCCTTGCCTTGTACTTCATGCTTTCTGCCTTCAGTTCTTTGATGTGTCTGGACAGATTGTTTACTTGTTGGGTTAGAGGTATCTTTTTTATTTTTATACCTTTGAGTGGATTGTCCTGATTTATTAGAGGTTTTACTTCTTTCAGAAGTGTTTGGTGAGGAGGTTTTGCCACTTCTCCCGCCATTTCCACGTCCTGAATGTTTTTTTTCAGCTGAATAATTTTTGTAAGTTAATTTAGAAGAACCTTGTCAGCCTAAATATCCTTAGGACTGAGTATTTCTTATGCTTAAAATAAGATAACCTTAAGTAGATTAAGCTTATATCTTAAAAATAAGGTTAAAATAATAATATATATTATTTTATTATATATATATATAATTATTATTCTATTATATAATTTATAATAGTTTAAATAGCTTATCAATGGCCTAATAATACTTATTAAGGTGTTAATGGAGTCATAATATACTTATCTTAAGTGATATGAAGTAATTATTGACATACATAAGCTTATATGTATACATAAATCTCATATTCAGTGAAATATGCAGTATATTATGTATATTTAGGTATATAAGTGGGTTTTAGCCCCTTAATAGCCTATAACCTTTGTTTTTCTGCTTATTTTAGGTCATATAGACGAAATCAGTGGACTCACAACGCCTACAGAAGCATAGACACCTATATCAGGCGCATACACCCAGTTTGGACAACTAAAATTACTTCCTTGGATGGTTATTCACGGATTTATTGGTTGGAAAGATGTTTTTGGGTTAATGTGGATGCTTGGGGATGTTATTGGGGGCTTGGACATTTTATTTGTTTCCTTTATATACTTTTAGTTTCATTAAATCTCTCTTTGATCATTTATTTTACCTGTTTCTTTATGGTATCCACTTTTATCTGGGTTTTCTATTTATGGTATGACTCTGTGTTATTATTAATAGTGATGGAGGGTCCTTACTGGAGGTCTGGGTGTTGAAACTGCTTGAAGTGGACGCCATGGGGAGGTGATGGGCCCTCACAGTGCTGTAATTGCCGGGGATAGCAGTGACATCATCTGGATTGAAGGTCTGTGCACTCCAGTGGATTTGGGTATAAGTAAGGAGGGATTTTGACGGTTTATTATCATCATTCAATTACTACACTTCAAACAAACATTACACTACAATTATTAACATTCAGAAATATATTATAAAGCCCTTATAAATTGATATTATTTTTATAATAGCTATAACTATATTTTATTCTTCTATTTTCCACCACTAGCACGCATTTAAATCCAAGTATTGTGAGTTTAATTTGAGTATAACTATTCTATTAGTCTTCCCCTGAGGTTTAATCACTAAATCATTTATTAATAAGTAGTAGGACCATAAAATAACACTATTATATCATACTTATATACTAGACTGTACTGACAAACCTACAGATTCAGTGTCAACATCCACATGTAAGTTATCCATGCTGTTAGCCAAACTACTGGACATTTAAACTGTGAAAAGAGAATCAAAATTAATTAATGATTCAAATTGTTATTTCAAAATAAAAAATAATTTATTGAATTTTAACAAAACAAAAAAAAAATTTAAATTTTTATCAAAAATCAATTAATTAACAAAAAATGTAAATACAATTGTTTATTAAGAATTAACAATAATTAAAATGGGACCAACCAAAAAAGGTTTTATAAGTCAACCAAAATAATTAATACCAAAAATAATATATTGGAAATATTGGGACTAAGTACTGAGTACTATTATAGTCAACCAATAAACAAAAAATATTTAATAAAATTAATTTAAAAATTTATTAAAAATTAATTGTCTTATAGGACTAAGAGTCTTACTCTATTATGGTCAACCAGGAAAAATAAAAAAAATTAAAAAATAATGAACACTTACACTCAGTGAATCAGAAATTAAGCCACAAACACTGTTATTGCAGTAAAAAGATAATAATACGACTGAGAGGTGCAAAGTTTAACTTACTAAAGTGATCGTGAGATGACTTAAAAATATTATATGATTTAATTTAATATAAACCTAAATGATCAAACCCAAGTTAAAACATGGTCGCGGAAAAAAGTTTGCTTTTTGGCTTGGGTGGTCCGTGCACAATGTCGTTTTTTGCAAGTCTCGTATCATTGTCGTCGTTTTGGAAAGGCACCCAATTATCGGCCAGTCGTCTAGAAGATGGGGGTGAAGGAGAAGAAAATTTAAAAGGAACTAGGTAATAGAATAGATTTTTATAATAATTGATATTTAATTGTTTAAGAAAATAAGAGAGGAGATTAAAGAAATGCAACGACGAGCTTTGAGCAGTGACACAACAGGAGGTTCAATTTATAATATTTAAATATTGTAAGTTATATAGCAATGCGCGTTTATCAATTATAATTATTACTAGACTTAGGGAGACCTCTAGTTATTTATATAATACTTAGATTAGAATTGGAGTACTAATAAAAATAATAATAAATGTATCATATTAAAAAGGTATGTTTAAATTTGAGTGTGTAATAAGTGATGCAGCTACAGGGGATAATCCAAAGCCTTTTATAGGCAAAGGACCCTCTGAAGCGTCACCATATAGTAATTACAAAAAGAGATAACATGGAACTAGAAATTAAAAAGAATAGAACTAAAACATGGAAACTGAGAGAAAAACATGAGACAGTCAACTAAACCCGTTAGTAAGTAACCAATTTTCCCACCATAACTTTCCAAAAACACTTAATTAAACAAATTAGTAACCAAGTAAGTTTGAAAAATGAGAACAGTGAGTAAAATAATTCAAACCAGACATTATAGTGACATGTAAAGGGTTTAAGTAAAACAAATAGAATTATTTTCACACCAAAAATTCATGTAATCAATTCAATCTAGTTTAAAGCAATTTTAATTAATTGTTTTAACTATGTAATTAATTCAATAATTAGTTTAAATGAAACATATAGTTAATTTAATGATATTTGTAATTTAAAGTGGGGATTTAAATACTATGTTATTAAATAAGTATTATAATTTATTTAATAATTTTTCTGCCACAATTAAGGGTCAAAAAAGCGCCCAATATTATTGTTTAATAATATATGAAAAGTTTTATTTAATATATAAATTTAATTAATTAATTTAATTAAATTATAAGTCAATTTTACACATATAATTATAATATATGTTTGCAATTTATTAAATATTAATTTATAATTATTAAATATATAAAAATGCGACATTTTTTGTAGAATATAAAATATATTATGCTTAATTTAAATGTATTAATAATTTATATAACAATAAAATTGATATAACACTTATATTTAATAAGATACTTATATAATTTTATTCTGCAATAAAATATTAATTTATATACATCAAATGCAATTTTTTACGCCCTCTTTCAGGTCCAATAAGTCAACATATCATTTACTGGGCTCCTGGTATAGCCTGGATGATAAAATTACTCAAAAAAGGGCATGAGATGTGGAGTAACTACATCCAGTCCTTGGAAGGAGCTTGCACAGATAAATCCTTGACTAATTTAGGCAAATTTAAATGTGGTAGTGAATTAAAGCCCCAAGCTTGAGTTTATTAATGAAATTAGTGCATATAATAAGGATTGATGCATTTATAATTAAACTAGGACACTAAATAAGCGCCTGTTACCTATTTTAGTGTGTTTCCCCACAGTGGGAATAGAATGTGGGGTGATTATAGTGTGAAAAATCTAACTTTGTTAAAAATTAAGCTATTCACATGGGAAAAATGCAGGCAGTATGTGGCCAGTACACAGAAGCCATTTCTGGCATAAAAAACACTAAATTTGAAAAGTGTTATTTTTATGCATCTGAGTAGCCAAATAAATAGCTCTAATTAAGAAAAAGTGATATTTCCAAGCTCCTTTTTGATTTAATTAAATCTATAGTGCATATAGTCAACTTTTAAATGATTTAAAGTGCATTTCTTGTTTTTTACATAAAATTTTGAAAAAAACAGCTTTAAGTATACTTAAAAATTATGTAGCCTTATATTTAAGACTCTTAAGATTAACCTAAAATATTCCAGCTTAATATTTAGTACATAAGACTTATAAAAGGTGGATATATGTGTGTATATAAGGTGTTATAATGGCATATTTTGCTTTTTATCTTAAATTTACGTATGTATACAATTTGTGTACTCTAATTTATTGCTCCCATGTATAGTCCATGTGTTTAACATAACTTATAACTAGTTTTTACTCAGTTCTGGGGATATCCAGCCTGATATGAACTCTGATTTATGGCTGTAGATCAGATTTCACATGCAAAAAATTGGATGTGGTACTCTGTCGGTCAGTTGTCTAGAAGAAGGTAAGGAAAAGAGGAGAAAAGGAGGAGAAAAGGAGGAGGACAAGGGAAAAATAAAAGAAATAAATTATAATAAAATATTTAATTTATTTAAAAGGAAAACAATGGCGAGCAACTTTGAGAGATGACAAAAACTTAGGATTTATTAATAATAATACTATTTAATGTAAGGGTTCTGCGCGGCAAACACTTTTAATTACTATCAGACTTAAAGCAACCTTTAAATTGTTATATAAAATTTTAATTAGAATTGTATTACTAATAAAAAAATATAAACGTAGTAAAATAGTATTTAATTTATGGAGTGTATAATAAGTGATGAGGCTACAGGGGATTATCCAAGGCCCTTTTATAGGCAATGGGTCCTCTGAAGCGCCACTATATTTGTAAATACAATGATTAGAATAGAATAAAACAAATATATCAAAGAGTAAATGAAACATAACAATGTAGAGAAAAACATGAAACAAATAATTAAAACCCCAATTAAGAATCCAATTTTCCCACCATTAATTCCTAAATCAGTAAGTAAAAATAGTGAATAACTAAACAAGATTGGAACATAGGAACTATGAGAAAAATAATTCCAAACAGATGGTACAGTCTGATTTAAGGATATTTTAAGTTAAACAAAAAATACTTTGATGCAACAAAACATGTAATTAATCTCAATTTAGTATAAATTAATTAATTGGTTTTTCCTGACACAATTAAGGGTCAAAAGAAGCGTCATTAATTATTGTTTAGTATTATATGAAAGGTGTTATTTAATATATAAATTTAAATAATTAATTTAAATATATTATTAGTCAATTTTACACTTGTAATTATAATATATGTTTTTCAATTAATTAAATATAAATTTATAATAATTAAATACATAAAAATGCGCCATTATTTGTAGAATATATTATATTATGTTCAATTTAACTGTATATAAAAATTTATATAACCAATAAATTAATATAACACTTGTATATAATAAAATACTTATATAATTTTATTATGCAATAAAATATTAATTTATATTCATTAAATACAATTCTTACCCACTCTTTCAGGTTTTATAAGTTACATATCATTTTTACTGGACTCCTGGAATAGCCTGGCTGACACTCCCTCACTCTAAAAAAAACAATAAAAAAAATGCTAAGATTTTTTCTTTTTGTATTTTTTCAACAGAGTAGGCAGATTTGAAATTTCCTTTCCAGGTATCCATGCATCATGTTCAGATGATTTGTTCTTATATCTCAATAAATATTCAGTACCTCTCTCAGAAGTGATAATTCTATCATTGAGAATTTTATCAATTTCTGCTGTTTCTGTGACTTCCTGAGGGTTTTTCTTAGGTCTTCCTCTTCTTTTTGGAAATAAGTCACTGTTGGAAGTATAAGGCTTAAGCAAAGAAATGGGAAAGACAGGATGTTTCCTATCATATGGAGAATACAATACAACTTCTACTGCATTATCACCAACCATTCTTTTAACAACAAATGGTCCTACAAAAGGATCTTTTAATTTGTGGTTACCTTGTAAATTGAAATGGACAGTAGAGATCAACACTTCATCACCCTTGTTAAATGTGTATTCTTTATGGGATTTATCCCATCTTTTCTTTTCATATTCAAATGCTTTATCAATACAACTCAGAGCATGTTTTCTGCATAGCTGTTGCATTTGCATAAAAGATTTTACACCAGGGTGTATTTCCAACTTAGGTAATTTATTATTGAGAATCTGATCAGGAGTGTTTGGGACAAACCTAACCAAAGCTCAAAAGGATTTTTCTCAGTGACAGAATGAACAGCGCTATTATATGCAAATTCAAGACCAGGCAAAAGAGTGACCCAATCATGAGTAAATCTGTCATTGTCTTTATATTCTAATCCAAAGGCACAATACCTTCTAATCATATCTTCCAGAGTTTGAATCATTCTTTCAGCTAGACCATCAGTCTGAGGATGGTGAGCTGTAGACAATTTCAACTCACAGCCACAAATATCCATCAAAGAGGTCCAAAACTCAGAAGTGAATTTTGGATCCCTATCAGAGATAATGGCTTTTGGAAAACCAATAATATTAAACATGTAAGACCACCATAAGAAGGCTAATTCTTTGGTGGATACATCTTTGTGGGTTGGAATAAATTTGCACATTTTTGTGAATCTATCAACTATTACCCAACAAGATTTAAAGCTGTCTTTACCTGCAACAGGAAGACCAGTGACAAAATCCATATTAATGATTTGCCAGGGAGAACTAGGTGCTTCAATATGTTGTAATAACCCTGCTCTCTTACCTGTTAACCTTTTAGATTTTTGGCAGGAATCACAAGATTCAACATATAATTTTGTGTCTTCAGACATATTAGCCCACCATGCAGTGTTTTTGATTCTAATCAATGTTTTTTCAAGATCAAAATGACCAGCTAATATGTCATCATGACAAAGTTTGAGGATAGTTTCTTTCATTGAAGGAGGAATTACAATTACATTGGTAAGCTTCCTTCTATAATATATATAACCATCTTCAATAGAGAACTTTCCTTTATTTAAAGCATTTTGGTACTTTGCAGGAAGAGTTTTTATTAATGCTTGAATTGAAGCATTCTTAGGATCATTTAAGATAGTAACCAATTTATTTAAATCAGAATCTTTATCATATGAATCCAGTATTAACTGTAATAACTCCTCTTCCATATCAACTACAAATATACCATGGATATGAACAGTATCATCCTCAGGTAAATAAGCAGGATTGGAGTCATTATTTGGCAGAGGCAATCTGGAGAGCATATCAACATTAGAGTGAACATTTACAGCTCTATGGATAATTGTCATCCTTCCTCTGTATTCTTGAACAGCAAGTTGCCACCTGAACATATGTCTGTTAGGTGTCTTGAGGTTTAAGAGAGACTTCACAGCACTACAGTCAGTTACCAACTCAAATTTTTGGTCATCCAAATAGTAATGAAGTTTCTCAAGAGCCCAAACAACTGCTAAGCACTCCAATTGAGTGGCACCATATTTCAATTCACTATTTCTTAAGGTTCTTGAAATATAACAAATTACAACCTCTGAGGATTTATCATTAATAATTTGCTTTTGGTGAAGGGCAGCACCCAGACCAATAAAGCTAGCATCTGTATAAAGGACAAATGGCTTTTTAAAATCTGGAAGAGCCAATATAGGGGCTGTCATTAAGCAATTTTTTAATGTATCAAAAGCTTTTTGACAGTCATTATTCCAGAGAAAAGCAACATCTTTTCTGGTCAGTTTTGTAAGAGGCAAGGCTATGACCTGATAATTTTTAATATATTGTCTATAATAGCCACACATACCCAAAAAACTTTGGATTTCTCTTACAGAAGTTGGTGCTTTCACATTTTGAATGGCAGCAACTTTATTATGGTCTACACAAATTTGTAAGCCTGACACAACATGGCCAAGGACTTTCAAAGATTGAAAACCAAATTTACACTTTTTTAAAGATAAGGTCATATTGATTTCATCCATTTTTTGGAAAACTCTATTCAAGTGAATCATATGTTCATCAAAAGTTTTAGAAAAAACAATAATATCATCAATATAAACCATGAGCAAACCTTCAATAATTTCTTGATGGAAAGTGTTATCCATGACTTTCTGGAAAGCTGAAGGAGCATTTTTAGGGCCAAATGCCATCCTAAAATACTTATATATTCCCATATGAGTAGCAATAAGCAAAAAATTTTGAGAATTTTTCTCAACTGGAACTTGATGATAACCTTTATTACCATCCAGACAACTAATAAATTTTGCACCTTGCAAGGTAGCATGTATTGAATTAATTCTGGGTAAAGGATAAATATCATCAACAGTATAAGTATTTAAAGCTCTGTAATCTCCACATAATCTAGCTTTATCTTTTTCATAAGAAATCAAGACTGGGGAGATGACACAATATTTGGGGGTGACATCCACTTTCTCAATGATATTCATTTTCAATAATGTTTCAATATTATCTTCAATATCTTTTCTTTTTGATGGAGAAGCAGGATATGATTTTTTCTTAAGGGAAGGAGGAATATCACTCAAATTACAGGATAAGGTAATTTTCATCTCTTCCTGAACAATTCCCAAGAAATGAGAACCATGAGCAAAAGCCATAGGGAAAGAGGTAATAGAGGCAACAATAGAATCCTTTTGTTTACTAGTCAACTGATCACCAAAAGAAGCGGTATTTATTTCATGTAATAAATCATCCATTTCAGTTGTTGTTCTACCTTTACATTGGATCAGTGAGTTACAAGATTTCAACAAATGCCCAGAAGTTCTAGGAGAAGAAATTTTGAATTTTCTTTTCCCATTCATTCCTAAGGTAAAGCAATTATTTGCTGGGTCCAGTTTCACACCAAACATGGTTAAAATATCATTTCCCATAATAAACCAATTGCTTAAATTATCATTTTTCATGACAACAAACTCACAAATAGCTCTGAAAAAACCACCATTATATTTGAAGAATACAGAAGTTTTGTATTTGCCAATAGGAAATAAGGTAGAACCATACCCTCTCCATTTTTCAGAAGTTATAGGTAATAATTTACTCAAATATTCCTTATCCACTGAAGCCAAAGCTTTTTCAGATACTACACTTCCTCCAGCACCAGAATCAAGAACTACATCAACATTTTTACCATTAATGATAACAGGTGCCTTTAAAGGGGATATAGGAATAGAATTGTTAGTAATATCTTTAATTATCTCAGAATTTTTTACTGAAGATAAATTCAATACACAATCTTCAGATATATTATTTAAATAATGGACATCATGTTCCAACATTAAAACATCTTTAACAGATTCATTGTCATAGGAGATATTACTTTCACAGTCACTGGAAGAATTATTGACATCAAGTTCAATTTCATCAGTGTCTTCATTTTGTTCAACAAGATGAATTTTCTTGTCACAAACATGACCCTTCTGCCACGGTTTGTTACATTTATAACAAGTATTTGTTGCATATTTTTTAGGTGCAACTGGGGCAGAGGGTTTACCAGATTTTTCTGGGAGCTTTATAGAAGGTTTATTCTGATCATTATAAGATTTACCAAGGTAATTCTTTGGTTCATATCTATGGTTGAGCAGTACTTCATTACTGATATTAATGAAAGAAGAATTTTCCCTTACATGCTCAGTTCTAGCAACAATCAAATCCCTAAGAGAATTTGGTAATTTATACAAGATTTTATCTCTCCAAATATCATAATCCATCTTTGGATCAATTGCTCTAAGTATTTTAGTTATTTTCATCAGAAAAACAATGGGCTTTTCAACAGAGGAGGATACATATCTAGTATCCTCATACAGTCTCTGCTGAGCTAACCTGAATTTTGAACCACCAAACTGATTCTCAATCAAGGATTTTCAATCATTCCATGTATAATGATTGTTATCTAAAAGGACAGATTCATACCACATCAAGGCTACATTGGAAAATAAAGAAATTAGCTTAGAAACAATTTCCTCATCAGGTAGTTTATAAGATCTCTTTAAATTATCAATTCTTTGGATAAAGTGTTGCCAATCAGAGGAAGAAGCACCATCAAAGGTAGGATATTGGTCTAACTTAGGCCAATTTTTCTGACTACTGGGATGGTCCACTTTTTGGTTTGAATTATTTATTATTAATAATTCCTGAAGTTTAGCCAGGTGTCCAGAAATTTCATTATTTACAGAAACAGCTGGTGCATGACCATCACAAGATTTTTTGCTAGTAGAAAAAGATTTTACAGACTCATTGTCAGTTTGTTTAATGGTTGAAATATGAGGAAGAAAAGATGAACTTTGCTCAGGTTTTTTCCCTTTATTTTTGCAGCTTATTTACAGAAATATCATTTAATTCATTATTGATGGCTAAGGTTGAGAACTTTTCCTGCAGGTCAGACACATAGTTTCTTATTCTTGGAATTTCAGACATCTGGTCATTTACTTTTGCAAGAGATAGAACATTTCTGTCCTCAGAAACTGAGTGTTTGGTACTTAGTGCATGGAAATCATTTTTTAGCTTCTTAAACTCAATTTGCAGAGATTTTATTTCATTCTTGAATGAATAATTTTCCTCAATAAGGGGTTTCAATTCACTCAAGGTCTTATGTAGACTGATATTTCTATCTGAGATAGCTCTATGGTCAATTCTTATTTGTTTTTGTTGACTAAGAACAATATTCAAGGTTTCTTTGATTTTTAAATAAGCTGTATCTTGTACAGAAGAACTCACTTTACATTGAAAGTGTAAATTATTTAATCTATCATTTTCATGGATTAACACATCTCTCACATGTTTGTCTTTCACAATATTAAAATCAAGGGTATCTTTCAATATTTCCTCAGAAGTTTTTTCAATTAAGGTATAGATTTCAGGGGGAACAGTATTATTTTTAATTGCAAGAGAAGTATTAATTAAAGATGTAGAAGTTAAATATAAAGGTTCATCAAATGACAATTTGCTAATTACATCAATAGGGCTACTAGTTACAGGAAGCTGTCTTTTAACAGGTTTAACTGTTCTTTCACCATGTTCAATAATATTACCTGCAGAAGAAGATTTATTAGAAAACATACCCAAGTGACTATCAACCAAATTACTTACCATGGCAGAGGAGGAAACTTCCCCTGGGACTGGGTTTGGGATTGTGCTTGGGCCTTCTTTCTCCTGCCTTGTTGGTAGGGATGAGGAGGTGGATGGAAATTGGGTGTTCTGGATGGGCCAGGCTGATGATGAGGAGGGTGTTGCACATTCTGTTGGTAGTGACTCATTAGATAATCCCATTTCCATTGCTCTACTTCCATAGTATTTGGATTTTGGATGGTTGAGCTGGGTGGCTGTGAAGGTTGAGCCTGAAACTGAGGCTGATTGGGAGGCAACTGAGGAGGGGCCTGGGCCTGAATCTGGTTCCTGAGTTCTTGAACCTGATCCCACAAGGTGTCTACCTTTGCTTTGTACATCATATTTTCTGTCTTCAACTCTTTTATATGACTGGATAGGTTGCTGATTTGTTGTGGCAGAGGAAGCTTTTTTATTTTGAAGCCTTTTGGAAGACCTTCTTGAGGCACTAGAGGCTTTACTTCCTTCTGTGGTACTGGGGGAAGTGGGTTTGGTTTGTTTACATTTCCTGTCATTTCCAAATCCTGCAGTATGTGAATTCTTTGTGTTAGCATGAGATTTTTAATGTCCAACTTTTGAAGAACTTACAGTGTCAGCATCATAGTCAATTTCAATTTCATCCACTTGCATGTTATCCATTTTTTCAGCCAAATTGTTGGACATACTAGTGGGAAGATTTTAATTTACTTCTTATTTTTTAAAAAAATAATAAAAGTTAGTTAATAATTGCTCCAAATAAAAAAAAAAAATTTATTTATTAAATTATAGAAAAAAAATTTTCAATATAAAGTAATAATTATAAAAAATTAATTTTAAAAAAATGGATTGCAAGGTTAAATTGGGAATAAACAATCAAGTTAATTCAACCAATTCATTACCAATATTAAATATGGCAATATATTTGGGACTAAGCACAAAGTACTTTTAAGTCAACCAAAATTAACAATAATTAATAATAATAATAAAAATTAAATTAATAATTCAATTTGTATTAAAAAAATGTTAATTCTTCTAGGACTAAGAGGATTTAACACTCTATAATGGTCAACTAGGAAAAAAAAAATTTAATAATTGAACACTTACACTCAGTGAATCAGCAATTAAGCCACAATCACTGTTATTGCAGTAAAAATATAGTAATATGAGTGAGAGGTGCAAAGGTGAACTTACTATAGTGATCAAAAAATCACTTCAAAATAATATAAGAATTAATATAATATAAACCTAATAAATCGAACCCAAGTTCAAAACACAGTCGAGGCAAAAGTTTTGTTTTTTCTAGGTGGTCCGTGCGTTTTGTCGTTCGTCGCCAGGCTTGATCGTCTTCGTCGTTTGGAAAGGTCCCCAGTTGTCGGTCAGTTGTCTAGAAGAAGGTAAGGAAAAGAGGAGAAAAGGAGGAGAAAAGGAGGAGGACAAGGGAAAAATAAAAGAAATAAATTATAATAAAATATTTAATTTATTTAAAAGGAAAACAACGGCGAGCAACATTGAGAGATGACAAAAACTTAGGATTTATTAATAATAATACTATTTAATGTAAGGGTTCTGCGCGGCAAACACTTTTAATTACTATCAGACTTAAAGCAAACTTTAAATTGTTATATAAAATTTTAATTAGAATTGTATTACTAATAAAAAAATATAAACGTAGTAAAATAGTATTTAATTTATGGAGTGTATAATAAGTGATGAGGCTACAGGGGATTATCCAAGGCCCTTTTATAGGCAATGGGTCCTCTGAAGCGCCACTATATTTTTAAATACAATGATTAGAATAGAATAAAACAAATATATCAAAGAGTCAATGAAACATAACAATGTAGAGAAAAACATGAAACAAATAATTAAAACCCCAATTAAGAATCCAATTTTCCCACCATTAATTCCTAAATCAGTAAGTAAAAATAGTGAATAACTAAACAAGATTGGAACATAGGAACTATGAGAAAAATAATTCCAAACAGATGGTAAAGTCTGATTTAAGGATATTTTAAGTGAAACAAAAAATACTTTGATGCAACAAAACATGTACTTAATCTCAATTTAGTATAAATTAATTAATTGGTTTTTCCTGACACAATTAAGGGTCAAAAGAAGCGTCATTAATTATTGTTTAGTATTATATGAAAGGTGTTATTTAATATATAAATTTAAATATATTATAAGTCAATTTTACACTTATAATTATAATATATGTTTTTCAATTAATTAAATATAAATTTATAATAATTAAATACATAAAAATGCGCCATTATTTGTAGAATATATTATATTATGTTCAATTTAACTGTATATAAAAATTTATATAACCAATAAATTAATATAACACTTGTATATAATAAAATACTTATATAATTTTATTATGCAATAAAATATTAATTTATATTCATTAAATACAATTCTTACCCACTCTTTCAGGTTTTATAAGTTACATATCATTTTTACTGGACTCCTGGAATAGCCTGGCTGACATACTCTAATGTATGGCCATAGATCAGGGCTCACATACAAAAAATTGGATGTAGTACTCTGATGTTTGGCTGAAGATCAGGGTACACATGCATAAAAATGGGTGGTGAACTCTAATGTATGGCCATAGATCAGGGCTCACATACAAAAAATTGGATGTAGTACTCTGATGTTTGGCTGAAGATCAGGGTACACATGCATAAAAATGGGTGGTGAACTCTAATGTATGGCCATAGATCAGGGCTCACATACAAAAAATTGTATGTGGTACTCTGATGTGTTGCCAAAGATAAGGGTACACACATGCAAAAAATGGATGTTGAACTCTGATTTATGGCCATAGATAAGAGTTCACATGCAAAAAATTGGATGTGGTACTCTGATATATGGCTGAATATCAGGGCTCACATGCACAAAATTGGGTGATGAGCTCTGATGTACAGCTGTAGATCAGAGTCCACATGCATGAAAATGAGTAGTGAACTCTGTTCTACAGTCATACATCTGAGTTCACCTGCTCATTTTGAGAATTTAAAGACTGTTATTTGCACATGTAATGTCACCTTTTGAATCAAAATAAAATAATTAAAATAAATTAATAAATAATTGGATAAAATATAGTAAAGTAAAACAAAATAAATATATAAATAAATAAATTTTAATTAAATATAATAACATTAAGTGAAATAAAATAAAATATAATTTCATATAATACTGTATGATATAGTATGATATAATAATATAAAGCAAAGTCAGATCACATAAAATAAAATGAAGAAAATTAAATATTTTTTAAAGCATCATAAAAGTTGAAGATTTATATCTCATTAAGAAAATAAATAATCCAATCCTATAAGAGTTATCAAGAATGTATATTTATTGAATAGATATTTCTCATCTAATTTATAATAGTAAAAATTTACAATTTTTTTCTTTAATTCTCATCAAATTATTAGTAACTATTTTTTGTAGTATTTATCAAAATAGAAATTTTTTGTGGAACATACATGTTTCTTAGATATTATTTTATATTTTATTTATTTATAGGTATGACTTTGAAAGTTGATAAAAATATCAGAATCTTTCTAATAAAAAATATACATGGCTACTTTTTTTTAAAAAAATAACTTTCCTTTATCCTCATTTTATCAAAAAAATGATTGACAAATGTTTATGAAAATAAAACATATGGGCAAAAACTAATGAGTTTTTATTATTGGTTTCACATAATCATTATTTCCATGACTTCTAATTTATTATCTACATTTTTTTGATTAATTTTTTTGTTTCAAAAATATCCTTTTCAGTACTTTTCCTCCCCATTTTTTGTCCCACACTCCTGCAATCTCACATCTTCTTCCTCTCCTATATCATTCTTTACTCTTCCAACCTGTTTACCCTCCCCTTCTCACCCAACCTAAATCCTTTTTCTCCCATCACCACACTTTTTACACCCCTTTTTACTACTCTCAAACCCCCCTCATCCCACCTCAATCCTCTTGCTTTCCTTCCCACCACTTTTAGTACAAAGTGTGAAAATGAGGTAAGTTAAAATGAAAAAGGGACTAGGTGAAAAGAAAATCATTGTGGTAGGGGGTTGAAAGGGTGGGCTTAAAAGCAATAAGGGGGGATAGAGTGTGAAAAGAGTGGGTGGTGTGAAGGTGAAAACAAAAAAGTGGGCTGTGATTTGAAAGGGCTCTGGTGAGGTTAGGGAGGGGTGAGAATGGGCTAAAGAGGGGCAAGGAGAAAAAGAATAGGGTTGAATGAAAAAAAAATGAAAGTGGAGTGTAGAGGAGGGGTTAGAAGTGGTTCCACTTGGGCTAGAAAAGTTGGCACATACAGAAAATGTATTGTAATGATTATCAAAGATGATGGGAAGAGTATATATTTGAAACAGGTTTAGAGTAAGAAGATGGTGTGTGAAGAGGGTGTAAAATGTGAAAGCAAAAATTTAAAGGTGGATTCTATTTTTTGCACAAAAAAATACCATTCACCATGCCAGTTTACTGTACTTTTCTTCAATTTAAAAAAATGATGAATGATTCTGCGTTATGGCTCTACATAGATCCATAAGAGATACAGTTTTATTGGCTTCTTTTAATAAAGAAAAAAGTTAATAAGGGAAGAGATCATAAGTATAAAAATAAGGCATCAAATAAGATTTTATTTTTCCATAACTCATGTCACCAAATGCTTTTGAAACTATCCATAAGATAAAAAACCAACCAAATGTTAAAATTTTTAAAAAAAATGTTAAGGGGCCAAAATTATAGTAAAATTTCAAATAAATTCTCTCATGTATTTTACAAGGTAAATTTATTACATGTTTACTTTAATGGTAAATTTTTTTGGTCCGATGTGAAATATCTTTGACCTCCATTTTAGAATTCAACTAAGTTTTTAGCTCAAAATCAAACCCATTATTTAAACTTCCTGCTCAATTTTATTTTTTATGATTACTGTACATACCTAAGTAGTTGCATGTAATAGCTACAGTTATGAAAAAATTGAATAATAGGGGGTGTCAGTTCTGGCAAATCCGCACTTAAATTAAGTGCAGATTTCAAACCAAATCAGCACTTACAAATCAGCACTTAAATTTTGCAAAAAAGTCACTTATTTCAAAAAAGGGTGTCAGTTATGACCTCAAATCAGCACTTTTTTCCCGTTTTTTTTCACAACCACATTTTGGCCACAAAACATCCCTTCCTTTCTTACCCCATCCCTGTCACATGTGACACACTGACCTTCCTCGCTACCTACCCATCAATCCTTGGCACACACCCCTTCCTGACATTTTCAATATTTTGACCAGGCATGTTTACATTCTTTTTTACTTATTTCTTCTACTTTTTAATCATTTTTCTTGTTATGTGCCAGTTTCATAATGCCTCCCAGACATTCCAAATCTCAAAAGGTAACTCAAAAATCTGCTTCGTCACAAAAGTCTCCTCGTAAAGCAAGGATTACATAGAAAAAAAATCAGTGACTTTTTCTATTACTTACAACTGTTTTTACAGAATTGAAAACTATGTTTCAGCTAATATTTTATGGAAGTGAACTCTGTTCTTCGCCCGAAGAACAGAGTTCATCCTCCTATTTTCACATTCTGTTTGCACCAATCTCCAACATTTTCAATATTTTGACCAGGCATGTTTACATTCTTTTTTACTTATTTCTTCTACTTTTTAATCTTTTTTCTTGTTATGTGCCAGTTTCATAATGCCTCCCAGACATTCCAAATCTCAAAGGGTAACTCAAAAATCTGCTTCGTCACAAAAGTCTCCTCGTAAAGCAAGGATTACATATAAAAAAAATCAGTGACTTTCTCTATTACTTACAACTGTTTTTACAGAATTGAAAACTATGTTTCAGCTAATATTTTATGGAAGTGAACTCTGTTCTTCGCCCGAAGAACAGAGTTCATCCTCCTATTTTCACATTCTGTTTGCACCAATCTCCATCCCTTTCAATTCTATCAACACATGCTTGTCTTCCCTCCCCATGCCTTTCGCTATCCTCCCAGCCCCATTGTATGCCATCCTCTTTTAAAGGTAATTCAAAAATCTGCTTCGTCACAAAAGTCTCCTCGTAAAGCAAGGATTACATATAAAAAAAATCAGTGACTTTTTCTATTACTTACAACTGTTTTTACAGAATTGAAAACTATGTTTCAGCTAATATTTTATGGAAGTGAACTCTGTTCTTCGCCCAAAGAACAGAGTTCATCCTCCTATTTTCACACTCTGTTTGCACCAATCTCCATCCCTTTTAATTCTATCAACACATGCTTGTCTTCCCTCCCCATGCCTTTCGCTATCCTCCCAGCCCCATTGTATGCCATCCTCTTTTGATCCCCATTTCACCCCTCTCAACCTCTCCCAGACCCTTTTCTTCATTTAAAATGCCTCGGAACCCTTAATCTTCCCTTCCAACTCTTTCCCAACCTTTGAGTGACTGAAAAAATATGCGTTTGCTGAAAATATGCGATTTCATGTTGAGTTGATGAAAGAAAACACAGAGAGAAAAAAATAAGACTTTAACAGCAAATTCAAAAACCAAAAAAATATGCAAAAAAATTTACCATTCTCAGTGAATAATACATGCAAATTGATAATTTGAAGAGAAAGAGAAAAAAATTAAAATTGCGTTGAAAAATGTTGGAGTGTTATTGGAAGGATTTTTGCCCTTATACTAGTTGATTGAGAAATAGAAGTGTTGGATATAGTCGGAGGTGAATCAACTTTTTCATCTTCATACAGCTCTAACCATTGATCTTTAAGGTTAGCAAGTAGGTTATGAAGTATAGTGCAACACAGAATCCAGTTGATCACCGCCTCCATTTCAGATTTATTTCTAAGAGGACTTCTTAATTCCCTTAAACTAGAAAAACGGCCTTTCAAGATTCCAATAGAATGTTCAATACGGACTCTTGACTTTGCCAAATGATTGTTGAATTTGGCATTTTGACTGTCTTCTGAAGCTGCTCCCCGAAAAGCAGGAAGTACATACTTTCCATTCACATAAGCAGAATCTGCAAGAAGATACTGATTTTCATCAAAGAATTTTTCAGGTTCATTTGAAATATGCATTCTTTGGAAGAAGTAGGAGTCATGACATGAGCCAGGATAGCCAGCAAAGAATGATATAAATTTTTTGTTTACGTCACATATAAGCTGAACGTTAATTGAATATCTATAAAGAAGATATATTTGTTTGTGTTAGTTTCAAGGAGGATGAAAGGAGTTAAAAATAATCTACCTCTTTTTACGGTCAAAGTAATTGTTTCCACCTTGAGCAGGTTTCTGGCTCAAAGGAATAGTAGTACCATCAACAAAACCAATACATCCTGGAAAGCCCTCTGCTTGCATAACCTGAGATGATTCAAGTCGCTCTTCTTTTGTTGGCCAGGTGAGAAGTTGAGATTCCAAGGAGTTGATGGCAGTGATACATCGTTTGGTATAAGTGTTAACTGAACCATACCCTAAATCAAAGACATTTTCTAAACGTTTCAAAGCGGCTCCATTACCATTTGAACCCAAACGACATAGTGTGATGGCCAATTGAATTGAAGGATGTTGTTGTTCTTTTTGAGAATTATTGTGAAATATGGGATGATCCTGAATAAGCTCAAGCAATTTAAGGAAACATTCCTGAGAAGTCCTGAACAGCCATCTAAAACTGGGTGTAGATAGTTTAAGAAGTGTTTGGATGGTGTACTTGGGGGTATGAAGTACTTGAGGCTTTCTGGGAAGAAGGTAACGTTTCCTGGCCATTTTTGATAAAACGACAAAATCTTCTTCTAGATCAGAATCGGAATCAGAGTCCAAGAGCAGTTCAAGCGCCATGAAAGTCATTGCTTTATGTAATTTATCACAATTTGAAAGTGAGGAAGGCATGACTCTTATATGATATGATATGAAGATGTAAGTGATGTACGATGTTTTGAGTTATGAAGTGTTATTCTGCGGAGTGCTGCGTATGAATGGGATGATGCTGACAAATCAGTGAAATGGGACTTGATGGTGAAATCAGCACTTTTGGTTGAGAAAGTGCGGATTTGAGTGAAATAAGTGACTTATTTCATTTTGAAATCCACCAGTATTGGGGCTAGTGTGTTTTGGAAATCCGCACTTATTTAAGTGCGGATTTGGTCAAATTTAAGTGCAGATTTGTAAGTGCGGATTTGCCAGAACTGACACCCCCTAATTTATCTATCTCAATAATTGTACTATTATTTGTTTGATAATATACAAAAAATTCTTGATCATTGTTATTACTCAAAGAATTTTATTTCAATTAATATGTGAATTTTCAAAAAAAAATATATATCTTAGATTTTGTGGAACTTAGATTGAACTCTCAATATCATCCTGTGGCCAACTGTGGTCTAAGCAACATTAAGCTATGAGAAATTATGCAACTTTTTAAAAAATATATACAAGATTTTTTTAATGTAAACACAATTTTATTTTTATATCAACAAGAATTATACTAAATAATACAATTTTATAGAAATAAATAGAGACTTTAAATACTTTTATGAATATATATGACTAAAAATAATTTTTTATTTTTATAATATGTTTTTTTCTCAATAAAATAGATCAATAAATGTACTATACTTAATTTTGTTTAAAGTCAATATATAAAAAATTTATCAGAGTTTATTTTCCCACCAAAATTACTTTTTAGACAAATTTTTTTAGATACAAACTATTGAGATCCTCTCTGTTTCACATGTTTTTTTGAATATATATGTGTAAGTTAAAGTTAAGCCTGAATGGATAAAATTTTGAATTTTTAATAAATGTGAATAAATAATTTTTTCTTCATTTTGTATCTAAATAGAACTCAAACCATAACTTTAATGTTCTGTTGAAACAATTATTGAATAGTCCAATGATTATCTATCAACAAAATTCAGATATACATTTTAGGTTATTTCTGTGCACAAGACTGTAAAACTATTGTGAATGCTTTCATATGGCTGTACATCAGCATTCAATTTCAATATTAATATCACTTTTACAAATTACTCATAATTTTGAATAGTGACCCATGATGTGTGGCCATACACAATATTTTATCATCCATTTTGACATCAGTTAACAAAATCACTCTCATTTCCATATTGTGATTGTTGATGTAAATATTTTAAACAGAGTTCAATATTCATTTCCACTAAATATGTCTAAATCTCTCACAATTTTACAAAGTAAACCCTGATTTATAGCTGCACAACAGAGTTTACTTTGATCTTATCCACATGTTTAAAAATCACTAATAACTTCTACATTGTACCCTGATGTACATCCATACAATAAAGTCCACCTTCATTCTCATACTTAAATTCAAAGTTATTCTATCAACTTTATATAGTTAACACTGATTATCTCAGATGCATGTCCATGCATACAGGTTCACTATATAAAATTGACAGAGTGTTTGTGTACTAGTGTGAAAATGGATGGTGAACTCCTTTTGTACAGTTGTACATCAGGTTTAACTAAAATAAATTGAGTGATATTCTCTCTACTAGTGTGAAATATGATAGTGAAATCTGTTTTACAGCCATAAATCATAATTCACTATATAATATTTTTGAGAGTTTCAGTCAACTGTAGTGACAATTGAAAATTAACTCTGTTGTGCAGCTGTACATAAAGATTCACATTATAGAATTGAGAGTTATTTTGTGAACCAATGTGAAAATAGATGATGGGCTTTGTTTTACAGTTGTACATCATGATTCACAATATGGAATTTAGAAGGTTCTGTGAATGGATGTGAAAATGTAAGTTGAAAGCTATTTTATAGCCATACATTGGGGTTTCACAACCTACAATTTAGGGTGATTTGGTACACAGGACTGGAAAATTATTGTGATCACTCATGTATGGCCTTACAATAGTTTAC
This sequence comes from Hemileia vastatrix, assembly GCA_030280995.1. Classification (NCBI taxonomy): domain Eukaryota; kingdom Fungi; phylum Basidiomycota; class Pucciniomycetes; order Pucciniales; family Zaghouaniaceae; genus Hemileia; species Hemileia vastatrix. The sequence continues at coordinate 12,662,625 of JASXTE010000010.1, read as the reverse complement.
ACCTTAAAATTTCTCATCATTTCACAGAATCCTTCTTGATTCTATATTTTGAGCCCTGATTTACTTCCATACAACAGATTTCATCATCCATTTTCATATTGGTTCACAAAATCACTCTCAAAAAACATCCAGTTTGTATGTTGAAAAAAATAAAAACAAAAATATCAGTAAATGCAAATCATACAATGATAAGTAGTGTATAGCTGATATAACATGATTGAGTAACTAAGAGGGGCAATAATTCTCTAACAACATGCTTGCTGCATTAGCCCCCAATCATGTAACATCATACTAACACACTTTAAAAAAAATCAATTATAAAAAAACATCATACCTGACTTTCCAACTCAATAAGGAGCTTCTTAGTTTGTATGTTGAAGAAAATAAAAATAAAAATATCAGTAGATGCAAATAATACAATTATAAGTAATGTATAACTGATAATACATGATTGAGTAACTAAGAGAGGCAATAACACTCTAACAACATGCTTGCTGAATTAGCCCCCAATCATGTAAAATCATACTAACGCACTGTTAAAAAATAAAAACAATCATAAAAAAATCATACCTGACTTTCCAACTCAATCAAGAACTATCAAGTTTTTATTTTGAAAAAAAAAAAAAATCAAAAATATCAGTAGATGCAAATCATAAATTGATAAGTAATGTATAGCTGATACATGATTGAGTAACTAAGAGGGAAAATAATGCTCTAATAACATGCTTGCTGCATTAGCCCCCAATCACATAACATCATACTAACACACTTTAAAAAAATAAAAACAATAATAAAAAAATATCATACCTGACTTTCCAACTCAATTAAAAACAATCCAGTTTGTATGTTGAAAAAAATAAAAACAAAAAAATCAGTAGATGAAAATCATCCAATGATAAGTAATTTATAGCTGATACTACATGATTGAGTAAGTAAGAGGGACAATAATTCTCTTAAAGAATGCTTTCTGCATTAGCCCTCAATCATGTAACATCATACTAACACACTTTCTAGTAGCTAAAACACCAGATATGAAAATTTTAAATATACATAATAACATTGGTAAATGCAAATCATCCAATCATAAATAATGTATAAGGGCCAGATAGATCAATCCTTAACCCAAAAAATGTTAAAATGAATGGAATCTGGTATATATTTCCAGGTGTGGAAGAGAGCAAAGTGAAATTATTTTCAATTGCTAAGGGTGGGGCCTCCCACATGGTAGTCTTAATTAGTAAACAACAGGGAAAAAGAACAATTAATCTTGTCAGTGTTTTGCTATTCAATATAAAAATTATATTGCATATTCATTTTAGATGCATTATTCAATATGCAATATGAAATATTCATTATGCATTATGAACTATGCATCTTGAAATAAGCAATATGAAATGTGCAATATGATTTTCATATTAAGTAGCAAAACACTGACAAGTTTCATTGTTCTCTTACCTATGTGTTTTTCCACTTTGGACTACCATGTGGGGAGCCCCACACTTTGCAAGTGACAATACTGTCACTTTGTGCTCTAACACACAAGGCAATATAGATCAGATCCAATTCATTGTTAACATTTTTTGGGTTGAGGATTGATCTAGCTGGACCTAATACATTATTTATGATTGGATGATTGGCATTTGTCAATGTTATTATATATCTATTATATTTTCATATTTGGTATATAAGCTATTGGACAGATTTTGATTAGGTTAAAAAATTTAGGTATAACTAATTATTATTAACTTGAATTTTTTAAAATGTGTTGGTATGATGTTACATGATTATGGGCTAATATAGCAAGCATCTTGTGAGAGCATTATTGCCCCTCCTACTTACTCAGCCATGTAATATCTGCTATACATTTCTTATCATTGTATGATTTGAATTTACTGATATTATTTTTTTAATTTTTAATATTATAAATTTTCAAAGAGACTCCCACATTTCTTCAACCAATGATCATCAGCACTCAAATTGATTTTCATATTGCTATCAAGGTTATTTCAGTCAAGACTCCCCCTTTTTTCATGATTGTTTCATCACTGCTTCAATGTGTGCTGAATAAGATATTAATTAGTGTTAAAGGTTTCAGACTTGCTAGCACCTCCACCCCCCATATTGCGTGGTGAATATTACTTAAAATACTTATGTCCACTTATTATAAATGATCCATCATGCAAATTTACTTAGCTCAAAGAAAAATCTTTATAATTTTTTAAAATGAAGTTTAAAATAAATTGTAATATGTCTAACATACACAATGAAACAAACTTACCCCTCAAAATTTTTTGTCCAGATAAAAAGTCTTTTTATGGAATTCCATGATAGTTTTTTACACCCATCTATTCTCTAAATTCTCTTTATATAAATTTTATAATAAATTAAAACTTTTTGAAACAGGTAGAAAATTTTTTCATGGTTGATGTAAGAGATTATTTTTTGGTCAGAATTTTAAATTTCTAATTTGTAGTTTTTTTAGGCACTAATTAAAAATTTCTAACAATCCAACAATTTTTATATTTATAATTTAGCTTTTTTTTTCTTAAAAAACTACCCCATAAGAAATAATAAAATCTATAATAAAAATAATGCTATTATTATTATAATTCTCTGGTATTATTAGGGGGTGTCAAAGTTGACCAATCTACAATTAAATTAATTGCAGATAAAAATCCTTATACCCCAATTATATTATGCAATTATTTTTGCTAATAATTGGGTTATTAGACATTTTACATGTCAAACTTGACCTCTTATCCGACATTTTTCTACTCAATTTTTCATAACCACATATCAGACAACTTTCTGTCATAACTACATCTTTGACTACTCACTGGATATACCTTCTAGCTTTCTGAACACTCCCATTCTCATCTCATCCTGTCTATTCTCACCATTCACAACACCTTGCTATCTAATCTGCTTGTTTTTCTCCTTTTCATCTTCAATTATCTTAACATGCCCATCATCATAGATCTTCTCAATGGCAGCCTTCCCCCAGTTTTTCATCAAATTGCACTACTCTCTCTTTGGCTTTCTCAGCTGAGAAATCAAAGACCTTTCAATTAAAAAAATAATCATCTCATTCTTATCAACTGGATGAAAACTAAATCTAACTATGATTCTTTTTTTGGTACTGAAAATGCAACTAAAGTAGGATGGCCCCCCACATTAAAATTTAATGGCTATCTACTAATGGCCAATGAATTATGGAATTAGAAAAAGGGAAGGATAGATCTTTTACATAAACAGATGTCTGAACACTTCAAGAATTACCAAGCCAAATACAAGAAGGCAAAGACTCTTTCATCTTTCACTGGTTTGAGTATTATCAACATTGATATCAGTAAGGTCATAAAATCCAATGATGATAAACTTGAATTTTATGTCCTTACTTTAAAGAGATGGATTCTCTTTTTAAAGAGTGATCTGTTATAAACCTGAAAAAATTTTGGATGGTGAAGATGCTATCTCCAGACATGATGTCAAAAGAAATCTTTTTACTTCTTTTTCTACTCAAGCCTCCACTCATTTGACTTTCACAAATCAAGATATATTTTCAATAGATCTTTATGGCAATATAAAACAACCTGATCTAACTCAAGTATGTTTTTTTACTTTAATATTTCCAATCCTTTTTCTTATTTACATTTTCATATCACTAAAAAGGCTGAGAAAAAACACATGAGCCACAATCAACTGAGTAAGAAGCCAGCAACAATGATGAGGAAGAAAATGTAACCTTGAAAAAAAGCAAAGGGCTTCTAGTAGTCTAAATCTCCGCTCTTAAAGAAGAAAAAAAATTTACAATTCTTCTCAAATCCCTTTTTCATCTATCAAAGAATTTTTGGAGAAACTTGATGCTGGTAAATGATACCATAACTCTTAATACTTTACTGTGCTTTTATTCTACTTTTTGTTAATATTTCTTATCACTCTAGAACAAGTGGAAGCTTCTAAAGAGACTCTAAATTTTGAAAAGCAAAAATAAGAGCTCTCTTTAAGGAGGGATGATAGGGCACAAGACTTGGAGGAGGGGAAGTTCAAGCTCTCTTTACAGAAGGATGATAGGGCACAAGACTTTGAGGAGAGTAAATTCAAGCTAACTCTAAGTATTGAAAAATTAAAGAAAGAGGAGAAAGCTTTTGAGTAAAATTTCCTATTGGATCAGATGAGACTTAAGTATCAACTTGAAGATGGTTCAAAAAAGAATTTTTTTTTAATGGAATGTGTTAAAGCCAATGAATCTTATGAGGAAATTGAATGTCTAATGAAATTTTTTAATGAAAAGTGTGTTTTATTTATTTCATACTTCAACATTTCATATATATTTGTACAAAAAATTTTACATTAATTTCCTGTATTTCATTAATCTATCCATCATTAGGTGAATTTCCATATTTTAATTTTAAAAAATCTTTTTTGAATAAAATTTTTAAGTCTCATTTGAAAATTTGTCAACCCCCCCCTGAATTTTTTTGAAGTAAGGGGTGGGTATCAGCAAAATTCTTTCAAGTCAAGAATCTTGAAAGTCTTATGATAATTTGGAATTATTACCCCCTGCATTTTACAGGTATCGCCAAAATTCTTTCAAGTCAAGAATTTTGCAAGTCTTATAAAAAATTTTGGCAATACTCCCCCCTGCATTTTATTGAAGTAAGGGACAGGTATAACCAAAATTTCAAGTCAAAAACTTTGCAATACCACCCCCCCCTGAATTTTATTGAAATGAGGGTGGGTGTCAGCCAGGCTATCTCAGGATCCCAGTAATTTATACAATAAATTACTGCAATCATATAAAGGAATAACATTATGTAATTACAATAAATTATTAAAATAAAATTTCAAATATTTTATGAATAAATAAAATAATTACTATACTTAATTTTATTATTAAATAATTTTTATTACATAAACAAATATTATATTCTATAATATAATGGCACACTTTGTATGTATAAATTAATTATTTAAATTATATTATAAGTGTAAATTTAACTTACACTGTAATTACAATTTCAATAATAAAATTCATATAAACTAAATACAACTTATCATATAATACTATCCATAAATATTGGGCGCTTCCTTGACCCTTAATTGTGTCACTAAAATTACTAAATTTATTAAAATATTTTATTTAATATGATTAAATTTAATTTCTCATTTTAAATAGGTTATTTTATTAAATTAATTAGTTGTTTCAATTAATTTAATAATTAAATTACTTGAAATAGTTATAATAATTAAATTACCTTTTCTTATACTAAATTAAGATTTATTAAAAGCGTGAAAATAATTCCTTTTGTTTTAATTTAACCTTTTTAGCTATTTGTATTCCTTCTTTAGATTTATTTCTCACAGCTCTCATTTTTCATACTCACGTAGTTAATTTTTATATTAATTCTATTCTTTTTTAGAAATTTCTGATGGGAAAAATATTTGCTTATTCACGGATTTATTTTTTATGTTTTTAATTAAATTTATTTAATTATTTGTTTCACATTATTTTTATTTTTTGTAAATACTATTGGAATGCTCCAGAAGGTCCTCTTGCCTATAAAAGGACTTTGGAAACCTCTCTGGTAGCTCATTACTTATTACACACTCACTTAAACATATTTTAAATACACTACGTTTATTTACTATTTTTATTAGTATTACACTTCTAATTAAAATACTATATAAATAATTAAAGGTTGCTTTAAGTTTAATAATAACTATCATTGATTGCCGCGCTTTGAATATAATTACTAGTTACAATATATTACAATTTAAATAAATCCTTACAAATTTTTCAAGTCTCCAATTTACCTCGTCGCCCACTCTTTTAAAAATACTCTTATTATTTGTTTACTTTATCCTATTCCATTATTTTATCTCCCTTCTCCTTCTTCCCTTTCTTCTAGACAACCGGCCGATAATTGAGGGCCTTTCCGAACGACGACGACAAAGACTTGCGATGAACAACAAAGTGCATGGACCACCCAAACCAAAAAGTAAACTTTTTGCTGTGACCGTGTTTTGAACTTGTGTTCGATCGATTAGTTTTATATTAAATTAAATTATATATTATTTTGAAGTGATTTTATGATCACTATAGTAAGTTCACCTTTGCACCTCTCACTCATAGTATTATATTTTTACTGCAATAACAGTGTTTGTGGCTTAATTGCTGATTCACTGAGTGTAAGTTTTCATTATATTAAATTTTTTTTTCCTAGTTGACCATAATAGAGTAAGACTCTTAGTCCTAGAAGGCAATCAATTTTTAATAAATTATTGAATTAATTTTATTAAATAATTTTTGTTTATTGGTTGACCATAATAGTATTCAGTACTTAGTCCCAATATTACCATTATATTAATTTTTGGTATTAATTATTTTGGTTGACTTATAAAACCTTTGTTGGTTGGTCCCATTTTAATTATTGTTAATTCTTAATAAACATTGTAATTAAATTTATTTGTAGTACATTTTTTTTAATTAATTGATTTTTAATAAAAAAAATTTTTTTTTTTTTGAAATACAATTGATTATATTTTATTTTGAAATAAAAAATTGAATCATTGTTTAATTTTGATTCTCTTTTACACAGTTTAAATGTCCAGTAGTTTGGCTAAAAGCATGGATAACTTACATGTGGATGAGATTGAAGTGGATGTTGACACTGAATCTGTAGGTTCTTCTAAAGTAACTTACAAAAATTATTCAGCTGAAAAAAAACCTTCAGGACATAGAAATGTCAGGAGAAGTGGAAATCCCCCCTCACCAAACAACTCTGAAAGAAGTAAAACCTCAAATACATTAGGACAATCCACTCAGAGGTATAAAAATAAAAAAGATTCATCTAACACAGCAGGTAAACAATCTGTCAAGCCATATAAAGGAACTGAGAGCAGAAAGCATGAAGTACAAGGCAAGGGTAGACACACTCTGGCACCAGATTCAGGAGTTATTAAATCACAAATAGGGTCAACCTCCTCATTTCCCAGCTTCCCAGCCTCAGCCTCAACTTCAGCCCAATCAAGCACCCAGCTCCCTCACCCACCGTCAAGGCACTCTGCAAGTGGAGCAATTGAAATGGGATTACTTTATGACCCACTAACAACAGAATGTTCAGCAACCAACAGCTCAACACCCTGGCCCATCCAGGACACCAAACTACAATCCATCTCTTCAGCACCATCCTTATCAGGGGGGCAGAAGAAAGAAAGCACAGGGGAAGATTCCTCCCTTGCCATGGTAAGTAATTTGTTTTATAAGCACGTTGGTATATATAATAACAAATCTTCTTCAGGTAATAATGTGGACCCTGAAAGAACAGTTAAACACTTGAAGAGACAACTTCCTTTAATAAGTAGCCCTATTGATGTAATTAGTAAATTATCATTTGATGAACCTTTACATTTCACTTCTACTTCTTTAATTAACCATTCTCTTGCAATTAAGAATGATTCTGTTTCCGCTGAAGTCTACACTTTAATTGAGAAAACTTCTGAAGAAATATTGAAAGATACCCTTGACTTTAATGTTGTGAAAGATAAAAATTTGAGAGATTAGTTAATACATGAGAGTGATAGATTAAATAATTTGCATTTACATTGCAAAGTGAGTTCTTCTGTTCAAGACTATGCTTATTTCAAATTGAAAGACACATTAAATAATGTCCTTCCTCAACATAAGTCTATTAAATCTGACCACAGATTACTTTTAGATAAATATAGTCACCTACGCAAAATTGTTGATGATCTAAAAGATGAAAATACTGCTTTAAAGAATGACAATATGCTTTTGCACAGTAAATTAAGAAAATTGAAAACTGATTCTTGGAATTTGAGTAATAAATTCTCTGTAGATGAGGACAGAAATTTTCTATCTATTTCTAGGATAAATGATCAACTATCTTATATTCCTGATTTGAGAAATAAATTATCTGACCTTGAGAAACTATTATCTGAATTACAAGCTATCCAGGCTACTCATTATCATGAGTTAAAAAAATTTCTCAAAATACTGTTAATCATAATAATAAACAGCCTGAACAGAGTAGGTCTTCTCTCCCATGTCATGTACCAGCTGATATTCATTCTGAAAATTTTGTTGCATCAAACAGAAATAATTTTAATGCTCACAATGAGCCAGCTTCCTCTGTGAATAATGAAATATCTGAACACCTTTCAAGGCTTCAAGAACTGATAACCTTGAATAATTCAGACCATAGGATGGAACATCCCAGTAGCCAGAAAAATTGGCCTAGGTTTGATCAATATCCTACCTTTGATGGTGATTCTTCATCTGATTGGCAACACTTTATACAAAGAATTGATAATTTAAAGAGATATTATAAACTACCTGATGAGGAAATTTTTTCTAAGCTAATTTCTTTATTTTCCAATGTAGCCTTGATGTGGTATGAATCTGTTCTATTAGATAATAACCATTATACATGGAATGAGTGGAAATCCTTGATTGAGAATCAATTTGGTGGTTCAAAATTCAGGTTGGCTCAGCAAAGACTGTATGAGAATACTAGATATGTATCCTCCTCTGTTGAAAAACCCATTGTTTTTCTTATGGAAGTAACAAAACTCCTAAGATCAGTTGATCCAAAGATGGATTATGATATTTGGAGAGATAAAATCTTGTATAAATTGCCAAATTCTCTCAGAGATTAAATTGTAGCTAGAACTGAGCATGTGAGGGAACATTCTTCTTTCATTAATATTTGTAATGAGGTACTACTCAACCATAGATATGAACCGAAGAATTACCTTGGTAAATCTTATAATGATCAGAATAAACCCTCTACAAAGCCCCCAGAAAAATCTGGTAGACCGTCTGTCCCAGTTGCACCTTAAAAATATGCAACAAATACTTGTTATAAATGTAACAAACCATGGCAAAAGGGTCATGTTTTTGACAAGAATATTAATCTTTTTGAACACAATGAGGACACTGATGAGGCTGAAATTGATGTCAATAATTCTTCTAGTGACTGTGAAAGTAATATCTCCTAAGACAATGAATCTGTTAAAGATGTTTTAATGTTGGAACAGGATGTACATTATTTAGTTAATATATCTTAAGAATGTGTATTGGATTTATCTTCAGTAGAAAATGCTGAGATAATTAAAGATATTACTAACAATTCTATAGCCATATCCCCTTTGAAGGCACCTGTTATCATTAATGGTAAAAATGTTGATATAGTTCTTGAATCTGGTGCTGGAGGAAGGGTAGTGTCTAAAAGAGCTTTAGCTTCAGTAGATAAGGATTATTTGAGTAAATTATTGCCTATAACTTCTGAAAAATGGAGAGGTATGGTTCCACCTTAATTCCTATTGGCAAATATAAAACCTCTGTATTCTTCAAATATAATGGTGGTTTATCAGAGCTATATGTGAATTTGTTGTCATGAAAAATGATAATTTAAGCAATTGGTTTATTATGGGTAATGATATTTTGACCATGTTTGGTGTGAAATTGGACCCAGAAAATAATTGCTTCACCTTGGGATTGAATGGCAAAAGAAAATTCAAAATTTCCTCCCCTAGAAAACCTTCTGGGCATCTGTTAAAGTCTTGTAACTCACTGATGCAGTGTAAAGGCAGACCAACAATTGAGATGGATGATTTATTAAATGAAATAAATAATGCTTCTTTTGGTGATAATTTAACTATTAAACAAAAGAATTCTATTGTTGCCTCAATTTCTTCTTTCCCTATGGCTTTTTCTCATGGTTCTCATGTCTTGGGAAGTGTTTAAGAAGAATTGAAAATTACCTTATCCTGTAACTTGAATGATATTCCTCCTAGTCTTAAAAAAAAACCATATCCTGCTTCTCCAACAAAAAGAAAGGATATTGAAGATAATATTATCACATTATTAAAATGAATATCATTAAGAAAGTGGATGTCACCCCCAAATATTGTGTCATCTCTCCAGTCGTGATTTTTTATGAAAAAGATAAGGCTAGATAATGTGGAGATTACAGAGCATTAAACACTTATACTGTTGATGATATTTATCCTTTACCCAAAATTAATTCAATACATGCTACCTTGCAAGGTGCAAAATTGATTAGTTGTCTGGATGGTAACAAAGGGTATCATCAAGTTCCAGTTGAGAAAAATTTTCAGAATTTTTTGCTTATTGCTACTCATATGGGAATATATAAGTATGTTAGAATGCCATTTGGCCCTAAAATTGCCTCTTCAGTTTTCCAGAAAGTCATGGATAACACTTTCCATCAGGAAAAAATTGAAGGATGGCTCATGGTGTATATTGATGATATCATAATTTTTTCTAAAACTTTTGATGAACATATGGTTCACTTGAATAGAGTTTGTTAAAAAATGGATGAAATCAATATTACCTTGTCCTTGAAAAAGTGTAAATTTGGTTTTCAATCTTTGAAAGTCCTTGGCCATGTTGTGTCAGGCCTACAAATTTGTGTAGACCAAAACAAAGTTGCTGCAATTTAAAATGTGAAAGCACCAACTTCTGTAAGAGAAATCCAAAGCTTTTTGGGTATATGTGGCTATTACAGACAATATATTAAAAATTATCAGGTCATAGCCTTACCTCTTACCAAACTAACTAGGAAAGATGTTGCATTCATCTGGAATAGTGACTGTCAAAAAGCTTTTGATACTTTAAAATGTTGCTTAATGACAGCCCCTATCTTAGCTCTTACCGATTTTAACAAACCATTTGTCCTGTATACAGATTCTGGCTTTGTTTTTCTGGGTGCTGCCCTTCACCAGAAACAAATTATTAATGATAAATCCTCAGAGGTTGTAATTTGTTATATTTCAGGAGCCTTGAGAAATAGGGAATTGAAATATGGTGCCACTCAATTAGAGTGCTTAGCAGTTGTTTGGGCTCTTGAGAAACTTCATTACTATCTAGATGACCAAAAGTTTGAATTAATAACTGACTATAATGCTGTGAAGTCCCTCTTAAACCTGAAAACACCTAATATACGTATGTTCAGGTGGCAACTTGCTGTTCAAGAGTACAGAGGATGGATGATAATTATCCATAGGGCTGTAAATCTTCACTCAAATGTTGATATGCTGTCCAGACTGCCTCTGCCAAATAATGACTCCAATCCTGCTTATGTACCTGAAGATGATACTGTTCATATCCATGGTATATTTATAGTTGATATGGAAGAAGAGTTATTACAATTAATACTGGATTCATATGATAAGGATTTTGATTTAAATAAATTAGTTACTATCTTAATTGATCCTAAGAATGCTTAAATTCAAGCATTGATTAAAACTCTTCCTACAAAGTATCAAAATGCTTTGATAAAAGGAAAGTTTTCTATTGAAGATGGTTATATATATTATAGAAGAAAGCTTACTAATGTAATTTCAATTCCTCCTTCTATGAAAGAAACTATCCTCAAAATTTGTCATGATGACATATTAGCTGGTCATTTTGATCTAGAAAAAACATTGATTAGAATCAAAAACACTGCTTGGTGGGCTAATATGTCTGAAGATACAAAATTATATGTTGAATGTTGTGATTCCTGCCAGAAATCTAAAAGGTTGACAGGTAAAAGAGCAGGTTTACTACAACATATTGAAGCATTTAATTCTCCTTGGCAAATAATTAACATGGATTTTGTCACTGGTCTTCCTGTAGCAGGTAAAGACAGTTAAAACTCTTGTTGGGTAATAGTAGATAGATTCACAAAAATGTACAAATTTATTCCTACCCACAAAGATGTATCCACAAAAGAATAAGTTTTCTTATGGTGGTCTTACATGTTTAATATTATTGGTTTTCCAAAAGCCATTATCTCTGAGAGGGATCCAAAATTTACTTCTGAGTTGTGGACCTCTTTGATGGATATTTGTGGCTGTGAGTTAAAGTTATCTACAGCTCATCATCCTCAGACTGATGGTCTAGCTGAAAGAATGATTCAAACTCTTGAAGATATGATTAGAAGGTATTGTGACTTTGGTTTAGAATATAAAGACAATGACAGATTTACTCATGACTGGGTCACTCTATTGCCTGGTCTTGAATTTGCATATAATAGCACTGTTCATTCTGTCACTGAGAAAAAGCCTTTTGAGCTTTGGTTAGCTAATGTCCCAAACACTCCTGCTCAGATTCTCAATAATAAATTACCTAAGTTGGAACTACATCCTGGTGTAAAATCTTTTATTCAAATGCAACAGCTATGCAGAAAACATGCTCAAAGCTGTATTGATAAAGCATTTGAATATGAAAAGAAAAGATGGGATAAATCCCATAAAGAATACACATTTAACAAGGGTGATGAAGTGTTGATATCTACTGTCCATTTCAATTTACAAGGTAACAACAAATTAAAAGATCCTTTTGTCGGACCATTTGTTGTTAAAAGAATGGTTGGTGATAATGCAGTAGAAGTTGTATTGTATTCTCCATATGATAGAAAAAATCCTGTTTTTCCCATTTATTTGCTTAAACCTTGTACTTCCAACCGTGACTTATTTCCCAAAAGAAGGGGAAGATATAAGAATAACCCTCAGGAAGTCACAGAAACTGCAGAAATTGATAAAATTCTCAATGATAGAATTATCAATTTTGAAAGAGGTATTGAATAAATATTAAGATATTACACCACACAATATGGGGGGTTGACTTGCTAGCAAGTCTGCAACCTTGAACCCTAATTCATATCTTTTTTAGCACACATTGAGGAAGTGATGAATCCATCATGAAGAAGTATTGAATTTACTTTGAACACACCTTGAAGCTCATGTGAACACGAATGGGGCTACAAGGGTTGGAAAGGCTGGAGAGAGGGGTGAGGAAGGGTATATGGGGTAGCCAAAAGGTTGGGAAAGAGTTGGAAGGGAAGATTAAGGGTTCCGAGGCATTTTAAATGAAGAAAAGTGTCTGTGAGATGTTGAGAGGGGTGAAATGGGGATCAAAAGAGGATGGCATACAATGGGGCTGGGAGGATAGCGAAAGGCATGGAGAGGGAAGACAAGCATGTTTTGATAGAATTGAAAGGGATGGAGATTGGTGCAAACAGAGTGTGAAAATAGGAGGATGAACTCTGTTTTTTGGGCGAAGAACAGAGTTCACTTCCATAAAATATTAGTTGAAACATAGTTTTCAATTCTGTAAAAACAGTTTTAAGTAATAGAAAAAGTCACTGAGTTTTTTTGTATGTAATCTGAAATTTTTTAATAAAATTATTGTATTTAAGAATTGCAATATTTTCAATCAATTATTATTGATCAACTTAATTTAATAAAGTATTATTTAAATAAGTTGCTTCAAAAAATACTTTGCATTGAGTAGACTCATGGAATGATTTTTTCTGGCTTCCATTCAGTTATCCTCACACTTTCACTATGTTTTCAATATAGATCCATTATTATTTGTGTGATACTTCAAGTGAAAGTTCAGTATTACCTCAGTCTTAGTTCCATCTGATTTCCATCTGACTTCAAGTTGCAGACTTGCTAGCAAGTCTGCCCCCTATATTGTGTGGTGTAAGAACAAGTCATCTGAACATGATGCATGGATACCTGGAAAAGAAATTTCAAATCTCCCAACTCTGTTAAAAAAGTATAAAAAGAAAAAATTGTATCATTTTTTTATTGTTTTTTTAGAGTGAGGGAGTGTCAGGCAGGCTATCTCAGGAACCCAGTAATTTATACAATAAATTATTGAAATTATATAAAGGAATAAAATTATGTAATTACAATAAATTATTAAAATAAAATTTTAAATATTTTATGAATAAATAAAATAATTACTATACTTAATTTTATTATTAAATAAGTTCTATTACATAAACAAATATTATATTCTATAATATAATGGCACACTTTGTATGTATAAATTAATTATTTAAATTATATTATAAGTGTAAATTTAACTTACACTGTAATTACAATTTCAATAATAAAATTTATATAAACTAAATACAACTTATCATATAATACTATCCATAAATATTGGGCGCTTCCTTGACCCTTAATTGTGTCACTAAAATTACTAAATTTATTAAAATATTTTATTTAATATGATTAAATTTAATTTCTCATTTTAAATAGGTTATTTTATTAAATTAATTAGTTGTTTAAATTAATTTAATAATTAAATTACTTGAAATAGTTATAATAATTAAATTACCTTTTCTTATACTAAATTAAGATTTATTAAAAGCGTGAAAATAATTCCTTTTGTTTTAATTTTACCTTTTTAGCTATTTGTATTCCTTCTTTAGATTTATTTCTCACAGTTCTCATTTTTCATACTCACGTAGTTAATTGTTATATTAATTCTATTCTTTTTTAGAAATTTCTGATGGGAAAAATATTTGCTTATTCACGGATTTATTTTTTATGTTTTTAATTAAATTTATTTAATTATTTGTTTCACATTATTTTACTTTTTTGTAAATACTATTGGAACGCTCCAGAATGTTCTCTTGCCTATAAAAGGGCTTTGGAAACCTCTCTGGTAGCTCATTACTTATTACACACTCACTTAAACATATTTTAAATACACTATGTTTATTTACTATTTTTATTAGTATTAAACTTCTAATTAAAATACTATATAAATAATTAAAGGTTGCTTTAAGTTTAATAATAACTATCATTGATTGCCGCGCTTTGAATATAATTACTAGTTACAATATATTACAATTTAAATAAATCCTTACAAATTTTTCAAGTCTCCAATTTACCTCGTCGCCCACTCTTTTAAAAATACTCTTATTATTTGTTTACTTTATCCTATTCCATTATTTTATCTCCCTTCTCCTTCTTCCCTTTCTTCTAGACAGCCGGCCGATAGTGGGTATCACCAAAACTTTTACAAGTCAAAAATGTTACATGTAAGATTTGAAAATTTGGCAATACCCCCCCCCCCTGCATTTTATTGAAGTAAGGGGTGGGAATCACCAAAATTTAATATAATTACATAAATTAATATATAAACAACAATATATATCAATTTCCCTAGTTTTAGAGTAATGAAAATTCCTCTAGCCAAAATGTGGATAAAATCTAGAAACAAACGTTTGGGACTTTCCACAAGTGTAGATAGAGGAACCTCATGAAACAAATAAATTTTGTCATGATTTTCATTTATACAACACAGGGTTGTTGGCCCATTACTTTATTTTAGGAATTTAAATATAAGAGTTATTTATAAAAAATTTATGAAAAAATAAAAAATATTTGATGAATCTACTCATCTCCATACTCTTTTGATCTACATAAATTTTTTTTTATATTTTTTAAATTTACCTTCTTTTTTTACCTTGTTTATTTGGTGGATTAATTTTCGACTGATTTGAAATGAACATCCGAAATGTGTGAACTCTTGACAAGATTCCAAGCTAGATGGAACTTTGGTCATTTGGTGATGATCCTGAGAATAGTTCCAAATTGTTTCAATCATGCACTGATGGTCTGGAAAATATAAGCCATGTCCTTTGATTTTATCTGGAGATGGTATTAGTTGGCCAGTTATTGGATTGATATATGAGAAAATTCCAAAAGTAAGATAATTGGTGTCATTCCTATTAATATGAATCATATTGTGCAATCCTGTGTGAGTAATAATAAATTTTGAAAATAAAGAGTTGTTGATCATTTCTTGCTATTCTGGGTCACACCAATTCAGTATTCCAGCTTTGGTAGCAAGTTGATGATTCTTTTTGAAAGCTTTGTTACAGGGTTTTTTGAGGCAAAAAGAAAGAAAAGTATTAAAAGAAGTTAAGGTGTCCCATAAGCAATAATTGTCATATTTTTCAGCTTTAGATAATTTATAAATTAAAGAATAGATACCTCTAAAAAAATGAGTGACATGATTTTAAAAATGAAACATATATTATCAGACATACCATGAGAAGAGCCTTTAACAAATCCTGGACTAAACATGAAATAAATAAAGTGAAATTTAGAAAAATAGCTCAACTTAAAAAGTCAATATCTCAGCAATCACTGAAACAAATTCTAATCCATTTATAAGAAATGAAATATAGGCTATAGAAGAATCTTCAGCTAAAAGAACATAAGATTTGAATAAATGTAACCCTACTTTTGACTCTGATTTTCAAAATTGCACAAAAATTTGAACATTGATGATAAAAATTCCAACAAGATGGATATATAAGCATAGATAATCATCAGATAAAGATTTTCATAAGCCTTATTCTATAATTTTGCAATATAGAAACGTAAAATAAATTAAGTAACATTTGGAAAAAAAGGCTCAACTATTAAAGTCAAAATCTCAGCAACCACTGAACCAAACTCAAACCTGTTGTTGAAAAATAAAAGATAGGCTTCTGGAGAATATTCAGTTTAAGGACATGTGATTTAAATAAACCTAACCATAATTTATTACCTAAAATATGAAATGAAAAAATTAAATTGGGAAAAGAAGGCTCAAACTTAAAAGTCAATATCTCAGCAACCACTGAACTAAATTCAAAGCTGTTTGTGGAAAATGAAAGCCTGTCTTAAGAAGAATCTTCAGTAAAAATAAAATCAGATTTCAATAAACCTAACCCTAATTCTGAGTCTGGTTATCAAAATTTTACAAAAACTTGAAAAGTGAGAACAAGAAGAGTTTAATAAGTCTACTTTTATCCAGATAAGAGTCATGCATATATTTAAGTATAAAATTTTAATAGAAGGAAAGAGATATCATTTATTTATAAAAAAAGGAGATGAAACTTAACTTGATTGAAAAGTAGGAAAAATAGAGTGAAAAAGAATGATGTTTTAATTGGGGTAAATTGAATATGGAGTAAGTGAAATGCATAAAGAATGTGCATTGTATGTGTTTTAATGACATGGAACCAAAAAAGGTGAAATAGGGGAAAGGGGGATGATGAATATGCAAAGGAGGAATGATGAGTAGGGTGATAGAGCTAAGAAAGAAAGAAAAGAGGGAGAGAGAAAAAAAGGTTAATTTTACCATAAAAATCAAAAATAACCACTTACAAAAAAAATTTAGATACAAAAAAGAAAAAAAACAAAGAATAATAATTAGCAATCAAAAAAATGAATAAAATGACTTACCTGGAGAGATGAGATGATAAAATAAATAAAAAAGAATTGTTTGAGGGATTTTTGAGGAGAGGAGAAAAGGATATGAGGGATGAATGAAAAAAGAAACAATGAAAAATTATGCGATTGCAGAAAATATGTGATTTCATGTTGAGCTGGTGAATGAAAACAAATGAGAAATACAAAAAAGACACATTCAGCTTAAATTCCACATAAAAATGAATATTCAAAAAACAAAAACACAAAACCAAGTGAATAAAGCACACAAGCAAAAAATATGGAGAATATTAAAAAAAATTAAAAGTGGAAGTGTTTCAAAAAGTTGGAGGGTGATTGGCATATTGACAGAGCATATGCTGGTGGAGAGAATGTTTTGTGATACAATGGAGGGGAGAGCTGATGCAGTTTTGGGATCCTCTTCTTCATAAAGATCATTAAAAATACATATAAGCTAATGTGTCTTCCAAAACCAAGTCAGAATCATATACAGAAGCTAAAGTTAAAGTGATTGCATTCATAGCTGGCTGAAGTTGCTTCCTAGTAGAAAGATGCTTTATTATTATTGGTAGAAGGATTAGATGATGAGTGGGAAGTGGGAATTCACCACCAAATGAGAAGGTGGGGTGTGTAAATAGAATAACATTTTATGTCTTTGCCACCAAAATTAAGTAGCATAGATTGAGGAAAGACTTAAGGATGGCATTAGAAATTTTAAGTCATATGACTTTCTTAAAAATCTATCATGGATGTGATGAGTTTGGGATCAGAAATTAGGAGTTTAAATTAGGGTATAAGCAGCAGGATAATGCATTATTGTGGATTCTTTATCCACTAGCCCTGGGGCTAGTGGATAAGAATCTTCCACAACTAATAATTTCTGATACTGGGAAAAGAATTCCTGATCACTCATTCCGGATCCCTCAACTTTGATACCCCCTATTATGAAGCTCTTAAAAAAGGGAAAAAATTTGCACTACACATCTAGTTTTTTTAATTTTCCCTTCTTGAGCCTAAATTTTTATTTGAGGAAAAACTTTAGAGTCACCTTACTTTAGTGTCACACTTTCCATTGTCCCCCCCCCACAAAAGAAAGGAAGTAACACTGAAGATGAATGCACAGGCTTAAGATTGGGTCATAAAATGAATCAAAAATAAAATATAGGAATCATTTATCATTTTTTATTCTTTTCTGATATTTGATCTATCTAAAAAACTTATTGAAAAAGGAATGAAATATTTGTGAGTAATGTATAAATATTTGTGAGTAATGTATAAATATTTGAAGACTCAAAATAATTAAAATATGTCATGCAGAAAATGCTGATAAATAACTAGATTTTTCTCTTATAAAATAAAACTTCAAACTTTAATTCTTTAAATCTCAACATTGGAAGAATAATCATTTGGATAGATAAATTCCTCTATAAAATTTAACTCATTAATTTGATGTGTTTATTTTATCAAAAAATATACTGAATTTCATCAAAATAATAAAATTCGGGTTTATTTGATTTAGGATAAGATAGGGTAAAGTTTTCAAGAAGTAAAGCTGAACTAATAAAAAGAGGATGAGCTATAAAGGCATCTTCTACTATCTGGATAAACCCTTTTGGTATGGATACCTTACTGAAAAACACACATCTTTCTGTTCTACTATTCTCCTTAACTCATTCAGCAAATAAGTAGGTCATCAATTTTCTACAGAAACATGTGCAGATTTCTGCAATTTTCCAAGAGTGATCAGTAATTTTGAAACCCAAGTTCCATTTTTTTATCACCCAATTCCCCTTGCTAATACTTGTGATGCATAACTTCTTATCACTACTAATACTTTCAACACAGCACTTTTAATTACTACTCATTGGTCATATCAATAAATTATACAAGAAAAATATACTTCCTCCTCTTCCATGTCTGTTACTTCATTTAAAAATTTGGTAGTAACATGATATGAGCTAAAGTAAGTGTGGAGAATAAAATTACATAATACTAAATGAGATGGTGGTTTGTGTTTCTGTGTAACTCTCCATGATAAGTGTTAGAATGTATATATTAGGGTATGTCAGCTCTAAAAAATTAAAAATTAAAAATCCACACTTATCTAGGTGTGGATTTCCAAAACACACTAACCCCAAAAGTTTTTCAAAACTCAAATAAGTCTTTTACTTCACTCAAATATTCACTTTCTAAACCAAAAGTGTTGGTTTTACCATAAAGGCTCATTTCACTGATTTTTCAGTATCACCCCATTCATACACAGTGCTCTGAAGAGTAACAATTTATAACTAAAATTTTTTTACAACATTTTAATTTTCATATAATATCATATAAGAGTCATGTTTTCTCACTCTCAAATTGTGGTAAGTTATATCAAACAATGAATTTCATAGCTCTTGATCTCCTCTTTGATTCTGATTCTGATCTTGAAGAAGAAATTTTTTTTTATCAAAAATGTCCAGAAAATGTTACCTTCTTCCAAGAGAACCCCAAGTACACCATACAAGAGCTCCTAAACTTATTTGCATCCAGTTTTAGACAGCTGTTGAGGAGCTCCCTGGAGATTTTCCTTAAATTTGTCAAGCTTATGCAGTATCACCCCATGTTTCACAAAAATTCTCAAAAACAAAAATGTAATCCTTCAATTTAAATGGCTGTTTCATAATGTCATTTGGGCTACAATAGTTATGTAACTTCCTTAAAACAATTGGAAAATGTCTTATATACAGCTTGTGGATCAATTAACAGTTTTAACAAACAATGTATAGCTGCTATTATTTCCCTTTGTTCTCAACTTCTTTCTTGGCCAACCAAAGAGGAGTGGATTAAATCCTCTCAGGCTATGCAAACAAAGTTTTTCCTAGGATTTATTAGTTCTTTTAATGATACAAATATTTAATTTAGTCAGAAACCTGCTCAAGGTGGGAAAAATTATGTATAAAAAAAATAAAAGGTAGAATTTTTTTATGGTTTAAAGTGTTCCAATTCTTTTTCACACCAGATAGGTTTTATGCACAAGAATGTTTCATTACTTGGAAATTTTCTAAAAAAAAAACAAAATTAAGCACCATTAAGATCTTTAAATTGGATAATTTGTTTTTGTAATATTAAATGCATGAATTTATGTGCATATATTTTTATATTTCTACTGTAAAATTTATGTTTATTTCAATTTTATAATTCTAAAATACAATTAATTACTTTTTTTAATTTTTATTCTTAAATTTTTCAGTAAAAAAAATTTGTCATTCCTCCCCCTCCATTTTATCCTAGTAGAAAGTCCTGATTGCCAAATTTCCATTTCCATTCATAAATTAAAAATAAACAAGTCATTCAGAGCAAGAAAAAAAAATAAAGTAGCTATAATTTAAGAAAATAAATTAGAATCACAAATAAACTCAAGAAAAAATGCCACAAATTAATAGGGGGTTTCAGTTCTGGCAAATCCGCACTTAAATAAGTGCGGATTTCCAAAACACACTAGCCCAAATACTGGTGGATTTCAAAATGAAATAAGTCACTTATTTCACTCAAATCCGCACTTTCTCAACCAAAAGTGCTAATTTCACCATCAAGTCCCACTTCACTGATTTGTCAGCATCATCCCATTCATACGCAGAACTCCACAGCATAACACTCCATAACTCAAAACATTGTACATCATTTACAATTTCATATCATATCATATAAGAGTCATGCCTTCCTCACTTTCAAATCGTGATAAATTACATAAAGCAATGACTTTCATGGCTCTTGAACTGCTCTTGGACTCTGATTGCGATTCTGATTCTGATCTAGAAGAAGATTTTGTCTTTTTATCAAAAATGGCCACCAAATGTTACCTTCTTCCCAGAAAGCCTCAAGTACTTCATACCCCCAAGTACACCATCCAAACACTTCTTAAACTATCTACACCCAGTTTTAGACAGCTGTTCAGGTTTTCTCAGGAATCTTTCCATAAATTGCTTGAGCTTATTCAGGATCATCCCATATTTCACAATAATTCTCAAAAAGAACAACAACATCCTTCAATTCAATTGGCCATCACACTATGTCATTTGGGTTCAAATGGTAATGGAGCTGCTTTGAAACGTTTAGAAAATGTCTTTGATTTAGGGTATGGTTCAGTTAACACTTATACCAAACGATGTATCACTGCCATCAACTCCTTGTAATCTCAACTTCTCACCTGGCCAACAAAAGAAGAGCGACTTGAATCATCTCAGGTTATGCAAGCAGAGGGCTTCCCAGGATGTATTGGTTTTGTTGATGGTACTGCTATTCCTTTGAGCCAGAAACCTGCTCAAGGTGGAAACAATTACTTTCACATTCTCGTCAAAAATTTTCACCAAAATATTTATCAGTCAAAAAAACTCTATATCTGTTTTAAAAAATTGGCAATACTCTCCCCTGCATTTTCTTGAAGCAAGGGGTGGATATCACCAAAATTTTTCTAAGTCATCAATTTCACATGTCAGATTTGAAAATTTGGCAATACCCCTCCCTGCATTTTATTGAAGTAAGTGGTGGAAGTCATCTAAACTTAATATAATTACGTAAATTATTAAATAAATATCTAATATATATCAATTTCCCTAGTTTAAAGTAATGACAATCCCTCAAGCTAAAATGCAGATCAAATCTAGAAACAAAAGTTTGGGACTTTCCACAGGTATAGGCTAGAGGAACCCCATGAAACAAATAAATGTTATCATGATTACCTTTTATACAACACAAGGTCTTTGGCCCATTAATTTAGTTGAGGAAATTGATGCATAAAAAATATTTATTAAAAATTTACAAAAAAATATAAAATTTTCGATGACAACTTTAATCCCCATACTTTTTGGATCTAAATAAAGTTTTTTTAAATCAATTAACTTTATCTTCTTTCATTACCTTATTGATTCTTTGAATCAACTTATGACTGATTTGAAATGAGAAACCAAAATGTGTTAAATCTTGACAGGATTCCAAACCAGGAGGAGCTTTGGTCGTTTGATGATTATCCTTAGAAGAATTCCAAATAGTTTCGATGATACCATTTCCCAAACCAAAATCAATGATGCACCGGTGGTCTGGAAAATATAAACCATGTCATTTGATTTTAGCTGTAGATGGTATTGGTTTGCCAGTATTTGGTTTGATATATAAGAATATACCAAAAGTAAGAAAATTGGTGTCATTGGTATTGGTGTGAATTTTATTGTGAAATCCAGAATGAGTGATAATAACATTAGAAAATAAAAGATATTTGTGGCTGATATCTTACCATTCGGAGTCACACCAATTTGGTATTCCAACTTTGGTTGCAAGTTCATGATTTTTTTCAAATGCTTTATTACAGTGATTTTTGAGTCAAAGAGCATGAAAAGAGTTAAAGGAAGGAAGAGTGTCCCATAAGCAAAAATCTTCATCTTTTTGAGCTTTAGTGATATTCTTGAGCAATGAATATATTCCTATATAATTGAAATGCCTAGATAATAATCATATAAGAGTTTCAGAATCCTTATCCTCTAAATATGCAATATAAAAATGTGAAATAAGACAAGTGAAATTTGGAAAAAAGGCTCAACTTCAAAGGTCAAAATCTCAGCAACCACTGAACCTTATTCAAAACTGTTTGTGGGAAATGAAAGATATGCTTTAGTAGAATCTTCAGTTAAAGGACATGTGATTTAAATAAACCTAACCCTAATTTGTTACATAAAAAATGAAATAAAAATTTAAATTGGGAAAAAAAAGGCTCGACTTTAACGGTCAATATCTCAGCAACCACTGAATCAAATTCAAATCTGTTTGTAGGAAATGAAAGGTAGCCTTCAGGAGAATCCTTAGTAAAAAGAACATTAGATTTGAATAAACCTAACCCTAATTCCTAGTCTGATTTTCAATATTTTACAAAAACTTGAAAAGTGGTAATGAAGATGAGATCAAAAGGAGTTTTATAAGTTCACTGTTATCCAGATAAGAGTCATACATATATTTAAGTATGAAGTTTTCATAAAAGGAATGAGATATCATATAGGCATGAAAAAAAGGAGATGAAACTTACCTTGATTGAAAAGTAGGAAAAACAGAGTGAGAAAGATTGATGTTGGAATTGTGGGGAAATTGAATATGGAGTAAGTGAAATGCATAAAGAATGTGCAATGTATGTGTTTCAATGAAATGGAGCCAAAAAAAAGGGAAATAAGGGAAAGGGGGGATAATGACCATGCCAAGGAGGGATGAAGAGTAGGGTGATGGAGCTTAAAAAGAATGCAAAGAGGGAGAGAAAAAAAAAGGTTAATTATAACATTGAAATCCAAAATAACCACTTACAAAAAAAATTTAGATAAAAAAAATAAAATAAACAGAAAAAAACAAAAAAAATTATAATTAGTAATCAAAAAATCAAAAAAAAGAATAAAGTGACTTACCTGGAGAGATGAGATGACAAAATGAATGAAACCAAATTGTTTGAGGGATGTTGGAGGAGAATAGGAAAAGGATATGAGGGATGAATGAAAAAAAAATCACTGACAAAATATGCAATTTCAGAAAATATGTGATTTCATGTTGAGCTGGTGAAAGAAAACCAATGAGCCATCCAAAAAAAAGATTTTCACCGTAAATTCCAAAAAAAAAATGAATATGCAACAAACCAAAATACCAACCCAAGTGAATGAAGTACACAAAGAGGACATTTGGACAGTACAAAATGGTATGGGAAAGAAAGGGATGATGTGGCCAACATGCGGTTTTGAAAAAAAAATCACAAAAAAAGTGCTGATTTGAGGTCAGAACTGACACCCATTTTTGAAATAAGTGACTTTTTTGCAAAATTTAAGTGCTGATATGTAAGTGCTGATTTGGTTTGAAATCCGCACTTGAGTTAAGTGCGGATTTGCCAGAACTGACACCCCCTAATATAGAAATAATTACACAGAAGAATTATTTGGAAGTCTAAAACCTCAAGTAAGTTAAATGGATAAATGAATTGTATATATTAAATCATTTAATTCATAGTTAAAAAAGGAAACATCTCTTAGAATGTGTACCTTGCATGTATACCTAGTTATTTATAAGTAATAGAACCCTCTTTTCTCACCTTAATTACCTTATTTATTAGGTCTATATTTATTTGAAATAAACAACAGAGATTAGTGAAGCTATTGTATGATTAAAAACAAGGGTATTGTCTTATTATTTTATTATTTTCCCTAGGATGATGAAGAAATGTATTCATTTTTTTGATTTGAGTAAACATAATTATATAATGTACAAAATTAAATTGAATATATTGATAAATTAACTTATAATAGTAAATTACTTAATGGGGGGTATCAATGTTCAGGGATCCGCAATTAAATTAATTGCGGATAAAAATCCTTATACCCCAATTATCTTCCGCAATTATTTTTGCTAATAATTGGGTTATTAGACACTTTACATGTCAATGTTCACCTCTTATCAGACATTTTTTTACTCAATTTTCCATAACCACATCTTGGACAACCTTCTGTCATAACCACATCTTGACCTACTTTCAGTCATAACCACATCTTGGACTACTCTCTGGATATGGCTTCTACCTTGCTGAACACTCACATTCTCGTCCCATCCTGTCCATTCTATCCACTCAGAACCCCTCACCATCTCATCTGCTTGTTTCTGCTCCTTTTCATCTTCATTTATATTTTAACATGCCTCGTCGTCCTAGATCTTCTCAAAGGCAGCCATCACCAAGTTGTTCTTCAAATCCCACTACTCCCACTTTCCCCCGCTCAGCCAAGAAATCAAAGACTGTTCAATTAAAAAAATATGACCATCTCATTCTTATCAACTGGCTGAAAACCAAATCTAACTATGATTCTTGTTTTGGTACTGAGTATGCCACTAAAGTAGGACGGCCCCCTGCATCAAAAGTTAATGGCTATCTTCTAATGGCAAATGAATTACGCAATAAGACCAAGTGAAGGATTGATCTTTTACCTAAACAGATGTCTGAACGCTTCAAGAATTACCAAGCAAAATACAAGAAGGCAAAGGCTCTTTCATCTTCCACTGGTTTTGGGATTACCAACAATGATATAACTAAGGGCATAAAATCCATAGACAATAAACTTGATTCTTTATGTCCTTACTTTAAAGAGATGGATGCAATTTTTGGAGAGCGAGCTGATGTTAATCCTGTAAACATGTTGGATGGAGAAGATCCTATCTCCGAACATGATGTCGAAGCATATCTTTTCCCATCCTCTTCCTCCACTCAAGCCTCCCCTCATTTGAATGAGACATATCTAGATAGCTTTTCTGTAGATCCTATAGGTGATTTAACCCAACCAAATCTAACTCAGGTCTGTTTCTTTTTTCTTTTATCTTATCAATTCTATTTTTTATTTACTTATCTTTTTCTTATTTCTTAAAAGGCTGATGAACAAACCCAGGATCCTCAATCAACTGAGTCTGAAGCTAGTGACAATAATGAGGAGAAAAATGCTACGTTGAACAAAAAGAGAAGGGCTTCAAGTAGTCTAAATTTCCTCTCCCAAAGAAGACAAAAAAGTGATACTTCATCACAAACACCTTTTTCTTCGATGGAACAGTTTTTAGAGAAACGTGATGCTGGTAAGTGATATCATACCTCTTATTACTTTACTCTGCTTTTCTTCTACTTTATGTTAATTTTTATTCTCACTCTAGAACAAGTGGAAATTGCTAAAGAGACTCTAAGCTTTGAAAAGAAGAAATACGAGCTCTCTTTAAGGAGGGATGACAGAGTACAAGATTTGGAAGAGAGGAAGTAGGAGCTCTCCTTACAGAAGGATGATCGGGTCCAAGATTTGGAGGAGAAGAAGTTCGAGTTAACTCTTAGTATTGAAAAATCCAAAAAAGAGGAAAAAACACTCGAGCATCAAAACTTAATGGAACAGATGAAGTATAAGCATGATCTTCAAGAAAGTTCTAAAAAGAAAGATTTCTTGATCAAATGCATTAAAGCAAAAAAATCTGTTGAAGAAATAGAACAATTAATGAAATTTTTTGTTGACTAGTTTCTTTTATTTCTTTCACACTTCATGTGTTCATATTTATTTGTACATAAATTTTACAATTATTTTCTGTATTTCTTGAAATATCGTATTTTAATGTTAAATATTCTTTTTTTAAATAAAATTTTCAAGTCTCCTTTGAAAATTTGACAATCCCCCACCCCTGGATTTTTTTGAAGTAAGGGGTGGGTATCACAAAAATTCTTTCATGTCATGAATCTTGAAAGTTTTATATGAAAATTTAGCTTTACTACCCCCTGCATTTTACCGGTATCCCAAAAATTCTTACATGTCAAGAATTTCACAAGTCTTATAAGAAATTTTGGCAAAATCCCCCATGGATTTTATTGAAGTAAGGGATGGGTATCACCAAAAAATTTTCACCAAAATATTTACCAGTCAAAAAAATTCTATATCTGTTTAAAAAAATTGGCAATACTCTCCCCTGCATTTTATTGAAGCAAGGGGTGGGTATCACCAAAATTTTTCTAAGTCATCAATTTCACATGTCAGATTTGAAAATTTGGCAATACTCCCCCCCCTGCATTTTATTGAAGTAAGGGGTGGAAGTCATCTAAATTTAATATAATTACATAAATTATTAAATAAATATCTAATATATATCAATTTCCCTAGTTTAAAGTAATGACAATTCCTCAAGCCAAAATGCAGACCAAGTTGAGAAACAAAAGTTTGGGACTTTCCACAGGTATAGGCAAGAGGAAACCCATGAAACAAATAAATGTTATCATGATTACCTGTTATACAACACAAGGTCGTTGGCCCATTACTTTAGTTGAGGAAATCGATATATAAAAAATATTTATTAAAAAGTTATGAAAAAATATAAAATTTTTGATTACAACTCTAATCCCCATACTTTTTTGATCTAGATAAAGTTTTTTTAAATTGATTAACTTTACCTTCTTTCTTTATTTTGTTGGTTCTTTGAATCAACTTTTGACTTATTTGAAAAGAACAACCGAAATGAGTGAAATCTTGACAGGATTCCAAACCAGGAGGAGCTTTGGTCGTTTGATGATTATCCTTAGAAGAATTCCAAATAGTTTCGATGACACCATTTCCAAAACCATAATCAATGATTCACCGGTGGTCTGGAAAATATAGACCATGTCCTTTGATTTTAGCTGGAGATGGTATTGGGTGGCCAGTTATTGGATTGATATATGAGAATATTCCAAAAGTAAGAAAATTGGCATCATTCCTATCGATATGAATCCTATTGTGGAATCCAGAATGAGTGATAATAACATTAGAAAATAAAAGATATTCGTGGCTGATATCTTCCCATTCGGAGTCACACCAATTCCGTATTCCAACTTTGGTTGCAAGTTCATAATTTTTTTCAAATGCCTTATTACAGAGCTTTTTGAGTCAAAGAGCAAGAAAAGAATTAAAGGAAGGTAGAGTGTCCCATAAGCGAAAATCTTCATCTTTTTGTGCTTTAGTGATATTATTGAGCAATGAATATAAGCCTATATAATTGAAATAAGTGAAATGATATTAAGAATGGAACAAAAATTATTAGACATACCAAGAGAATATCCTTTGACAAAACCAGGTCTCCAACCAAAACCAATCATGATACCACCCAACAAATTCTTATTCCTTATAGGTAACCGAACCAAAGCCATTTGATAAAGAGTTATGATAAGATCAGATAGTTGATTAAAAGCTTCATCTTTTACACCATCGAATGAATGAACTTCCAAAATGAATTGAGGCTTAAAAGTATTGCTGATAACTGCAACAACTCAATCATCTCCAAATTCTGTTAGATATTTGATATCTTCTGGGAATTTTTTCGGATATTGAATTTTTTTATCTACTTTAGTTTTATAAAAAAAATGTTTGGGATATGACAAAGATAACTTTCACAGAGAATCTTTTTTTTAAATATCTTTTCTTCTGATGAGACTGATTATCTTTAATTTTTTTGATGATTTAGAAGATGATTGTATGGAAGTTGATTTTAAAGAAGATGATAGAGTTGACTTCAAAGAAGATGATAGAGATGATAAATATGAAGATGATAAAGAAGATAAAGATGAAGATAAGAGAGAAGTAAGGGGTGAATCAGAAGAAGAAGACATTCTTTTGATCTGAAAAAAAAGTTAATTGTCAATAAAATTTCAACTCAATTTTTTTTAAAAAAAATTCCTACCTAATAATAAAAAAAGCTGTTTTTTTATTTGAAAAATAAAATTGAAAAAAAAACCAAAAAATCAGTAAAAATTTTTCCAAAAAAAAATTTATAAAAAAAAACCTGAGGTTTTATTTTAAAAAACACAATAAAAGCAAAATCTTATTAAAAAAATTAATAATTAAATTCATTCAAAAAAGAAAATTTCAGTAAAAATTAAATCACAAAAAAAAAATTTTAAAAAAAATTTAAAAGTGAACCTGAATATTGGTTATTAAAAACCTTCTCACAAGATCATGAAATAAAAAAATAAAAAAAATCAGTAAAATCAAAATAAAAAATAAAAAAATTATTTAAATAAAATCAAAATCACAAAAATTAATTATAGAAAAATTAAAAATAAAATTATAAACCTTTTTTGTTTTTTAAATAAGAGGGACAGTCCTTATCAGAAAGAATTTTTTTTTTTCTATATTACTGCAAAAAAAATAAAAAAAATAATCAAAATTACAAACAAAAATTTGTTAGTATCTTTATTTGAAAGTTGGTAACCCATCTTTATCTCCCATAAATATCCCCTTTTCCCCTCCTTTATTTATTTGAAATGCCCTTACAAATCCCTCCATCCTTGCCTCAAAAGTCCCCTCAAATGCTCTCCTTGCCTGCCTCAAAATCCCCCTGAAATACCCCCCTTTCCCCCCTCTTTAGGTCCCTCATCACCTTCCTTCCCCCTCTTTAGCTGCCTCAAACCCCCTCCATTCCCCCCTCTTTAGCTGCCTCAAACCCCCCCATTCCCCTCACCTTAGGCGCCTCAAACCCCCCCCATTCCCCTCTCCTTAGGCACCTCAACCCCCCCCATTCCCCTCTCCTTAGGCGCCTCAAACCCCCCCCCCCCATTCCCCTCTCCTTAGGCACCTCAAACCCCCCCCCCTTCCAATCACCTTACCCCCTCCCAAACCGTTACCACTTTCTCTACCCCCCCCCCCACCTCCTTGTTAACGAACGATCTGTAACAATCGTTCGTTAATAATCAGGGGGGGGTAGAGGAGGATGTAAGGATTGGGTAGGGGGGGAAGGGGGGGTGTTTGAGGCGCCTAAAGAGAGTGAAAGGGGGGTTTGATGTGGGTAAAGAGAGGTGAAGGGGGGGTTTGAGGCGGCAAAAGAGAGGTGAAGGGGGGGTTTGAGGGACATAAAGAGAGGGGAAGGGTGGTGTATTGAAGCACCTAAAAAGAGGGGAAGGGGGGTGATGAGGGACCTAAAGAGGGGGGAAAGGGGGGATTTGATGCAGCTAAAAAGGGGGTAAAAAGGGAGTCTGAGACAGGTAAAGAGAGGGAAAAAGGGGGGCCTTGAGGATGATAAAGAGAGGTGAAGGAGAGAAAAAAAAAACAAAAAAAAAGAGAAAAAAGAGAAAAAAGCAAAACAAAAATTAGTTTACCCTAGAGCAAAAATAAATGAAGCACTTACAAAAAAAACAAAAAAAACAAAAAAAAGCAAAAAAAAAGCAAAAAAAAAGCAAAAAAAAAAATCATGATTAGCAAATAAAAAACCATGAAAAAAGAAAAAAAATGACCTACCTGGTGAGTTGAGTTGAGAAAATAAATGCAACCAAAATATTTGAGGGATGTTTGAGGAGAGGATGAAAAGGATATGAGTGATGAATGAAAAAAAAAATCACTGACAAAATATGCGATATAAGAAAATATGCGATTTCATGTTGAGGAGGTGAAAGAAAACCAATGAGCCATCCAAAAAAAAGATATTCACCGTAAATTCAAAAAAAAAATGAATATGCAACAAACCAAAATACAAAACCAAGTGATTAAAGTACACAAAAAGGACATTTGGAAAGTATGAAAACATAAAAATTAAAAATTAAAAGGGTGAAGAGAAATGTTAGAGAGTAATTGGCATTATAATGGGGCATATGCTGGTTGATTGAATGATTTGTGAATCAAGGGAGGGGAGTGCCAGTGGTGGTTCAGGATCCTCTTCTTCATAAAGATCATTCCACTCATCCTTTAAATCAGCTAGAATATTGTGGAGTATTACGCAAGTCAAGATCCAATGATTTGCAGTTTTGATCTCCAATTTTTTTTGAAATTGGATTCTGAGCTCCCAAAGACTAGAAAATCGTCCCTTTAAAATACCTATAGCATGTTCAATTCGTACTCTTGATTGTGCAAGGTGATAATTAAATTTAATTTTGGGGTCATTTTCTGAATTTGCACCACGGAAAGCAGGTATAATGTACTTTCCACTTGCATATGCTGAGTCTGCAAGGAGGTACTGAGATTCTTCAAAGTATGAGTCAGGGGATTGAGAAATCCTCATTCTTTGGAAGATGGAAGAGTCATGACATGATCCAGGGAAGCCACTGTGAAAAGCAATAAATTTTTTATTGACATCGTATACAAGTTGAACGGCAATAGAGTATCTAGAAAGAAGATAAAAAGTTAGATTGTGAAAGATGAGAACTTGGAGGAGATTTTGAAGAAACCTTTTTTTGCGATCAAAATAATGGTTGCCATCATGAGCAGGCTTTTGACTCAAAGGGATGGTTGTGCCATAAACAAAACCTATACAGTCAGGGAAACCTTCAGCTTGCATTACTTGAGAGGATTCAAGTCGCTGTTCTGGAGTTGGCCAAGCAAGAGTTTGAGACTTGAGGGAAAGGATAGCAATCATACAGCGCTTGGTGTATAATATCACGGTACCATATCCTATGTTAAAGAGATTATCCAAACGTCTTACGGCAGCACCATTTCCATTTGAGCCAAAGCGACATAGAGCAACAGCAAGTTGGATGGCAGGATTACGCTGTTTGTTATGAGAATTGTTATGGAAGATAGGATGATCGGAGATGAGTTGATAAAGTTTGAAGAAAGAATCGGGAGAAGTTCTAAAAAGTTGTGTGAAGTTTAAATGAGGAATGTTGAGAATGGAGGCCAGATCATATTGGGGATCATGATAAAGATTTGGCCCCCTGGTGATGATGTAACGCTTTTTGGAAAGAAAACACATATAAGCTAAAGCATCTTCCAAATCAGAGTCAGATTTATAGTAAAGAACTAAAAGAAAAGTAATAGCATTCATTGTTGAGTGAAGTAGCTTCCTAGTAGAGAGGTGTTTCATTGTTGCCGGTGGAAGGGTTAAGTGATGAGGGAAGTGGGAATTCACCGCCAAATGTGCAGTTGGGGTGTGTGGATAGAAAAAACTTAAGTGTTCGCCACCAAAATTAAGTAGCATAGAGTGAGGAAAGACTTAAGGATGGCATCAGCAATTATGAGTCATGTGACTTTCTTGCAAATCCATCATGGATGAGATGAGTTTGGGATCAGGAATTAGGAATGGAAATTGGGGTATAAGAGGCGGGATAATGCATTATTGTGGATTTCTTATCCACTAGCCCTGGGGCTAGTGGATAAGAATCTTCCGCAATTAATAATGTCTGATCCCAGGAAAAAAAATTCCTGATCTCTAATTGCGGATCCCTGAACATTGATACCCCCTAATATAATCCCATAATGATAAGCCCAACAATTTTTAGCCATTGAAAAAATTGAAGGCAAAAAAATACTAAAAGTGTACCAAGTTAAAGCCAAAATATCACCAAGAGTGCAAAAAAAAACATGGAAAAATGAAGCATAAATCCCTGAAAAATTACTGGAAAAAAGTAATGAAAATGAGTGCAAAAAAAAGAATCAATAAGCACAAGAAGAAGAATAAATGAGTGAAAAAACAATCATTAAAACAGGTAAAAAAAAAGTATAAGAAAGTGTAAAAACATGCGAAAAGCATGCCAAAACTTCAAAAAATAAAATATGAAAAACAAGTGCTAGGTGGCTAAGCACAAAAATAAAGCATAATATGCCAAAATAAACCTTAATTGAAGCTCTATTAGAGAGCAGTGACTGTCAGGCTGATATCAAAACCATAGACATGAAAAATCTTGAATAGTCAGTTTTCTAGAAGATTATAATAGTCCTATATGAATACTTTAGTAGAAATCCAATAAGTATTAAAATATAACTCAATATAAGGGTCTCAGTAATTTAAATCTCACTAATTATATATGGCTTACAATATTATAGTTGGTAGAAAAATATATGTAATAATTCAGATACTATTCAAAGACTTTATAAGTACTATTGATATGTATTTTAATTGTATTGGTTATATATTTTGATTGTAATGATGAAGAATGTAGAAAACATGATCAAACTCCCACTCCTTTTATAACCAATATTTCCTCCAATGAATCCCTTGATTTACCAGTCCTATACATGGCTTATGACGTCTCATTCTAGCTAATACACCTTTCCAACAACATAAAGAGTGATCAATAATATAATTAGAATGATATCACCCGTCAAAATCCTGTAGTAATAGGGATAATCTTTCAAAAAATAAAGAATAAGCAAAAAAGAGAGTGTATGTGTGTAATACCTTAAAATAAAAAAATAAAAAGAGAAATAATAAAACTAAATATTACACAATATAAAGGGTAATTAACATTGGAAATAATGTGGCTAATGATGACAATAAACTATGTGAAATCCCTATCCAAAAATAACCAATATTGACTGAGAAACCACTGAAAACCCCCCAAAAAAGGTGTTAGATGTGGGGTAACTACATGCAGTCCTTGGCAGGCACTTGTATGGGTGAATCCTTGACTATTATAGTCAAATTTAAGTGTGGTAGTGAATTAAAGGTACCAAGTTTGAGGTTATTAATGAAATTAGTGCATATAATAATGTCAATGCACCTATAATTAAATTATGACACTAAATAAGCACCTGTTGCCTATTTTAATGTGTTTCCCCACAGTGGGCATAGAATTTGGGGTAATTATAGTGTGGAAAGGCTAAATTTTCTAAAAATGAAGCTATTCACATGGGAAAAATGCAGGCAGTATGTGGCCAGTACACAGTAGCCATTTCTGGCATAAAAAACAAAATTTGAAAAGTGTTATTTTTATGCATTTGAGTAGAAGAATAAATGGTCCTAATTAAGACAAATTGATCTTTCAAGGCACATTTTTAATATTATTAAATTTATAGTGCATATATTCAACTTATAAGTGATTTAAACCACATTTCTTGTTTTTCACATAAAACCATGAAAACAACAGTTTTAAGTCTACTTAAAAATTATGTAGCCTTATATTTAAGGCTCTTAAGATTACCCTAGAATATTGAAACTTAATATTAAGTAGATAAGACTTATAAAGGTTGTATATATTCAATAAGGTGTCATAATGGCATATATTTTATTTTATCATAATATTTACTTATGTATACAACTTGTGTACTTTTATTTATTGTCTCCATGTATATTCAATGTGTTTAAAATAATTTATAAATACCTTTTAATCAGTCCTGGAGATTTCCATGCTGAAATTTCTCACCCAAAATATTAATAAAAAATGATAATTTATACTTTTATTTTATTTTATTTTTCAGGTATTCAGAAAATTTCTGTAGCATTAAAGATTAATTATTTAAAGAAATACAACATAATAAAATATTATGAGTACTTTTTTTTGACCCCTAAGCTTGTTGAACAGATTTTAATTTCTGTTTAAAGTTTTTTAGAAGGGAGGACAGATTTGAAATTTCTTTTCCAGGTATACATTTATCAAATCGTTTGAATTTTCCCTTATATCTTAATAAATACTCAGTTCCTTTCTCTTTATAAAGATTCTTTTTTTGCATATTTTTTCAATCTCTCACCATGTCAAAAGTTAGAGGACTTGCAGTCAAGCGGTTGTTTAGTATCTGTGGTCTAACCTGAGTCAAATCTGTGTTGGAACTTTACTGAGACAATTTTTCATCATGACACATAGCTCATATATTTGTAGAAAGAAAGTGTAGATATTTTTCAACTGAAATAGAACTGAATTTGGAAATATATTTCTCTATGCACTGCCTTTGAAGAAAATTAAATGTTTCAGCTACATTAGTAAATACATTACCCAGTGCAGTGCATTACTTACACTTACTGGCACAAGGTTCTTATGATACAAGAGGTAATATTTTATCTCAAATATTGGATATAATTTTACTTCATACTAAATCTGAAATGCAGGAAAAATTGTCGTGACATATGGCCCCATGTTTCCCAACATGTGCTCAGCAAAAAGCTCAAATCCAAAATAAAATCATTTTTCTATGTTGGCACACAGAACTACATACAAAGTATACACCATATCCCAATTACATGAGGCAAAGAATTTCCTCATGTCATCAGAAAATGGTGCAACTGCATAAGGATGAGGCAACAATTTGCCTCATCTTATGCTTTGTGGAAAGTCATATGAGAAAGGGGTAGGGAAGTTTCCTACATGCAAACATGAGGCGACATGTCGCCTCATGTATGCATGTTAGATACTTGCTTCCTTTTTGACTTCTGTATTGTTTTAACCTTGAGGATATATTGCATACATGAGGCGACATGTCGCCTCATGTATGCATGCAAGCCACTTGCTTTCTGTTTCACTTCTGTATGTTTTTGAGATCAAGGGTATATTGCATACATGAGGAGACATGTCGCCTCATGTATGCATGCAAGCAACTTACTTGATTTTTTACTTCTGCATGGTTTTAAACTTAAGGATATATCCCATACATGAGGGGACAAGTCACCTCATATATGCAATAAAATTCTTTGAACTTCTTCATTATGGTGAGAAATGCATTGGTGAATGCCTACCATACCAAAGAAAATCCACATCATGCAACTTGTTTACATGCATACATGAGGCGAAATGTCGCCTCATGTATGCATGTAAACAAGTCACATTCTGGGGAACTCACTTGGTATGGTAGGCATGCACAAGTGCATTTCTTACCTATATAACTTAAACTTCAAAAAAAAAATTCATACATGAGGCAACATGTCGCCTCATGTATGCATGTAAAAAGGTTCCATGATGTGTATTTTCTTTGGTATGGTAGGTATGCACCAATGCATTTCTCACCTAAATGAAGGATTTCAAAGAATGTTATTGCATACATAAGGAGACATGTCGCCTCATGTATGCATTAACAAGAGTGCTGATTAAAAAATGTATTGCACTATTTTTTATCAGTGATCTTGTTATTGCATAGATGAGGTGACATGTCCCCTCATGTATGCAATATATCCTTAAGTTCAAAAAAATACAGAAGTAAAACAAAAAGAAAGTTGCTTGCATGCATACATGAGGCGACATGTCGCCTCATGTATGCAATATATCCTGAAGTTCAAAAACATACAGAGGTAAAAAAGCAAGCAAGTTGCTTGCATGCATACATGAGGTGACATGTCGCCTAAAATTAAGGATATTATATGAGTTCATGTAAAAAAATTTCAATGAGTGAAATTAACCCACATTTACCTAACAAAAAAAGGGTATGAGACTTTTCAATGTGCTTTCATTGATGCTTGTTCTGGTAAAGTCTACAATGCTAACCTACAGAAAGAAAATTATGACAAGTTATTTCATGGGCCTGGAATAAATGGTGCAAGAGTAGTTATCATGGATTACTTATTTCCAGGAAAAAAAGGTAATGTAAAGCTGAGACACAGTTTTTGGAAGCCACTCATGATCAAATAAGATAGAATGTTTTAACAATAAGCAGTGAAATAAACTTTCTCTAATTTTCTATTTGGTACAGAGACACTCAGAGTTTTGGTCTGTCTTGTAAGTAATTTAAGCACTGAAATTCATTCAAAGGTTACTTCTGATGTTACTTTAAGATACCTGAAAAACCACTTGACTGCAAGTCGTCTAACTTTTGATATGGTGTCTTCTTTTCCCACAATTTCTTCATGTTGCATTTTAGGCCTTCCTCTTCTTTTTGTAAATAATTCAGGACAGTTTGCATGGTAAGGTTTTAATAATTAGATAGGAAAAACTGGATGTTTCCTATTAAATGGGGCATATAATATAACTTCCACAGAATTATTACCAAACATTTTTTTGAATACAAAAGGTCCTACAAAGTGATCCTTTAATTTAACATTATGTTGTAAGTTAAAATGTAGCGTTGAAATTATGACTTGATCTCCTGTTTTGATTTCAAATTCTTTATGAGATTTATCCCACCTTTTATTTTCATATTTAAATGCTTTTTGAATTCATTCTTCTGCATGCTTATTACACATTTTTTGCATATGAATAAAGGATTTAGTGACAGGGTGTATATCTAACCTTGATAATTTGTTTAAATGATTTACTGGGGTGTTTGGTACAAATCCCAGCCAGAGTTCAAATAGTTTTTTCTCTGTTAAAGATTGATTTGTGCTATTATAAGCAAATTCAAGGCCAGGAATTAATTTTACCCAGTCATGTGTGAATATCTCATTGTCTTTCTATTCTAATCCAAAGGCACAATATCTTCTGATCATATCTTCCAGAGTCTTTATCATTCTCTCAGCTAGACCATCAGTTTGTGGATGGTGTGATTTAGAAAATTTTAATTTACAACCTGATACTTCCATCAAAAATTTCCAGAACTTTGAGTCTCTGTCAGAGATTATGGCTTAGGGAAACCAGCAGTATTCATCATTTGAGTCCACCATATTAATGCCAAGTCTTTTTCAGATACCTCTTTATGGGTAGGGATAACCTTACACATTTTTGTTAGTCTATCCAAAGTTACCCAGCAAGAATTGAAACTTTCTTTTACTGCCAATGAAAAGCCCATGAAAGAGTCCATGTTTATAATTTCCCATGGAGTTTTTGGCTACTCTTTTTGTTGTAAAAACTCATCTGTCTTCCCAGTCAGTCTTTTATATTTATGAAAAGATTCACATGTGTCAATGTATTTTTGTACATCTTCTTTCATGTTTATCCACCAGGCTTTATTTTCAATTCTAGTTAATTTTTTGTTAAAATCAAAAAGACCAGCTAAGATGTCATCATGATAAAATACTTTATATTAACTTTTTCATAGAAGGTGGTATAAATATTACATTACTTAGCTTTTTTCTGTCATATATGTATCCATCTTCAATTGAGAGTTTACCTTTTTCCAATGCATTTTTATACCTTGAAGGTAAGGTTTTAATTAATGCACTCATAGAGGCATTTGTTGCATCATTTATAAAGGTAGATAATCTATACAAATCTCCATCAGATGAATAATTTCCTAAAATATTTTGCATAAGCTCTTCCTCTAAATCCACTATATAAATCCTAAATATATGTATTACCTTATTGTCAGACACATAAGCTGGGTTGTCATTATCATTTGGAAAATGCCTTTTGGATAATAAATCCACATTACAATGCAATGTACCTGCTCTATGAGTGATTGCCATTCTACCTCTGTACTCTTGTACAGCTAGTTGTCATCTAAACATGTTCCTATTAGTTGTTTTCATGTTTAGTAATGATTTCACTGCACTGAAATCTGTTATTAATTCAAACTTCTAGTCTTCAAGATATTAATGAAGTTTCTCCACAGCCCACACAATGGCTAAACATTCCAGTTGGGTGGCACCATACCTTAATTCTCTCTTTCTTATGTTTCTGGATATATAATGGATAACTAATTCAGATAATTTACCATTTATTATCTGTTTTTGCTGTAAACAAGAACCTATCTCTGTAAAGCTTGAATCAGTATACAAGATAAATGGTAGGCTAAAATCTGGCAGTCCTAATATTGGAACTGGCATTAAATATTCCTTTAATATTTCAAAGGCATTTTGTCCTTCATTATTCCAAATGAAAGCCTCATTTTTCCTTATTAATGTTTTTAAAGGAGCTGCAATGGATTGATAGTTTTTTATATACTGCCAATCGTATCCACACATACTTTTAAAACTTTGATCATCTTTCACATTTTTACGTTTATTAATGTTTTTTTGCTGCCACTTTATTCTGGCTAACACAAATTTTTAATCCAGATACAACATGTCCAAGTAATTTCAAGGATTGAAACCCAAAATTACATTTCTTTAATGCAATTTTCATATTAATTTCATCCACTTTTATAAAATACTCTTTTCAGGTGATTCAAATGCTCAACATATGCCTTTGAAATTACTATGATGTCATCAATATAAACTAAAATCCATCCTTTACCCATTTTCTGATTAAAAATGCTATCCATCAATTTTTGGAAGACTGAAGGGGCACTTTTTGGGCCAAAGGCATTCTCACATATTAATATATCCCCATTTTTGTGGTTATGAGTAAAATATTCTGAGAATTATTTTCCACAGTAATCTGGTGGTAACTTTGTTTCCTTCCAGACAGGAAATATATTTTCACCTTTTAAGGTAGCATGGATAGAAGTTATCCTTGGCAGAGGGTAAATATCATCTACAGTCAATGTATTCAGAGCTCTGTAATCACCACATAATTTTGCCTTATCATTTTCATAAGAGATTAAAGCTGGTGAAATTACAAAATACTAAGGTTATGTGTCTACTTTTTCAACAACACCCATTTCTAACAACATTTCAATGTTGTATTTAATGTCTTTCATTTTTTCAGGAGGAGCTGGGTAAGGTTTATTTTTCAAGCTGCCAGGAATTTTATCCAAATCACATCTTAAAGAGATTTTCATCTCATGGTCTTTGACCAATCCTAGTTCATTTGAACCATGAGCAAATGCCATAGGGTAAGATTTTATCAGTCTCAAAATATTTTTTTCTTCAATTTTTGAGAGTTGAGGACTGAAAGAGGCTTTTTGGATTTCATTTTCCAACTCAACCACTTCAGAGGTGATTCTTCCACCTTGGAGTTTTTCTTCTTTAAGAGAAATGGAATAACTTGAATTTTCAGAACAAATCTTGAATTTTCTTTTTCCATTTACACCTATAGTGAAGTAACTATTTGCAGGATATTTTTTGATGCTAAATTTAATCAATAAGTCATTGCCAATAATAAACCAATCACTTAAATTATTATTATCCATTACTACAAATTCACATACTGCTCTTAAATATCCATTATTATATTTAAAAAATACAGCATTTTTGTATTTGCTGTTTGGATGTAATAGTGAACCAAAACACTTCCAGTTATTTTTCTGTACAGGTTCTAGTTTTTCTTTGGGAATACTATCAAGTTTCATTAATGTGTTAATAGAAACTACACTACCTACAGCTCCAGTGTCAAGAATGGAATTCATTTTTTTCCACATATAATAGAAGGTGCTCTTAAAGGTGTGATTTTGTAAGTATCATGAGTTACATATTTAATTATTTTAGCTTCCTCAATAGACGTTAAAGATGTATCTGTATGAGGTATTTCATCATTCAGGAACACAATATCCTGTTCTGATACATATATCTCATTTTCATCATCACTGTAAGAAATTTTACTTTTACAATGCTCACTAGATTCCACCTTTTCATCTTCATGATTACTTGGTTCAGAATTTTGTGAGTTTTAAATAACATTCATTCCTTTCTTACATGTATGGCCTTTAGCCCAAGGTTCTTTAGATTTGTAGCAAGTGTTAATTTCTTGTCTCTTAGGGACAAGGGGAGCTGAAGGTTTTTTCTTCTCCACTTGTAACTTATTTGTCGTAGGTTTTACTACTTTAACATTTTCCTTGTAATGATTATACCTTGTTTCATATTTGTGGCTCAATAATATTTTATTTCATTTATTAATAGACCTAGAAGTATCTCTAATGGTTTCAGTTCTAGCTACAATAATGCCTCTTACTGATATAGGAAATATATATATATATATTTTTTTCCACTCATCATAATCCATTTTTGGATCCATGGCTTTCATGATTTTTTTAAAAATCATTAAAAATACCATTGTTTTATCCCCAGAATTTGGATTATATCTGGCTTTCTCATACAATCTTTGTTGAGTGATTCTAAATTTTGGGCCACCAAATTGCCTTTCAATTAGTGGCTTCCATTAAATCCAGGAGTAGTTAATTCCCTCACTCAATACAGATTCAAACCATAATAAATCCACATATGTAAATAAAGATATCAATTTTGATGTAATTTATTCATCAGGTAATTTGTTTGAAAATTTTAAGTTATCAATTCTCTGAATGAATTTTTGCCAATCAGATTTGGAATCCCTGTCAAAATAAGGGTATTTATCTAATTTAGTCAAGTTCTTTTAGTTAGTTTTTGCATCTCTAACCTGAGGAATTTTAAATAATTCACTTATTTTTGATAGATGGTCATTTATTTCATCTTTCACTGATTTTTTATTTTCAGAGCCCATGACACTATTTTCATGTTCAATCATTAGTTTATCATCTGAATGTTTCATATATACTGATATTCTTTCCACATAGGATGTGTTGTCCTTTAATTTATCAGTATGGTTCAAAATGTCAGCTACTGCAATTTCCACTCTTTGTAACCTATCCTTTATTACAGGCACATGAGTTAAAGTATCATTAAAATTCGAAAAAGACAATTTTACACGTCCCTCTATGGCAGCCATAATATTCTGAGAATTTTCTAATTTATTTTGTAAATTCTTAATCTCAGATGTTAATATTTTATTTTCATTTATTGAATCATTATTTGAATTTTCAATGATTTTTAATCTATTGTCTGTACTACTCAATAATTTTGTAAGGCTTAATAACACACTTTCTGTATTATTGTTTGACACTCTATAAAATTCTTCTAATTTTTCAATTCTTAATAATAATTTGATAGTTATTTTGATTCCATTGGATATTCTTTCAAAATATATTCAATTTTTTCTGTGTCCAACTCAGAAGACTTATCATCTCACCACACAATATGGGGGGCGGACTTGCTAGCAAGTCCGCAACCTTGGACCCAAACTCACCATAGATTGAACACACATTGAGCTATTGATAAAGGAACCATTCAATCAGGGATGAACACCACTCAGCAGAACAGTTTTAGGTGGGTGTTCAAGTAGAGTTCAGTATGGGTTCAGTATGAGTTCAGCCTGAGTTCCATCTGAGTTCCATCTGAGTTCAGGTTGAGGACTTGCTAGCAAGTCCACCCCCTATATTGCCTAGTGTCTGGCTCAAGATTCACTTCATTTGGTTCTATTTTAATATGACTAGTATTATCCTTATGATCAATAAAACTATGTACATTGTCATCATGTAAATACAACTTTAAAATGCTATTTTCAAATGAATAATCTTTTAAATCTTTATCAATTATATCCAATAAATTTCTATCAATCTCATTACCTATGAGTAATTCATTTTTAGTGTCATATAATTGATCATGAGAAGATGGATGACTTACCAAGGTCTTATTCCATTTCCCCTGCCTCTCTTTGCTTTTATCCTGTAAGGGTTACTGCTGAATACCCTCTGTGGAGGGTTGTTGTAATTTTGGCCATACCAGTCCCACTTCCATTTTCTGACTGTGATCTTTTGAACCTCTTCTTGGGCTAGAGTTATTGCTGTTGCCCATGTGGAATTTTTTGATACAAAGGTTGTTGGTTGAGCCTTTAGTCCCACTAGAGCTTGGTTGACTTCTATAAAACCCTGTTTGTCTCTTTTCTCCAGATTGTTCATCTGGTCTACTATATTGTTGACCCTTATTGTTAGGGTGTTTATAAGAGCGGATAGGGAGTGAATTTGTTCTTGCAAAGTAATTCTTATTTTCTTTATTTATAATTCTTTAAAATATTTTCCCTTTCCTCCAGAGATATCTGTGGAGTTTTTCTGTTGATGGGAGAATCCTGGCCCTCCATTTGGAAATCCTGTAA
The DNA here is from genome assembly GCA_030280995.1 of Hemileia vastatrix. Lineage (NCBI taxonomy): Eukaryota > Fungi > Basidiomycota > Pucciniomycetes > Pucciniales > Zaghouaniaceae > Hemileia > Hemileia vastatrix. Next base: position 12,620,675 of record JASXTE010000010.1, on the reverse strand, counting down.
CAGGTCTTTCAGCTCTAGGTCTTAAGTTATAAGGTTTTGCCTTGTTACTCACAATGTCATTGTTTTTTTCACACATTTTTACGTGGAAGTTAAATCAAAAATTGAAATATGAGATCTTTAAACTTCAAAAACAGTTTTATCAGTATTAATTAACACTACTGAAGACAATTTAATTGCTCACTTGTAGGTATTAAGTGAACTAATAAGTGCCAAAAGTAAGATATGATTTTATGTGGTCATTTGATATAACTGGTCAATTAAAAGGGATTAAGAGTCCTGTTTAAAAGAAAACACTTAATCTGTTTTTATTATCTGGTTTATTATCTTCAAAGATCACAAAATTAATTGGACTATTGACAGACTCCCACTAAGAACAATTTTTATGTTAAATTAGCAGTAAAATTGTTGATTCAATATCACAATTTTATTATATAACAGGGATTCTTTTTCTAAAATCACTATTTAAGTGACCTCAACCTATTGTAATTATCTAAATATTTCTATAGGGATTTTATTTACTTATAGCCTCTTTTTGAATTTTTACTTACTGGAAGATAACCAACAGAATTCTTGAAGAAAGGTCCCCAATCGTCAGGCTGAGATCAAGTACAGATATGTGAAATAGCTTAAATAGTCAGTTTTATAGAAGATTTTAATGGTCCTATATGAATACTGTAGTACAAATCCAATAAGTATTAAAATGTAACTCAATATAAGGGTCTCAGTAATTTAAATCTCATTAATTATATATGGCTTACAATCTTATAGTTGGTAGAAAAATAGATGTAATAATTCAGATACTATTCAAGAATTAATAAGTACTATTGATATGTATTGTAATTTTATAGGTTATATATTTCTATTGTAATGATAAAGAATGTAGAAAACAAGACCAAAATCCCCCTCCTTTTATAACCAATATTTCCTCCAATGAATCCCTTGATTTACCAGTCCTATACATGGCTTATGACGCCTCATTATAGCTAATACACCTTTTCAACAGCATAAGGAGTGACCAATAACATAATTAGAATAACCATGTAATACTTGGGTGGGACTTGCTAGAAAGTCCTCTACTTGAAGGTAGATTGAAATCAGATGGAACTCAGACTGAATTGTGAATGAAAACTAACTTGAACTCTTGTGGAAATATAATTGAATATTTTCTGGTATCATTCTAAAATTTAAATTAACTCATTCTCACATTTTAATGACATGAATTTTATAAATTTTTCCAAACACTTTACATATTGAGGCCATATATTTTACTTGTTTTATAAACTACCATTCAAGATGGGGCTGAAAATCCATTTGAAATTGTCTATTTTTCAAGAATTTATTTTATTGTAAGTTGTTATTCTTCTAAATTAATTAAACCATATTAAAAGCCTTAATTAATTTTTTGAAATAGCTTCAAGTATTTTACTCAATTTTTGCAGTTAATTATTGTTAGAAAATTCAGATAAATTGAGGGGCTTTTAGATAAAAATTTTAATATTTTACAATTATTTACAATAATATTAATTTAGGTACAGTTTAATTAATTATTCACCTACAAGGTGATAATTATTATGTGAAGGTCAATTAAGAATTTATTTATATATATTGAAAGTGATATCAAATATCCATACAAAAAAATGAGTATTCAAATTCAAATTCATATTTAATATGCTTATGAAAATTTATACTAGCTGGTCATGTAACATGTTAATATACAAAATCATTTTAAATATCCATATGAAAAATTGTACTACACATTAATTCACAAACTTTTTTGGGATGCACACATGAAGTACCAAATTTCATATAAATCTTAATATTTGTCTTGTAGATGCAGATTGAAATTGTTATTGAATAAAATTATTGAAATTTTTTTTCAGTATTATTTTTTTGATGTTATATTATGAAATTTGTTTGATTTGATATGAGTTTTTTAATTTTGATTTGGTTTTCTGAATTGTATTATATTATATTGTATTTTTATTAATATTATCATATTTGATTACACTTATTTTATATACTTTATCAAATTAAGAAATATTAAATTATATGAAATTATACTTTATTGTATTATATTGTATTTTTTTGATTATGTGTATATATTATATTATATTACATTATATTATATTATTTTATTTGAATTTAATTTAATTTTGCTTCACTTTATCACATTCATTTTTATAACATCCTACTTTATCTAATTTTATTTTATCTCATTTTATCTCACTTGTCTTTATCTTTATGTAGATTTTTTTCATATAATCATTAGTTTATTTACTTATTTTCATTATTTTACATTATATTCTATTGAGCTCTAATTTATTTTATTTTTATTGATTATGTTGTGCAGCCATACAAAAGAATTCAGGTTCCAAAAATTGGCTGGTGAGCTCTGATATATGGCTGTTTATCAAAATTCAAATGCATAAAATTTGATGGAAAACTTTCATGTACATCTTTTCATCAGCATTCACATATGTGAAACTGGCTTCTAAGCCCTGATGTACAGCCATAAATTATATTTCAAATTTATAAAATTGGATGTTGAACTCTGATGTAAGGCTATAAATTATTGTTCATATGCATATAATTGATCAGTGAAATATGATAAAAAGTTGTACATCAGAGTTCATGTGCTCAAATTTTCTATTGAATTCAGTTTTATATCCATACATCAGCATTGACCATCAAATTTTTAAAATTAGAGCACTTTTATTTTCATATAAAATTTGACCTTTTAAAATAAATAATGAGTGAATAAAGTAAAATGAAGTGAAATTTAATATATAAAATTATGTTTAAATAAAATAAAATATTATATAAATGAACAGAAAATAGTTAAGTTGAATATATTAAAACATATAATATTGCAATATTTTATTATATAGTAGAATATGATAAAATGTATTATATTATAATAAATTTTTATATAGTAGAATTCCATAAAATAAATTAAAATGAAATGAAATGAAATAAAGTATATAAATAAAAATAAAAAATAAACATTAGACATTAAAATTAAGAAGATCTTTAACTCCTTCAGAAAATTCTTGAAAAAAATTACATTCTTCAGGAATAAATTCTTTTAAATGTAGTTGAAAGAAAATAAATAGCACAAGGTATTATAATATATATCATGAATAAAATGAAAATTTGTAAAAGTTGTTTATGGTGTAGTTTAGTAATAAGAAAGTATGTTTTGTGAATAATACTCTCATAGCTCTCAATCAATCAAAATTGAGTTTAAGTGAGTTCAGTAGGTGTCTTTATTTATTGAAAATTATGTAATTAAAATTATTTCTTACCAATTAAACCATATACCAGTCTTTTCATTGAAAAAATTAGTGTGAAAAACTTAAAGAAAAAAATATGTTTCGATTTTAGCTTAAGTTGAAAACTTATGATGACCAGAATTCTATTGGGATTTCAACCTAAGATAAATCAATACTGAGATATATCTGATTTTAAGAGATTAAATCAATTTCAAAAATATAATTTTATTAACAACTATTAATTGGAAACCAGATCATGTTACTTAGGCCACAGTAGAAGGAATATTTAAACAATATATTGAAATTATGTAATTTAATTTTCTAAAAATAAAAGAAATAATATTTGTGTAGATGGTTACTTCAAAAGTAAAAACTAAAATTGGAATTGAAGATATGTTTAAAGATCTTGTATAAAATGATATGTGTTATTTCATGGAGATGTTGCAAATTTTATGTACTTGATCAGTAATCTGCAAGAGATTAACATTTATAAATTTTATTCTAATTTTTTTATTTTAAAATGTGGCATACTTTTTATCCATAGAACCCATCAAGGGCCAAGAACTTCTTCTAATTTTTACCAATTTCTTTTGTAGTTCTTAAATTTTGATATAAATTTTTTGTTCACAATATTTTTATAATATATCAACTTTTCTTATTTCATCACCATATTTATCATAATCAACTATGTTAAATGAAATAAGTCTCAAAAATAAATGGCCTCATATGAAATGAGTAAGTTTTATTTTTTATTATTTCTAATGCTTTGTATTTTTTATTTATATACATAGCAAGTACTTTTTTATGTTTAATCACTTGAGATTAATACAGATAATAAGACCATAGTTAATTAAATTTTAATACTATAAGTTAACTTTTAGCTTTAATATTACAGGTACAAAAAGTTAATTCAATAAAAAAAATTTCATCTTAGTGAAATACATGTGTTTCTGTAGCCAGTAATAATCTATGAAGGTGGAATCTGACTTTCAGCCAAGAAATAGTGTTCACCTTCTCTTTTTTCATACTCTCTTTTCACTTTTACCCATCAATTTGTCATATTTTAAACCTCATACTTTAAACTTTTATTCCCTTTTCACCCTTTCACACCACTTTTTCTACCTTCATTTATTTTTTTCTTGTCTCTTTTTCCCTTTAACTCACTAACCACCACCTTTTTTTGGCTTCTCTACCCTTCCAAGTGCTCACCACCCCTAACAACCCCCTTAAATCAACTCCACAACACTTGCCATTTCTTCCTCCACCCTCAAAAACTCATCCCACCACTTTAAATTCCTTTTGCTTTCATCTCCACTCCCTTCTCTTTGCCCTCCAACCTTCTATTTTATCTCCCTTCCCTCACACTTTACTAAACTCCCCACCCCTCTGCCCTCTTTTGCTTCCATTTTGACCCAACTTCTTTTGCTTTCTATGATTCAAAGAAGGGAGAGAGGTTCCAAGCAAAGCATATAAAATACAGAGAACTTGAAAGGGATGGAGAGGGCCAGAGAGGGTTGAATGGAAGTGAAAAGGGGTCAAGAAATTTTAAAAATTCTAGGAAGATAAGAATGAAAAAATATGAAAGAGTGTTAAATTATATGGGATAAATTTTCATTAACAATGGAGGAGAGGAAAAAAGAAAGAAGGAATAGAATCATAATAAGTAAGGAAATAATGACACATCAAAAATATTTCATGGATATAGATAATGTAATTGACTGAACTCAAGAAAAACAGTAGAAATCAGAAACATTACTTTTTTTTGCAATGAATATTATTAAATTTAAAAAGTATACATTTCTTTTGTTAAGTGTTGAAGATGAAAGACTAATATTTTTAAAAAATATCAATATCAAAATATTTTTTCCACCTACTGGTTGGAAAATAGCATATATATTACTTTTATAGTTTAATTCCAAAGCCAGATGATACTTCACTTCATTTTGATAAGTGTTTTACTCTCTTCAGATACGTCAAAGATTGATAAGAATTAAGATAATATGGACGCATATTTGAATTAAGGTTTTTTCTTTGAAATTTTTATGACAAGAAATTTTTTTAATAAAATCAATTCAAAAAATATTCTTTCTTGAATTATTTATCACATGATCATTTCATTTCTTTATGTATTAATATCAATGTAAAAATATATTAAAATTTAAAATCAAGTTTGATTCACTCTAAATTGGGGAATTTTTACTTTAAATTCAAAAAACAAAAAACTTATTTTAAATATTATATATTTTTATGCTTGACTTGGTTGTAGGGTTCAGTGGTCTCAAAATAACTTTAAATAATTGTGTTTCTAATTTTTTTAATTTTTTTCACAGAATTATCACTTATGTTTCAATAAATAACCATGTTAGATTCATTGAAAGTTCAATATTATTTAACCCTTGCTCACTTAATGTTTTATCTAAACCTCAATGTGTATTCAATTTGATAGGAACTGGGATTCAAGGTAGTGGACTTGCTAGCAAGTCAGCCCCACATAATATGTGGTGAATGATATCACAAGCCAAAATCCTGTAGTAATAGGGATAATCCATCAAAAAATAAATAATAAGAAAAAAAGAGTGTTTATGCATGTAATACCTTAAAAAAAGTCTAAAAAGAGAAAGAATAGCACTAAATATTACACAATATTAAGGGGAATCAACAGTAGAAATGATGGGGCTAATTATAATAATAAACTACGTGAAATCCCAATCCAAAGATAATCAATATTGACTGAGAAACTACTGAAAACCCCAAAAAATGGTGTGAGATGTGGGGGATGTATATGCAGTCCTTGGAAGGCGCTTTCACAGGTAAATAATTGACTAATTTAGGTGAATTCAAGCTTTTTAGTGAATCAAAGGTGCCAAGCTTGATGTTGTTAATGAAATTAGTGAATATAATAAGGTCAATGCACCTATAATTAAATTAGGAGACTAAATAAGTGTCTGTTGCCTATTTAAGTGTGTTTCCCCACCTTGGGTGTAGAATGTGGGGTAATTATAGTGTGAAAAAGCTAACTTTTCTAAAAATGAAGCTATTCACATGGGAAAAATGCAGGCAGTATGTTGCCAGTACACAGAAGCCATTTCTGGCATAAAAAAACAAAATTTGAAAAGTGTTATTTTTATGCATTTGAGTTGCCAAATCAATAGTCATAATTAAGAAAAATTGATCTGTCAAGGCATATTTTAAATATTATTAATTTTATAGGGCATATATTCAACTTTTAAGTGATTTAAAGTGCATTTCTTGTTTTCACATAAAACAATTATAACAACAGTCTTAAGTCTACTTAAAAGCTATGTAGCCTTATATTTAAGGTTCTTGAGATTACCCTAGCATATTCCAACTTAGTGTTAAGTACATAAGACTTATAAAAGGTGGATATATGTGTGTATATATGGTGTTATAATGGCATATATTGTATTTTATCATAATATTTACTTATGTATACAACTTGTGTACTTTTGTTCATTGTTCCCATCAATTATCCATGTGTTGAAAATAATTTATAAGTACTTTTTACTCAGTGCTTGGGATACCAGGCTGAAAGTGATAGTGTCAGCTAGGCTGTACAATGGTCCCAGTAAACTGTATAGGATCTGAGGTTAAATAATAATGTAAAATATTGATTGCATAATAATACTATATTCATTTATTTTTACTAAGATTAAGCTAAAATAAACCATTGTATTATTAATTTAATTTTTATAAATTAATATAAAACTACATTAGTGCACTTATTTGATCTGTGAAAGCTCAAAAACAGCCCTAGATGAGTTGAAACATCCTGAGGTTAAATTATAATGTAAAATATTAATTGCATAATAATTATATATACATTTATTTTTACTATGATTTAGTCAAAATGAAAAATTGCATTATTAATACAATTTATATAAAATTATATTAATGCTTCTCTTTGAACCTTGAAAGTTTTGTAACAACCCTAGAGTAGTTTAAACAATCCCTTCTTCACTCTCAATCAAGGGCCTTGATGTTTCTATGTGTATATTTCCTTAATTTTTAATTTTTGATTTCTTAGAATTTCAGCTTGTTACTTTGAATTAAAAAGGTTTTCTTAGACCCTAATATTACCTTTTAAATATATTTACCTGTGATTAATTTCCTCTTCTTTAACTTTTTTCTGGTATTAATTACCTTTTTTAACTTACAGTTTTATTGCACACTCAGTTTTACTTGGATATATAAAAGCCTTTAACTCTCTCTTGTTTTAATCATCATTTACTTACATATTTTTTTTACATTTAAATACATTTAATTTATCCTTTTAAAAGATAACACCTCAATTAATTTTTTAAGGTATTGGTTACAAATTATTTTTAGCCTGAGATTTTAAAAAATATCATTAAAATTCTTGAATTAGTGAGATCCTTATTGTTTTACTTACCTTTCAAACTTTCAAAAGCATTAGGACCACAGCACATAATCAACTCTTCTAGATGGAAAGATAATAGATAGAGACTTACCTCATTTTTGGTTGAGAAAGATGAAACAGGACCACCAGAATTTATTGAAATTTAGATTGAGGTATACAGGGATAAGAAAAAGAAGGATACATTGAAAAATGGTAAAATGGTAAAACAATAGGGGGTATCAAAGTTGACCAATCTGCAATTAAATTGATTGAAGATAAAAATCCTTATACCTCAATTATCTTCTGCAATTATATTTGCTAATAATTGGGTTATTAGAAATTTTACATGTCAAAGTTTACCTCTTATCCAAAATTTTTCTACTCAATTTTTCATAACTACATATTGGAAAACTTTCTGTCATAACCATATCTTGGAATACTTTCATTCATAACCTCATCTTGGACTACTCTCTGGACATGCCTTCTACCTTGCTGCTCACTCCCATTCTCATCTCATCCTGTCTATTCTCTCCATTCAGAACACCTTGCTATCTCATCTGCTTGTTTTTGCTCCTTTTCATCTCCAATTATCTTAACATGCCTTATTATCATAGATATTCTAAAAGGCAGCCTTCCCCCAGTTGTTTTTCAAATTGAACTACTCCCTCTTTCCCCCTCTTAGCCCGGAAATCAAAAACCATTCAATTAAAAAAAATGATCATTTCATTTTTATCAACTGGCTGAAAACTAAATCTAACTATGATTCTTTTTTTGGTACTGAAAATTCAACTAAAGTAGGATGGCCCCCCACAGCAAGAGTTAATGGTTATCTACTAATAGCCAATGAATTATGGAATAAGACCAAGGGAAGGATAGATCTTTTACCTAAACAGATGTCTCAACTTTTCAAGCATTACCAAGCCAAATACAAGAAGGAGAAGACTCTTTCATCTTCCACTGGGTTTGGTATTATGGAAATCAATATCAGTAAGGGCATAAAATTCATAGATGATAAAATTGAATCTTTATGTCCTTACTTTAAATAGATGGATTCAATTTTTGGAGAGAAAGCTGATGTTAATCCTGCAAACATGTTGGATGGTGAAAATGCTTTCTCCAAACATGATCTTGAATCACATCTTTTCCCATTGTCTTGCTCCACTCAAGCCTCCCCTGTTATAAATTCAACAAATCTTGATAGATTTTCTATAGATCCTTATGGTAATTTAAACCAGCTCAATCTAACTCAAGTATATTTTTTTCTTTTATTTTACCAATTCTTTTTTTTTATTTACATTTTCTTATTTCTAAAAAGGCTGAAGAAAAAATGCAGGAGCCACAATCAACTGAGTCAGAACCAGCAAAAATGATGAGGAAGAAAATGTGACCTTGAACAAAAAGAAAAGGGCTTCAATTAGTCTAAATTTCCACTCTAAAAGAAGACAAAAAAGTGATGCTTCATCTCGAACCCCTTTTTCTTCTATAAAATAATTTTTGGAGAAACATGATAGTGGTAAGTGATACCATACCTCTTAGTACTTTACTCTGCTTTTCTTCTACTTTTTGTTAATATTACTTATCACTCTAGAAAAAATGGAAGTTGCTATGGAGACTCTAAAGTTTGAAAAACAAAAATACAAGCTCTCTGTAAGGAGGTATGAAAGAGTACATGAATTGGAAGAGAGGAAGTTCAAGATCTCTTTACAGAAGGATGATAGTGCACAAGACTTGTAGGAGAAGAAATTTGAGCTAACACTTAGTATTGAAAAATCAAAGAAAGGGGAGAAAACACTTGAGCATCAAAACTTAATAGAACAGATGAAATTTAAGCATGGTCTTGAAGAAAATTCCAAGAAGAAAAAATTTTTAATAGAATGTGTTAAAGCCAATAAATCTTATGAGGAAATTGAAGGTCTAATGAAATTTTTTGATCACTTGTTTTTATATTTTTTTCACACTTCAACTATTCATAATTATTTGTACATAAAATTTTACAATAACTTCTTGTATTTCATTACTCTATTAATCATTAGTTGAATTTTTGTATTTTAATGTTAAAAATTCTTTTTTAAATAAAATTTTCAAGTCTCATTTGAAAATGTTCTGACCCCCCCCCCCCTGCATTTTTTTGAAGTAAGGGGTGGGTATCACCTAAATTCTTTCAAGTCAAGAATCTTGAAAGTCTTATATGAAAATTTGGCATAACTACCCCCTGCATTTCAGAGGTATCACCAAATCTCTTTCAAGTAAAGAATTTTGCAAATCTTATAAGAAATTTCGGCAATACTCCCCCCTGCATTTTATTGAAGTAAGGGACAGGTTTCACCAAAATTTCAAGTCAAAAATTTGGCAATTCTGATATGAAAATTTTGCAATACCCCCCCTCCCCCCCCCCTGCATTTTATTGAAGTAAGGGATGGGTATCACCATAATTTTTACAAGTCAAAATTTTACAAGTCAGATTTGAAAATTTGGAAATACCCCCCTCCCCTGCATTTTATTGAAGTAAGAGGTGGGAATCACCAAAATTTAATATAATTACATAAATTAATATATAAACAACTAATATATATCAATTTTCCTAGTTTTAAATTGATGAAAATTCCTCTAGCCAAAATGTGGGTAAAATCTAGAAACTAACATTTGAGACTTTCCAGAAGTGTAGGCAGAGGAACCTCATGAAACAAATAAATTTTGTCATGATTTCCATTTATACAACACAAGGTCATTGGCCTGTTACTTTAATTTAGGAATATTAAATATAAGAGTTATTTTTAAAAAATTTATGAAAAAATAAAAAATATTTGATAACTCTACTCATCCCCACACTTTTTTGATCTACATAAAGTTTTTTTATATTTTTTAAATTTACCTTCTTTTTTTACCTTGTTTATTTGGTGGATTAATTTTTGACTTATTTGAAATGAACATCTAAAGTGTATGAACTCTTGACAAGATTCCCACCCAGGTGGAGTGAAAAGAAATCAAATACTAAAACTTTCCTTAAAAAAATTGAAACAAAAAAAAGAGTAACCAAAAATAAAAATAAAAAATAAAAACAAACATCAGTAAGTTCATTTGCCGAAAAAAAAGAATTTTAAAAGTATTTGGTGTTGGATTTACCACTTAAAGTCTTTGAAAAAAAATGATAAAAGAAATTTGTATCAGAAAAATTATTCTCAAAAAAAAAATCAAAATTATACACTACGCAATATAGGGGGTGGATTTTCTAGCAAGTCCCCAACCTGAACTCAGACTGAACTCATAATATACTCATACTGAACTCTACTTGAAGAACCACCTAAAACTGTTCTGCTGAGTGGTGTTCATCCCTGATTGTATGGTTCCTTTGTCAATAGCTCAATGTTTGTTCAATCTGTGGTGAATTTGAGTCCAAGGTTGTGGACTTGCTAACAAGTCCGCCCCCCATATTGAGCGGTGATAAACACACCAAATTTATTTTTGAATCAGCTTGAGCTGTAAAAAATTTTTTATAATATTCTGTAAAAGAAAAATTCAAAAAAAAATACAAAATTATGTTAATAAAAATTATAAAAATTATCTTTTACAAACTCCCACATTACCCCTCCTTGTATGCCTCATTTCCCTCTTTTTGGTGTCCTCAAACCCCCCCCTCCCCCTTCTTCACCTCCTCAAAACCCCCCCCCTACCCCCCTTTTTCACCTGGTCCTCCCCCCTTTTCCCCCCTTGAGGCGCCTTTTCCCCTCTTTAGGAACCTCTTTCCCCCCCTTTAGCCCCCATACAACCCCCCCTCATGCCCCTAACCCCTCTCCTGCTCCCCTCATCCCCTCATTCCTCCCCACTCTCCCCTCCCTCCAACCCCCTTTTAATAGCTAAAGAATATGTGAGGTGGCCTAAAGGGAGGAAAAGTGGGTAAAGGGAGAGTATAGGGGGCCTAAAGGGAGAAAAAAGAATTCCTAAAGGGGATGAAAGGGGGTGAAAGGTGAGGAATGGTGAGGAAAGGTGAGGAAAGGTGAGGAAAGGTGAGGAAAGGTGAGGAAAGGTGAGGAAAGGTGATGAAAGGTGATGAATGAGGAGTGAGGAGGAGAATAAGGGGGAAAAGGGGGATCGAGGCAGTCAAGAAGGTGGGAAAGGAGGGAAAAAGAGCAGGACAAGAGAGAAAAGAGGGAGAGAAAAAACAAAAAAAATTAGTTTAACCTTGAAAAAAAATAAATGAATCACTTACAAAAAAAACAAAAAACAAAGAAAAGCAAAAAAAAAATCATTATTAGCAAATAAAAAATCAACAAAAATGAAAAGAATGACTTACCTGGTGAGATGAGTTATAAAAATTTCAACCAAAATATTTTAGGGATGTTTGAGGAGAGGAGGAAAAGGATATTAGTGATGAATTAAAAAAAGAAACACTGAAAAAATATGTAATTTCACAAAATATGTGATTTCATGTTGAGCTGGTGAAAGAAAACCAATTAGCCATCCAAAAAAGAGATATTCACTGTAAATTCAAAATAAAAATGAATATGCTACCAACAAAAATACCAACCCAATTGAATAAAGTATATAAAGTAGACATTTGGAGAGTATGAAAACAAAAAGTTAAAAGGGTTTTATGTCAAAATGGTGGAGGGTGATTGGCATAATGACAGAGCATATTCAGGTTGAATGAATGTTTTGTGATTCAAGGGAGGGGAGATCCGGTGCTGGTTCAGGATCCTCTTTTTCATAAAGATCATTCTACTCATCTTTTAAATCAGCTAGGATATTGTAGAGTATAAATCAAGTCATGATGAAATGATTTGAAGTTTTGATCTCCAATTTTATTTTAAATTGGATTCTGAGCTCCTGGAGACTAGAAAATCTTCCCTTTAAAATACCAATAGCATGTTCAATCTGTAATCATGTTTGGGCAAGGTGATAATTAAAGGTTGTTTTGGGGTCATTTTCTAAAGCTGCACCATGGAAAGCAGGTATAATGTACTTTCCACTTGCATATGCTGAGTCTGCAAGGAGGTACTGAGATTTGTCAAAGTATGAGTCAGGAGCTTGAGAAATCCTTATCCTTTGGAAGACAGAAGAGTCATAAAATGAGCCAGGTCAGCCACTATCAAAAGTAATAAACTTTTTGTTGAAGTCACAGACAATTTGAATGACAATAGAGTATCTACAAAAAGATAAAAAATTAGTTTATGAAAGATGTGAATTTGGAGAATATTTTGAAGAAACCTTATTTTGCAATCAAAATAATGGTTGCCATCATGAGCAGGCTTTTGAATCAAAGGTATAGTTTTTCCATGAACAAAACCTACACATCCAGGGAAACCTTTGGCTTGCATTACTTGAGAGGATTGAAGTTGCTATTGTGGAGTTGGCCAAGCAAGTGTTTGAGACTTGAGGGAAAGGATAGCAATCATAAAAGTCTTGGGGTATAATATCACTGTACCATATCCTATGTTAAAGAGATTATCTAAACATCTTCCAGCAGCACCATTTTCATATGAGCCAAATCAACATAGTGCAACAGCAAGTAGATTAGCAGGATCACGCTGTTTATTTTGAGAATTTTTATGAAAGATAAGATGTTCAGAGATGAGTTGATAAATTTTTAAGAAAGAATTGAAAGAAGTTGGAAATAGTTGAGTGAAGTTTAGTTGAGGAATGTTGAGAATGGAGTGGAGATCATATCTGGGATCATGATGAAGATTTGGCCGCCTTGAATTTATGTAACACTTTTTGAAAATAAAAGACATATAGGCTAAACACCTTCCAAATCAGAGTCAGATTTATAGTAAAGAAATAAAAGTAAAGCAATAGCATTCATAGTTGAGTGAAGTAGCTGCCAAGTAGAGAGGTGTTTCATAGTTGTTTCTGGAAGGCTTATGTGATGAGGGAAGTGGGAATTCACCTGCAAATGTGCAGTTGGGGTGTGTCGATAGAAAAAAAAAATTAGTTTTCACCACCAAAATTAAGTAGCATAGAGTGGGGAAAGATTTAAGGATGGCATCAACAATTATCAGTCATGTGACTTTCTTAAAAATCCATCATGGATGTGATGGGTTTTATCAGCCGGTTTGTCTAGAAGAAGGAGAAATAAAGAGGAAGGAGAAGGAGAAGGAGAAGAAGGAAAACTTAAGGATAAAAGAAGAGAGAAGAGAAAGAAGTAAAAGGTAATAGGGCAATGATAAAAGGACTTGATAGAACTAATGATGTTGGATAAAGGTCTTATAAAAGTAAGTGTTGTATTTTCTCTCTGCTTAATTATCAATTACTAATAATTAAAAAGCTCTTAAAGCAACCTTTATATATTTATTTAATATTTAATAGAACAGACACACTACTAATAATAAAATATAACATGTTATTTAAAAAATTTGATAAGTAATGTAAGTGATAGCCTGAAGGGGAGTACCCAAGACCTTTTTATAGGAAAGGGGTCCTCTGAAGTGCCACAAATTTGTATGTACAAAGTAGTAATAAAGTGAAACAAGAAAATAAAAGAAACTAAGTGAAACTTGGATATTGAGAGAAAAATATGAAACAAATAATTAAATTCTCAAATAAGAAATAATTTTCACATACTAATTTCCCAACCCAGTTAATTAAAATAGTGAGTAACTACATAAATTTGTAACATGGGAAACTGTGAGTAATTTATCAAAAAACAATCATTATAATTTTCACGCTGTGGTCTTCAAACATTGGCAGAGCACTTTGTTGGTCTATTTGGAGTTGTTTTGATATGTCTTAAATGGAATTGTTTAATAATTAAGTGTTTCTCTGGATTTAATCAGCAAATATTGGTACTATGGGGATTTTGCTACTACCATTTGATAGCCCTGGGGTTTCTCTATATTTTATGTTTTGATGACATTTTTCAGATTTTAAGTATTAAGGGGATAATTTCCCATTTTTCATTTAAAAAGATAGCTGTTTAATTTTGTTTTTTGTGTTTTACAGGCTAAACTTAAGTATTAGGGTTAAGTACTTAGTACCGTTAGAATGAGCTAATGTTTCTCTACATTTTATGTCCCAAAGTTGTTATAGCCTAATCTTGTGTTTTAAGGGTTTTAGTAGTTGTAGTAGATTTTTCTAAGTATTTTGGGTATTTTTGGAGATTTTTGGTGGTTTTATGGCTTCAGGGTGATCCGGCCGCCTAAGGCAGGCCTCTCAATGTTGGGAAGACCACCGGCCTTGGTGCTAGAAGGCTGGGAAGCGTTTCTAGAGGGGTTTTATGCAATTTGGCGGTCAAGAACACCAAATTCTTTGATTTGCATGGGCTCTTAGATAGTGTTCTGTGTGTACATAGTGAATAAGACAGTTTGGGGCAACCTTATTTATCATACAACCATCCAGAGGTGATATCTTTGTTCCTCACTCAGTGTTCACTGTTTTTTGGCCACAATTGGCTGTGTTTATTGCAAGGTTAGTTCTTCATTTAACTCAACTTTGGCAACTGTTTTCTCTGGTGTAGCTTTGAAACCTACATCAAGTATTAATGCTGTTTCCTGTGCAACAAGTGCACAGTGTTTGTTACTCTGGTGTAGATTTTTCTGTATTTCAGGTTCTTTGGTTCTCAGTGGTCTGTTATTGGCTACTGTCTTGACTTGTTAAGCAGTCAAGAAGATTTTTGGAAGGGGTATTGTAACAGTATCTGATTTTCTGTAGCAATTAAATATCACCTGGTATTTCTTAAAGGGACAGGGGTTTTTCTCTCCAGTTTTTCTCCAACTCCCTTGGTCAAGGCCTATAGCTAGTACTATAGGATTGTCTACAACACAATTATTTATATAATCAATTTAAGCCCAAAACAGAAATTAGAAACTGTTTTAACTATTCCATTTGAGTAATAACCAAATTAAGTGAAACAAGTAATTAATTTAATGAAAAAAAATTAAAATTAAGTATTTTAATTTATTTCATTAAGTTATTATTTTAACTTATTTAATAGAAATTTTTTAACACAGTTAAGGGTCAAAAAAGCGCCCAATATTTATGGATTATAACATATGAGAAGATTGATTTAATATATAATTTAAATGACTTAAATTTTAATTATATTATAATTTTAATTTTTCAATTGTAATTATAATATTTATTTACAATTAATTAATTATTAATTTATTAATATTAAATACATAAAAAAAATATGCCATGATTTATAGAATATGATATATATTAGGGGGTGTCAGATCTGGAGAATCTGCACTTATCTAACTGCAGATTTATGAAACACACTAGCCCCAACACTGGTGGATTTCAAAAGTGAAATAAGTCACTAATTTCACTCAAATCAGCACTTTCTCAACCAAAAGTGCTGGTTTCACCATTCCACACATTTCACTGATTTTTCAGCATCATCTCATTCATATTTGGCACCCCACAGCATAACACTTCTCATTCACACACAGAACTCCACATCATAACACTTCATATCTCTTAATCTCATGCATCATCTTCATTTTTCTACCATCTAAGAGTCATGTCTTCCTCACTCTCAAATCATGATAAGCTACATCAAGCAATGACTGTCATAGCTATTGATCTGCTCTTGGACTCTGATTTCAAATCTGATTCTGCCCTTGAAGAAGATTTTTTTTATCACTTCTAAACCTATCCATACCCAGTTTTAGACATCTGTTCAGGACTTCTCAGGAATGTTTCCTTAAATTGCTTCATCTTATTGAGGATCACCCCGTGTTTCACAATAATTCTCAAAAGCCACAATGTGATCCTTCAATTCAATTTGCCATCACACTATTTTGTTTGGGTTCCAATGGTAAGGGAGCTGCCTTGAAACGTTTTGAAAATTACTTTGATTTAGGCTATGGCTCTGTTAACACTTATACAAAATGTTGCATCACTGCTATCAACTCATTGGAATCTCAACTTCTCACCTGGCCATCAAAAGAAGAGCACCTTGAATCATCTCAGCTTATGAAAGCAGAGGGCTTCCCAGGATGTATTGGTTTTGTTGATGGTACTACTATTCCTTTGAGTCAGAAACCCACTCATGGTGGAAACAGTTACTTTGACCGTAAAAAGAGGTAGCTTATTTTTAATTCTTTAAATTATTTTTCATACTAACACAAGCAACTATATCTTCTCTATAGATATTCAATTTCTTTTCAGCTTATTTGTGATGTCAAAAAAAAATTTATATCTTTCTTTTCTGGCTATCCTGGATCTTGTTATGACTGCTACGTCTTTCAAAGAATGCAAATCTCAAGAGAGCCTGAAAATTTCTTTGATGAAGATCAGTACCTTCTGGCTCATTCAGCTTATGTGAATGGAAAATATGTACTACCTGCATTATGTGGAGCTGCTTCAGACAAAAGTCAAAATGCCAAGTTCAACAATCATTTGGCAAAGTCAAGAGTCCGTATTAAACATTCTATTGGAATCTTGGAGGGTTGTTTTTCCATTTTAAGGGAATTAAGGAGTCCTCTTAAAAATAGTTCAGAAATGAAGGCTGTCATAAACTGGATTCTGTGTTGCACCATACTTCATAACCTACTCTCTGACCTCAATGATCAATGGTTAGAGTTGTATGAAGGTGAAGAAGTTGAAACACCTCCAAATATATCACCACACAATATGGGGGGCAGACTTGCTAGCGAGTCCGCAACCTTGGACCCAAACTCGCCACAGATTGAACACACATTGAGCTATTGATAAAGGAACCATAAAAACAGGGATGAACAACACTCAGAAGAAAAGTTTTAGGTGGGTGTTTAAGTAGAGTTCAGTATGGGTTCAGTATGGGTTCAGTCTGAGTTCCATCTGAGTTCCATCTGAGTTCAGGTTGAGGACTTGCTAGCAAGTCCACCCCCTATATTGTGTAGTGTATCCAACACTAAAAATTCTCAATCCACTAGCATAAGGGCAAAAATTCTTCTGATCACATTAGCACATTAGGACTCTTAGCTAGACTTTATTCTTAATTTATTACAAATCTTTTTATTTTATATCTACTATTACTACTTTCAAAAATATTACTTCCCACTTTCATGCACTCTTGATTTTATAAATTCAACCCTTTTAATTTTATTTCATACTATTTAAAAGATGTTTTTTCAATGTATTATTCCCCTTCTTTTTTTAGTTTATTATTGCATATTGACTTTTAATTTGAATTTTCAGTAAATGGTTCTTTCCCCTGCTTGATTCATTTATGTTCTTCAGATCAACACAAATTTGCACATTTCTGCAATTGCATAAATTTTTCACTGAATTTTATTTTCTTTGATGCCTCATATCCATTTCCTCCTCTCCTGAAACATCCCTCAAATATATTTTTTATCAATTTTTTTTCTCAACTCATCTCTCCAGGTATGTCATTTTATTGTCAATTTTTTTTTCTTACTAATAATTTTTTTTGTCTTTTTTTTTTCTTTTTTTTGGTGGTTTTTATTGTTGCTAATTATTATTTTATTTTTATCATTTTTTCTTTATTTTTTTATTTTTATCTTTTTTTGGTGGTTTTTTTGTTGCTAATTATTATTTAATTTTTATTCTTTTTTTTTTGGCATCTGTAAGTCCTTTTTTTTGGTTTTCAATGTTAGACTATTTTTTTTTGTTTTTATCTTTTTTTATCTTTTTTTTCTCTCCATCTCCTCCCTTTCCCCCCTCCTTGTTTGCCTCGAACCCTTCCATTCCCCCTCCTTGGCCACCTCAAAAACCCCCCTCCCCCACACACTTAGCAAACACCAGCAAGCAAATCTGGCTGGTTGTTTGCGGCCCTAGGCCCCAGGCCCCCCCTGGTCCTTATTCCCTTAGCAAGCAACCACATCGCTTTCTAAGAGCATGGAACCCAGCCACCTCCCCCCACCTCACCAGGCCTTAGGCCCCCCTAGTCCCTATTCCCTTAGCAAGTGACCACGTCCCTTGATAAGGGTGTGGAATCCCCCCCTCCCCTGGTGTACTTACAAACAACTACCAAGCCAGCTAAGATGGCTGGTTGGTCCCCTACCTAGGCTAGGGCCGCCAGGGGGAGCCTGGTGGTCACCTAGCTACCCAGCCCCCCCCTTAAAAAATTCGACCACCAGGCTACTCCTGGTGTAGAAAGTTCTAAAGTACTAAGCAGTAGACAAAATGTGAGATGGGTTGGTTCTTCTTTTCAATTTCTAAAAAGAAGCTCCTTCCACTCTTATTTTAAAGACAGTGCAATAATGTGTAATACTAATATCTGACTAGATATTTTATGAGTTGAGAGATAAGTTAAAAGATAAGGAGAAACAAATATTACTATCTGGATATTTCTATTCTTAATAAGTGCTAATATTCATAGCTACTCCCTCTTGAAGCACTATGTTTGAATATGCCTTATTATAGCAATAAAATAACTCTACTAATGGTTTACCCTACTGAATCTATATATTCTCTCTGTGTTGCTCTTTTTCACTATACAATATGAAATTCACACACAGACGCACAAACTCTAAAAGACTCAGAATATCTCTAATATTTTCTTAATCACTTAATTGCAGAAAAATCTAATCTCTTACTGTTATCAGAGTATTCACAGAAATAGACAAATCGCTATTTATCACAATATATTTTGAAAGTATATATTATGAGGCTCTAATGTTTGTAATCTAATGACTGATTAATAATAATTTTTTCTATCTAACAACTACTCACAACTCCTCTCCTTTCCTTCTTATATTTTTTAGTGCTCCAGACACAGTTCCCTAGTGGATCTCCAGTGCTGTTTCTAGCACCACATTAGTAAAACACAAACTAATTCATTAGTAAACTAAATACACCACTTGTAACAACTAAAGTGCCTAAAAATACCCTATGCTTACTAAAACTAGTATTTACTTGTTTCACTCATGTTCCACATGTGCACTTATGACTGTACCTTTGCATTGTTTCAGCGCTACTTCCCACATTTTCACCTTTCAGCACTGATCCTTGTCTCTTCAACTCTTGGGTGGTTTTTTGTGATCAAGTCCCCATCCTCCTTGCTTAATTCCTAAGTCCATAGTTCTGACAATTCACTTCACTAGTTAGCCTCTTCAACTTACATTACCTGTTTCAGTAAGTTACCACACTAGCCGCAGTGCAGTATACTATGTACTTGAGGCCTTCCTGTCACCGGACCACCTACGCACAAGGTCAAAGATGTTCCTGAAAGTGAGATGAGGGGTTTAGAGACTTCTTTGAAGCACAGAGGAATTGTTCGAGGAAGTGATTCAAAGATGACTTGAAGGAAGAGCTACTGCTTTGAGTTATATTCGAGAAGAATCTTAATATATTTTAGGGTAATACTAATATTCTTAGAATCTCACAAAGGGTTGTAACACTCAACAATCAAAAGATTTTAAATTTAGAAATGATTATTGAGAGAAAAAGGAAATGTACAATAACAATGATTTAACTTGCAGTTTTACCACTATTAACTGTAAATACGTTTTATAATTTAATTCTAAAGAAAGTCAAACCAAAACCCAACCCTTTTTATATCCTTTACTCCTCCTCACATTGACCTCATACCCATCTACTATTTCACACACCACAGACCATTAAAAAATACACCCGTTACACCTGGACCCTCCTTACTAACATCCGTTAACCCCTTAATCCTCCACTAACCATTCCGTCCATGCTCACTACCCCTTTTTAATAATTCACAGACTCTTAATAAACCTTTTAGCATACTATTACATTGACTATTGCGCTGTGCGTTGCTTATTGAGAAAAAGACTAACACACACTATTGAGAGATTGACTAATTTAGATTTAGAGTTTAAACTAGCATGGTTGAATAGTGAGTACACAAAGGAAAGTCGCAGTTGCTATGGAGAATTTCTTTCTGCACTTCGAGTATGGATTTAGACCTTTGTATTATTGATTTAATGAGCTGCTTTTTCCTCGAGTGTCACGTGGCATGTGACAGATGCCTGGGTATAAAAAACATGAGCTCCATTGAGAGTGAGACATACTTCCCACACTAGTTTCCTCCCTTCTTACTTTAATTACTTTATAATTTATTATGTTGAATTGTCCTACCCCAACTCCCACGCCTCCACACCCTAAAGCAGACGGTGGAATCATTACCCGGAAGTATTTCCAAGCCTGCACGGCCTGCAAAAAAATGGAATACTGCTGCGTTGAAAGCACGGCAACACGAGGTCTTTGCCAGAAATGCAATTTTTGCCGCTGGGGATGGGTGGCTTGTGATGCATTGTCTAAAAATGCGGACATTGAGCATCAATTTACGAAAACCAAATATTGGGTGATACCAAAAACCAAAGAGGTAGTTGAGGATATTTGGGACGTTTCAATTGGGGATGATTAATTGGTGGGAGAGACTGAGGAGGAAGTTGAAGATACCGTAGCAACCTGGGTAACCCAGGCCACAAGTAAGAAAAAAGGGGTCGAAGAAGAGGTAGATGAATTAGTTGAAGAGGATGAGGATGAAGTCCCCATCTCGAGACGGACACCAAAGAAGCGACAGGTAGTCATTGAGGAAGACAAAGAGGAGAAAGAAGTGGTGGAGGAAGTCACCCCAAAATTATTCTTAGAAGCTGACCCAATATTCAAAGTAAGTCAATTCTTCTGTTATTTTAGAAATTTTGTTACTGATGATCTTGTTTTAGAATTAAGATGTCATCGCAGAAGTTCCGATTGTGGAAGCTGCGCCATTGCTGCCAGTTTAGGCAAATCAACCAGTGGCTGATTTGAGGGAGG
Organism: Hemileia vastatrix; assembly: GCA_030280995.1. Classification (NCBI taxonomy): domain Eukaryota; kingdom Fungi; phylum Basidiomycota; class Pucciniomycetes; order Pucciniales; family Zaghouaniaceae; genus Hemileia; species Hemileia vastatrix. The sequence continues at coordinate 12,599,351 of JASXTE010000010.1, read as the reverse complement.
AAAACAAAGAGACTCTCGACCAGGTATGGTCAACAAACTAGATTCCTCGAAGAGTTAAGCGGTGAAGTCGATAAGATTGTCAATGCTGCCTCCTTCAACGTGGCCAAAGAATTACTGGAAATTGGGGAAGTGGTACCAGTAGGAGAGGAGGAGGTTTTTGAGAAATGCCGGAAGGAAATTAGAGTGGTTTTGGAAAAAATGAAGAGATTGGTTTGAGAGAAAATAAAGGAGAAAATTTAAAATGGAAAGGGAAAAGAAAGGAAGAGGAAAAGAAAATAGAAACAATTTGTGTATTTATTTATTTTATTTTGTTGTTTTGAAAAATTTTAATATTTATTTTATAAGATTTTGAGAAAAAAAAAAGGAAAAGAAAAAGAAAGAAAGAATATTTAAATTTTGTTTTGAAATTTTGAAAGGAGAAAATATATTTAATTGAGAAAAAAATTTAGTTTTAAGTTTTTGAAAAAAAAAAAAAAAAAATTTTTAAATAAGAAGAAAGAAAAAAAAATATAGTTGATTGAAACAATTTTGAAATGAAAATTTAATAAAAAAAATTTTTAATTGTGAAATTTTATTTATTGAAGTTTTTTTTTTTGGTTATTTGAAAAGAAAGAAAGAAGAGAAGAAATAATTTTTAAAAAAGAATTTGAAAGAAAGAAGTAATTTGTTCAAAGAAATTTTTTTTTTTTTAAAAAAAAAGATTTAGAGGTTGAAGTGAAATTTGAGAAAGATTGTCGTGTTGCGTTTGTGAAGATTTTTGATAGTTCTAGGAAAGAATGTATGTAGAAAATTTGAAGAGAAAAGGAAAGAAAAGAAAAGAAATTTTAAAAGGTTTTTATGAAATTTTATTTTATTTTATTTTTTTAATTTTAATTTTATTTAAATTTAATTTTATTTATTTTAAAGAAGATTGAAAACTTTTGAAAGAAAAAAGAAGAAAGAAGAAACAAAAACAAAGAATAAGGAAATTTTTAGAGGTAAAGATGTTTTAGATTTTAAAGAGAAGAAGGAAAAAAGAAAGAAAAGAAAAAAGAGAAGAAGGAAAAAAAAAAGAGAGTTTTAAGGTTTTGGTTTTAAAGGATATTTAAGATGAAAAGATTTTAGGAGTTCAGGGGTGTTAGAAACATTGATGGCTGGTTCCCAGGATGTTTTGTCTGAGTCATCAAGGAAGCCTTCCCATTCCATGAGGTATTGAAGTTTCCCTTTGCACATTCTTGAATCAATGATACAGCTTACTTCCCACTCTACATGGTCTTCTACTTTGACCGGCTCCGGAGGAGGTTGGTTCCTGCCTGGGTATGTTTCTCAAGCCAGTTCCAGGAGAGATATGTGAAAAGCAGGGTGAATAGCCTGCCATTTAGGAGGTAACTTGAGTCGAAATGCAGTTTTAGAGACTTCAGAGTCGATTTTGAATGGTCCCAAGCGCCTTTTGGCTAGTTTCTTTGATGGTCAAGTTGTTCGAATGTTTGGTGCATCGAGCCATACTTTGTTGCCTGGTTTAAAGGGAGGAGCAGATTGTCAATGTTTATTGGCCTGTTCCTTGTACCTTCAAGTCGCTGTAGACAATCCTATAGTACTAGCTATAGGCCTTGACCAAGGGAGTTGGAGAAAAGCCAGAGAGAAAATCCCCTGTCCCTTTAGAAAAATAAGTGAGAATTACCTGCTACAGTAAATTGGTTTGTGTTTTGCTAAATACCCTTTTCCAATACACTTGACTGCTTGATGAGCCAAGAAAGTAGTCACCAGACAGACTACCAGACCAAAGAACTGAAATGTAGACCAATGTCCACACCAGAGACAGCAAAGATACTTGATGTAGCTGCAAATCCACACCAGAGACAGCAATAATACTTGCTATAGCTTGCAAGACTACAACAGAGAAAACAGTTGCCAAAGTTAAGTTAAATGAAGAACTCACTTGCAACAAACACATCCAATTGTGGCCAGAAAACAGTGAAAACTGAGTGAGGAACAATGATATCACCTCCAGATGGTTGTATGATGATTAAGGTTGCCCCAAACTGTCTTATTCACTATCTACACCCCACCAATCTGGCGCCTGTACCCGCCAAATTGCATAAAAAACCCTCCAGAAGCGCTCCCCAACCCTCTAAAACAGAGGCGGGCGGGCCGCCTGATGTCGGAGGTGCTGCCTGAAGCGGCACGGCCTCCCTGAAGCTAGAGAACCACTAAAACACCCAAATCTACTTAGAAAAACTAACTACAACTACTAAAACCTTTAAAACACGGAATTTCACTATAACAACATTGTGACATGAAATATAGAGGAAAATTAGCTCTATCCAAAGGTACTAAGCACTTAACCATAAGACTTAAGGTTAGCCCATAAAACACAAAAAACAAAATTAAACAGCTATCTTTTTAAATGAAAAATGAGGAAATGACCCCGTAAAACCTAGAATATGAAAAATGTCTTCAAGAAATAAAATATAGAAAAAAACCAGGGCTATCCAATGATATTACCCACATACCTGCAGACCCAATATCCACGGAATAAAACCAGAAAAATACCTAATTCCTTAACAGATGTCAATTAAGACATGCATAAACAACTCCAAATCACGCAACAAAGGCCCTTGCCAATGTTGGAAGACCACATCCTCCCTCCAATTAAGAATGTCCACATTCTTTCTTTCTCAAACCACCATCTTCAACCTTCTTCATAAACATGCATCTGAAATGGGTCCTTGCCAATACTGCATTGACAATAATCTAATCTGCGTCATGACACCACCTGTCCATCCATACAGAACGTCCTGCAATGTCTGCCAATCTAGAAAGAAGCCCTGCTACAGACCTGGTCCATTAACTTCTGCAACAGATTCACCTCCACCTCAACCTGGTCCTTCTTCTACCAGCACCAAAAGATCTAGGCCATCCATCCTGATACCTAGATTAATCAAAAAGCTTCACCCTTCCCAGAAGAGTGCCACAGCCCATAAAACAACAAGTTCCATCATCCCTGGTCCATCTGATGGTAAAGAACTTTCATTTCTTCCTTCAACTGTAAAACTGATGACTTCTCAGTTCCTCCATCTTCTGATAGTGATGATAACAATGTAGGATCCATTGCACCACCAACACCAAACCACTTGCCCACCATCAAGCCCAAGTTTCAACAACACACATCTCAACAGAAACAACTTCTGCTTCACTACTTCCAATCCACTCCTGCTAGAAATCCACAGGACATTGAGAACAGAAGACACCTCATTCACCAGTTCAAGGCTAATTCTGAACACTTCATTTCATCTCTTGATTCCCTCTGAAATTCCACTAGTACTTGAGTTTGATTCAGAAAAGAAAAATTGACCACACCCTCTATAGGATGTAACCACAAACAACCCTCAGTTTTATGTCTTGGGGGACTCAAAAACCTAAATCATAAACCCAGAACCAGAGATCAACCACATTAAGACACAGTGAAAAAAATAACATTCTGGGGTAATTTTGAATAGAGCTGCCAGCCCATCAATTACCCCCAAACTGGCCTTTGCTAAATTCGGAGGCTCCCCCTGTGGATACCCTCCACCAATCTTTCAAAACCAACTCCAGCAACAAAACCCATTCCTCAGTTTATAGTCTTGGGGGACTATACCAGTTTTCAGTTTAAAGTCTTGATGGACTATCCTTGAAACCATAAATTTTCAGTTTAAAGTCTTGATGGACTAACATAAATTCCAGTTTAGAGTCATAGAGGACTACCAGAATCTTGCATAAATTTGACCCAGCCAATTTCATGCAATACACCCACAGCTAGACCCGTGGAGCGTCCGCCTTCACTTCATCTTCTACTCATCACTGACAAAATTCTTCTCTTATCATTTTCATCATCTTTTACACCACAGATCATGTCTGGATCCCCTGCTGTTGACTCCTCTACTCTTCCTTGCTTCACTGCTCCCAGGGACTATGCCTACAAACAGTGCATCCACATGTGCAGACCTTGCACATTCACTCTTCCAACTCCTGAAGCCAAATTCTACAACAGGTCTTGTGATTCTTGTTACTCCAAAAAGAAGAAATGTGACAGAGATGCCCACTATCCTATTCCTCTGCCTTCTCCTTCTCAAAAATACATCTCCAGATCCCCTACCAGGTCTCCAGAACTTGGTCCATCCTCTTCCTCTCTATCTTCAGCTCCTTCCAGAAGATCCAGAAGCTCAGCTTCCCACACTCTTCCCAAAAGACCAGCCTTAGCTTCTCAAGAAACTGCTTTTATCACTGCTAAATTAGCTCCAAAAGCTTCAAAATCAACCCCTAGGCTTCTAGACCATGTTCAGGCGGCCTGGCCGACATCGGGCGGCCCGCCCGCCTCACCAAACAGTGAAAATCAGGGCCAAAACCTCCAAAAACAGCCAGAAAACAGCCAAATTCAATCAATCAACGAAAAAAACTCTACAAAATCACCTCCTACTGCTCCCAGAGCAATGAAATCAACCCTTCCAAGGTCCAAAAGCACCAAAATTTCCAAAATTTTTAAGAGACCTGCCAAAGGACCCCAGGAAGAAACCAGAACACCTAGCACTGCACCAAGACCACAAATTTGTCCCCAATCAAGGCAACGTAACTACACCTCTCCTCTGTCAGCCAACTATTCTTCTGACAGTCCCATTCCTTCAAAACCTCCATCCAGAAGAGATCAATCTGCTTCCAAATCACCCTCTCCTGCTCCATCTTTCAACCATCCTGGTACTCCATCACCAGTACCTCCTCCAACTGAACCAAGCAGAAATATTAACAACAACAACCCTGCTGCTATAACTAGGCCCCAGGAATATCAGCATCCCAGTTCAACTTCTCAGGATCCTTCAGAAGAATATCAAGAGAATCCGTATCTTTCTTTGATTGATCCTACTACTATGACCATGCCAAATTCTTCAGAAGTCCAAATTCCGGCTGCTTACAGATTTGATGAGCTTCCAATCTGTAAGTACCTCATTAATTCATCTAATTTCTTCAACAAAAATAATTACTGATCCAATTCTTCTTGTCTAGTTGGCACCCCTCCTCCTGAAACTACTATTGGAGTTGGCCAACCTCTAGAAACTTCTTTGACCCTGGATTATGGAGACATGAAACAACACCTAAGCAACATGTATTCCAACATGCTGAAAGCCTTCACCCTCCATGGACCTTTGAATGACTTTGAAAAATCCCTGAGAAAGCGCCTACTGGAAGACCACTGGAAGATTTCTATGATCATTAAGCACACCTTCCAGCACTTCATTCCTGCCTCTTCTTCTTCCTCCTCCTCTGAACTTCCATCCAAACCCATTCCTGACCATTACAACCCATATAATCTCTCCAGCAGGACGCACTTCAAAGAACACCGTTCCCTCCACAACCCCAAAAAAAACAAAAACGACATCATAATCCAGACCAGCCTCCAGAAGCTTCATCATCCAGACAATGAGCTCCTGCAAAAAAGATTAGAAACATAATAATAAAATAACACAACAAAATAATTTCAGATTTTTTTTATTCTACAGTGAATTCTACTAAACTACTAATCATAAGAAAATTGATAATAAAATGTAAATGGACTAAATAAAATAATATGAAATAAATAATTATATAAAACAAATCGGTATCCCCCAGCCAATTGATGAGCTGATCCCCTGATACCTTACCCACATCCAAGTGCACCTTGATGTGGATACACAATAAAATATTTTAAATGATTAACAATAAAACAAATTCAGAAATTAAAGAAGATAATAAAAGTAATGAAACACAGAATTAAATGAAATAAAATAAAAAAAGAAAATAGCATTGCCCGGCCAATTGATGAGCCTTTCCCCACCAATGCTTGCCCACATCCTGGTGACCCTGATGTTTTAACACCCTATATTTTTGATTTAATAATTTTAAACAATCCCCATAAAAAAATTAAAAGAGAAAAAGAGAAAAAAGAAAATAATCTAAAACTACTATCTAGCGAAAACATAACTACAAAATCAAAGACAGTCCAGCTCCATAGATGGTCCAATAAGAAAAAGTCCGGTCCATAGAAATGATCACTGGGTGGGCTCCCTCCAATAAGTAAAAATGATGGGAGACCACCAGTGATCTACCGCCAATCCATAAGAACCAAAGATAAAGAAGCCAGTCTCAAACCAGTTTAAAGTCATAGTGGAATTATACCTGAATAATTAACAACAGAACTAGAATTCAACTAGGAAAGACAAAACACATGAGACAGACATTCTGGGGTAGCTGTTCTACAGAGCAGCCAGCTCATCAGTAACCCCCACACTTGCCACAATAAAATCTAGAAGCCCCCCCCTTGGGTACCTTCTAACCAACAAAACACAACATCCACCACAATAAAGCAAAACCAATAAAAGTGAAGATTCCGGCACTTGAAGACCAAAGGAATATCCAGTTTAAAGTCATAGAGGACTAAAACCTGTGAAAAGAAACCAATACTAGGGTTCAACCAAATTAAGAGAAAGGGTTGGAAACAGACAATGTGGGGTAACTGTTGATAGAGAAGCCAGCCCATCAGTCACTCCCACACTTTCCAAGGCAAAATCTAGAGGCCCCACCCATGGGTACCCTCTAACAAAAGTTTCCAACAAACAGATGCATAGCATCACCACATAAAAACCAAAATTAAAGAATGGTCCGTAGTTTATCCTCATTGCGGAGTCAATCTTCTTCATGTCTAGTGCCTCTGGGATAAAACCTCTTCACCTGATCTTCAGCCACTCTCTTTTTCAAGACTGCACCATCCAACTCCTCCAAAACATAAGAACCTCCAGACTCCTGAGATCTGACTCTTTAAGGTCCATTCCATCTGTCAGCAAACATTTTTCCCCACTGACTCTCCAAACTTCTATTATACACCAAAACCAAACAACCAGGTTTCAAGGGATTCCTGAGTCTATGAGCCAACTTCTTGTCCCAGTACCTGACTGATTGACTCCTAATTTTCATCATTCTATAGTATGCCCTCTCTTGACATTCCTCTTTGCATTCCAACTGTTGCATCCTGGCGCAGAGAAAATCTTCTGTTGAGTGCATGTCATCCCAATCAATTCCAACATAAGAAACAGCTTCCAAGTCCACCGGTAGAACAGCTTTCTGACCAAACATTAACTCGTAAGGAGAATATCCAGTTTTCCTTTTCACAGTGACCCTATTGGCAAATAACACCAATGGTAAATAATGCCTCCACTTTTCAGCACTATCCCCACACATCTTAACCAAAGCATTCTTGATAACTTGATAACCTCTTTTGACCATTCCTTCAGCTTCAGGATAATAAGGTGTAGCCACTCTAAATTTAGATCCAACACTAGCCACAGCTTCTTTAAATTTAGCACCAAACTCCGGCCCGCCATCAACAGTCACCAAATTCATCAACCCATACCTATAAATCCACTCCTTCTTCAAAAACTCTGCCACATTCTTGGAAGTCAAATTAACCAGAGGCACTGCCTCAACCCAACCAGACAAATCATCCCTGGCAACAATTAAGTATTTATACCTGCCCTCTTTAGTATGGACAGCATCCAGACTGACTCTTCCAAAAACAGTTGTTTCACCAGTAGCATGGCCAACCTCTTTAGGTTTCAAGTGACTTCTTCTTTGACATTCTTTGCAAGATTGAACCCAACCATGCACCGCCAACTTCATACCTGTCCACCAAAATCTGTCAGCTACTCTTCTGTAAGTCTCCCCAAAGCCCCTATGACCAAGGTCTTCATGCAAAGACTTCAACACAACTTCTTCACCCTTCTTATGAGTCACCACAACTTGAGGATTAGGATGCCTCCTCCTCATCAGCCTTCTTCCTGACACATAGAAGCCAGGACTCTTCTTCTTGATTGCCAGCCAAGTATCATCATCACAACTATCTGGCCTCTCCAAGGTCAACAGATATTCCACCATAATAAAATAAAACCCAGACTTACCCCAGGTCTCATCTTCAAAATCCAACAAAACAACATCCAAGGGTACAAATCTGTCATCAAAATCACCCATGTGGACATGAGCCAATTGACCAGCCCAACCAGGACAACAATCCTTAAATTTTGGCACGTCCTTCTCTTTCCACTGAATCTTATGAGAATCCAGTTCACTAACTAAAACACCCTTCTCCAATTTTGAGCCGTCCCAAACAACAACTCCATCCTCATCAACAAAAACATCCTGATCACCAGAATTAAGATCAGATCCAGCCAGTTTACCCTCTTGGGGGAGGTCAGAACAATCATCCAGTTTAGCCTCATGGGGGAGGAGAGAAAAATCTTCATCCCCCTTTGTGCTTGCCCTAACCACTGGAACATCTTCAACAAACTCTTCAGAATCAGAATCCTCATCTGTAGGTGGCTTCCTCGATAATCCATCGGGCATCGTAAAAGTTTTGCCCGGTTTGTGTACCAGGTCAAAAGAAAAATGCTGAATAAATTCCACCCACCTATTCATCGGCGCATTTGGAAGACTAGGTGTATTGATCATCTGAACCAAAGATTTTTCATCCACCTGCAGCTCAAAATGCTGCCCCCACAAAACCGTCTGTAGCTTCTTCAAAAATTTTTCTACACCACACAACTCCAACTTAGGCTGAGAATACCCAGATTCCACCTCATTAAACAACACAGACTCATACCTTACTGGCCTGACCCTCCCAGTCTTATCCTCCTGAGACAAAACAGCACCAGCAGCAATATAGCTTGAGTCCACTGCCAGATAAATTTTTCCTGCATCAACACCATAATCCAACTTGTGAAGAATAATATCTTCACCAACCACCTTCTTCAACTTCTGAAAAGCCTCTTCACAATATTCAGTCCATTCCCAGTCTGCATCTTTCCTGGTCAGCCTCCTTAAAGGTGAAGCCAACAAAGAAAAATCCTTAATGAAAATGCTGACATAAACACACACACCCAAAAATCCCCTGACTTCAGTGGTATTTTTAGGCCTTGGCCATGACTGAATTTTATTAACCTTTTTCTTTGCCATAATCCTTCCCTCTTTACATACCACATGACCCAGATTTTCTAAAGCAGGAACGCAACAGCAGAATTTTTACCCTGAAATAGTCAAACCAGCCTCTTAAATGCTAAACAACACTCTCTCTAGAGTTATTTCATATTCCCAGACAAACCTCCTTATACCTGGGTTCTCCGCTAACACCTCATTATTATAATCAGTGGATGGTCCTTTAATTCCACCATCATCAATGAAAATACCCGCATGAGTAGGGACCTCATCCTGCAAAATCCAAGCCATTCGTGCTTGATAAACTGCCACTGAATTAGTTGCTCCTTGAGGCAACCTAGTGAGCTGAAAGTTTCCCAAAGGAGTCTCAAAAGTTGTGAGAGGCCTTGAATCTGTGTGAAGTTCCCTCTCATCATAACCACCCATAATATCACCCAAACCATAACACACCCTTCCAGCAAAAGCTTCGACAAAGTCCTCTGCACTCGGTGGCATACCAGCGTCCTTAATAGTGACTCTATTAAAGGCTCTAAGATCATGGACCACCTGCAATTTTCCATTCTGCTTCTTTACACAGAACACCGGACTTGAGTAACTCGAAGTTTATTGTTCATATAACCCGGTCCTGACTCTTTCCCTAACAATCTCTACAAAATCCTCTCTGATAGCAACTGGAATCGGAATAGGTTTGATTTGCCAAGGTTCATGAAAAACCACAGGAATCAAGTATGGTTCCCCATAAGAGTGCTTCAACACACCCCTTTCCTCTTCAACAAATGCCACAGCTTTCTCCCTCAGCACAATAGCATGCAACAACAACTTCTTTTCTTCTTCTGACAACCACCCATCAGGACCAAAATTAACAACCTTCAACCTCTCGGCAGTCACTCTAGCTGTCTCTACAAATTCGGGAGGTTTCTTCACCAAAGGAGTACAGTACGGATCTCTTCAAAGGCGGGTTCAAACCCACAGGCCTAATCTTCTGCACCACCTTCTTATATTTTGCCACTCCACCTTCAACTTGAGGGATCTTCAGGACATCTTCACCACCAGACCTGGAACAAAAACCAACGGTTTCCCCATTGCTCACATGTGTGGCCAAGGTAATGTTTTTGAAAGGTGTAGAAGAAACCCTAGCGGTGCACAATTGGGAGGACTTGCTTTTAGACCCCAATCTCACCACTCCACAACTTTTCCGCAATCCCAAATCTTCATCTCCACTTCCAACTTCTAAATCTTCAAATCTTGATTCATCGTCAGAATCAACTCTTCTTAAATATTGCAGTTTATCCTCTTGCTGGAGGCCCAAAAATAGATCTTGATTATCTTCCTTCTTCAATATCTTCTGCAGTTTAACCTCATGCTGGAGGCCCAAAAATAGATCTTGTCGATCTTCACAGAAATATTTTGAATCTTCTTTCTTCATTATCTTCAGATTTTTTTCTTGATTTTCTTGAATTATTTTAAAATTTTTATCTTCTTTTCTTGAGTTTTCTTCTGACCTACAAAAATAACCAGGGGTTTCCCCAATGCTCACAGGTGTGGCCCAGGTAATGTTTTTGAAAGGTGTAGAAGAAACCCTAGCGGTGCACAATTGGGAGGACTTACTTTTAGACACCAATCTCACCGCCCCAAAACTTTTCCGCATATCTTTCAATAAAGATATATAACCAATCTTCTTTTTTGAACTTGAATTAAAAATAATTAAAAATCTTGAGAGAGAACAGAGACTTGATAAAAAATTTGATGAATACTTGCAGAGAAGAGAAACATCTAAAAGAGAAAGTCAAAAATCCACTTGGTATATCTCCAAGGGAGCTGACCTACTACAACCTGGGATTTCCTCACCTTGGGGAGAGGTTGTAGCACTTGGGTGATCAACCCTCATCACTCTAAAAAAGACAGACTCTCAATAGAGCCTGAGCCACACTCCAATAAACCGGAGGCAGAACCAACTTCTCTCCGTCTCCTGCAACAATCCATACACTGGCACATTGAAGATAAGCCAGGCCTGGTCTCCCAACCATCCTCTCCAGGGGATGATAACCTCATGTGAAGTATTCTTTCATCTTCACCAGTCAACTCCAAACTGATTCCCAGTTCATATTGATAGCCAATTCTTGCCTTGAAATCCATCAAGAATGGCCCACCCAAAACTGCTTTTACATTACCTTTAGCAATGTAAAAATGAACCTTCCCTGAGGCTCCACCAACATCTAACTTGACAAATTCAGAAGTTCCGACCAATTCAGTGACATGGCCACCAATCCCTCTCAAGTTTCCACCAATACCAGTTTTAATGGGGAGGCCCAAATGAGTTGCCTCAAACAAGGAAATCAGGTTTATCTGTGAACCTGAATCCACCAATGCCCTCGCCTCCCTGCCATTCAGAGTGACATTGACATATCCCAGAGGAGCAGAAAAATGAGTTTCCAACCCCTCACCAAACTTTTCAGCAGAATCACAGATGTATTCCACCTCCCCAGAAGACACCCTTCTCCTGGTCAACAATTTCTCTTGCCTATCAGCCAACCCCGGACTGATAGCATACAATTCCCCATAAGATAGGGAAACCTGACCCTGATTCATCCTTTCCAGGACAGAGTCCATAACATTAGATTGACCAGAAACCACTGGCCTCTCAAAGTGAGCCCTTGGCTTCACCACCTTAGTCCTTGAATTTTCCTGAGGACCAGCACCACCGACAGATTTACCATCCACAGGAACCAAACCTGATCCCTCACCAGACCCTCTAACTCCAGCAGGCTTTGGCAATGAGGCCAAATGGACATCATCCTCATAGTCAGAAGCAACATCCATAGGCATTGGTTCACCATTCATGTCCAATGTGCCAAAACTAGGGGGGGCCATATTAGCAATCCCCTTCTGCATCTTGTACAGCTCCTCTTTTCTGTACTTCCTCCTAGCTGCACCCAGCTTAGGATCCGCTTTAGAAGCCTTAGGCTTTGGTTGGGCCTGAGAACTGCTCTTTGGCCTTCCCACCTTACCTGCCTCTATATCATAAACACCAGCCAAGCATTCACCACTTGACTGTCCACCACAAGACAACAATTCCAAACCACCAAAAGAAGTAGAAAAAGAGACCTTATTGACCTCCTTCCCCTTTCACTTGACATCCTCATTCTCCTTAGCAGAAGACTTCCCCTGATCAGGAATATCCTCAAACCTTGGCCTCCTTTGGTTGAGACCACCCCTCCTCCTGACCAAATCCACAGGAGCCTGCCCCTCACTGGGCTTAACAAAATAACCGTCAGGGAACTTGAAAACCCTGCCATCAAACTCCACTTTTCCTTCAGACACATCTCTGTTAAATGCCCAACAATCATTGGACCTGTGCCCCCTCCTACTACAATAAGAGCAAACCCAAGGATCACTCCTTCCAGCCCTCCTTTCAAACTCTCTAGACTGAGAAGGTGCTTTGTTTACCTTCTTAGCCTCCAGCACAAAAATGTGAAGCTGTTTTGTCAGGTCAGCTAACTGTTCCACCATTGGGTCCCTCTCCTGTTTTGGAACCTTCACCAAATTCTTCTCCTCCTTCTTCTCCTTAACTTCCTCTTCAGCCAAAGCCTCAGTGACTTTGCTGACATACTTGGCACACCCCTCCTGATAGGTGTCCACAGCCAATAACTTCAAATGGGCCTCCACAGCCTCCTTCACCTTATCCAAGGCAGGCAACTTCTGATCCCCATTAGAAAGAGTTTTCATCAATTCCTTTCTTGACAACTCCTTCAACACATCCATCCTGACATCTATAGCCAGGGCAGACCAAAAAACATCCTTGGCAGCATTTTCATGTGCCAGCTCCTCCACTTCCACCAAATATTCCACCACAGGATCAAATTACAGCAGAAATTTTCTATAACTGTGTAAGTTACCAACACCACCATAAGATTGCCATTCACTGACAACCTTGTTCAGATCCACCATAGTGAACCTGACACCCCATCTATCAATCATCTCCCTACACAGCAACTTCCAATCCCTCTTCTTGTAGACAGACATGGCCGCAATCTCCTTCTCCACTTCCCTATCACCAATGAAGAAAATAATCTGCTTCACCATGTCCAGGTAAGAAGCACCATCCACACCAGCAGCAGTTTCATACTTCTCCAGAAACCACTTCACATCCTCTCCATTAAACTTGGTACCATCCCAAGTTTTAATCCTAACACATTCCCTAACCATCACAGCAGGAGGACCATCCCCCCCACTGACAGTCACCACAGGAATAGCAGAACCAGAAGCCATTCTTCCAGTCCAAAACACCAAATAGAGCCAACCAAAGAAAACAGAGATTCCAAAGAACTAGCAGGTTCTCCCCCCACTTTGGGCGCCAGAAATGTAGACAATCCTATAGTACTAGCTATAGGCCTTGACCAAGGGAGTTGGAGAAAAACCAGAGAGAAAATCCCCTGTCCCTTTAGAAAAATAAGTGAGAATTGCCTGCTACAGTAAATTGGTTCGTGTTTTGCTAAAGACCCTTTTTCAATACACTTGACTGCTTGATGAGCCAAGAAAGTAGTCACCAGACAGACTACCAGACCAAAGAACTGAAATGTAGACCAATGTCCACACCAGAGACAGCAAAGATACTTGATGTAGCTGCAAATCCACACCAGAGACAGCAATAATACTTGCTATAGCTTGCAAGACTATAACAGAGAAAACAGTTGCCAAAGTTAAGTTAAATGAAGAACTCACTTGCAACAAACACAGCCAATTGTGGCCAGAAAACAGTGAAAACTGAGTGAGGAACAATTATATCACCTCCTGATGGTTGTATGATGATTAAGGTTGCCCCAAACTGTCTTATTCACTATCTACACACAGACCACTATCTAAGAGCCCATGCGCACCCACCAATCTGGCGCCTGTACCCGCCAAATTGCATAAAAAACCCTCCAGAAGCGCTCCCCAACCCTCTAAAACAGAGGCGGGCGGGCCGCCCGACGTCGGAGGTGCTGCCTGAAGCGGCACGGCCTCCCTGAAGCTAGAGAACCACCAAAACACCCAAATCTACTTAGAAAAACTAACTACAACTACTAAAACCTTTAAAACATGGAATTTCACTATAACAACATTGTGACATGAAATATAGAGAAAAATTAGCTCTATCCAACGGTACTAAGCACTTAACCCTAAGACTTAAGGTTAGCCCATAAAACACGAAAAACAAAATTAAACAGCTATCTTTTTAAATGAAAAATGAGGAAATGACCCCTTAAAACCTAGAATATGAAAAATGTCCACAAGACATAAAATATAGAGAAAAACCAGGGCTATCCAATGATAGTACCCACATACCTGCAGACCCAATATCCACAGAATAAAACCAGAAAAATACCTAATTCCTTAACAGATGTCAATTAAGACATGCATAAACAATGCCAATTCACACATCAAAGGCCCCTGCCAATGTTGGAAGACCACATCGCTAATTCCAAATTTGATTTAAGTTCTTCTTGGAGTCGTGATATGGTTCGAAGATAATGTTCCGCAGGATGATTAGTTCCTACATGGATTGAGTTGAATCGAGGATGCCTTCCATAAACAGTTTCAAAAGGAGATTGTTGTGTCGAAGAATGAGTCAAGTTATTATAAGCAAATTAGGCCAATGGTAACCATGTGGTCCAATTGTCTTGTTGGTAACTGACATACATTTGAAGGTATTGTTTGAGGATTTGGTTGACCCTTTCAGTTTGCCCATTGGTTTCAGGATGATACGCCATGGAGAGATTCCTCGTGATATTGAGTTGTAGACACAGTTGAGTCCAGAATGTGGATACAAACAACAAGCCTCTATCTGAAATAATATCATTAGGTAAGCCATGTTTGGAAAATACATATTCTAGAAACAATTTTGACAAATCTTCTGCTGTAGCAGTAGTAGTGGTTTTAATAAAAATAGACATTTTTGAAAATCTATCTACTATTACTAATATAGCATCAAAATTATTAGAAAGAGGAAGTTGAGAAATAATATCCATCAATAAAGATTCCCAAGGTTTAGAGGGAATAGGAAGTGGTTGAAGCAACCCATGCTTCCAGTGATGGAGAGCCTTATTCCTATTACATTCGTAACAAGATCTTATATAGGCTTTGATTTCTCTGGTCATTCCTGGCCAGAAAAAATCCCTTGCTATTAACTGGTAGGTTTTATCAACCCCAAAATGACTGGCTAATGGAGAATCATGTCGACTATTGAAAATCCATAAATTTATTTCATTGTTGTTGGGTATGACTACTCTACCTTCGAAAACTAATAGACCTGATTCAATACTAAATCTTTTGGCCCCTTGCTTTGAGAGTATTTTGTCTTTTAACACTAAACAATAATTGTCCTTAGACTGAGCTTGGAGGATGTTGGATAGTGTATTTCGAAAGGATTGAATTGTCATCAAATTAAGTTGATGAGTTGTTAACATTGATTCATTGAAAATTGATTTCACATTTGCTGGGTTCTTTTCAGAAAATGCTTCCCAACGTGACAAGATATCTGGGACAATGTAGTTCTTACCTGGGAGATAGGAAATTGAAAAAAGAAATTCAGACAGAAATTCAGCCCACCTGGCTTGACACCTGGTTAACACTTTGGAAGACATAAAGTATTTCAAAGCATTATGGTCTGTTAAAATTTTAAAAGGACTATCTAGGCTGAGAAGAAAAGAGCACCATTTTTTAAGACAATGAATAATAGCTAAAATCTCTTTGTCACGAATTTCAGAATTTAATTCTGCCGCAATGAGTTTGCATGACTCAAAAGCAACAGGATGAAACAATTTTGTTTCAGGATTTAATTTAGAAATGACCCCTGCGATAGCATAATTGCTCACATCTGTCTTGACGATTGTCGAAGCAGAAGGATCAAAGTGTCGAAGAATTGGAGCTGGGTGAATACAGTCTTCAATGCTTTGAATTCCTTTTGTGCTGTAGAAGTAAAAACAAAAGGAATATCTTTTCTAAGAAGAGAAGTAAGATTGGAAATATTTTTAGAGTAATCTTTAATAAATCTTCTATAGAAATTTGCAAAACCCAAAAATCCCTGGAGGGATTTAACAGTTTTGGGCTCAGGCCATTCCAGGACCTTTTGGACCTTTTTGTTGTCCATGACTAAACCATCAGTGGATAACGTAAAACCCAAAAAATTGATTGATTTAAGATGGAATTTGCATTTATTGTGCTTGGCTTAGAGACCGTGATCTTGAAGTTGATTTAGAACCTGTCAAACATGATGAATATGTTCATCTAGTGTGTTCGAGAAAATTAAAATATCATCTAAATAGACGACAACATCTTGAAAGATGTCATTAACAAAAGTTTGAAAAGTTGATGGTGCGTTACACAATCCAAAAGGCATAACTAAATATTCAAAACTACCAAATCTAGTGCACATTGCAGTCAGTGGTTCATGACCTTCTGCAATGCAAATAAGATTGTAAGCGCCTCTAAGATCAATTTTGGTAAATAAATTAGCACCATTAAAAAGGGTAAGAAGCAATGACATAGGAGGAACAGGATATGCATTCTTCTTAGTAACTGTGTTGAGCTTTCTATAGTCAACACACAACCTAAGGCTACCATCCTTTTTCTTTAAAAAAAGAACAGGGGAGCCGGTTGGAGACTTACTGGCTCTGATGAAACCTTTGGCTACATTCTCTGCAATGTAGTCTCAAAGAACTTGAGATTTGTCCTTTGATAAAGAATAGAAAGGACCTGCTGGAGGTACTGGACCTATTAACTCTATTTGATGGTCGTAGGGTCGATGAGGTTGTAACTTATTGGCCTTGCAGATTGAGAAAACATTGAGGAAGTCATGATAGATTTCTGGTTGAGTTGATTTGGTTGTCCTCATCATCTTCAAGAGAATCTGTCAAGGGAGGACCAGAATTGAGGGAGCAAAATTCAATTACTTCAGGGCAATTTAAATCCTCTTCGAGTGAAGTCATCAAGCTAGAAGGGTTAGCCGATTGCTCATTTAGAGAAAGATCAGATGCTTGCAAGTCATCTGGAAGAGATTTGTCCTCTAGCAGGACATTGTCAGGCGGGTTGTTTAACTCCCTATTGACCTGCATTGAAGAATCAGAAATATACTTAGTACGCGGGGTGATTAATTCCCGTGTCCAATAAGTTTCAGGATTCCAATGCATTAAAAAGTCACGGCCAAGAATGGTATCGTCCATCCTTGGGGCGTCCAAGACTGATAATTCCCACTCAAAGGAGGGAAAGTTTGGAAAGTTGAAAACCCATAAAACCTTCTTACTTACCCAATATTTGGGTTCCTCTGATTCAACCAAGTAAATTGGAGTTCAATAGATATCTGTAAATGTCATTTGTAACTTCTCGGAAAAAGATAAACTGACAAAAGAAATTGAAGCTCCAGAGTCTATAAGACAATTGAAGGGGATATCCTCCTTAAAAAGAATGAATCTCAAGTGGTTTAAGGCAACTCCAGTCCTTAAGACATGGAGGTTCTGTGCACTGGGAGAGATAAGATAGTTTTCTTTGCACACAAGTAAACTATCTATTTGTTTTTTGACTTCAAACTAGTACCTTCTCTTTCCTTAAACTTTACACAATCTTCCAGCTTGTGCTTACCCCCACAATACATACATAACCCATTATCTTCTCGCCTCTTCCTCTCAGCTTCTTTAAGTTCTCCCTAGGATCCAGTACTTTGCTGATATCACCTGGGGTCAAGCTTTTTGGTCAAGGTTTGTCCTTTCCCTTATTTGGTTTGGATTGAGTTGGCCGTGGGTGTGAAGAAGGTACAGATTTAAAATTTAGGCCTTGAGATTTGTTGGCGTATCGATGATTTTGTAGATGTCCTTGATAAATGCCATCGAGTTTGAGGGTTTGATCCATTAAATCAGTTAAAGTAGTCATTTTCTAACCGTGAAGATTTAATTGATCCAGGATCCTCGAAGGAAGTCCCTTTTTGAAATGATACTTGAGGGCAGCATCATTCCAACCTACTTGAGTTTGAAGTACTCTGAAATTCAAGATGTATTCAGAAGCTTTACCATTATCACTCATGCCAAGGAAGTCCAGTTCAATTTCCACGTTGTCAGTTTCATTAGGGTCACCAAACAATGTAAAAAGTTGGTCTTCGAATTTTTCCCAATTATTGATGAGTAAGTGGGTCTCTGTTGAAGAGAGAATGAGAAGATAAGGTTCGAACCACCTTGCTGCCTTTCCGGCTAGGAATGAAGAAGCATAAACAACCTTCAATCGGTTGTTATTAAAGGTTCGAGGGTCATTATGGAACAGAAGTTTTCATGTTTGCAAGAAAGGTTGCAATCTGTCTGGATGCTCCCCATCGACTTTATCAGGAGGTTTCATGGAAGGAGTTTTGAATTTTGATCCCTCCAAAGACGTTGGATTTGAAAGGGTCTTCATGAAAAGCCTCATGAAATCTTCCAGTTAATTCAATGGTCCAGGTTCCGAAGGTTGACCAGAAGGGTGTGTAGCAGGGGAAGATGGTGCCTTGTGCATTGTATCCTCTCCTTCTTCATCATCACTAGAATCATCAAAGTCCTGTGGGATGTCTTCTACAGATTGGACTGAATGTTGCCGTTCCCTAAGGTCGAGAGGTTCCAGGGAGTGAGTGCGGGACACAGGCCGTGTGGCTGTTGGCCTGCCTCTGGCGCGAGCTCTAGTAGTAGCGCCTGTAGGAGGAATGCGTTGAAAAGGTGCCATTTAAAGAATTTAGAAAACACCTGAAAAAGGACATAGTAGTGCAAAGAATGAAAACTACAGAGAATTAAATTATACTGTCACCGGACGACCTACACACAAGGTTGAGGATGTTCCTGACTGTGAGATGGGGGGTTTAGAGACTTCTTTGAAGCACAGAGGAATTGTTCGAGGAAGTGATTCAAAGATGACTCAAAGGAAGAGCTACTGCTTTGAGTTATATTCGAGAAGAATCTTAATATATTTTAAGGTAATACTAATATTCTTAGAGTCTCACAAAGGGTTGTAACACTCAACAATCAAAAGATTTTAAATTTAGAAATGATTATTGAGAGAAAAAGGAAATGTACAATAACAATGATTTAACTTGCAGTTTTACCACTATTAACTGTAAATACGTTTTATAATTTAATTCTAAAGAAAGTCAAACCAAAACCCAACCCTTTTTATATCCTTTACTCCTCCTTGCATTGACCTCATACCCATCTACTATTCCGCACACCACAGACCATTAAAAAATACACCCATTACACCTGGGCCCTCCTCACTAACATCTGTTAACCCCTTAATCCTCCACTAACCATTCCGTCCATGCTCACTACCCCTTTTTAATAATTCACAGACTCTTAATAAACCTTTTAGCGTACTATTACATTGAATATTGCACTGTGTGTCGCTTATTGAGAGAAAGACTAACACACACTATTGAGAGATTGACTAATTTAGATTTAGAGTTTAGACTAGCACGGTTGAATAGTGAGTACACAAAGGAAAGTTGCAGTTGATATGGAGAATTGCTTTCTGCACTTCGAGTATGGATTTAGACCTCTGTATTATTGATTTAATGAGCTGCTTTTGCCTCGAGTGTCATGTGGCGCATGACACTTCCTTAATGCATAACACACAATTATTGGAAAATTCAAATCCATAATGTTCAGTGCTTGCACTCCTAAGTTGATAATTCCTTTGTGTGGCACCTCTTGCTGAAAAATCTGAGTGCACAGACCCTAAATCCTCTTCTGCCCTTCTCTTTCCCTTTGTTCTTTTAAAACAATAATTACATATTTATAATAGTGCTATCTTCTGCACTATGATTCCCCTTTGTTCTTCATGGGATACACAAGCTTATTGGTCCAAAAGATAAGCTATCTGCAATGCATGTACCACACTGGTGGTCCACTAAATTATTCAATGAACAACCAGCCAGCCAGAGAGGCTGGCTGGCTGGCTTAGGCCTAGGCAACCCCCCCCCCTTCAAAAAAATGGTCAGGCCAAGGGCCCCCACCACCAAAATTGAGCAAGCAGTACCACCCCCCCTTACCACCATAAGCAACAAGATCCATCCCCCTCTCCAGAAAAAACCTTAAATTAAATGAAGATAGAGCAACTAATAAAATGATTTTTTTTAATTTTTAATTTTTTTCAGACAGAAACCTCTACGAATATTCTACCAATTAATTAATAAAATTTTTTCATAAAAATAAAATCTTTTATTTAAAATTATGTAAGAGTTTTTATTTTAAATTTTAAATAAATTAATTGAAATTTATTTGACCAGTAAAAAAAATTTTTAGTATAAAAAAATGTCTTTACCTTCAGATTCTCCTCTTACTTCTCTTTAATCTTCAACTTTATCTTCATTATCATCTTCCTCTTTATCTTCATTATCCTCTTCTTCGAAATAAAATTCAAATCAATCATCATCTAAATCTTCCCAGAAAAAATTGAAAAGTGATCTCAACAGAGTAAACAAAATTTAAAAAAGAAAATTCATAGAAAAAGTTTTTTTGGTCATATCTCAAACATTTTTTTATAAAACTAAATTTGATAAAAAAAATAAATATCCAAAAAAATTACCAGAAGATATCAAATATCTAACCAACTTTGGAGATGATTGAGTTGTTGCTGTTATCAGTAATACTTTTAAGCCTCAATTCATTTTGGAATTTCATTCATTCAATGGTGTAAAAGATGAATCTTTTAATCAACTATCCAATCTTATCATAACACTTTATCAAATGGCTTTGGTTCACTTACCTATAAGGAATACAAATTTGTTGGGTGGTATTACGATTGGATTTGGTTGGTGACCAGGATTTTTTAAAGGCTATTCTCTTGGTATTTTTAATAATATATTTTCATTCTTAAAATTATTTCACTCATTTTATTTCCATAGGCATCTATTCTTTACTTAAAAATTTATCTAAAGCCAAAAAAATATGAAGTTTTTTGCATATGGGACACCTTACCATCTTTTAATATTTTCTTGCTCTTCATCTTTAAAAACTCTGTAATAAAGCATTCAAAAATAATCATGAATTTTCTACAAAAGTTGGAATACCATATTGGTGTGATGCCAAATGGGAAGAAATTAGCAACAAATATCTTATATTTTCAAATGTTA
This sequence comes from Hemileia vastatrix, assembly GCA_030280995.1. Classification (NCBI taxonomy): domain Eukaryota; kingdom Fungi; phylum Basidiomycota; class Pucciniomycetes; order Pucciniales; family Zaghouaniaceae; genus Hemileia; species Hemileia vastatrix. The sequence continues at coordinate 12,578,260 of JASXTE010000010.1, read as the reverse complement.
TTATCACTCATTCAGGATTTCACAACAAAAATTTACACTGATACCAATGATGCCAATTTTCTTACCTTAGGAATATTTTCATATATTAATCCCCTTACTGGACAACTGATCCCTTCACCTTCTAAAATCAAAGGACAAGGATTATATTTTCCTGATCATTAGTGCATCATTGATTTTGGTTTGGGAAACGGTATCATCAAATCTATTTGGAATTCTTCTCCGGATAATCATCAAACAACCAAAGCTCCTCCTGGTTTGGAATCCTGTCAAATTTCACTCATTTTGTTTGTTCATTCCAAATTAGTCAAAAGTTGATTCAAAGAATCAACAAGGTTAAAAAAGAAGGTAAAGTTAATATATTTTAAAAAATTTTATCTAGATTCCAAAAGTATGGGGATTAGTGGTGTCATCAAAATTTTATTTTTTTTTCATATATTTTTTATAAATTTCTCTTATATTTCAATTTCCTCAACTAAAGTAATGGGCCAATGACCTTGTGTTAAATAAATGGAAATCATGACAACATTTATTTTTTTCATGGGGTTCCTCTAGCCTATACCTGTGTAAAGTCCCAAACTTTTGTTGCTAGATTTGATCTGAATTTTGGCTTGAGGAATTTTCATTACTTTTAAACTAGGAAATTGATATATATTAGTTGTTTATATATTAATTTATGTAATTATATTAAATTTTGGTGATACCCACCCCTTACTTCAATAAAAGGCAGGGGGGGTATTGCCAAAATTTCAGATCTGAAATTTAAAATTTATGACTTGTAAAAATTTTGGTGATACCCACCCCTTACATCAATAAAATTAAGGGGGGTTATTGCCAAATTTACAAAAATAGATATAGAGATTTGTTGACTTAGCTGTATTTAGAAAAGCAAATTTGTGGTGTGACGAGAAAAGTATTTTGTTGATGATGATGGTGAAGGGATAGAAATTAACAAGGTGGCTATTTTAGAGTTCAGTAAGGACTAATAGTGTTAAAAGATTCAGATGATATAACAAATATTGATAAGACCAAAATGTAACTAATAATGTCCTTCCCCAACCATAACCAGAAAAAACAAATAATCAATTAAAAAAGTCAAGTAATTTTTCAGGCCATTTTTTATACATTCTGTAATAAATTCTTTTTTTTTAATTTTCTTGCTTTTCAAATTAATGACTTGCCATTTCTCTTTGAAATTCATGGTCTTTTGATTACTATGAGTGAAGATGAACTCTTTCCATCTCCTCTGCATCAAATCTGGCCTTTTAAAATTATATTGAAGAAAAAATAAATTTCCTCCAAATCTAAGGCCCATTGATCTTTCATTAGCATATTATCAAACTTCATCTTCTCTAAGTTGAGGGAATTTTTGGCAATACTGGATTTTGCTATGAAAATTGAGTTGAAAAAAACAATAAATAAGCTATTGAATAAGATATATAGTGAATGATTCTTACTTATATCTTTTTTCTAAAAATAAACATCAAGGGAAGCCAAAAAGCTGGATGAAGTATTACCACGTTTTAAAAGATGGTTCAAGTTCATTGATATTGAAGCTCAAAGCTTTAGTTTGGAATTTGAGCTAGAGGGTTCCAGAAGTTCATCTCAAGCAGCTTCCAAAGCGGGATTCTCATTTGTGGGAATGATAATTTTTTGTGGAATTTGAGTTTGAGTAGGAATAGGAGGAGACTAGGAAAGAAAGAAAGAAAGATAAATTTAAGAAGAATTTAAGAAAAAAGAAAAAGTTAACATACATCAAATAATTGGGGCTCTGACAACTCAAATCTTCTCTGAACTAATTGTTCTGCTTGATATTCAGGTTCATCTTTAGCTGAACTACGGTGAGAGGCTTCAGGGGATTGATCTCCTTCAAGTAAAGGTGTGTTGGGAGGATTATAGGAAAGTCTGGATCCAGAGGGTACATCCTTAGTAGTATCGTGTAGAAACATAGGGCTGACATCAACTCGGGAACCAAAAATAATATCCATTTCCTCATAGTAAGGACATATGACATTGAGCTTTTTGGAAACAGTAGTAATTCCAATCTCTAAATCCTCATCATCAACACCAAAGCCAGTGGAAGTAGAAGCAAAATGAGCCTTTTTAAATTTTGATTGAAACTTTTGAACCTCTCCTTCATTTTCTTAGGAGTGATGTCAATTCTCCCTTTCTTTTTTTTCTTTACTTCATTTGCCATCAACAAGAAGCCATTGACCTTTGATTAAGATGGACTTCCAATGCAGGTTTCCTTCTCACATCCAAAACATGAAACATAACTTGATTTAATTTTGTGAAAGTTGATGATGATGAGATAATCATCCTTTTTTAACTGTCCAGACTTTGGGTTTTCAGGTGAGGGGCTTGCATTTCAAAGAGACTTTTGTGATTAATGATGTTTTTGATATGCCTTTTGAGTGTTATGTTTTCTGGGAGGCATTACAAAACTGGTATGTTGCAAGAAAAACATTAAGAGGTTGAAATAAAAAAACAAGGGAAAAAACATGCCTAGTTAAAATGTTGCAATAAAATGTTTCAAATCTCTATGAGGGGTATGTGCTGAGGATGGATGAGGGGATGGAGATCAGTGTGAAACATGTGAAAGGGATGGCATGGGCAAGGAAGGGATATTGTGATGTGGTTGTGAAAAAAAAATCATAAAATAAGTGCTGATTTGAGGTCAGAACTGACACTCATTTGTGAAATATGTAACTTTTTTGTAAAATTTAAGTGCTGATTTGGGTTGAAATCCACACTTAAGTTAAGTGTGGATTTGCCAGAACTGACACCCCCTATAATGTTTTATGTAAGTGTATAAATAATTTATTTAAAAATTAAATTAATATAATACTTATTTTACTTATTTTAATAAAATGTTTATATAATTTTATTTTGTAATAAAATATTATTTTAAATGCATAAAATACATCACTTTATTCTGTCCAATAAAATATTTAACATTTTTCTGGGCTCCTGAGACAGCCTGGCTGACAGAATTGGTATCAGGAATTGGGGATAGAAATTGGGGTATAAGAGGCAGGATAATGATTTATTGTGGATTCCTTATTCACCAGCCCTGGGGCTAGTGGATAAAAATATTCCACAATTAATTATTTCTGATCCTGAAAGAAACAATTCCTGATCCCTAATTGTGGATCCCTCAACTTTGATCCCCCCTAATAAAATGGTAAAATGGTAAAACAATAAAATGATTAAATGGAAAAATTTGAAAATCTAAAAATTTAAAAATTTAAAAATCTTAAAATCTTAAAATCTTAAAATCTTGAAATCCATAAATCTTAAAATCTTAAAATCTTAAAATCTTAAAATCTTAAAATCTTAAAATCTTAAAATCTGAAAATACAAAAATCTTAAAATCTTAAAATCTTAAAATCTAAAAATCTAAAAATCTAAAAATCTAAAAATCTAAAAATCTAAAAATCTAAAAATCTAAAAATCTAAAAATCTAAAAATCTAAAAATCTAAAAATCTAAAAATCTAAAAATCTAAAAATCTAAAAATCTAAAAATCTAAAAATTTAAAACATTATAAAATCTAAAAATCTTGAAATCTTAACATCTAAAAATCAAAAAATCTTAAAATCTTAAAATCTTAAAATCTAAAAAACATAAAATCTAAAAATCTAAAAATCTAAAAATGTTAAAATCTAAAAATATAAAAATCTCTATAAAAAATCTAAAAACTAAAAATCTTAAAATCTTAAAAACTAAAAATCTTAAATTTCCAAAATCTAAAAATCTAAAAATCTCTTTAAAAAATTTAAAAATCTAAAAATCTTAAAATCTTAAAATCTTAAAATCTTAAAATCTTAAAATCTTAAAATCTTAAAATCTTAAAATCTTAAAATCTTAATATATAAAATCTAAAAATCTAAAAATCTAAAAATTCAAAAATTTAAAACATCTTAAAATCTAAAAATCTTGAAATCTTGAAATCTTAAAATCTTAAAATCTTAAAATCTTAAAATCTAAAAATCTAAAAATCTGAAAATCTAAAAATCTAAAAATCTAAAATCTAAAAATCTCTATAAAAAATCTAAAAATCTAAAAATCTAAAAATTTAAAACATTATAAAATCTAAAAATCTTAAAATCTAAAAATCTAAAAATCTAAAAATCTAAAAATCTAAAAATCTAAAAATCTAAAAATCTAAAAATCTAAAAATCTAAAAATCTAAAAATATTAAAATCTTAAAATCTTAAAAACTAAAAATCTAAAAATCTAAAAATCTAAAAATGTTAAAATCTAAAAATCTAAAAATTTCTATAAAAAATCTAAAATCTAAAAATCTTAAAATCTTAAAAACTAAAAATCTAAAATTCCCAAAATCTAAAAATCTCTATAAAAAATCTAAAAATCTAAAAATCTAAAAATCTTAAAAACAAAAAATCTAAAAATCTTAAAATCTTAAAATCTTAAAATCTTAAAATCTTAAATTTAAAAATCTAAAATCTAAAAATCTAAAAATCTAAAAATCTAAAAATAAAATCTAAAATTCTGTAAAAAAATCTAAAATCTAAAAATCTAAAAATCTCAAATTTTAAAAAATCTTAAAATCTTAAAATCTTAAAACTTAAAATCATAAATTTAAAAAATCTAAAAGTTTAAAAATTTTAAAATCTAAAAGTCTAAAAATCTTAAATTCTTAAAATCTAGATATCTAAAAATCTAAAAATCTAAAAGTCTAAAAATTTTAAAAATCTAAATATTTTAAAATCTAAAAACTAAAAATTTAAAAAAATTAAAAATCTAAAAATCTAATATTCATAAATTCTTAAATTCTTAATATCAAAAAATCTAAAAATCTAAAAATCCAAAAATCTAAGAATCTAAAAATTTTAAGATCTTAAAATAGTAAAATCTAAAAATTTAAAACATTATAAAATCTAAAATTCTAAAAATCTTAAATTCAAAAATTCAAAAATCTAAAAATCTAAAAATCTTATAAATTAAAATATTAAATTTAAAAAATCTAAAAATCTAAAAATCTAAAACTCTTAAATTCTTAAAATCTAGATATCTGGAAATCTAAAAATATTAAAATCTAAAAATCTAAAAATCTAAAAGTCTCACAATTTAAAAAATCTAAAAATTTTAAAATCTAAAAACTAAAAATTTAAAAAAGTTAAAAATCTAAAAATCAAATATTCTTAAATTCTTAAATTCTTAATATCGAAAAATCTAAAGTCTAAAAATCTAAGAATCTAAAAAGTTTTAGATCTTAAAATAGTAAAATCTAAAAATCTAAAAATTTAAAACATTATAAAATCTAAAAATCTTGAAATCTTAAAATCTAAAAATCTTAAAATCTTAAAATCTTAAAATCTAAAAATCTAAAAATCTAAAAATCTAAAAATCTAAAAATCTAAAAAACTAAATAACTAAAAATCTAAAAATCTAAAAATCTTAAAATCTAAAAATCTAAAAATCTAAAAATCTAAAAATCTAAAAATCTAAAAAACTAAATATCTAAAAATCTAAAAATATAAAAATCTAAAAATCTAAAAATCTAAAAATCTAAAAAACTAAATAACTAAAAATCTAAAAATATAAAAATCTAAAAATCTAAAAATTTAAAAATCTAAAAATCTCTATAAAAATCTAAAAATCTAAAAATCTAAAAATCTAAAAATCTAAAAATCTAAAAATCTAAAAATCTAAAAATCTAAAAATCTAAAAATTCAAAAATCTAAAAATCTAAAAATCTAAAAATTTAAAACATTATAAAATCTAAAAATCTAAAAATCTAAAAATCTAAAAATTTAAAAATCTAAAAATCTAAAAATCTAAAAATCTAAAAATCTAAAAATCTAAAAATCTAAAAATTCAAAAATCTAAAAATCTAAAAATCTAAAAATCTAGAAATCTAAAAATCTAAAAATTTAAAATTTTAAAAATATAAAAATATAAAAATCTTTAAATCTAAAAATTCAAAAATCTAAAAATCTAAAAATCTTAAAATTTAAAACATTATAAAATTAAAAAATCTAAAAATCTAAAAATCTTAAAATCTTAAAATCTTAAAATCCAAAAATCTAAAAATCTAAAAATCTAAAAATCTAAAAATCTAAAAATCTAAAAATCTAAAAATCTAAAAATCTAAAAATCTAAAAATCTAAAAATCTAAAAATCTAAAAATCTAAAAATCTAAAAATTGTAAAAATCTTTAAATACAAAAATCTTAAAATCCAAAAATCTTAAAATCTTAAAATCTTAATATCTTAAAATCTTAAAATATTAAAATATTAAAATATTAAAATCTTAATATCTTAAAATCTTAAAATCTTAAAATCTTAAAATCTTAAAATCTTAAAATCTTAAAATCTTAAAATCTTAAAATCTTAAAATCTTAAAATCTTAAAATCTTAAAATCTTAAAATCTTAAAATCTTAAAATCTTAAAATCTTAAAATCTTAAAATCTTAAAATCTTAAAATCTTAAAATCTTAAAATCTGAAAATCTTAAAATCTTAAAATCTTAAAATCTTAAAATCTTAAAATCTTAAAATCTTAAAATCTTAAAATCTTAAAATCTGAAAATCTGAAAATACAAAAATCTTAAAATCTTAAAATCTTAAAATCTAAAAATCTAAAAATCTAAAAATCTAAAAATCTAAAAATCTAAAAATCTAAAAATCTAAAAATCTAAAAATCTAAAAATCTAAAAATCTAAAAATCTAAAAATCTAAAAATCTAAAAATCTAAAAATCTAAAAATCTAAAAATTTAAAACATTATAAAATCTAAAAATCTTGAAATCTTAACATCTAAAAATCAAAAAATCTTAAAATCTTAAAATCTTAAAATCTAAAAAACATAAAATCTAAAAATCTAAAAATCTAAAAATGTTAAAATCTAAAAATATAAAAATCTCTATAAAAAATCTAAAAACTAAAAATCTTAAAATCTTAAAAACTAAAAATCTTAAATTTCCAAAATCTAAAAATCTAAAAATCTCTTTAAAAAATTTAAAAATCTAAAAATCTTAAAATCTTAAAATCTTAAAATCTTAAAATCTTAAAATCTTAAAATCTTAAAATCTTAAAATCTTAAAATCTTAAAATCTTAATATATAAAATCTAAAAATCTAAAAATCTAAAAATTCAAAAATTTAAAACATCTTAAAATCTAAAAATCTTGAAATCTTGAAATCTTAAAATCTTAAAATCTTAAAATCTTAAAATCTAAAAATCTTAAAATCTAAAAATCTAAAAATCTGAAAATCTAAAAATCTAAAAATCTAAAATCTAAAAATCTCTATAAAAAATCTAAAAATCTAAAAATCTAAAAATTTAAAACATTATAAAATCTAAAAATCTTAAAATCTAAAAATCTAAAAATCTAAAAATCTAAAAATCTAAAAATCTAAAAATCTAAAAATCTAAAAATCTAAAATCTAAAAATCTAAAAATATTAAAATCTTAAAATCTTAAAAACTAAAAATCTAAAAATCTAAAAATCTAAAAATGTTAAAATCTAAAAATCTAAAAATTTCTATAAAAAATCTAAAATCTAAAAATCTTAAAATCTTAAAAACTAAAAATCTAAAATTCCCAAAATCTAAAAATCTCTATAAAAAATCTAAAAATCTAAAAATCTAAAAATCTTAAAAACAAAAAATCTAAAAATCTTAAAATCTTAAAATCTTAAAATCTTAAAATCTTAAATTTAAAAATCTAAAATCTAAAAATCTAAAAATCTAAAAATCTAAAAATAAAATCTAAAATTCTGTAAAAAAATCTAAAATCTAAAAATCTAAAAATCTCAAATTTTAAAAAATCTTAAAATCTTAAAATCTTAAAACTTAAAATCATAAATTTAAAAAATCTAAAAGTTTAAAAATTTTAAAATCTAAAAGTCTAAAAATCTTAAATTCTTAAAATCTAGATATCTAAAAATCTAAAAATCTAAAAGTCTAAAAATTTTAAAAATCTAAATATTTTAAAATCTAAAAACTAAAAATTTAAAAAAATTAAAAATCTAAAAATCTAATATTCATAAATTCTTAAATTCTTAATATCAAAAAATCTAAAAATCTAAAAATCCAAAAATCTAAGAATCTAAAAATTTTAAGATCTTAAAATAGTAAAATCTAAAAATTTAAAACATTATAAAATCTAAAATTCTAAAAATCTTAAATTCAAAAATTCAAAAATCTAAAAATCTAAAAATCTTATAAATTAAAATCTTAAATTTAAAAAATCTAAAAATCTAAAAATCTAAAACTCTTAAATTCTTAAAATCTAGATATCTGGAAATCTAAAAATATTAAAATCTAAAAATCTAAAAATCTAAAAGTCTCACAATTTAAAAAATCTAAAAATTTTAAAATCTAAAAACTAAAAATTTAAAAAAGTTAAAAATCTAAAAATCAAATATTCTTAAATTCTTAAATTCTTAATATCGAAAAATCTAAAGTCTAAAAATCTAAGAATCTAAAAAGTTTTAGATCTTAAAATAGTAAAATCTAAAAATCTAAAAATTTAAAACATTATAAAATCTAAAAATCTTGAAATCTTAAAATCTAAAAATCTTAAAATCTTAAAATCTAAAAATCTAAAAATCTAAAAAACTAAATAACTAAAAATCTAAAAATATAAAAATCTAAAAATCTAAAAATCTAAAAATCTAAAAATCTCTATAAAAATCTAAAAATCTAAAAATCTTAAAATCTTAAAAACTAAAAATCTAAAAATCTAAAAATCTAAAAATCTCTATAAAAATCTAAAAATCTAAAAATCTAAAAATCTTAAAAACTAAAAATCTAAAAATCTAAAAATCCAAAAATCTAAAAATCTAAAAATCTAAAAATCTAAAAATCTAAAAATTTAAAAATCTAAAAATCTAAAAATCTAAAAATCTAAAAATCTAAAAATCTAAAAATTCAAAAATCTAAAAATCTAAAAATCTAAAAATTTAAAACATTATAAAATCTAAAAATCTAAAAATCTAAAAATCTAAAAATTTAAAAATCTAAAAATCTAAAAATCTAAAAATCTAAAAATCTAAAAATCTAAAAATCTAAAAATCTAAAAATCTAAAAATCTAAAAATCTAAAAATTCAAAAATCTAAAAATCTAAAAATCTAAAAATCTAGAAATCTAAAAATTTAAAATTTTAAAAATATAAAAATATAAAAATCTTTAAATCTAAAAATTCAAAAATCTAAAAATCTAAAAATCTTAAAATTTAAAACATTATAAAATCTAAAAATCTTGAAATCTTAAAATCTAAAAATCTTAAAATCTTAAAATCTTAAAATCTTAAAATCTAAAAATCTAAAAATCTCTATAAAAAATCTAAAAATCTAAAAATTAAAAAATCTAAAAATCTTAAAATCTTAAAATCTTAAAATCTGAAAATCCAAAAGTCTAAAAATCTAAAAATCTAAAAATCTAAAAATCTAAAAATCTAAAAATCTAAAAATCTAAAAATCTAAAAATCTAAAAATTGTAAAAATCTTTAAATACAAAAATCTTAAAATCCAAAAATCTTAAAATCTTAAAATCTTAAAATCTTAATATCTTAAAATCTTAAAATCTAAAAATATTAAAATATTAAAATATTAAAATCTTAAAATCTTAATATCTTAATATCTTAATATCTTAAAATCTTAAAATCTTAAAATCTTAAAATCTTAAAATCTTAAAATCTTAAAATCTTAAAATCTTAAAATCTTAAAATCTTAAAATCTTAAAATCTTAAAATCTTAAAATCTTAAAATCTAAATATCTAAATATCTAAAATCTTTAAATCTAAAATCTAAAAATCTAAAAATCTAAAAAATTTTAAGTCTAAAAATGTAAAAATCTAAAAATCTAAAAATCTAAAATCCCAAAATTTAAAATTCTAAAAAACTAAAAATCCAAAAATCTAAAAATTGAAAAATTAAAAATCTGATGATCTAAAAATTGAAAAATGAAGAGAGACATAGGGAGAACAAATCAGTGAAAAATTATGCAATAAGCAGTATATGTGATTTGAAGTTATGTAGAGGGGTACAACTAATAAATTCAATAAAATTATTACAATAAAATGTTGCAAATTTTACAAGGGGGTGTGTGCTAGGGTTTGATGAGTAGGTAGGGAGATGTTTGCATCCCATCTCACCAGGATTTTAGTGATGAAGGGGCGTATTTGGTGGCCAACATATTGTTGTGAATAAAAAAAATCATGCAAAAAGAGCTGATTTAAAGTCAAAACTGACACCTGTTAATAAATGGGTTATTTGGTGTAGGATGAATCATATTTTGGGTTTAATTGGACATTTAGTTTGTTTGTTTAGGATCTACCATGATGACTGAAAATCATGGTATTGGAACAAAATACATAGGTTATTTAAATTCCCTAATCCACTATCCCCCAGGCTCGTGGATAAGAATCTTCTGCTACTAATAATAGGGGGTGTCAGTTCTGGCAAATCCACACTTAACTTAAGTGCGGATTTCAAACCAAATCAGCACTTAAATTTTGCAAAAAAGTCACTTATTTCAAAAATGGGTGTCAGTTCTGACCTCAAATCAGCACTTTTTTTGTGATTTTTTTTTCAAAACCACATGTTGGCCACATCATCCCTTTCTTTCCCATACCATTTTGTACTCTCCAAATTTCCTCTTTGTGTACTTCATTCACTTGGGTTGGTATTTTGGTTTGTTGCATATTCATTTTTTTTTGGAATTTACAGTGAAAATCTTTTTTTTGGATGGCTCATTGGTTTTCTTTCACTAGCTCAACATGAAATTGCATATTTTCTGAAATCACATATTTTGTCAGTGATTTTTTTTTCATTCATCCCTCATATCCTTTTCCTATTCTCCTCCAACATCCCTCAAACAATTTGGTTTCATTCATTTTGTCATCTCATCTCTCCAGGTAAGTCACTTTATTCTTTTTTTTTGATTTTTTGATTACTAATTATAATTTTTTTTTGTTTTTTTCTGTTTATTTTATTTTTTTTATCTAAATTTTTTTTGTAAGTGGTTATTTTGGATTTCAATGTTATAATTAACCTTTTTTTTCTCTCCCTCTTTACTTTCTTTTTTAGCTCCATCACCCTACTATTCATCCCTCCTTGGCATGGTCATTATCCCCCCTTTCCCTTATTTCACTTTTTTTTGGCTCTATTTCATTGAAACACATACATTGCACATTCTTTATGCATTTCACTTACTCCATATTCAATTTCCCCACAATTCCAACATCAATCTTTCTCACTCTATTTTTCCTACTTTTCAATCAAGGTAAGTTTCATCTCCTTTTTTTCATGCCTATATGATATCTCATTCCTTTTATGAAAAGTTCATACTTGAATATATGTATGACTCTTATCTGGATAACAGTGAACTTATAAAACTCCTTTTGATCTCATCTTCATTACCACTTTTCAAGTTTTTGTAAAATTTTGAAAATCAGACTCGGAATTAGGGTTAGGTTTATTCAAATCTAATGTTCTTTTTACTGAATATTTTCCTGAAGGCTACCTTTCATTTCCTACAACCAGATTTGAATTTGATTCAGTGGTTGCTGAGATATTGACTGTTAAAGTTGAACCTTTTTTTTCCCAATTTAAATTTTTATTTCATTTTTTATGTAACAAATTAGGGTTAGGTTTATTTAAATCACATGTCCTTTAACTGAAGATTCTACTAAAGCATATCTTTCATTTCCCACAAACAGGTTTGAATTAGGTTCAGTGGTTGCTGAGATTTTGACCTTTGAAGTTGAGCCTTTTTTCCAAATTTCACTTGTCTTATTTCACATTTTTATATTGCATATTTAGAGGATAAGGATTCTGAAACTCTTATATGATTATTATCTAGGCATTTCAATTATATAGGCATATATTCATTGCTCAAGAATATCACTAAAGCTCAAAAAGATGAAGATTTTTGCTTATGGGACACTCTACCTTCCTTTAACTCTTTTCTTGCTCTTCGACTCAAAAAGCACTGTAATAAAGCATTTGAAAAAAATCATGAACTTGCCTCCAAAGTTGGAATACCGAATTGGTGTGATTCCAAATGGGAAGATATCAGCCACAAATATCTTTTATTTTCTAATGTTATTATCACTCATTCTGGATTTCACAATAGGATTCACACCAATACCAATGACACCAATTTTCTTACTTTTGGTATATTCTCATATATCAAACCAATTACTGGCCAACCAATACCATCTCCAGCTAAAATCAAATGACATGGTTTATATTTTCCAGACCACCGGTGCATCATTGATTTTGGTTTGGGAAATGGTATCATCGAAACTATTTGGAATTCTTCTAAGGATAATCATCAAACAACCAAAGCTCCTCCTGGTTTGGAATCCTGTCAAGATTTAACACATTTTGGTTGCTCATTTCAAATCAGTCATAAGTTGATTCAAAGAATCAATAAGGTAATGAAAGAAGGTAAAGTTAATCGATTTAAAAAAACTTTATTTAGATCCAAAAAGTATGGGGATTAGAGTTGTCATCGAAAATTTTATATTTTTTTGTAAATTTTTAATAAATATTTTTTATGTATCAATTTCCTCAACTAAAGTAATGGGCCAACGACCTTGTGTTGTATAAAAGGTAATCATGATAACATTTATTTGTTTCATGGGGTTCCTCTAGCCTATACCTGTGGAAAGTCCCAAACTTTTGTTTCTAGATTTGATCTGCATTTTAGCTTGAGGGATTTCCATTACTTTAAACTAGGGAAATTGATATATATTAGATATTTATTTAATAATTTACGTAATTATATTAAGTTTAGATGACTTCCACCACTTACTTCAATAAAATGCAGGGAGGGGTATTGCCAAATTTTCAAATCTGACATGTGAAATTGATGACTTAGAAAAATTTTGGTGATATCCACCCCTTGCTTCAAGAAAATGCAGGGGAGAGTATTGCCAATTTTTTAAAACAGATATAGAATTTTTTTGACTTGTAAATATTTTGGTGAAAATTTTTGATGAGAATGTGAAAGTAATTGGTTCCACGTTGAGCAGGTTTCTGGCTCAAAGGAATAGCAGTACCATCAACAAAACCAATACATCCTGGGAAGCCCTCTGCTTGCATAACCTGAGATGATTCAAGTTGCTCTTCTTTTGTTGGCTAGGTGAGAAGTTGAGATTACAAGGAGTTGATGGCAGTGATACATCATTTGGTATAAGTGTTAACTGAACCATACCCTAAATCAAAGACATTTTCTAAACGTTTCAAAGCGGCTCCATTACCATTTGAACCCAAATGACATAGTGTGATGGCCAATTGAATTGAAGGATGTCATTGTTCTTTTTGAGAATTATTGTGAAATATGGGATGATGCTGAATAAGCTCAAGCAATTTAAGGAAACATTCCTGAGAAGTCCTGAGCAGCTGTCTAAAACTGGGTGTAGATAGTTTAAGAAGTGTTTGGATGGGGTACTTGGGGGTATGAAGTACTTGAGTGTTTCTGGGAAGAAGGTAATGTTTTGTGGCCATTTTTGATAAAAAGACAAAATCTTCTTCTAGATCAGAATCAGAATCACAATCAGAGTCCAAGAGCAGTTCAAGAGCCATGAAAGTCATTGCTTTATGTAATTTATCACAATTTGAATGTGAGGAAGGCATGACTCTTATATGATATGATATGAAAATGTAAATGATGTACAATGTTTTGAGTTATGAAGTGTTATGCTGTGGAGTGCTGCATATGAATGGGATGATGCTGACAAATCAGTGAAATGGGACTTGATGGTGAAATCAGCACTTTTGGTTGAGAAAGTGCAGATTTGAGTGAAATAAGTGACTTATTTCATTTTGAAATCCACCAGTATTGGGGCTAGTGTTTTTGGAAATCCGCACTTATTTAAGTGCGGATTTGGTCAAATTTAAGTGTGGATTTGTAAGTGCAGATTTGCCAGAACTGACACCCCCTAATGAGCTCCTTTATGGGAGGGGAAGTTACAGATTAACAATGTATTATGAAAAACTTATCATACTTGGAGGAAGATTGGGTTACAAAAGAAATTAGAAAAAAGCACCTGCTAGCAGGTGCAACTAGATTTTTTGTGGTGTTATGTGTCGCGTTTTGCACACAACACCATTCTAAAAGAGGTGGTGATATTGTTATTCTTTGGATGTATTTTATCTATTGAAGGGTGAGAAAACATTTTCCACTTCCAGGAAGCATCATATCTATACCTGAGTAACAAAAAAGTCACTTCAATTTTATCAGTCTCAGTCAAATATTTTCCCAGGGAATTGAAAATGAGATTTAGCAGATGAAAAGACGGAATGTACGAAGTAGAAAGGATGTATCGATGCAAGGTATCTGTGAGAAGATGGTTTTCTAAAAGAATGATGACAAAGTGATGTTTTTTATTTGTTTTTGTTTTGCAGTTTACAGTTTAACTAGGCTTTGGCTACTAAAAATAAATACATCTAATCATAAAGACAAATCAATCTCTAAAATTATTTCAACTTAGTATACAATCTTTTTTTGCCTATACACTAATTTATGAGTTATATCATTGTGGGTTAACAGTTAAAGCTAACAAACATGATATTTAGCTACAATCCATATTTTAGTTCTGATGTCTAATGACCCATACTGATTACTGGAAAGCTTTGATATCTAATTAAGCGTTACATCCTCTTCTCCTTTTGTCGGTCTTTTCCTTGGAAAGTTGCCAATTGCTGAATCTGGAAGGTCTAGCTCTATTTGCGCAGTTTTACTGACATATTTTTTGTAAGGTTTTAGTTCTCCAGATGCAAAACCTAATTGCCTTTTTTGTAAGTCATGACTCCACATGGCGGCACCGATTCGATTAGATATTGAGAATACCAAACCTAAAATCGGAATTTTTTCCAATAGCGCAGCGACAAACCCGAAAATCCGAAATTCATGCTCATTCTCGACAATATAGATATATTTCTGGATTGGTGACATTTTTTTGGCTTCAAAAAACGGTTGAAAGAGTTTTTCGGTCAAGGTGAAAGAGCTGATCCATGCTGAAACAAATAGACTAATGAATGGAATAAAGTCAAGTGGAAGCAACATTACTAAAATCAAGAATGCAATATGGTAAAGATACCACCATGGAGAGTGAGAATCAATTTTGTAGCGATACGAAATAATTGAAATGAACCATACGATACCTCTTATAACGAAAAAGCGGATTATTGGAGTGGAGATGGTTGAATACCAACTTCTATTTTTCAATTTCTTTTCGGCACGTTCGATTGGTGGGTCAAGCCATTCTTCAACATATGGACTCCAAAAATCATCAGGTTTGTGTCGACTTTCTATGGTCATGCGATAAGCATCATTTCTAGCCTTTTGTAGCCTGTGTCTTAAGAACCATGCAATGAAGAAAGAGATCTGGCTTGCCAGGAAGCTCAAAGTGAGATAAGTAGAAATTGAAATGTTCAAAAATGAAGCAGTTTCGGAGTAGCGGAAAAAAGACTGTTTTCCTGTAAGGGAGAGAGAGATGAATACTCTGTTATTAAAGGAAGAAAGATCTTACAAGATAACCACAACCACAATCTAGTGCAATGTGTTAAGATATAAATAAATTCAAACATATATAACCAACATATGGTACATAAATTTGTAATGAGGAATGACTCAAGATAGAAGGGAACTGACGCAGACAAAAAGAAACCCACAAGCGGGTGAAAGGATAAGAGAGCGCTGACCAAGCAATCGATAAAATGAAGGTGGTCTTAAGTGCGCTTTGTATGTGATTAAAAAGAATGGGACGCCAAATCAGTGGATCATGCACCAAACGATAGAAACCAACGAGCACATAAGCAGGTGGATACGACAGGAGTTCGAGTGGCATTGGAAGTGGACAAAGAGGGGAAAATGTATTAGGAGTGTTTAATTATTTTTGTAATAGAATTTGGTATTTAACTAAAAAGTGATATTTGAATGGAACTCTTCCAGTCGTTGGTTAAATGAGCAAGTTTGGATTCTGTTTAGCCCGATTTCTTGGCATGACTGCACTAAAATCTGTTAATTTAACAAACGGCTGTTAGGCTACCTCCTTGTTTGGCGGTTATTGAGCCCAATTTAGACAACAGCAAATCAGCTTGCCCTTCTCAATACAATGGGCAAACTCCTTGACAGTCTCTTGACCAAACGCCTCTCTTTCCTAGTTGAAACATGTAATCTACTCCCAGAGAACCATTATGGAGGTTGCCCTTTAAGAAGCACATCCAACGCTCTCCTCCATCTTACCACATGGACAAAGGATCAGTGGAGGAAAGGTAAGGTTGTGGGGGCCTTGTCACTTGGATGTCAAGTTTTGACCTCCCTAAAACTAAATGGCTCATACTGACAAAAAGATATTCTCTCCTTAAAGCCCCTCCCCCCCCTTCTTTTAAACGGGACAGCCATTCAACCATCTTCTAGCCTTAAATGGCTAGGTACTCTCATTGATCCTACTTTGTCCTTCAAACCCAATGGTAACAAACTGATTGCCACTGCACTCCAAGCAGCTGCCTCCTTGGGATGGAGAATCCCACTTCAGCAATACAAATACCTCATTTCTGTCCTAGTGCACTCTCGAACTGACTATGCAGCAATAGTATGGCACCATCTGAAGAGACCTACTTGCACCACAAGGCGCCTTCAAGTAATGGATAAGAAAGCCATATGTCACACCCTAGGATGTTTTCACTCCACTCCAATATGTGTCTTGCTCCATGACTCTTGTTCTCTAAGCTGCAAACAATGTCTTGACCTGCCAGTTAATTGGGCCTGGGCAAGACTCCTCACCATCCCCTCATCAAATTCCATGGCTTGTCTATCCAAATCTCTTGCCACCTCTCCTCTCCCTAAATCTCATCCACACCAACTCTACCTGCTTGCCTCTCACCATATTTTCCCACATACCACTCCACTGGGAAATATGGACATTAGAATGCCCCTTCCCTTACCTCCTTGGCTACCACCTCTTTTCAAAGGAGTTATCTATCCCACCAAGGACAAAGCATACACTAAAATCACTGATATCACCCAGACCCCACCTTCATCCTCTTACTTTATCTATACAGATGGATCTAAATCTCATAAAGGCATTTTTGTGGCTGCCTTTGACCCCAATCAGCAATATCCCTTTATTACTCAGTTAGGGGACTCATCATTGTTCACGGTTTTTAAATTGGAACTCATAGGAATCTTTCTGGGCCTTCAACTCTTTCTCAACAACCCCTTACATTGCCTTTTCCACTCCCTCACCATCTTTATGGAAAATCAAGCAGTCATTAAATCACTAACATTTCCTTCCCTATCCACTTCTAACTCAACCATTTTCCTTCCCCTCCTCACTGCTGCAAATGAGATCCTTACCCATTGCCCTAATATGTTTCTTTCCCTCCATTGGTGTCCAGGTCATATGGGCATCAAAGGTAATGAAATTGCTGATGCCTTTGCAAATGGGTCCCATGTCATGGCCATTCCAGCTAAGTCCTTTCTCAGTACTGTTTCTCGCCCCCATCTATCTTTTATCTTAAGTCCGTCATAAAGTCACAATCTAAATCACTTATTCTCTCTGCTCCTAACTCAAACACTCTCAAAAAGCTAAGAGGGAAACTTAACCTGTCCGACATGTTCAAAACCCTGGCTTGTCTCCCTAGAGCACAGGCCATGGCATTTTCACAATTTCGTTTGGGTCATTCTCCCCTAAATCATTATCTTTTTCAGTTAAATTTGTCTGACTCTCCTTATTTCCCCTTTTGCCCCACATCTAAAGACACCCCAGAGCATATTCTTCTTTTCTGCCCTAACATGTTTGACCAATGCAGCATTTTTATAAAAGCTGCACAAAAACACAAAATCTGTTCCGCTAGTTCTAATCTCCTTTCCCCATCTCCTATCACCCCATTTGTGGCTAAATTTCTTGTCGTATCCAGTAGATTCCCTAATAATGTTTCCCTCCCTCAGTAGCACACAATATTTTCCTTTTATTGCCCTTTTTCTTAGCTCAATCATCTACATTATCATGTATATACACCAAATAGCTCCTACTCCTTCAAGCCCCATGCTAGGTGAGATTGTATGACATAAAAAGTAAAAATAAAAAACAGCAAATCAGCAATGTTATTCTTTTTTATCACAATTTGAGAGTGACACTGCTGAAAACGCTGTGTCATGTTTTTGTTTTGGGTTGCAATGTCCCGCAAGCAAAACAAGTCAAGTTGCCTTGTAATTAAATGGGACAACTTGTTATGGTAGAAGTTAGGTTATGTAGGGTTTCATGGCAAGTGATGCATATAGTAGTGTGCCATTACCCACCTAGCTGTTCCTCATCCCTATAATGCCATAACCCATAATGGACCAGGTCAGTCTTGTTAGTCTTGTATCCACAATAGATGGAGACCTACCAGGTATGAAATTTTTATGTACATAGTTATGTCTTAGCTAGTTTCCTTATTTAAGACTATGAGATTTGTGGCTGTACCTTTTCTCTGGTTCAACTTGGAGTAGAGTTACTGAAGCATTTTTTATAGGTTATGGGCTATCCTGCTTAGAATGAACACATCCTTTGCCATACTGTACTTGTCAAGTGGTCCTAATTGTCTAGAAGATTTTATGGAAGTCCAAACAGCAGTGAGAGTGGATAACTCAAGGATTTCAAAGCAAGTACACAAAATTTTATCTCTTATGATTAATTACTCAAGTAAAAGGAAAAGAAATAATAATATTATTGCTTATGAGATTTAGATTTACACAAATGTAAGTGCTAAAGCAGAAGTAGTAGTAATAAAAATAATTTTTGGTTGTATATAATAATTTTTAAGTGATAAGGAATGAATAAAAACAGCACAAAGTGGAAGGCATTTTATAGAAAAAAAGGAGAAAGAGCACACGGAGTTAAGAAGACTACATACAAGAGTGTGAGAGAAAAGATCCTTCCAAAATAAGAAATTACAAATAACAGAGAAAACTAAAAAGATGTGTCAATAAAATATATTTTAATGTATATATCAATTTATTTGATATATTTTAAAGTTCACTTTTAAATGTCACAATTTTTACAAAACAATTTGATTTTCCAATTTTTATAATTTAATATAATTTTAGTATCTTAAATAAACTAATTTGATTTTTTTTTTTCAATTTTAGTATTAGTATATTTTTATCTCTTTTAACCTGTCATTAAGCATGGTGTTAGGGAATAAAAATATAAGGGACATTAATATTAATTTAAATATTTACTAAATTCACTCATTGAAATTAGTTAATTTATTACAAGTAATTTTAAAGTAAATATAATATAATTAGTAATAAAATAAGAAAAAAAGTGTGGCTTCATCCCAGTAAATAATTAATTATTTTAATGGGTAAGTCTAGCAGCCTGGCTGACACTCCGTCACTCTTAAAAAACAATAAAAAAATGCTATTATTTTTTCTTTATTAATTTCTTTAGTAGAGCAGGTAGATTAGATATCTCTTTTCCAGGTATCCAAGAATCATATTCAGAAGATTTATTCTTGAATCTCAATAAGTATTCAGTACCTTTTTTAGAAGTAATTATTCTGTCATTGTGAATCTTATCAATTTCTTCTGTTTCAGTGATTTCAATTGGGGTCTTCTTTGGTCTTCCCCTTTTTTTGGGAAATAAATAACTATTGGATGTGTAAGGTTTCAGAAGAGATATTGGAAAAACAGGATGTTTTCTGTAATATGGAGAATACAAGATAGATTCAACTGCATTATCACCAACCATTCTTCTGACAACAAATAGACCTACACATGGGTCTTTTAATTTGTTATTACCTTGTAAATTGAAGTGGACTGTAGAAATCAGTACTTCATCACCCTTTTTAAAGTGTATTCTATATGGGATTTGTCCCATCTCTTCTTCTCATATTCAAAAGATTTTTCAATACATTTTTGAGCATGACTTCTGCAAAGTTGTTGCATTTGGAGAAAATATTCTACACCAGGATGTAAATCCAATATAGGTATTTTATTATTGAGAATTTAGGCAGGAGTATTTGGAACATATCCAAGCCAGAGCTCAAAAGGCTTTCTCTGAGTAACAGAATGAACAGTGCTATTATAAGAAAATTCCAAACCAGGAAGTAAAGTAACCCAATCATGAGTGAATCTGTCATTGTCTTTGTACTCAAGACCAAAGGCACAATACCTTCTTATCATGTCCTCTAAAGTCTGAATCATTCTTTCAGCTAATCCATCAGTTTGGGGGTGATGGGAAGTAGAAAGTTTCAGATCACAACCACAAACATCCATCAGAGACTTCCAAAGTTTAGAAGTTAATTTAGGGTCTCTGTCAGAGATTATGGACTTTGAAAAAACCAGCAGTATTAAACATGTGAGACTACCACAAGAAAGCCAATTATTTAGTGGAAAAATCCTTGTGAGTAGGGATAAATTTACACATTTTTGTGAATCTCTTCACAATAACCCAGCAAGAGTTATAACTGTCTTTCCCAGAAATGGGAAATCCTGTTAAAAAGTCCATGTTTATTATTTTCCATGGTGCATCAGGAGCTTCAATATATTGCATTAATACAGCTCTTTTTCCAGTTAATCTTTTTGATTTCTGGAAAGAATCACATGATTCAACATATATTTTGGTGTCTTCAGACATATTAATCCACCAAGCAGTGTTCTTAATTCTGATCATTGTTTTTTCAAGATCAAAATGTCCAGCCAATATGTCATCATGACAAATCTTCAAGATGATCTCTTTCATAGAAGGAGGAATAACAATAACATTACTCAACTTTCTTCTATAATAGAGGTAGCCTTCATCAATTTAAAATTTACCTTTTTCCAAAGCAGTCTGGTACTTTGGTGGAAGGGTTTTAATTAATACTTGTATTGAAGCATTCTTTGGATCATTTAATATAGTACATAACTTTTTTAAGTCAGTGTCTTTATCATATGAATCCAGAATAAGCTTTAATATCTCTTCCTCCATATCAACCACATATATCCCATGAATGTGAACTATTTCATCCTCAGGATCATATGCAGGATTAGAGTCATCATTTGTTAAACGTAACCTTGATAACATATCCACATTTGAGTGAACAATACCAGCCCTATAAATTATTGTCATCCTCCCTCTGTATTCTTGAACAGCTAGCTGCCATCTGAACATATGTCTGTTAGGTGTTTTCAAGTTCAAGAGGGATTTACCTGCACTGCAGTCAGTGACAAGTTCAAATTTCTGGTCATCCAGATAATAATGTAGCTTCTCTAGAGCCCACACTGCTGTTAAACACTCCAGTTGAGTGGCACCCTATTTCAATTCACTGTTTTTCAAGGTTCTTGAAATATAAAAAATTACTACTTCTGACACTTTATCATTCATAACTTGTTTTTGATGGAGAGCAGCACCAAGACCAATAAAACTGGCATCAGTGTATAAAACAAATGGTTGATTAAAGTCAGGCAAAGCAAGAATTGATGCTGACATAAAACAATGTTTTGTAGTGTCAAAAGCTCTTTGTCTTTCACTGTTTCAGAAAAAAGCAACATCTTTCCTATTTACTTGGGTAAGAGGTAATTCTATGACCTGATAATTTTGAATATACTGCCTATAGTATCCACACATTCCCAAAAAAATCTGGAGCTCTCTAACTGTAGTAGGAGCTTTCACCTGTTGTATGGCTGCCACTTTCTTCTGGTCAACACATATCTGTAAACCTGAGACAACATGACCAAGCACTTTTAGGAATGAAAACCAAATTTGCATTATTTCAAGGCAAGTGTCATATTTATCTCATCCATCTTATGTAACACTTTAAACAGGTGGTTAAGATGGTCCTCAAATTTTTTAGAGAATATGATGATATCATCAATGTAAACTATCAGCCATCCTTCAATTATTTCTTGATGGAATGTTTTATCCATAACCTTTTGAAAAACTGAAGGGGCATTTTTGGGGCCAAATGGCATCCTAACATACTTATAAATACCCATATGAGTAGCAATCATCAGAAAATTTTGGGAATTCTTCTCAAAAGGTACCTGGTGATATCCTTTATTACCATCTAAAAAGCTAATATATTTAGCACCTTGTAAGGTAGCATGTATAGAGCTAATTCTGGGTAAAGGATAAATATCATCTAAAGTATAAGTATTCAATGCTCTATAATCACCACATAACCTGGATTTATCTTTCTCATAGTAAAATAGGACAGGTGAGATAACACAATATTTAGGTGTTTCAACTACCTTTTCAATAATATTCATTTTTAAAAGGGTAGAGATATTGTCTTCAATATCTTTTCTCTTTGTGGGAGAAGCAGGATAAGGCTTCTTCTTTAAACTAGGTTGTATTTCAGTTAATGGGAAAGACAATGAGAGATTTATTTCTTCATTTACCAATCCTTATTTAATGTGAACCATGAGCAAAGTCCATAGGAAAAGATTTTATAAATTGAATAATGGATTCTTTTTCCTCACCAGAAAGTTGTTATCCAAAAGAAGCAGTGTCAATTTCAGACAGAAGGGCAGGCATTTCTTTTTTAGATCTTCCTTTATATTGAACTACAGAATGACATGTGTTCAATCCTGGTGTTAGTAATTTCTTGGGGGAGAAAATTTTAAATCTTCTCTTCCTATTCAACCCCATTGTGAAGCATTGGTTTAAGGGATCAAATTTAATGCCATATTTGGTTAAAATGTCATTTCCCACAATGAAGCAACTACTTAAGTTATCATTTTTCAGAACTACAAAGTCACACATAGCTCTTACAAAGCCATGGTTATATTTGAAAAATACTGTTGCTTTGTATTTACCAATGGGGGACAAAACAGAGCCATAACCTCTCCAATTTTTAGAAATGATAGGCATAAGTTTTGATTTATAGTCATGATCCACTGAAGCAAGTGCTTTTTCAGATACTACACTTCCTCCAGCTCCAGAATCTAAAACAACCACAATGTTCTTTCCATTGATTAAGACTAGTGCCTTGAGAGGAGAAATAACTATTGAGCTGTCTTCAAGATTTTTTATGATCTCAGCATCTTCTACTGTGGATAAATCATCACTCTCAATGTCACTAGTATTCAAATAATGAATATTTTCTTCCAGAATTGAAATTCCTGGTGAGATTCATAAAAAATATTTCTGGCACAATCACTTGAAGTATCATTCATTGCAACCGTGTCATCAGCATGTTCCTCTGTTTGTTAAACAAGATTTATTTTCTTGTCACAAACATGGCCTTTCTGCCAAGGCTTGCTGCATTTAAAGCAAATGTTTGTTGTATACTTTTTTTGGTGCAACAATGGCAGAAGGTTTACCAACTTTTTCAGGAGGTTTCTGTTGGTAATTGGAGGTTTTCTCCATTGAAGATCTAGGAATGAACCTTCTAGAATCATACTTGTTATTTAAAAGGATCTCATTACAAGTATTAATAAAAGTTGAAGGTTCTCTTTATAACACAGTCCTAGCAACTACTAAGTCCCTCAGGGACATAGGTATTTATAGAGGATCCTGTCCTTCCATAGTTCAAAGTCCATGTTTGGGTCCATTGCCCTCAGGATCTTTACAAGTTTCATTAGGAACTCAATAGGTTTCTCTATAGAAGAGGAGCTATATTTGGCTTCTTTATACCGCCTTTGTTGGGCTAACCTAATTTTGGAACCACCAAACTGTGCTTTAATTAATTTCTTCCAATCTTCCCAGGAGTAGTCAGTTTTATCTAAGAGAACAGATTTATACCAAATTAAGGCAACATTTGAAAAGAAAGAAATAAATTTAGACACAATTTCTTCTTCTGGAAGTTTGTAAGAATTCTTCAGATTATCAATTATGAAAATAAGTTGTTGCAAATCAAAGGAAGAATCACCATCAAGTGTTGGGAATGGTTCAAGTTTGCCCAATTCTTTTGATTTAAAGCAGTATCCTTATTTAAAGCTTGTTTCTGAGTGAGAATAAACTTTAACTTCTTTAATTGGGCAGTTTTCTCATTGTTTAAACCTTCTGTAGATAAACAAGGTGCATCATCAATTTTTGATGGAAACTCAGTAATATCTACAGGAATTTCTGGCACTAACTTTACTTTAGATGAACTAGGGACAGGTACAATTGGAGTATCCTGTGCAACAGGTTCTTTCAAATAAATTTCAGAATAATTTTGGTCATGTAACATTGAATTCAACTTCTCTTCAATGGTTGTTAGCCTAGTCTTCACTCTTGGAATACTGGATAATGTCTCATTAATAGTTGCAAAAGATAATTGGTTCTTATTTTGCAGAGATGTATAATGGTCACTTAATCTCTTCAAGTTCAACTTATGTCCCTCTACACCACACAATATGGGGGGCTGACTTACTAGCAAGTCCGCAACCTTGAACCCTAATTCATATCTTTTTGAGCCCACATTGAATTAGTATAAACCACCAAGAAAAAATATTGACATTCTGGTGAACTCAATATGAATATAACTTGAACATTTAATGAAGCATAGGTAATAATACTTTGAACAAATCTTGAGATATGAAGAATGAGAATTTTTTAATGAAATTTTAATACAAGGCAGACCACACCCAAATTATGCTGAAAAATACATTTTTTTAAACTATTTAAGCAGTTTCTTTTCAATTTTTAAAAAAAGAACACCAAAGTATAGATTTGGCAAGATACCCTCTGACATAATTATATAAGGTTCTTTGGCCAGAAATACATGGAGAAACTGTAATTTGAAATATGTAAATTTGCTCATGAAAGATCATTTTTTTGCATTTATATTCTTTATTGTATTATTTTCAAGAATTGAAAAAATTATATACTTATTTTACAAATTGATAGAATTGAATATTATAAATTATTAAAATATCTAAAGAAGGTGCAAAAATCTTAAAAAAGATGTTACAAAGACTTAACTTAGACACATATAATCTTCAAATTCAATTTACATACTATATTTTACTATTAAATAATAAAAAATTCATACTAATATTTATTAAAATTTATTTCTCTAAATCTTCAAAATTTTCAAAATACCAAAATGTAGATTTTTATTTGATTTAAGTAAATGAAGAAAATAACAGTACAGGACTTGTGTATTTTTAGGATTCAAGGAATTTCTGTGCCCACTCTTTGTAACATATTTTATATTTTTTTATATTTATTTTGTATTACTATCTTCTTTTATTGTCCTTTTTTACTCCCTCTCAAGAATACCCCACTTTTTTCCCTTTGAAATATTCCTTTTCCCTCACCCTTTTCACTCCCTTTTTAATCATCATTTTCAACCCCTATCCATATTTCTCTCTCTCTCTCCACCCCTCTCCACTCCTCTCCTTTAAGTTTGCTTACCTCCCCATTCCTCTAACACTTTGTTTTTATATACAGAAATAGAAACTGAGTTAAAAGGGAGGAAATTGGGGTTCAAGGATTGTGGAGGCAAGGTAAAGGGGAGGAATGGGGCTACAAGGGTTGGGGAGGCTAGAGAGAGGGGTGAGGAAGGGTATATGGGGTAGCGAAAAGGTTGGGAAAGAGTTGTAAGTGGAGAGTAAGGGTTCCTGAGGCATTTTGAATGAAGAAAAGTGTCAGGGAGAGGTTGGGAGGGGTGAAATGGGGATCAAAAGAGGATGGCATACAATGGGACTGGGAGGGTAGTGAAAGGGGTGGGGAGGGAAGACAAGCATGAGTTGATAGTATTTAAAGGGATGGGGATTGGTGCAAACTGAGTGTAAAAATAGGAGGATGGACTCTGTTCTTTGGGCAAAGAACAGAGTTTACTGCCATAAAATATTAGCTGAAACATGAAATATATAAAGTGAAAAAATTAAATCCAAAGTAGTTTCAGACATACATGAACATTTTAAATAGGATAATAAAGCTGTAAATTTACTTTATCATGTAATTGTTTTTGAATTATGGTGTATGGATTTGTATAATTGTTCACTAACTCAACATATAGATGTATTGATCATTATTTATATACATTGTAATATAAATAATGAGAAGTAATATGATATAAAAATACCCATATAATATTAGTACAATTTTTCTTTCAAACTTTTTTATGTAATGTGGTTGAAAATTATATATATGACAAAAAAAACAATAGGTATTTTAGAAAATAATTTTAACCAAAAAAATTTGATTAAATTTTAGACCATTTTCATAGGCCTTGTTAGGTGAGCTTACATAGTTTAGAATGTACATGTGAGTTCTGCTGGTGAGGTGAAAAAAATATTCTACATGAATCATAGGCTTCAAATGAAGAAATACCACAAGATATAATGATAAAATTAATTTTTTTCTTAATTTCTTAATTTCAGATTACTATATGTACCATAATAAATAAATGTAATTACTAAACACTCAGGGAAAGAAAAAGTATAAAATTTCTTAATATATGTATTATTATTTAATCAGTAAACAAAACAACTCTCTGAGATCTCTTAATTTCTAAAAATCTTTTATTGCAATAAATACATACAATTTTTTAAAATTAAATATCTTAGCTTTGATAGAACTTAGATTGAACTCTCAATGACAACCAATGCATGACTGTGGTTCAACCTGAGTTAAACTGTGAGAAGTTCTTTTAATTTCTTAATATTTTAAAAAAGTTATTATAATGTAAGTCTAAGTATATTTTTTTAACAAAAATATTTTTTTCTACATGATATGAATTTATGGGAATAAATAAATAAAATAAATTTTTTAAAAAGTGTCAGCCTAGATATCGCTAGGACTGAGTATTTCTTATGCTTAAAATAAGATAACCTTAAGTAAATTAAGCTTATATCTTAAAAATAAGGTTAAAATAATAATATATATTATTATATTATATATATATATAATTATTATTCTATTATACAACTTATAGTAGTTTAAATAGCTTATCCATAGCCTAATAATACTTATTAAGGTGTTAATGGAGTCATAATATACTTATCTTAAGTGATATGAAGTAATTATTGACATACATAAGCTTATATGTATACATAAATCTCATATTCAGTGAAATATGCAGTATATTATGTATATTTAGGTATATAAGTGGGTTTTAGCCCCTTAATAGCCTATAACCTTTGTTTTTCTACTTATTTTAGGTCATATGGACGAAATTAGTGGACTCACAATGCCTACAGAAGCATAGACACCTATATCAGGCTCATACACCCAGTTTGGACAACTTAAATTACTTCCTTGGATGGTTATTCACCGATTTATGGGTTGGAAGGACATTTCTGGGTTAATATGGATGCTTGGGGATGTTATTGGGGGCTTGGAAATTTTATTTGTTTCTTTATATGCTTTTGGTTTCATTAAATCTCTTTTTGATTGTTTATTTTACCTGTTTCTTTATGGTATCCGCTTTCATCTGGATTTTCTATTTATGGTATAGGTCTGTGTTATCATTAATAGTGATGGAGGGTCCTTACTTGAGGTCTGGGTGTTGAATCTGCTTGAAGTGGACGCCATGGGGAGGTGATGGGCCCTCACAGTGCTGTAATTGCCGGGGATAGCAGTGACATCATCTGGATTGAAGGTCTGTGCACTCCAGTGGATTTGGGTATAAGTAAGGAGGGATTTTGACGGTTATTTATCATCATTCAATTACTAAAATTCAAACAAACACTACTATACAATTATTAGCATTCAGAAATATATTATAAAAGCCATTATAAATTGATATTATCTTTATATAAGCTATAAACTATATTTTATACATCTATTTTCCACCACTAGCACACATTTAAATCCAAGTATTGTGAGTTTTATTTGAGTATAACTATTTTATTAGTCTTCCCCTGAGGTTTAATCACTAAATCATTTATCAATAAGTAGTAGGACCATAAATAAACACTATTATATCATACTTATATACTAGACAATACTGACAAAAAGCATTATTTCAAATAGCTGTCATTTTATCTTCAATTATTATAGAATGATTTTACTTTCAATTGATAGACTGAAAAAACTTATACAGCTATTTTTATATTCTTATAATATCTATAAATAGTTTCCAGAGCTCTTCTTGATACTCAATATACTTTAAAAAAAGAAAAAATTCAATTTTAAATAAAAATATTGCAGGTACTTCCTAGTACCACATTCTTAAATATAGATCTATATGTTTAAGTTTAAATAAATTCCAATGCATAAAAATAGAATTTTTTAAAATATAAACATAAAATCTTTTTCAAAAATTTAAATTGCAATCAAAGTTAACATATTAACTTGTTTTTCTGCTTTAATCTTCACTGGAAATTCATAATACTCTCAGTTAAAATTAATATAAGTAAAAAATTAATTATTCATGTATTGAATTTTGATAATTAAAATATTTAAGAGGATTTATATGGTATTTTTTTGTAGAAAGTATCAAATATATTGACTCATTAAATGTATAAGATAATTTATTTTTCCCTATAGGTTTTATTATCTTATTTCAAATAAAGAATTGAAAAACAATTAACCTATATTTCTAACATGAGGAGAAGGTGCAATTTTAGAGCTGTAAAATTATCTTGTAAATTTATTTATCTCACCAACCAAGAGTATGATCCTCTAAAATTTTAATTAACAAAATTTGAATAAGAAATCTGAATTATTTTTACATATATTTTAAAGTATTTTAATAAATTTATACTAATCAGAACTTAATTTTTATAATGGTAGCAATTTATCTTGTCATGGTTCAAGTTATCTATTGTAACTTTCTTACAAAAAAAATTTAATTTAGATGTCTTTCTACAAATAAAATTATGGAATGATGAATAATATTAGTTCTACCTCTTTGGTAGAGTATTTAAATTTTATAAAAGCCTGAAATTTGATCTTGTGCACCTCTTCTTACATGGAAACACTGTAAAATTTGTGAGGTGAATCTCCAGATGAACAGTATTTTTATCTCAAATATCAGAATTAAAGTACACAATACTATTCAGCTAAAATTTTTAAGAAATATTCCTCTATTTACTTAAAAAATATTTTCATAACTTTAGGCACATTTTATCTGTATTTTTTATGAAAGGAATTCACTGAGTGGTTTTTTTTTGAGTTCTCTAGATCACTTCACCAACTGAAAGTATGTCAAAAAAATTATTATGAAATCAATAAAAAAGATCTTCCAAAATCTAAATAGATATTTTATTTACCCATGATATAATATATATATTGTCTTAGTAGCTAAGGAATCGGTAAAATTTTAAGAAGAGAAAAATATTTTGGGGATTTTTTTTCCTTTTCTTGCATTTTCAATGCCCCCTAAATGCATTGGAGTCTAAAGCCTAAAGATATATGCTAATTCTAAGATACATAATCAACTACATTTCATTCAAAAGTAATTAGTTTAAATAAGTTGTGAAAGTTCTTCATTTAGTCAAAAAGCTTCAAAAATAATTACCATACTTTAAATTTTGGTTTTCCACATTTTTAATTGTAATCTATAATAAATAATTTAAGTTTTCTGTTGATTCTATTTTTTTAAAGAAAATTCAATAGATTGAAATATACCATTTCTAAATCTTGACATTCAAAAAATACATCAAGTAGAAATTCAGTTTATATTGTGTTATTAATAAAATTACAGTTTTTCAATTCTGGAAAAACAGTTGTAGGTAATAGAAAAAGTTACTGATCTTTGTATATGTAAACTGAAAGTTTTTAATAAAATTATTATATTTAAGAATTGTGAGATTATTGATATATTTTCATTGATAAACTTAAATTAATAGAGTATTATTTAAATAAGTTGCATCAAAAAATACTGTGCATTGAGTAGACTCATGGAATGATTTTTTCTGGCTTCCATTCAGTTATCCTCACACTTTCACTATGTTTTCAATATAGATCCATTATTTTTTGTGTGATACTTTAAGTGAAAGTTCAGTATAAATTCATTCTGAGTTCCATCTGATTTCCATCTGACTTCAAGTTGAGGACTTGCTAGCAAGTCCCCCTCAAATATTGTGTGGTGCTACTTCCTGGAAACAGATAGACACAGTGTCTTGTAACTTAGACAAATAATTCTTGATATTTTGCCACAAAGCAACTTTCTTCTCATGAGTTACTTTGTACTTATAAAAATTATCAGAAACTCTCTGTAATTCACTTCTTACTGATTGGTAACCTTGTTGAGTTAACAAACTATTAAATTTTTGAGTCAATTGCATGTTGTTCATTATATAATTTTTTTGGCAATAATATCTCTCAAATATTCATCATTAATGGTAGCTACATCTGGAGTATTTCTAAACAAGGAAACAGGGTAATATTCCAGATTCTCATAAAATTCAGTATCAAGTGTTTCATCAATTACAGCCATATCAGGATCAATCATTGAAGTAGAAATCAATACTAAAGGATTAGTTACATCTGAATATTGAGTAATATGCCTACTACAGCCAGCCTCCACTGGTCTCAAGGTATCATCTCCTCTTCCAGAATTAACTGAAGGAACTGAATCAGTAACAATAAATGGTACTGGGATTCAATAGAGGGGCTTACCATGCACTACACAATATAGGGGGTGGACTTGCTAGCAATTCCTCAACCTGAACTCAGATGGAACTCAGACTGAACTCATATTAAACCCATACTGAACTCTACTTGAACACCCACCTAAAACTGTTCTGCTGAGTGGTGTTCATCCCTTATTTTATGGTTCCTTTGTCAATAGCCCAATGTGTGTTTAATCTGTGGTGAGTTTGGGTTCAAGGTTGTGAACTCACTAGCAATTCCACCCCCCATATTGTGTGGTGATGGCTCTGTCAAAAATTGGATTTGATTGTTCTTCCTCTTTCTTCCTCCTTGGTAAGGGTGAGGAGGTGTTGGGTTGAATTTATGGGGCCTGGAAGAACCTGCCTGAGGTTCTTTCTGTTGTTGTTGGGTCTGGAGGTAGTCCCACTTGGTTTTTAGCCAGTCCCATTTCCATTTTTAAACTTTCGCCTTTTCATGTGGGTGGGGAGCCAATTATGGAAGGGCTTTTGTTATTGTAGGAGGTTTCCTCTTCTCTTGAAGAAAGGATTCTATATTTCTTACCTTTTCTTCTAGAATTTCTACTTTTGATTTTAGTTTGAGGTTCTCTGCCCTCAACTCCTTGATGTGAGTGGAGAGGTTTCTGACTTGCTTCTGCAAGGGCATTTTTTTATCTTGAATCCTCTTGGAAGCTCTTCTGGGGGGTTCACTGGGGGCTTTTGATCCAGAGCAGTCTTTTCCACTTTTATCTCTATTTCTTGCATTTCCACATCCTGATTGGTCCAATAATTGATTAATTTGAGCAAGTTTTGTGGTCAAAGGAGAACTTACAGAAGTCTCATCATAATAAATCAAGTCTTGTTCCTCATCACAGCCAGCAGAAGCACTTTGATCAGTCATTGTTGTATATAACTGAACTGAGAGAAAGGAATATTAAAATTTAATCAGTTATTATCTAACTTTGTTGAAAGAAAAATAAGGGAAAAAATAAAAATATTTCAATTATATAATCAATTATCAGGATTATTTAATCAACTGGAATAATGAAAATATAAAATTAATCAGGACAAAAAATCAACTGAATTAATTATCACAAATTTTTAGTTAAATTAATTAAGATATTTATATTTTATTACCAGTATCAACTGAAATAATAAAATAATTAATTATCAGGAAAAAAAGTCAATTGGAATAATTAATACAAGTCTCAATTAATTACTAATATTTATATTGATATATAATTATCAGGACTATGAGTCAACTGAAATTTTGATTACCAGGACTTTAATGTCAACTGAAGTAATTTAATATAATTAGTTCAAGTAATTTATATATTTATTATTTCACAGCCAGGACAATTGTCAACTGAAGAAAGAAAATAAGATTTTAATTATCAGGACAATTTTCAACTGAAATAATTAAAAAAAATATAATTAATTAAATAATTTCATTACTTCTAGGACTAAGAAAAGTATTGCTCTATCTTGGTCAACTAGGAAAAAAAAATTTTTTTAAAGAAAAAAATTTATCATTTACCAGGCACCTCCCCCTGTAATGTGAACAAATTAATGCCACTACAGAGTTCTGAGTAAAAAGATATATGTTGTGGTCTTCCACCATTGGCGGAGCCCTTTGTTGGTCTGTTTGTCATTGTTTTGATATGTCTTAAATGGCATTGTTTATATAATTGGGTGTTTTTCTAGATTTATTCAGCAAATATTTGGACTATGGGGATTTGGGTGCTACCATTGGATAGCCCCAGGCTTTCTCTATATTTTATTTCTTGTTGACATTTTTTAGATTTTAAGTATTAAGGGGTTATTTTATCATTTTTTATTTAAAAATATAGCTGTTTGATTTTTTTTGTGTTTTACAGGCTAACCTTAAGTCTTAGTGTTAAGTGCTTAGTACCATTAAAATGAGCTAATTTTTCTCTACATTTTATGTCACAATGTTGTTATAGCCTAATTTTGTGTTTTAAGGGTTTTAGTAGTTGTAGTAGATTTTTCTAAGTATTTTGGGTATTTTTGGAGGTTTTTGGTGGTTTTATGGCTTCAGGGTGGTCTGGCCGCCTCAGGCAAGCCTACAGGCATCAGGCGGACCACCCACCTTGGTGCTAGAAGGCTGGGAAGCATTTCTAGAGGGGTTTTATGCAATTTGGTGGTCAAGAAACCCAAATTTGTTGGTGTGCATGGGCTCTTAGATAGTGGTCTGTGTTTACATAGTGAATAAGACAGTTTGGGGTAACTTTAATTAATATACAACCATCCGGAGGTGATATCCTTGTTCCTCACTCAGTGTTCACTGTTTTTTGGCCACAATTGGCTGTGTTTATTGCAAGGTTAGTTCTTCATTTAACTTAACTTTGGCAACTGTTTTCTCTGGTGTAGCTTTGCAACATACATCAAGTATTACTGCTGTTTCCTGTGCAACAAGTGCACAGTGTTTGTTTTTCTGGTGTAGATTTTTCTGCATTTCAGGTTCTTTGGTTCTCAGTGGTCTGTTATTGGCTACTGTCTTGACTTGTTAAGCAGTCAAGAAGATTTTTTGAAGGGGTATTGTAACAGTTTCTGATTTGCTGTAGCAAGTAAATATCACCTGGTATTTCTCAAAGGGACAGGGGTTTTTCTCTCCAGTTTCTCTCCAAATTCCTTGGTCAAGGCCTATAGCTAGTACTATAGGATTGTCTACATTTCTGGGGCCCAAGGTGGGGTGAGGATTTGTTAGCTTTTTGGATTTACTGTTACTTTCAGACTCTCTTCTTTGTTTGGAAATTGGTTTTCTGGAATTCATTGGACCATGGGTTCTGGACCCTCTTTCTCAAGTGGTGGTAGTGGCACTGCTGGTGCTTCTGAGGATGTTAATCCTCCTGTTTCTGTTAGGCCTTCTGTCAGGATCAAGTCCTGGAAGGGGCCTATGTTTATGGGGGAGGATGTTTAGTTATTTCTGGAGCTTTTTGAGGCTTCTGGGAATGTAGATGGGGCTTCTCACTTGGAAATGGTGAAGCAAGTCATCTTTTACATTGGTGACAGGGCTTTTGTGAAGTAAGTTGCTGCAATGTAGGGCTATAGAAGGAAGGATTGGAAGAATTTGTGTCTGCAAATGACAGACAGGTGGTGATACAGCTACTCTATTGTGGATCTCAATATGATTGCTAGTGAATGGCAGTCTTATGGAGGTGTGGATAACCTCCACACTTATAGGAAGTTTCTGGCTCAGTTGGAGCCAGTGGTGGAATATTTGGTGGACATGCAGGAGGTGGAGAGTACTGACTATGCTAGGGATATTTTCTGGTCTTCCCTGGCCAGGAATGTCAGGATTGATGTTTTGAAGGAGTTGGCTAGTAAGGAAAAGATGAAGGTTCTTCCTAATGGCAATCAGAAATGGCCTGCTCTCTCTGTGGTGAAGGAGTTTGTAGAGGGACACCTGAAACTGTTGGCAGTGGATTCCTGCCAGGAAGCTAGCACTAAATATGTCAGCAAGGTCAGTGAGGCATTGGCTGAGGATGTGGAGGAGTCCAAAATAAAGGAAGTGGTGATCAAGGGGAAGGCTCCTGAGAAGACTAAGGAGGTGGACCCTGTGGTGGAGCAGTTGGCTGATTTAACAAAGCAGCTGCATATTTTTGTTCAGGAGTCTCAGAAGGCCAATAAGGCTCCTTCTCAGCCTAGAGATTATGATAGGAGGGCTGGTAGGAGTGATCCTTGGGTTTGCTCTTATTTTAGCAGAAAAGGGCACAAGTCCAATGATTGTTGGGCACTGAATAGAGATGTGTCTGAGGGGAAGGTGTAATTTGATGGAAAGGTGTTCAAGTTCCCTGATGGTTATTTTGTGAAGCCTAATGATGGTCAGGCTCCAGTTGACTTGGTGAGGAGGAGACATAATCTCAACTCCAGAAGGCCAATATTTGAAGAGTTGCCTAATGAGGCTTCTTCTTCTGGAAAAGGTGGAGATGATGGAAAGGGAAAGGGAAAGGAGGCTAATAGAGTCTCATTCACATCTTCCTTTGGTGGTTTAGAATTGTATTCTTGTGGTAGAAAGCCAAGTGGGAAATCTTGGCTGGTGTTTATGATGTGGAAGCAGGAAAGGTGGGAAGGCCTTAGAGAATTTCTCAGGCCCAACCAAAGACTAAGGCTTCAAAGTTGGATCCTAAGCTGAGTGCAGCTAGGAAGAAGTACAGAAAAGAGGAGCTGTACAAGATGCAGAAGGGGATTGCTGATATGGGCCACCCTAGTTTTGGAGAATTGGGAATGAATGGTGAGCCAATGCCTATGGATGTTGATTCTGACTCTGAGGATGATGTCCCTTTGGCTTCATTGCCAAAGCCTTCTGGAGTTAGAGGTTCTGGTGAGGGGTCTGGTTTGATTCCTGTTGATGGTAAATCTGCTGGTGGTTCTGGTCCTCAGGAAATTTCTAGGACCAAGGTAGTGAAGCAGAAGGCTCACTTTGAGAGGCCAGTGGTTTTTGGCAAAGTTAATGTTATGGACTCTGTCCTGGAAAGGATGAATCAGGGTCAGGTTTCCCTTACTTATGTGAAATTTTATGCTATCAGTACTTGGTTGGCTGATAGACAGAAAAATTTGTTGACCAGGAGAAGGGTTTCTTTTGGGGAGGTGGAATACATATGTGATTCTACCAAAAAGTTTGGTGAGGGGTTGGAAACTCATTTTTCTGCACCTCTGGGTTATCTCAATGTCACTCTGAATGGCAGGGAGGCTAGAGCATTGGTGGAGTCAGGTTCTCAGATTAACCTGATTTCTTTTTTTGAGGCTACTCATCTGGGCCTCCCCATCAAGACAGAAATTGGTGGAAATTTAAGAGGGATTGGTGGCCATGTCACTGAGTTGATTGGAACAGCTGAATTTTTGAAGCTGGATGTTGGTGAAGCCTCAGAGAAGTTTTATTTTTACATTTCCAAAGGTAATGTAAAAGCTGTTTTGGGTGGACCATTCTTGATGGATTTCCAGGCAAGAATTGGTTATCAGTTTGAATTTGACTGGTGAAGATGAAAGGAGACTTCACATGAGGTTTTCATCTCCTGGAGAGGATGGTTGGGAGACCAGATCTGGCTTTCCTTCAATGTGCCAGTGCATGGATTGTTATAGGAGAAGAAGTGATGTGGGTTCCGCCTCTGGTTTTTTGGAGTTTGGCTCAGGCTCTAGTGAGAGTCTGTCTTTTTTAGAGTGATGAGGGCTGATCACCCAAGTGCTACAACCTCTCCCCAAGATGAGGAAATCCCAGGTTGTAGTAGGTCAGCTCCCTTGGAGATATACCAAGTGGATTTTCAACTTTCTCTTTTTAATGTTTCTTTTCTCTTCAAGTATTCTTCAAGTTTTTTATCAAGTATCTGTTCTCTCTCAAAATTCTCAATTATTTTTAATTCAAGTTCAAAAAAGAAGATTGGTTATATATCTTTATTGAAAAATATGCAGAAAAGCTGTGGAGTGGTGAGATTGGGTTCTAAAAGTAAGTCCTCCCAATTGTGTACCACTAGGGTTTCTTCTACGCCTTTCAAAAACATTACCTTGGCCATTTCTTTGAGAATTGGGGAAACCCCTGGTTATTTTTGTAGGAAAGATCAAGACTCAAGAAAATAAAATAAAAATTTCAAGATAACTGAAGAAAATCAAGAAAAAAATCTGAAGATAGTCAAGAAAGAAGACAAAAATTATTTTTGTGAAGATCATCAAGATCAAGTTTTGGGCCTCCAGCATGAGGTTAAACTGCACAAAATTTTGAAGAAAGAAGATTGTCAAGATCAATTTTTGGGCCTCACGCATGAGGATGAACTCCAAGATTTTAGAAGATTTGATTCAGCGGATGAACCAAGATTTGAAGATTTGGAAGATGGAAGTGAGGATGAAGATGTGGGATTGTTGAAAAGTTTTGGAGTGGTGAGATTGGGAAGTAAAATTAAGTCCCAATTGTGCACTGCTAGGGTTTCTTCTACACCTTTCAAAAACATCACCTTGGCCACACATGTGAGAAATGGGGAAACCCTTGGTTTTTGTTCCAGGTCTGGTGAAGAAATCCTGAAGATCCCTCAAGTGGAAGGTGGAGCCACAAATTATAAGAAGGTAGCGCAGAAGATTAGGCCTATCAATGAGCCTATGCCAGTAGTTTTGAATCCTCCGTTGAAGAGACTTCCTTTGTCAAGAGATCCGTACTGTACTCCTCTAGTGAAGAATCCTCCTGATTTTGGGGAAACTGCTAGGGTAACTGTGGAAAGGTTAAAAGTTGTTAATTTTGGTCCTGATGGTTGGTTGTCTGATGAGGAAAAGAAGTTGTTGTTTCAAATTACTGTGCTGAGGGAGAAAGTGGTGGCATTTGTTGAAGAGGAAAGGGGTGTGTTGCAGCACTCTTATGGGGAACCTTACTTGATTCCTGTGGTTTGTCATGAACCTTGGAAAATCAAACCTATTCCAATTCCAGCTTCTATAAGGGATGATTTTGTGGAGATTGTTAGGGAAAGAGTCTGGACAGGATTTTACAAACAATCAACATCCAGTTACTCAAGTTGGGTTTTCTGTGTAAAGAAACAGAATGGGAATTTGAGGGTGGTGCATTGTATTAGAGCCTTGAATAGAATCACTATCAAGGATGCGGTGATGCTGCCAAGTGCAGAAGACTTTGTGGAAGCTTTTTCTGGAAGGGTGTGTTAAGGTTTGGGTGATATTATGGGTGGTTATGATGAAAGGGAACTTCACACGGATTCACGGCCACTCACAACGCTTGAGACTCCTATGGGAAGATTTCAGCTCACTAGGTTGCCTCAAGGAGCAACTAATTCAGTAGCAGTATATCAAGCACAAATGGATTGGATTTTACAGGATGAGGTTCCTACTCATGCTGGTATTTATATTGATGATGGTGGAATTAAAGGATCCACCACTGATTATGGAAATGAGGTGCTGAAGGAAACCCCAGGTATAAGGAGATTTGTTTTGGAATATGCAATTACTCTAGAGAGGATATTTTTTAGGATTGAATAGGCTGGTTTGACCATTTCTGGGTCAAAGTTTTGTTGTTGTGTTCCTGCTCTGGAAATTCTGGGTCATGTGATATGTAAAGAGGGAAGGATTATGGCAAAGAAAAAGTTTAATAAAATTCAGTCATGGCCAAGGCCTAAAAATACTACTGAAGTCAGGGGATAATTGGGATTTTTCGTGTATGTCAGAATTTTTATTAAAGATTTTTCTTTGTTGGCTTCACCTTTAAGGAGGCTGACCAGGAAAGATGCAGATTGGGAATGGTCTGAAGAGTGTGAAGAGGCTTTTCAGAAGTTGAAGAAGGTGGTGGGTGAAGATATTATTCTTCAAAAGTTGTATTATGGTAGGGAAGCTGGAAAAATTTATCTAGCGGTAGACTCAAGTTATATTGCTGCTGGTGCTGTTTTGTCTCAGGAAGATAAAGCTGGGAAGTTCAGACCAGTAAGGTATGAGTCTGTGGTATTTAATGAGGTTGAATCTAGATATTCTCAACCTAAGTTGGAATTGTGTGGTGTAGCAAAAATTTCGAAGAAGCTGAAAACTGTGTTGTGGGAGCAGAATTTTGAGCTGCAGGTGGATGCTAAATCCCTGGTTCAAATGATTGACACAGCTAGTCTTCCAAATGCTCCAATTACCAGGTGGGTGGCATTTATTCAGCATTTTTCTTTTGACCTGGTACATAAACCTGGAAAAACTTTTACGATGCCAGATGGATTATCAAGGAGACCACCCACAGATGAAGAATTCATACTCTGAAGAATTTTATGAATATGTCCCAGTGGTTAGGGCCAGCACAAAGAGTGCTGAAGATTTTTCTCACCTTCCCCATGAGGCTAAAATGGAAGATTGTTCTCACCTCCCCCAAGAAGTTAAACTAGCTGGTTCTGATCTTGATTCTGGTGATCAGGATGTTTTTTTTGATGAAGATGGGGCTGTTCTTTGGGATGGCTCAAATTTTGAAAATTGTGTTTTTTTTAGTGAACTGAATTCTCTTAAGATTCAGTGGAAGAAAAAGGATGTACCAAAGTTTAAGGATTGGTTTCCTGGTTGGGCCGGTTGTGTTGCTCATGTGCACACTGGTGATTTTGATGAAAGGGTTGTACCCTTGGATGTTGTTTTGTTGGATTTTGAAGATGAGACCTGGGGTCAGACAGGGTTTTATTTTATTATGGTTGAAAATCTGTTAACCTTGGAGAGGCCAGATATTTGTGATGATGATACTTGGGTGGCAATCAAGAAGATAAGTCCTTGCTTCTATGTGTCAGGAAGGATGTTGATGAGGAGGAGAAATCCAAATCCTCAATTTGTGGTGTCTCAGAAGAAGGGTCAAAAGTTGGTGTTGAAGTCTTTGCATGAATACCTTGGTCATAGAGGCTTTGGGAAGACTTATAGAAGAGTAGCAGACAGATTTTGGTGGCCAGGTATGAAGTTGGCTGTGCAGGGTTGGGTTCAATATTGTCAAGAATGTCAAATAAGAAGTCACTTGAAACCTAAAGAGGTTGGCCATGCTACTGGTGAATCAACTGTGTTTGGAAGAGTCAGTTTGGATGCTGTCCATATCAAAGAGGGAAGGTATAAATATTTGATTGTTTCCAGGGATGATTTGTCTGGTTGGGTGGAGGCAGTGCCTCTGGTTAATTTGACTGCCAAAAATGTGGCAGAATTTTTGAAGAAGGAATGGGTGTTTAGATATGGGTTGATGAAGTTGGTGACTGTTGATGGGGGGGCAGAGTTTGGAGCTGAATTTAAAGAAGCTGTGGCAAGTACTGGTTCTAAAGTAAGGGAGGCTACAACTTATTATCCTGAAGCTGAAGGCTTGGTTGAAAGAGGCCATCAAGTTATTAAGAATGCTTTGATGAATATGTGTAGAGATAGTGTGGAAAAATGGAGGCATTATTTACCCTTGGTGTTATTTGCTGATAGAGTCATTGTGAAAAGGACAACTGGCTATTCTCCTAATAAATTAATGTTTGGGCAGAAATCTGTTCTACCAGTAGATTTGGAAGCCGTCTCTTATCTTGAAATTGATTGGGATGATGTATGCTCAACAGAAGATTTGCTCTGTGCCAGGATGCAACAGTTGGAATGTAGAGAGGAATTTCAGGAGAAGGCATACTCTAGAATGATGAAGATAAGAAATCATTCAGTCAGATACTGAGAGAAGAAGCTGGCTCATAGACTCAGGAATCCCTTGAAACCTGGTTGTTTGGTTTTGGTGTATAATAGAAGTTTGGAGAGTGAGTGGGGAAAAATGTTTGCTGACAGATGGAATGGACCTTGCAAAGTCAGATCTCAGGTTTCTGGAGGTTGATATGTTTTGGAGGAATTGGATGGTTCAGTCTTAAAGAAGAGAGTGGCTGCTGATCAGGTGAAGAGATTTTACCCAAGAGGCACTAGAAGTGAAGAAGATTGACTCTGAAATAAGGATAAACCATGGACCATTCTTTAATTTTGGGTTTTGGTGATGCTGTGCATCTGTTTGGTTGGAGACTAATTTTTGTTAGAAGGTACCCATGGGTGGGGCTTCTAGATTTTGTTTTGGCAAGTGTGGGGGTAACTGATGATCTGGCTGCTCTGTAGAACAGTTACCCTATAATGTCTGTTTCAAGTATTTTGTTTGTCCTAGTTGAATCCTAGTTCTGGTTTTTGTTATTCAGGTTTCTAGTTCACTATGACTTTAAACTGGCTTGGGACTGGCTTCTTTGCTCTTTTGGATTGGTGGAGGATCACTGGTGGTCTCCCATCATTTTTACTTATTGGAGGGAGCCCACACAGTGATCATTTCCTTGGACTGGACTTTCTATGGAGCCAGAATTTTTCTTTTTCTGATTTTTGTGTCTATAGTTGTGTTGATAGTAGTTTTAGATTATTTTCTTTTTTCTCTTTTTTTCTTTTAATTTTTTATGGGGTTATTAGGATATGAAGAGGGAAGAATCACAAAATTATGGTGTTACCACATCAGGGTCACCTGGATGTGGGCAAGCATTGGTGGTGAAAGGCTCATCAATTGGCCGGGCAATGCTATTTTCTTTTTTTCATTATTTCATTTTTTTCTGTGTTTCATTTTTTATTATTTCTTCAATTTCTAATATTTCATTTTATCTCAAATAATTTAAAATTATTTAAAGGTGCATCCACATCAAGTTGCACTTGGATGTGTGTAAGGTATCAGGGAATCAGCTCATCAATTTGCTGGGGAATACCATTTGTAATAATTATTTATTTCATATTATTATTATTCATTTCAATTTAAATTCTCAGCTCTCATAATTTTGTTGGGCAATTTTGCTTAATTATTTTCAAGTTTTTTTTAATATTTTAGTAGTTTAGTAGTTAAAAATAAAAATAAAAATAAAAATAAAAATAAAAATAAAAATAAAAATAAAAATAAAAATAAAAATAAAAATAAAAATAAAAATAAAAATAAAAATAAAAATAAAAATAAAAATAAAAATAAAAATAAAAATAAAAATAAAAATAAAAATAAAAATAAAAATAAAAATAAAAATAAAAATAAAAATAAAAATAAAAATAAAAATAAAAATAAAAATAAAAATAAAAATAAAAATAAAAATAAAAATAAAAATAAAAATAAAAATAAAAATAAAAATAAAAATAAAACACCACGCAAAATGGGGGGCAGACTTGCTAGCAAGTCCGCAACCTTGAACCCTAATTCATATCCTTTTGAGTACACATTGAGGAAGTGATGAAACCATCATGAAGAAGTATTGAATTTACTTTGAACACACCTTGAAGATCATGTGAACACAAATGGGGCTACAAGGGTTGGAAAGGCTGGAGAGAGGGGTGAGGAAGGGTATATGGGGTAGCGAAAAGGTTGGGAAAGAGTTGGAAGGGAAGATTAAGGGTTCCGAGGCATTTTAAATGAAGAAAAGGGTCTGGGAGAGGTTGAGAGGTGTGAAATGGGGATCAAAAGAGGATGGCATACAATGGGGCTGGGAGGATAGCGAAAGGCATGGGGAGGGAAGACAAGCATGTGTTGATAGAATTGAAAGGGATGGAGATTGGTGCAAACAGAGTGTGAAATGGGGATCAAAAGAGGATGGCATACAATGGGGCTGGGAGGATAGCGAAAGGCATGGGGAGGGAAGACAAGCATGTGTTGATAGAATTGAAAGGGATGGAGATTGGTGCAAACAGAGTGTGAAAATAGGAGGATGAACTCTGTTCTTCGGGCAAAGAACAGAGTTCATTTCCATAAAATATTAGCTGAAACATAGTTTTCAATTCTGTAAAAACAGTTGTAAGTAATAGAAAAAGTCACTGATTTTTTTTATATGTAATCTGAAATTTTTTAATAAAATTATTGTATTTAAGAATTGCAATATTGTCTATCATTTTTTATTGATCAACTTAATTTAAAAAAGTATTATTTAAATAAGTTGCTTCAAAAAATACTTTGCATTGAGTAGACTCATGGAATGATTTTTTCTGGCTTCCATTCAGTTATCCTCACACTTCCACTATGTTTTCAATATAGATCCATTATTATTTGTGTGATACTTCAAGTGAAATTTCAGCATTACTTCAGTCTGAGTTCCATCTGATTTACATCTGACTTCAAGTTGCGGACTTGCTAGCAAGTCCGCCCCCCATATTGTGTGGTGAAAATAAAAATAAAATAAAAATAAAGCAATATTTTTATATATATATATCTGCTTGTTATTATTATTCTCTCTATTTAGTGAATTATTAATTTCTTTTTTTTATTTAATGACGGGATGAAGAAGCCTCTGGCGGTTGTTCCGGATTGTGTTGGTGTTTTTTTTTTTAGGATTGAAGGTAGAACTGTGTTCTTTGTTGTGTAGGCGGCTGGATAGAGTATATGTATTATAAAGGTCAGGCACCAGATTAGAAGGTAAACTTTGGGAAGAAGTGGAAGAAGAGGGAATAGAGTGCTGCAAGGTGTGCTTGATTATTCTAGACATCTTCCAGTGTTTATCAAGGAGCTGTTTCCTCAGATTCTTTTCAAAATCATTCAATGGACCATGGAGGGAAAAGGCCTTGAGCATGTTTGAACACATCATGCTAAGGTGTTGCTTCATGTCAGCGTAATCCAGCATCAAAGTAGTTTCTAAAGGTTGGCCAATCCCAATTGCAGCTTCAGGAGGGTGGGCTCCAACTAAACAGAAGAATTTCATAAGTAATTATTCTCTGTTGAAGAAATTGGACTTTTTATTTTGGTACACACAGGTTGGGAGTTCTTCAAATTTGTATGCAGCCAGAATCTGGACAGCTGAAGAGTGTTGAATGGATGCTGTAGGAGGGTCCACAAGATGGAGGTATGGGTTTTCATGGTCATCCTCTAAATGGTGTTTAGAAGATGAAGGAGAAGAAGGAGGTTCCTGTGGCCTGGTTGCATTCTTAAATTTTGGAAAGATGATGGTAGCTACATATTAGGGGGTCTAAAACCTTAACAAACACACCTATCATGTTTTATATGAAAAATGCCACACAAACACACCATGAAACATTTCTGATTTGGTACTTAGGGTCTCAAAAATGAGGTCAAAAATGTCTTACTTTTTTAAAATTTTCTCAACCAAAATTATGCCCACTAATACCCACATCCTCTCAATCAACTTTGTATCACCTTCCTTTCACCCTAACCCATATGGCTCATATATTCCAAGTCACATCTCTTCTCTCCAAGCTCTTTTCCAAATCCAATTTCTCTCCTTCACACAGCTGCAGGTTTATTATGAGAAACATGGAATCACATCTGT
Organism: Hemileia vastatrix; assembly: GCA_030280995.1. Taxonomy (NCBI): domain Eukaryota; kingdom Fungi; phylum Basidiomycota; class Pucciniomycetes; order Pucciniales; family Zaghouaniaceae; genus Hemileia; species Hemileia vastatrix. The sequence continues at coordinate 12,535,101 of JASXTE010000010.1, read as the reverse complement.
TTCTGAAAAACTCAACTCTATGTGCCTTCTTAATGATCAAATGGATGAAATTTTTGAACAAAGACCTGAAGTTGACCCTGTGCACATGTATATAGGTCAAAAAATTTCTAAATCTCATAAAAATAATCAAGAATTTCCTTTAAATCCTTTTCCTGACTCTCCTGAATTTGAAGAAAAAACTTTGTATTCTGAAATTGAGCATGATGAGCCCATGGTAGGAAGCTTAAACTAATTATATGATTATTATTATTGAATGCTTATTTACTACCCATGAATTAACCAGACTCAAGGCTTATCAAATCTATTAATTTATTAAAAAGTAACTGACAATGAAAGGTAAGACAATAAATATCATCCTCTCCTAGAAACAGACTGAATGTATGGGCTTCTGCTAGCTTTGAGACAACTAAATCTATATCAAAGTCTGTTTTTTGTGCTTATGGGGAGATTTCTAATAAACATGAATAATGTTATTTATTTATTTTTTGTATTTTATAAAGTATTTTTTTAATTTATTTCTCTTATTCTTAAAAGTTAAATTTTTTTCAGAAAAAGAACAATCTCACATAAAAAGGATGAAGTTAAAGTCTCAAGAAAAAACTTTAGAACATCAACAACTTTTTGTGGAAAAAAAGTGGCTTCATTCACAATTGAAGAAAGATTTTTTTTTTTTTTGTAAATTTAAAAATATTGTTTATATTTAGATGGAGATAAGGTTAGAATTGAAAGAGAGGATAATGAAAAATTTAAAAATAGTAAATCTCCATAGGAAAACACCTAAATTCAGGTACATGTCAATGAATTAAAAATGAAGTTACTCAATTCTGAAAAATTAAGAAAACCAGCCTTTCTACTTATCTTTGATAATGAAAATAAGTCCAATGCTGATATTAAAGAGGTTCTTTCTTTACTGGGTTATATTTCAATAAATATTAATACATTTATTCCTGAATTCCTTATTTAATATCAACATGAAAGTCTTTCAACACTTCTTGTATCTCCTTCCTAAGATTTAAAAAACTGTTAAACATCTTTATTCATCTAAACTTCTGATATCTAATGATCCAGATCCTACTTCCTCAATCATATGCAGGAAGAAAAAAATGGAAACCAGGCATTGGATTTATTTTACATACTGAATTGATTCAATTTAGTATGTGAACTGAACCCAATGTCTGGTTACCACTTTTTTCCCCATGTGATACTTTCTATCTTTCTATTGATTGTGTTTATGGATTTGTCTTTTTTCATTGATCTATCACTTTCCTTCATTTGTTCCCAAACTCTATCTTCATCCTCATATTCTTTTCTGGGTGCAGATCATCAAATTTTTTCAAAGTCAAAAAAATTCACATCAAAAAATTTTTTTGGAAATGATCTCCCATGCTATTTATCATAGCAGGGGGTGGGGATCACCAATTATTTTCCAAGTCAAAAAAATATTTTGACAAAACAAAATTGGCAATACTCTCCCATGTGTTTTATTGAATTAGGGGCCTAGAATTCCAAATTTTAAGTTCATTCAAAAAATTAACATGTAAAAAAGTCATATAAGATAATAAACAAACTTATAAAAATTGAAGTTCAAGTAAAATGTAAATGAAAATCATCTGTGGCCAAAGTCAATGAAATCAAACACAACTGTATACATGAACCTCACGAGGAAAAGTAATGTCCCCATGATTGCCATCATACAACACACAGCCTGATTTCTCATTAATTTAAGTAAGTAGAGTATCATATATGACTTGTTAAATTTTGATTCATTAAATAAAAACAAATCCTGACAAACTATATTAGACCCCATACTTTTTTAGCTACATAATGTTTTATTTTTCACATTGCCTTTGTTTCTTATTTTATGAATCTGGTTGACCAACTCTAGATTTCCAGACATTATTATTTAAAAAATGCATATAAAATTAATCTAAATAATAAAATAATAAAATTAAATATAACATACCTTAAATGGTTCAAGAAGTCCCAAAAAAAGATACAAAAAGTTTTCAGAAAAGTTGCAAAAAGATCCAAAAAAAGCATCCAGAACTCTCCAATAAAGCACCCACAAGTTACCAGAAATGTGCTTAGAGGTTTCAATAAAATGCATCCAGAAGCCTCCAAAAATGCATCCAAACATTTCCAGAAATTCCCCAAAAGTTCCAAAAAAAAGTGTCCAAAAGTCTTTAAAAAATTTCCTCAAAGTTACTGGAAATGAGCCAAATAATTCCAAAAAAAAGCATCCAAAAGTCCCCAAAAAGTTCAAAAAATTTCCAAGAAAGATGTCAAAAAGTTCCAAAAAAAAAGCACCCAAAAGTCTCCAGAAAAGTGCAAAATATGTACAAAAATCACTTTTCCATGCTTGTAAAATATTTTTCAATTTTTTTCAGTGAAAAAACAAAAATTTCCCAAAAAAACCTTAAAATCACTAGGAATTGCTTGGAAGATTTTACTAAATTGTTTCAGCAAAAAATGCCTAAAAATGACCAAAAAATACCAGGAAGTCACTAAATCAAGAATAAAAAAGATTGAGAAACAAAAAAAGAAAAAAAGAAAATAGGAAAAAAGTGGAAAAAAGTGGAAAAAAGGGGAAAAAAGGGGAAAAGAAAAAAAAAAAGGAAAAAAAAAAAGGGAAAAAAGAAAAAAAAAAAGGGGAAAAAAAGGGGAAAAAGAAAAAAGAAAAAAAAAGGGGAAAAAAAAAGAAAAAGGGAAAAAAGAAAAAAAAGAAAAAAGGGAAAAAAAAAGGGGAAAAAAAAGGGAAAAAAGGAAAAAAGGGGAAAAAAAGGGAAAAAAAAAGGGGAAAAAAAAAAAAGGGAAAAAAAGGGGAAAAAAAGGGGGAAAAAAGGGGAAAAAAAGGGGAAAAAAGGGGAAAAAAGGGGAAAAAAGGGGAAAAAAAGGGGAAAAAAAGGGGAAAAAAAGGGAAAAAAAGGGGAAAAAAGGGGGAAAAAAAGGGGAAAAAAGGGGAAAAAAAGGGGAAAAAAGGGGAAAAAAGGGGAAAAAAGGGGAAAAAAGGGGAAAAAAGGGGAAAAAAGGGGAAAAAAGGGGAAAAAAGGGGAAAAAAGGGGAAAAAAGGGGAAAAAAAGGGGAAAAAAGGGGAAAAAAGGGGAAAAAAGGGGAAAAAAGGGGAAAAAAAGGGGAAAAAAGGGGAAAAAAGGGGAAAAAAGGGGAAAAAAGGGGAAAAAAGGGGAAAAAAGGGGAAAAAAGGGGAAAAAAGGGGAAAAAAGGGGAAAAAAGGGGAAAAAAGGGGAAAAAAGGGGAAAAAAAGGGGAAAAAAAGGGGAAAAAAAGGGGAAAAGAAAGTGAAAAAGATAGTGAGGAAAAAAAGGGAGAAAAAAGGAAAAAATTTAGGGGAAAGTTTGGAAGAAAAAAGAAGAAAAAAGAAGAAAAAGTAAAAGTAAAAGTAAAAAAAAAAAGCAAAATAAAAAGTAAAAAAAAAAGTAAAAAAAAAAGTAAAAAAAAAAGTGAAAAAAAAGTAAAAAAAAGTAAAAAATAAAGTATAAAATAAAGTATAAAACAAAGTAAAAAAAAGTTATAAAAAAGTTATAAAAAGTAAAAAATAGTAAAAAATAGTAAAATAAAATTAAGCAAAATAAAGTATAAAAAGTATAAAAAAAATAATAATAATAAAAGTAAAAAAAAGTAAAAAATGGTAGAAATGGAAAGAAATGGAAAAAAAATAAAGAAAAAGTAAAAAAAGTAACACAAAGGAAAAAAAGAAAAAAAACAACAGTTTAATCAGAATTTAAAATAAAAAGATTATAAAAAAAGAGAAAAAGAGAGACAAAAAAAAAGACATTTTAATTGGAAATCAAATGAAAAAATGATTTAGTGACTTATCTTGAGTGCTGAGGAATGAGAAGTTTCATAACCACCAATGAGTGATGTAAGTGAGAAGTGAAGAGAAGATGAGATATCTTAGTGAGACAGAACAGAATCTTAGAATTGTTATGCAATTTCAAAGCTGTGAGCTGAACCAAAACAAATGAAACTGGAAGTATTCATTGCAACAAAAGTGAACTGTGATGATGATTATGGATAAGTGTATAATTCTGGGATTGATTAAGTGCTGGTAAGCCATTTAAATCACTTGTATGAATATTTCCTTAAGGATTAAGTGAAAAAAGATCTAGTTGTTGGTGTTCTTCTACCTAGTGCTGACTAATCATAATGAAGAAGGGAAGTGTTTTGATGACTTGTTAGACCCCAAAGAAGACATATTTGGGAACAAATATGCTGTTGAAATACACCTGTCCAGGGCAGGTGTATTTCATTTTTTGATGGCAGGTTTGGTACCTTTTTTGTGGCATGTTTGTGTGGCCTATTTGGTAAGGTTTGAGACCCCCTATTAATAGAGGAGAATACTCCTATCCACAAGCCCAAAGTTTTACAATAATTTTTTACTTTCTTCAATGTCCAAAAAATTGAGGACTGGCAATTTTACTTCTTGGATATGAATCCACTTGAGAACTTGTGGCACTCTTTGAAGGTATAAGCTCACAACAATCATTGTCCCCTTAACATGGAGAAGATGGCCCATGTATTATATATTGAATGGAAAAAGATTTCAAAAAGTCTTTTGGAATATTTAATTGAATCATTGCCCTCAAGAATATTGGAAATCATGGAGGTGTCTGGTAAATCTATCCCCTGGTGACCCTCAGCAAAAAATTCATTTGGCTATCATTCCAATTCTATAAAGAGTTTTTGTGATGAGCTTTCAAAAACATGATTTTACAGAAATTTAACTTATAAAAAAAATATTTGTTTTGTTCATCGTTTTGACTTCATATTCTAAATCAGAATGTCCTAATTGACTCTGTGACATGTTCATGAAGGAGTTAAGAATTATTGTCATGTTAAAAACGAGGGAAACAAGGACTTGTTGTCACCCACTGTATTTTTGCCACGGATTCTTTCTGTTCTCCTGTTCTTTCTGGAGTGCTGTTGGCTAATACCACGCTACACATCTAACAGACCAATGTTGCTCAACGTTGCATATCCTATTTTCAGTGATCCGCCGATCCTTGCTACAGCAGTTCCAGCCATCATACTACCAAGTAAAAAAAATGCCTATTCTACGCTGACGAAACTCATTAAAAATGAACTTTCATCCCTTCTGTTACAAAACTAATAATGTGTAATATTGGTTATATTTATATCCAGTGAGATTTGGTTCGGTGGAATTATCATAATTATCTCTGGGCTCATGATTGATATTAATTTTTGTGTCTTCTACATATATCTACATATTTTTTACTCACAAATTTGTAATTATATGCGCACTCGATGCATGACTTCTTGAGAAGCACGTCTCTGATTTCTCAACAAGAGCAATAATAGTTCTCCATCTTGTAAAGTACCCAGCAAGAAGTCCTCACGATTTGAGGGTGGTTGGCGGAAGCGTGTATGCAAAATACCTTAATTACCCAGTCGGGTTGGTTTATAAATAAACATATTACAGAAAAAAAAAAACAAAGAATTAATGGACGTTCGTACTCAAAAACGTTCTATAATTAATATTAGCGACGATGAGTCCCAAGAAAATCTTGATGAAACTGAAGATTTACTTTCATTTGGACCATCATCAAATCAAGAATTAACCGATCTTAAATCAGAGTTGACTTCCATTCGTGAACAAATCAGACAACTTCAGGTTATAGAGAAGAAACTTTCCAAACAAATCCAAGACCATATCAAAGTGAATGCTTATTCTAAATCCAAATCAAAGCGTCCAGACCATAGTGATCGAAAACCAGCCGTCACTCATATCGATTTCACTAAACCTTTCAACCCTACCACCTATCAGAAATGGGATTGGAGTGATGAAATGAAGGAGAAAATGAAGGAAGTTTGGAACATTGATAGTTTTCGTCTTGTTCAAGAAGGTGTCTGTAATGCTGTAATGTCAAACCGAGATGTGTTGGCCATCATGCCTACAGGTGGTGGTATGTTGTACATTGGTTTCTTACATTTCCCTTCTTTGACGAGATATAAGTTTGATAAAAAGGCCACACATGCTGATTCGAATTTCATTTCATATTCTAATTGGGGTAGGAAAGAGCTTAACATTCCAACTTCCGGCAATTTTATCAAGTGGGACAACCATTGTGATATCACCATTAGTGGCATTAATGACGGATCAAATCTTTCATTTAACGGAAGCTGGAATCGAAGCAGCAATGTTCAATGCAAGTACCTCTCGAGCGGATGCTACCTTTCTCACAAAAAGGTTATTACAAGGAACCAGTACAGGTTCCAAGAACAAATCCAAATCTCAACATCTCGATGAAATGAAAGAAGTGAAACTGTGTTATGTATGTATTCAACTAACTCATCAAATATTTTGGCAAGGGAATTTACTTTTTCAGACCACCTTTAACCTATGATGAATTCAATGTTTTGTTTGTTTGTTTGTTCTCAGGTGACCCCAGAAAAAATCGCACAATCTAAAACGTTTATATCAGCATTACAGAAGGTAATAAACTGCTTTTTGAATTTTATATTTCCAGCTCTTCCTTATTGTCGAGCATATATCAAGACATAAGTAATGACAGTTTTTATAACTGCTTATATTATTATTATCATTTGATTGCTAACATCATCTGATTTTACACTTTATTTAGATGTATGAAAGCAAAAAATTAACGCGTATTGTCATTGGTGATTCCAATTTGAGCAAGATAAATCTTAACTCATATAAAGCTTACGTTTAGCACCAAATGTTCATTATGATTGATTAGATGAAGCGCATTGTACCTCACAATTTGGTCATGATTACAGACCAGATTACAAAAAATTGTCTATACTGAAAACACTTTTTCCAGGTGAATATAGGGGAACTCTGAGATTGAAACCTTCACAAAATAACTAATGCCTTTTACACAGATGTTGCCATATTAGCTTTGACGGCAACTTCGCCCCCAAAGGTGACCAAAGATGTACTCAAGATTTTGAAATTAAGACCTGTGACGGATGGCAGAAACGCCAATTCAGATGGAACAGTTTATTTCGCGTGGGTTAAAAATTATTTTTCTTAATTATATGTGTATATTTAGACGCCGACTGATGAAATAATTATTTAATCCGCTAGGTCTTCTCTTTACCGCCCAAACTTACATTACAGGGTTTTAAACAAGCCAGCTGTGGCTTCAGCGGCTATTGAAGAGATGGCCAAATGGATCGCCCAACATCACCTGCAGTCACAAGGAATTATTTATACACTTTCTCAAAAGGTATTGATTTCCAATAAAGTTCTTTAACACCTGATATACGATTAAAGATTGAATTGAATGTATGTATATCCACTGATAGGATACCTTTACGGTAGCAGATGGTATTTTTGAAGTTAGTCAAGGTACTATCAAGACAGGAGCATATCATGCTGGTTTATCAGACACCCAAAAACATGATATTCACAGTCGTTGGCGAAAAGGGAATATTCAAGGTTAGTGTCAATTTGCACTTCAACAATTGTTTAAATGATTACTCATTTTTTGATCAGTTATTTGCGCAACTATTGCTTTTGGAATGGGTCAGTAACATTACGTTTTAAGAATCGTTGGTTGATGTCATGACCTGAGCGGTAGAGAAGTTAATGAGCTAAGTGCTATAGGTATTGATGCACCCAACGTAAGGTTTGTCATCCACCATAGCTTACCCAAAAGTTTGGAAGGCTATTATCAAGAATCTGGAAGAGCTGGAAGAGATGGTAATGATTCTGATTGCATATTGATGTGGAGACCTACCGATTCAGTGAAACTGGCAGGAATGGTTGCAGGGGAAACAGAAGGAATTGAAAAACGTGAGTGTAAAAACTCATTGGATTGTCTATTCTTACAATTGATAACGCTGTGGGTTTTCATTTGATGATTTGTAAATTATTTTTGTTTCTCTCATTTGAGGGCACGTAAAATGACGTATTCATTACAATCTATATGGATTGTACGTACAAGGTAGTCTATAGTATGATTCGATATGCGCTCGATTTAAAAACATGCCGAAACGTATTGTTCTGTCGATACTTTGATTCTCCTCAAACTATTTCGGATGGATTTGAATCTATGCCCTCTAATTTCCGAGCAGATCCTTGCGGACATTGTGATAACTGTGAGCGAAGCGAATCGGAAATCGATCTAAGAGATATCTTGGAGGAATCATTCAAGATTCTCAAAGTGACTGCGCATGTTAATCAAGGAGGGGGGAGGATTACGTTGAATCAATTGGTTGAACTTGTGAGGGGAAAAGGTGGGTCTAGCTTCAATCGGATAGAAGATACAGGTCCAAGCAAAGTATCTTTAACGACCAAGGTTATCGTGAACCTTGATCAAGTGGCAGGAGGAAAAGTGAAACTTGGCAAAGAGGTGCGCCATGATCGCATCATGTATGGATCAATCAAAATATAAAAATAAATCTTAACAAAACACCTAATTTGGCAAATTTGGAATTGGACTATTAGGAGGTGGAGTGGGTTCTACTTCATTTATTAATGGAAGGATATTTGGAAGAACAATTTGTCGCAAGTGAGTGTGTATTAGATTTTTGGTGAGCCCGTGCGGGCGATAAATGACTCAAGAGTGACATTTCAAGCTTCAAATTCATGCATAAACCCCTGACTGACCCACTGTTATGATTGCGGGGTTTTTTTTTATTGATTGGTGGGGGACGATCAACTCAGCCAGCTACTCTGTAAGTGATGTCGATGAAATTAGTTAATCCAATGATCGCAGGCAAATGTTTGGACTATATTTTAATTATGTAGATTAATAGTTATCTTAAGCCTGGGCCACAGTCTATTCGACTCCTGCGACTTAATGAAGAAGATATTAGGGAATCCTCCGACAAAGGCAAGCGAGGGTTACCCAAATTACAGGTGGGATTTAGAACCACTCCTCAATCTGACGTAAGCCGAAGCAAGAAACGGCCAAAGGAAGATGGACGAAGAGTTAAAAGAAAGAGCAAAGGGCCTGGTGGTACATGTAATGTGAGTGATAGTGGTAGTGATGTTGATGATGATAGAAGAGATGGGGAACATAGATGGAATTCCAACAAGAAAGCTCGATTAGCAAGTGAGGAAGATGAGGGAGTCGTGAGGGAAGGTAATCAAGGGGGGGGGCATAGTGAGGACGAGTGGGAAGTTTGGAAGTAAGATGAAAAAGAACGAAGACGATGATGCGAAGGGATCGATTGAATAGGACAGATCTAGACTCTACATGCAAGCAGATGCATATTGATATGAAACGCAGGGAAGACGATGAGACTTGGCTGGATGAGGAGTGATGGTCGCCATAGCCAGAGGTCAGTGCAGCAGCCAGGCGAGGAAAGGCAAAAGAAGGGGAGAGAGAGAATGTTGGTTGTTAGGATCACCAGAGAGCAATGCAACACAAGTCAAGTTAGATAGGTTGGGTGATGATGATGATGATAGCCATTACAAGTGATCCAACTCAGTGTCATGATTGTCAGTATCATGATCCAAAGCACCATGAAGATGCTGGCAATGTGATAAACTCAATGGAGGCAGATGATAAGTAGCCCAACTAATTAATGTTTTTAATTGACAGGTATCGACCAAATGAATAGCACTGCGCATCATGTATTTCCCCGCTGTAACCGATGAGTTTGATTATCTTGTCGTCTGTCGCAGTGTTGGGTTTTGGGTTGCATAATCTCGATTGAGTCCACGTCATCGCCATAGCACTTAGTGCGTCTTAACTGTCCTGACCCTAAGTGTCACCCCTTCGATTTTGGCAGGAGGTTGCTGCGGAGACTAGGTACTTAGTACTTTGCTTAGGTGGCAGGGCGCTGTATTTAAGTCCCCGCACTTTCCCGCCGTCGGCTTTTCCTCGCTCTTTCCCTCCTCTCATCATCTTTTTCCTTTCCCTCTATCCCCCCTTCCCTTAACTGCTCTCACCTCCAACCTCAGTCCTGTCTATCAGTTTTTTTTTTTTACTATATATAATAGTTGGCTTGTCTGTTGTTTCTTTTCCTTGCCTTTTTTTTTTCTTTTTTCTTTTGTTTCGTTCAACTTCCCCCATCCTTTTTTTTTTTTTTTAATCTTTCTATATTTTTTATTTATTTTTTTTGCCTTCTCTACCATCTTTTGTCTGTCGGTTTTCCTCAATCATTACTTTTCTATTAAATCTTTTCTTATTTTATATATCTAAATATGCTTCGCTTCCACTCAACTCAAAAACATTACTCTCCTCATCGCTCATCAAATATGACTGTTCCTCGTAATCAATCTCCGAATTTATCTTCATCTGCTTCGGCTCCCTCATCGCCTCGTCGGTCGCCTGCTCATCAACGTCAAGCATCTACCCCTAATTCTTCATCAGGTCTCGCCTCCTCTAAAGCTCTCAAGGCCTCTGTTCAACTCAAATCTCTCGATCCTTTTGTTACCCCTACCAAGCCCATCAAAAAGGCTAGATCTTCTGTTAGATCCTCGAAACCTTCTTTTACTTTGGCGCCCATTCCAAAATCTCCCCCTCGATTTACTCACACTGATCAAACGCCTTCCAAATCTTGTCCTAATGCTAGAACAAAACATTCTTTTGCTCAATCTCTTAAGCCTTCTTCTGTACAAATTGGTTCTTATGGCCCGCCAGATGGCTCCGTTAATCTTTCCAAAAGTTTGCCACCAACTCCTCTCTTATCCTCAAAACAGAAAAATGACGTTGAGTCGCCATCTGGTGTCTGTCAGAACAAGCGCAACCGGAAGGTCCCCAGAAAAGGCGGGCGGGCGCGCGCTCAGGTATTTATCCAATACACCTTATTTTAGTTTACTTGGATATCTCTATTGAATTGTTTGTACTAATGGCCTCTTGAATTAGCGACGTCTAACCTTAGTGGATGATTCATGGAATATTCAGACACTGAAGGAGCCTACATCTTCTATAGCCTCTATCAAAGTACCTAAGTCCCGTACGCCTAGTCCTATTCCAGTTGTTCAGTCACCCGAAGAATTATCCCCCCGATCTGCCATTGCTCCCACTCATTCGGCTGAGCCTTTTCTTGCCAAAATTTCTGCTAAGGGCTCTTCTACCACTCGCCATCGTCGCACCAAATCTGCTGCTTCATCTCTTGAGGCAAATCATACTTCTAATTTCCGAGCTAAAGATTTTGACCTTTGGGATATGCCTGCTCAAATCGATGCTCCGGTCCTCACATGGCAGCAACAATCAAACTCCAAAAGACTATCTGGAAATAAGTCGACTTTTAGAAAAGCTTCTACATCCAATCCAACCGCCCGTTTACCCCGCAACACTACTAGTAGTCGTATATTATCTTCTACCCGTCCTCCGATTCCATTTCCTGATGATTTCCCCACTAGTACATCTGTAGTATCCAGCTCCAAAAATATTGTTTCATCATCGTCTAATTGTACTAACACCCCTGAAGGTCGAACTTTGTCAGTGTCTCTACCCTCGAGTGTTTTTGACAAGGCGGCCCGAAAGCAGTCAACTATCGTTTCCAAGGACGAATCTTCTCTAACTTGGCAACAAGCTTTCCTCAAATCATCTCCTCCAAAGAATTTGGCTGGCTCCATCAAAGCTTCTGATGCCGAAACCTTTAATTTATTACCTTCGAATAGAATTGTATCCCCTCATGCTTCTATACTCAAATCCAATTTCAAGACTGTCAATACAGCTTCTTCACCTTTTAAATCTATGCCACCATATGTCGGCAGGCGCCGTAGTGTACAAAATCTGATTCACGAACATCACCCTTCATTAGGCGTGAATGAATTGATGACGAATATGAGAATCTCTGACAACTCTAAAACAACAAATGTTAAAAGTATTTATTATTCTAATGACTTTCCTCACACCAAAAAAGTCGTTTCCCCCAGCTTTACGGCCTCTGCCCAACAACCTTCGCTTCAATCACCTGCTGTAGGGCGTGGTGTTAAAAAAGCTTTGAGTTTAAATGCATCACTACCTTCGGTTGAACACTTGGGATCCCTCCCCTCCGCTCTTCAAGCTCACAAACGTGGAAGTCCTCCCCCTATGTATGCTGGGCCTCAATTTCACAATTCACCTAGTCCAGCCGCCTTACCAGTGCCCAAATTTGTGGCCTAAATTTTGTTTCCGGATATAGTCCTTGGCTGTCCTTACATGAATGTACATTTACAGTGCCGTTAGCAATAGTTTTTGCTACAATTTTTATTTTTACTTGACAAACCCCATGAGATACATATTGTATGGGGGGAAAGGAGGACTGTAAAATAACAATAACGTAAATATAAATATAAATATTATAACAGGATGATTTGCCAAATCGGTGATGTGGGTTGAATTCAGTAAACACTGGTGAGGAAGAGAATCTTTACCATGGTTCTGGAGAGCTTACTATTAATCTGCTGTGAATGAGACTGAAAAAAGAGCAGGTTGAGATGAGAGAGAAGTACAGATAATCCTGAACAGCTTACGGTTGTCTTGCCTCTCATTCCTCGCGAAAAGTATAGGTTAGCTGATCTAAACTCATGATTTTGGCGGGTGATGGGATGTTAGACAACTGCAAGCTTTTCAGGATTAGCTGTATCCCAAAATTGAAGTGTGATAGTGACCTTGCAAAGTAAATCGTGGTGTTTACTCAAGAAGCCCGTTTTATTTTCATCTCTACATTTTCATAAAGTCTCATCACTACGCACCAAGTAAGATATCCCGGATGGGGATATCCAGCCTGAGTTAGGGATATTTTAGGGAGGGTCATAAAGTCAGAAAAATAAATGTAAGAAAAGTAAGTGCGAGAAAAATAAGTGTAAGAAAAATCATTTGGGACCATGAAAAAAAAAAATTTCAAAAAAAAATTGTAAAAAAACAGAAAAAAAATAAAAAATGAGATAAAAAATCATTTCTTTCGAGAAAAAAAAATTAAAAAACAAGATTTCCCATGGTTGCAGATATTTTTCTTACACTTATCTTTCTCACATATTTTTCTTGCACATATTTTTCTTACACATATTTTTCTATCCTTATGTCCCTTCTTACAATATCCCCAACTCGCGCTGGATATCCCCATCAGGGATATCTCACTTGGTGCGTAGTGCATTTAACTAGGGTCATGAAATCACAGCTAAGAATTACACTATTAGCAGCTAAACTTGAAAAAAATTAGTATAAATGACAAGAATTTTTTTAATTTTAATTTTAGAATCCCTCAATGCTTCTTCAGAAGATGCCCTAACACTAAGCCAAAAGTGGGATATACCCTTATAGGTAGTGAGTATATTTATGGGAGGATTGGGTATCTTCTAGGGAGAGCAACATCACAGGTAAAAGGGGGTGGGTATAGGTGTGTCCGTTCTGGTAAATCTGCACTTAACTTCTTAAGTGCGGATTTCAAACCATATCAGCAATTTATAAATCAGCACTTCAATTTTGCAAAAAAAATTTTAAAAAAAAATTTTAAAAAAAATTTAAAAAAAATAAAAAAAAAAAATAATAAAAAAAAAAAAAAAATATATATATATATATATATATATATGAACTAATAACTAAATACAAAAAAAATAAAATAAAAAGTCACTTCCTTCCTTACCAAAATGGGTATCAGTTTATGACCTTATTAAATCAGCACTTTTTTTTATTATTATTTATTTATTTATTTATTTATTTTTTATTTTTTTTCAAAAACCACATGTATGGGCCACATCATTGCTTCCTTACCCCACCCCTGTCCCTGTCACATGCAACACCCTGACCTTTCATCCCCTCACCCAATCCTTGGCACTCACCCCTCACTGAGATTTGAAACATTTTATTGTGACATTAAATAACCAGGCATGGGGTTTTTTCCCTTGCTCATTTTTCATTATGTTTTCAACCTCTTCATCTCTTTTCTTGTAACATAACAGGTCCAAAATGCCTCCCAGAAAATCTAACACTCAAAAGGCTGGTTCAAAAGTTATCAATCAAAATATAAAAAGGCTCATTTTACTTCCACTTCCACTGGCTTTTTGGTATTGATGATGATGATGATGATTTGGAAAATGGAATGACTACTGTTTCTGAAAAGCTCAATGTCATGTGTCCTTTCTATGAGGGTATGGATAATCTTTTTGGTTCCCAAGTTGATGTCAACCCTTGGATTCTACACAATACTACTAAGGATATACCCTCTGGATCACAACCATCCAATAATCCTCCTGGCACATCTGTACTTCAACAACATCAATCCCCTAAAACCTCTCATCATAGTTCAGCTGAAGATGATTTCAATGATCAAGCAGAACAATTATTTCAGAGTAGATCTGAGTCCTCAGAGACCCAATTCTTTGATATCTATTTAATTTTTTTATTTATTTTTCATAAATTCTTTACTAAAATTCCACATTCTTTATTTTCAACTCTCCTCCTACTTACTCAAACTCAAATTTCAAAACATATTGACAATTCCAGCAATGACAATCCTGCTTTGCAAGCTACTTTAGATGAACTTCCTGAACCCTCTAGCTCAAACTCCAAACTAAAGCATCAAGCCTGTTAAGACCTAAGAAAGCAGACTACTACTAGCACTGACACTAGCCTGGGACAGGACTGACTATGCTGCTCAGCAGTGAGACTAAGAAGTAACTGAATTACTATATAAGTTGTCCAATGAGGAGCACTCCACAGTGCTTGCCCCATATAACCCCCTTATGCAATATCCCCTCTTCCACCTCTCACAATGCATAGCACCCATAGTGCTCCTCCTCCTCACCTCTCAAACCAAATCCTATCAAAGCCTCAACTTCAATGAACTTGAACCATCTTTTAAAACACGGTAATACTTCAACCAACTCTTTTTCCTCCCTTGACAATTATTTTGAGAAAAAAGATATAAGTAAGATTTGGTCAAGTTTGATCATATGCTAATGAAAGATCAATGGGCCTTAGATTTGAAGGAATTTTTTTTTTTTTTTTTTTTTTTGCTTCAATCTAATTTTGAAAAGGCCAGATTTAATGCAGAGGAGATGGAAAGAGTTCATCTTTGCTCAGAGAATACAAATAACTGGGATTTTCAAAAGAGAAAGGGCAACATGATTTGAAAAAGCAAAAAAAAAAAAAAAGTTAAAAAAAAAATAAGAATTGATTATGGAATGTATAAAAAATGGCCAATCTTATAAGGAAATCAAAAAATTACTTGACTTTTTTAATTAATTAATTGGTTTTTTTTTTGGGTAATGGTTAGGGAATGACATTAGTAGTTACTCTCAATCTTATCAAAAATGGTTATATCATCAGATTCTTTTGACAGCATTCACGCTTACTTAACTCTAAAATATCACACTTTTGTAATTTCAGAGGGAGAAATAATACTGACACCTGTGCAAAATTCTTCATCACTTCCTCATCACCATCTTAATTTCCATCCCTTCACCATCCTCATCACCAACATAACTTTCTCACATCACCACAATTTGCATTTCTAAATAGAGCTAAGTGTTAAGACTTAAGAAGGAAGGCTACTACTAGCACTGAAACTAGCCTGGAAAAGGACTGAATATACTGATAAGAAGTGAGAATAACTAGACTGACTATGTCAGGTGACAAACAGAGAGGCAGTACTGACTATGCTGAAACAGCAGTGAGACTAAGAAGTACTGGATTACTAAATAAGTTGTTCAATGAGGAGCATTCGAAAGTGATTTCCCCATTTAACCCCCTTATGCAATATCCCCTTTTCTGCCTCTCACAATGCATAGTTCCCATAGTGCTCCTCCTCCTCACCTCTCAACCATATCCTAAAATTACCCCCTATTTTACCCCTCCTGCTACCTGTTCTCCTTCTCAAACTCCTTCAACTTTCCTTAAGCATTTTCCAAATTTTCCACTTGTTCCCAAGACCTATCTCTAACCCCATATCCTTTCCAATGCACTAAATACTGAACCCTTCCCCTGTACAACCTCTTAGAAATAACCTTTTCCACCTCAAACTCCTCTTCATTTTCCACCTGGATTGATGCTTGTGGCTCCTCTGGACATCCTGGTATTGTATCTTCTTTATGATTTGTGAGAAATGAGATGTTGAAAACTAGATTTACTTGCCTCATTGAGATTGGTAGTTCCAGTTTATAAGCTGAGTCAGATACCTTGCATTTGAATTTGAATGGCCACACTTTCTTGTGATCAATTTTATCACTGGGGAACATTGTGGAAAGGAAACGTGAGCTTAACCAAACCTTCTCACCTACATGTAGTGTAAAATTATGGGTCCTTCCTTGATTTTTGAGATAACTTGAGAGCTGCTTCTAGTTTTTTGCATATACTTGGTATTCTTTGAATCTTCTCTTCTGCTTCTGAGACTTGTAACATGAATGGGGTACCAATTGAGAATGTTGGGTGATATACATAGTTGGCAAAAAAGGGTGACATACCTTTTGCAGCATGTGTCCTTTTATTGTATGAGAATTCAGCCAGTGGTAACAGCTGCACCCAATAATCTAGCTGATAGTTAATGAAATGGTGCAAATATTTTTCAATGGCTTTATTCACTATCTCAGATTGCCCACCAGTCTCTGGATGACAGGCTGTTGACAAGATGGGCTTAATGTTCAGCTTCTCATACATTGCTTTTAACAGCTTAGAGTTAAAAGTAATTCCCCTATCTGACACTATACTTTCAGGAAATCCATTAAATTTCCAGAAATGGTACACCATTAAGTCTTTAATACCCTCTGATGTAACCTTAGTAGTGGTGGTGACAAAGTGTGCCATCTTGGTGCAGCAGTCCACTACTGTGAGGATAGAATTCTTTTCACGAGACTTGGGTAATTCCACTATAAGATCATAGGTGTGCTCCTTCCATGGCTGTTTGGAATTGTTTAGTGGCATCAGCTGTGTTGTTGTTGGACTAGCCTTGCTCCTCTGGAAAGAGTCACATACTGCTACATAGCACTGGATGTATGCCTTCATGGACTTCCAGTAAAATTTATGATTCACAAACTCCACATACTTCAGTGGACTTGGTTGTACTGCCATTGGAGAATCATGCCTTGATTTGACCACCTGCCTCTTGAGCTCCTCATCATTTGGCACCACTATCTTCCCACTCCAATAAAGTTTCACCCCTTTCAGGTGATACTCCCCCAATCCTTACCTTACCAATACCTCCTTTGATAAAAGCACCTTCACCAGCTCCTTCAGTCCCTCATACTCTTACTGCCCCCTTCTTACCCATTCCATCAAATCCTCATCTGCCAATTCCACCTCCTCTAGGATTACCCCCTCTTCAAGGTCCCCCTTCAACAACGTTGCCCCAACAGTGTGTAGTTGACCTGGTGCTGGGCCCAAGTCAGGACTTCATGACAGTGCATCATATTTTCCAATTTTCTTTTCTGGTTAGAATGTAACAGCAGAACTTATGCTACTTAGCAGTCCTTCCAAGTGCGCCTTCCACCAAGTTGACATTTTAGGGGTCAGAAAGGTTTCCAGGTTTTTATGATCTGTGTAAATAATAACTTGTAACCTGTGAGGTCCTCCATCCAATTAGTGGCTCCAGGTGTTTCCCACTTTTACTAGTGGCAATAACTACTTATCATAAATTTTATAGTTTAATTTGGCACCTAGAAGTGTTCATGACAAATAAGCTATTGGGTGAAAGTCATTTTCAGCATCATATTGAGATAATACTGCACCTAGTTTAAAATATGAACAGTTTCATTCCAGAACAAATGGCATTAATAAGTCAGTGATTTTGAGAATAGGTGCTGTCAAAAATTGTCTTTTCAGAGAGTCAAATTCATCTTGATGACTAATTGTCCAGATAAATTTGGATTCCTTCTTTGTGAGGTCATGAAATGGTCAGAAAATGTGGGAGTGATTTTCAATTAAATGGCAGTAAACCTTTTCAAAGCCTAGTAATAACTGGAGCTCCTTTACTGATGCTGGTGTTGGCCATTCTGTTACTTCCTTTACTTTCTCCTGATCCATTTGCACTTTATTTTTTGAAATGATCATACCCAAGTAGGGGACTTCACTTATTTAGAAGACACATTTCTCCAGTTTTAACCATACCTGGGCCTCCCTCAAGCGCTGAAAACAGTACTTTACACATATATGATCTTCTTCCCATGATCTGGAGTAAATCAACATGTAATCCAGGTATACCACTACATATATTCATATTCTGTCTCTGAAAATGCTGTTGGTAAAGTTTTGGAAGGTTTCAGGTGCATTACATGGACCAAATGGCATTAACAACCATTCAAAATGACCAAGCTTAGTGCAGAATTCCAGTTTATGTTCATTGCCTTCTTTTAAGCATATGTTGTGGTAACCTTCCCTAAGATCTTGAGATGTAAAGATATCTGCACCTTGAAGAATATCAATTAGATCACTAGTCAAGGGAAGGGGATATCTTTTCTTTACTTTCAGTGCATTTAACCTTCTAAAATCCAAGAAAGGTCTTAGTGAACCATCATTTTTTCCTGAAAAAGGAAACAGGGGCAGCCCAGGGAGATTCCGATTCCCTAATAAAACCATTCTTTAAATTTTCATCAATCATCTCTTTTAGCGCTCTTGACTCTAGGGTTGATAATGGGAATATGCCGCTAAATTGAAGGGTCGCACCTGGCATCAGATTAATGGCAAAGTCATATGTTCAATGAGGTGGTAGGGTATTGACTTCTCCCTCTCCAAACAGTGGTAAGCATTCCCAATAAGCTTCAGGGAAAATTTTCTTGAGGACTGGACCTTGGCTGAAATCCTGGTGGATATGTCCCAAGATGTTGTGTTGCATTCCAATTCCTCCTCTTCCTCCAGTGCCCCCTCCAAGTTCTGAAACTTAGAATCAAGAGAAAGTTTCAGTTCTCGCAGAAAGTCTACTGATGATAATGAAACACCCACAGACTCTCTGGGAGGAACCCCTGACCATTGAAGAGGCCAGCAGAAAAATTCTTTATCTGCGCAATCCACCTTTCCATCTTCTACCTTCCTTTTTCTTTGCTGCCCCTTCTCCTCTTCTTGGTGCAATTTACCCCCTTTTTGAACCTCCCCAGTGCTTCCCATTGGCACCACATCCTCAGCCTGCTGCTTAGAATAAAGAGGAAGCATCAGCTCAGGTGGCAAGTCAACTGGTGATAAAAAATCATCAGAAGACTTTCAGGGATGGGCCCAGGGGGCCAATACTTTAGCACCAGCATCCCCTCAATTAACCATATGAAACTTCATTTCTTTCAGTCAATTTTAAGGCTATATTGGTCTAGCCATGTCATCCCTAGTCCCATTTTGTACTGGTACTTCTGGTTTGGCACATATACCTTGCACTGAGAATTCCTTCTGTCACACCAAATCCTGAAAAAAAACCTTCTCTCTTACTTCTCCTCACCCACCTGGGGATCCATCAAACACAATCAGATGCCTAGGGTGGTCCAATTTTTCTATTTTTCTTTTTATTTCTCTGTAAAAACTTGTTATAAATAAAACAGAATGTGGCCCAAAAGTCCAGTAGGGCTTGTACATTTTTTGTGGAATAATGGGTTATTAAAGGTGAGTTTAGTATAATGCAATCATCATTTACTTCAAGTGGCTTACACGCTGATAATTCTTTTACAAAGTCCCCCTGATCCTTTCCCTCTAATCCTCTATAGGAGGGAATAACCTTCACTTCTGAGCACTGTTTTTTACCTGCACCTTTCCTGTACTATCCTCCACCTCACTAACCGTTATTTTCCCCCTAAAATTCCTTTCCAGATGACCAAACCTCCCACATTGGAGGCTCAGCCCTTTACTCATACACTTCTGGTATTGCTCATCAGATAACCTTTTTTTTCCACCAGCAATGAATGCATTTACTGCATCAATGTCCATGGCATTTGGGTCCATGGCACTGGCCCTGCTTGATAAAGCATAGTTGCACCACTGAAAAGCACCACTCCAACCATCCATTTTCTGATATGTAAACTTTTTATTTATTTGGATGTCCAGCTCCATGTGTGCTTGGAGGAAGGTTGGAAAAGGGTGACTGATTAGGGAATTCCTGATTTTTTTCAAGAGCCCATTTCTGAAATGAAACATGAGTGCTCCTTCTCCCCATTTTGTAATGTAGCTGGTATGTCTCAAGAATTATGACACATACTTGGCAGCAGAGTGTTTCTGTTGCAACTTGTTGAGAAAAATGCTCCAAAGCTGTGGCAACATTAGGGTCTCCAAAGGCTAGTTCAAAAGCCACCATGAACTGACAGAAAGTTGTTTCCAACTTGCCATTCACCAGGAGTTCCTTTGTATAAGGCCTTTCCCAGTGTGCTTCCTCATCTGTGATGTAAGAGATTGTGAATCCAATTTTTGATTTCTCATCTGGAAACTGATGACTTTTGAGAAATACATAAAGGTTTACCTGTGACTTAAACTGATCCTCCCAGTGGCCTTGTTTTCCAACAAATATTTCTGGGACCGCAGTCTTTGGGCCTTTGATAAGTCGCACTGGTGTTGTAGGTATTGCCTGCGCTTTGGCTTCAGAGACTGGGACAGGACTGAATATTCTGATAAGCAGTTAGAATAACTAGAATGACTATGTTGTGGTGACCAACAGTGAGGTGGGACTGACTCATCAGGGGAAAAAAACTAGCACTGGTAGGCAAGTGGTGTTTGAGTACTTGTGGACCAATTGTTGTTGAACCTGTGGACCAATATCTTTTAGACACATGTGGGAGCAAAATATCTGAAACAAAAACTTCCACTATAAAAAAATTTCAAGGTACATATACATGCCAAGTTTTTCATACACTGATTTGCTGAAACCTCAATGAATAGTGGTTGATTCATCATCTCCAACATGTATTATATCAAATAGAAATATTCTTCAAATATATTGAATAATAATTTATATTTATATTGTTGAGAGATATAAAGCAGAATATAGCTTCAAAACATTACTTAATTCATGTTGATTGACAGCTTTTGAGATATTTCAAACAACAGTCTTACCTTATCCCATCTCATTCACAAAATGTTTTGATAAAGGGTGAAGTTTATCAGTGAATTCATCTGTAAATATCTTTTTCCAACATCAATTCCAAGACTACCTCCACAAATATATCTCACCTCATCATTCTAATTTCATGAAAAAATAAAGGGTATTCTGATGTGGAAATAGCCAGAGCCTTATGTATGTGGTAGGCGGAGGGAAAATTGGATAATAACTACAAAATTTACTGAGAATTACCAATGAGGAAACAGACTTCAAATATCTGTCAATAAAAATATTCAATAATAAAATATAAAAAAAAGGAGGGTATGTGGGAAGCTCATTAAAAATATTTTCTTTGATGTAGAGAAGCCTTGAAACAATATAGCCAATATATTAGGGGGTGTCAGTTCTGGCAAATCCGCACTTAACTTAAGTGCATATTTCAAACCAAATCAGCACTTAAATTTTGCAAAAAAGTCACTTATTTCAAAAATGGGTGTCAGTTCTGACCTCAAATCAGCATTTTTTCGTGATTTTTTTTTCAAAACCACATGTTGGCCACATCGCCCCTTTCTTTCCCATACCATTTTGTACTCTCCAAATGTCCTCTTTGTGTACTTCATTAACTTGGGTTGGTATTTTGGTTTGTTGCATATTCATTTTATTTTGGAATTTACGGTGAAATTTTTTTTTTTGGATGGCTCATTGGTTTTCTTTCACCAGCTCAACATGAAATCACATATTTTCTGAAATCACATATTTTGTCAGTGATTTTTTTTTTTCATTCATCCCTCATATCCTTTTCCTATTCTCCTCCAACATCCCTCAAACAATTTGGTTTCATTCATTTTGTCATCTCATCTCTCCAGGTAAGTCACTTTATTCTTTTTTTTTTGATTTTTTGATTACTAATTATAATTTTTTTTGTTTTTTTCTGTTTATTTTATTTTTTTTATCTAAATTTTTTTTGTAAGTGGTTATTTTGGATTTCAATGGTATAATTAACCTTTTTTTCTCTCCCTCTTTACTTTCTTTTTTAGCTCCATCACCCTACTCTTCATCCCTCCTTGCATGGTCATTATCCCCCCTTTCCCTTATTTAACTTTTTTTTGGCTCCATTTCATTGAAACACATACATTGCACATTCTTTATGCATTTCACTTACTCCATATTCAATTTCCCCACAATTCCAACATCAATCTTTCTCACTCTATTTTTCCTACTTTTCAATCAAGGTAAGTTTCATCTCCTTTTTTTCATGCCTATATGATATCTCATTCCTTTTATGAAAATTTCATACTTAAATATATGTATGACTCTTTTCTGGATAACAGTGAACTTATAAAACTCCTTTTGATCTCATCTTCATTGCCACTTTTCAAGTTTTTGTAAAATTTTGAAAATCAGACTCGGAATTAGGGTTAAGTTTATTCAAATCTAATATTCTTTTTACTGAAGATTCTCCTGAAGGCTACCTTTCATTTCCCACAAACAGATTTGAATTTGATTCAGTGGTTGCTGAGATATTGACCATTAAAGTTGAGCCTTTTTTTCCCAATTTAAATTTTTATTTCATTTTTTTATGTAAAAAATAAGGGTTAGGCTTATTAAAATCACATGTCCTTTAACTGAAGATTTTACTAAAGCATATCTTTCATTTCCCTCAAACAGGTTTGAATTAGGTTCAGTGGTTGCTGAGATTTTGACCTTTGAAGTTGAGCCTTTTTTCCAAATTTCACTTGCCTTATTTCACATTTTTATATTTCATATTTAAAAGATAAGGATTCTAAAACTCTTATATGATTATTATCTAGGAATTTCAATTATATAGGCATATATTTGTTGCTCAAGAATATCACTAAAGCTCAAAAAGATGAAGATTTTTGCTTATTGGACACTCTACCTTCCTTTAACTCTTTTCTTGCTCTTCGACTCAAAAAGCACTGTAATAAAGCATTTGAAAAAAATCATGAACTTGCAACCAAAGTTGGAATACCGAATTGGTGTGACTCCAAATGGGAAGATATCAGCCACGAATATCTTTTATTTTCTAATGTTATTATCACTCATTCTGGATTTCACAATAAAATTCACACCGATACCAATGACACCAATTTTCTTACTTTTTGGTATATTCTCATATATCAAACTGATTACTGGCCAACCAATACCATCTCCAGCTAAAATCAAATGACATGGTTTATATTTTCTAGACCACCGGTGCATCATTGATTTTGGTTTGGGAAATGGTATCATCGAAACTATTTGGAATTCTTCTAAGGATAATCATCAAACGACCAAAGCTCCTCCTGGTTTGGAATCCTGTCAAGATTTAACACATTTTAGTTGCTCATTTCAAATCAGTCATAAGTTGATTCAAAGAATCAATAAGGTAATGAAAGAAGGTAAAGTTAATCAATTTAAAAAAACTTTATTTAGATCCAAAAAGTATGGGGATTAGAGTTGTCATTGAAAATTTTATATTTTTTCGTAAATTTTTAATAAATATTTTTATGTATCAATTTCCTCAACAAAAGTAATGGGCCAACGACCTTGTGTTGTATAAATGGTAATCATGATAACATTTATTTGTTTCATGGGGTTCCTCTAGCCTATACCCGTGGAAAGTCCCAAACTTTTGTTTCTAGACTTGGTCTGCATTTTGGCTTGAGGGATTGTCATTACTTTAAACTAGGGAAATTGATATATATTAGATATTTATTTAATAATTTACGTAATTATATTAAATTTAGATGACTTCCACCACTTACTTCAATAAAATGCAGGGGGGGGGTATTGCCAAATTTTCAAATCTGACATGTGAAATTGATGACTTAGAAAAATTTTAGTGATATCCACCCCTTGCTTCAATAAAATGCAGGGGAGAGTATTGCCAATTTTTTAAAACAGATATAAAATTTTTTTGACTTGTAAATATTTTGGTGAAAATTTTTGACAAGAATGTGAAAGTAATTGGTTCCACGTTGAGCAGGTTTCTGGCTCAAAGGAATAGCAGTACCATCAACAAAACCAATACATCCTGGGAAGCCCTCTGCTTGCATAACCTGAGATGATTCAAGTTGCTCTTCTTTTGTTGGCCAGGTGAGAAGTTGAGATTACAAGGAGTTGATGGTAGTGATACATTGTTTGGTATAAGTGTTAACTGAACCATACCCTAAATCAAAGACATTTTCTAAACATTTCAAAGTGGCTCCATTACCATTTGAACCCAAATGACATAGTGTGATGGCCAATTGAATTGAAGGATGTTGTTGTTCTTTTTGAGAATTACTGTGAAATATGAGATGATCCTGAATAAGCTCAAGCAATTTAAAGAAAAATTCCTGAGAAGTCCTGAACAACTGTCTAAAACTGGGTGTAGATAGTTTAAGAAGTGTTTGGATGGTGTACTTAGGGGTATGATGTACTTGAGGCTTTCTGAGAAGAAGGTAACGTTTCATGGACATTTTTGATAAAAAGAAAAAATCTTCTTCTAGATCAGAATCAGAATCGCAATCAAAGTCCAAGAGCAGTTCAAGAGCCATGAAAGTCATTGCTTTATGTAATTTATCACGATTCGAAAGTGAGGAAGGCATAACTCTTATATGATATGATATGAAGATGTAAGTGATGTACGATGTTTTGAGTTATGAAGTGTTATGCTGCGGAGTGCTGTGTATGAATGGGATGATGCTGACAAATCAGTGAAATGGGACTTGATGGTGAAATCAGCACTTTTGGTTGAGAAAGTGCGGATTTGAGTGAAATAAGTGACTTATTTCATTTTGAAATCCACCAGTATTGGGGCTAGTGTGTTTTGGAAATCCGCACTTATTTAAGTGCAGATTTGTAAGTGCAGATTTGCCAGAACTGACACCCCCTATTGAGGAAATAAATATATTAGGATATTCCATTGAAGAATTGAGGTAGAATCAAATGGAGATGATTAAAAATTTTCTTCAAGATAGCAAGAAGAAGTTTAAATAACACTCCATCTACCTACAACTGAAATTACAGATTCAGAGCCAGGTTGACCAAGGAATTTTTTGAGAATTCCCAAATGTGATTTATAAAGGCTTCCAACTATTCTAATATGAGAAGGTGCCTTGTTCCTAATTATAAGACTATGCTTCTAAGGCAAAAGAGTAACATTGTCAGCCAGGGTATCTCAGGATCCCAGTAAATTATACAATAAATTACTGGAATCATTTATGGGAATAATGCTATACATTTTATGTAGTTGCAATAAAAAAATCTTATTGAAACAAAATTATATAAATATTTTATAAGTAAAATAATTATTATATTCATTATTAAGAAACTTTTTATTACATAAAAGGATATTATATTCTATAACATCATGGTGCATTTTTTTTGTATTTAATATTTCTAAATCAATAAATTAATTATTTAAGATTATATTATAAGTGTAAAATTCAACTTATAATGTAATTATAATTTGAATAATAAAATTTATATAGACTAAATACAACTTGTCATATAATACTATCCATAAATATTGGGAGCTTTCTTGACCCTTAATTGTGTCACTAAAATTACTAAATTAATTAAAATACTTGTTTAATATGATAAATTTAAATTCTCATTCTAAATAGGTTATTTTATTAAATTAATTAGTTGTTTCAATTAAATTAATAATTAAATTACTTGAAATAGTTAAAATAATTAATTTAATTTTCTTTATACTGAATTATGATTTATTAGGGGGTATCAATGTTGACCGATCCGCAATTAAATTAATTGCGGAAAATAATCTGCATACCCCAATTATCTTCCGCAATTATTTTTGCTAATAATTGGGTTATTAGACACTTTACGTGTCAATGTTCACCTCTTATCCGACATTTATTTACTCAATTTTCCATAACCACATCTTGGACAACTTTCTGGATATCCCAGCCTTCTACCTTGCTGCGCACTTCCATTCTCATCCCATCCTGTTCATTCTATCCGCTCAGAATTTCTCCCCATTTCATCTATTTGATTCTTCTCCTTTTCATCTCGCTATCTCATCTGCTTGTTTCTGCTCCTTTTCATCTTCACTTATAATAACATGCCTCGTCATCCTAGATCTTCTCAAAGGCAGCTATCACCCAGTTGTTCTTCAATTCCCACTACTTCCTCTTTTCCCCGCTCAGCCAAGAAATCAAAGACTGTTCAATTAAAAAAAGATGATCATCTCATTCTTATCAACTGGCTGAAAACCAAATCTAACTATGATTCTTGTTTTGGTACTGAGTATGCCACTAAAGTAGGACAGCCCCCCACATCAAAAGTTAATGGCTATCTTCTAATGGCAAATGAATTACGCAATAAGACCAAGGGAAGGATTGATCTTTTGCCTAAACAGATGTCTGAACGCTTCAAGCATTATTGAGCAAAATACAAGAAGGCAAAGGCTCTTTCATCTTCCACTGGTTTTGGGGTTACTGACATTGATATAACTAAGGGTATAAAATCCATAGACAATAAACTTGATTCTTTATGTCCTTACTTTAAAGAGATGGATGCAATTTTTGGAGAGCGAGCCAATGTTAATCCTGTAAACATGTTGGATGGAGAAGATCCTATCTCCAAACATGATGTCGAAGCAAATCTTTTCCCATCCTCTTCCTCCACTCAAGCCTCCCCTCTTCTAAATTATACAAATCTAGATAGCTTTGCTATTGATCCTATTGGTGATTTAACCCAACCCAATCTAACTCAGGTCTGTTTCTTTTATCTTATCAATTCTATTTTTTTATTTACTTATATTTTTCTTATTTCTTAAAAGGCTGATGAACAAACCCAGGATCCTCAATCAACTGAGTCTGAAGCTAGTGACAATGATGAGGAGGAAAATGCTACGTTGAACAAAAAGAGAAGGGCTTCAACTAGTCTAAATTTCCTCTCCCAAAGAAGACAAAAAAGTGATACTTCATCACAAACACCTTTTTCTTCGATGGAACAGTTTTTAGAGAAACGTGATGCTGGTAAGTGATATCATACCTCTTATTACTTTACTCTGCTTTTCTTCTACTTTATGTTAATTTTTATTCTCACTCTAGAACAAGTGGAAATTGCTAAAGAGACACTGAGCTTTGAAAAGAAGAAATACGAGCTCTCTTTAAGGAGGGATGACAGAGTACAAGATTTGGAAGAGAGGAAGTATGAGCTCTCCTTACGGAAGGATGATCGGATCCAAGATTTGGAGGAGAAGAAGTTTGAGCTCTCTTTACAGAAGGATGGTAGGGCCCAAGATTTGGAGGAGAAGAAGTTTGAGTTAACTCTTAGTATTGAAAAATCCAAAAATAAGGAAAAAACACTCGAGCATCAAAACTTAATGGAACAGATGAAGTATAAGCATGATCTCCAAGAAAGTTCTAAAAAGAAAGATTTCTTGATCGAATGCATTAAAGCAAACAAATCTGTTGAAGAAATAGAACGTTTAATGAAATTTTTTGTTGACTAGTTTCTTTTATTTCTTTCACACTTCATGTGTTCATATTTATTTGTACATAAATTTTACAATTATTTTCTGTATTTCTTGAAATATCATATTTTAATGATAAATATTCTTTTTTTAAATAAAATTTTCAAGTCTCCTTTGAAAATTTGACAATCCCCCACCCCTGGATTTTTTTGAAGTAAGGGGTGGGTATCACAAAAATTCTTTCATGTCATGAATCTTGAAAGTTTTATATGAAAATTTGGCTTTACTACCCCCTGCATTTTACCGGTATCCTAAAAATTCTTACATGTCAAGAATTTCACAAGTCTTATAAAAAATTTTGGCACAACCCCCCATGGATTTTATTGAAGTAAGGGACGGGTATCACAAAAATATTTACAAGTCAAAAAAATTCTATATCTGTTTATAAAAATTGGCAATACTCTCCCCTGCATTTTATTGAAGCAAGGGGTGGGTATCACCAAAAATTTTCTAAGTCATCAATTTCACATGTCAGATTTGAAAATTTGGCAATACCCCCCCCTGCATTTTATTGAAGTAAGTGGTGGAAGTCATCTAAATTTAATATAATTACATAAATTATTAAATAAATATCTAATATATATCAATTTCCCTAGTTTAAAGTAATGACAATCCCTCAAGCCAAAATGCAGACCAAGTCGAGAAACATAAGTTTGGGACTTTCTACAGGTATAGGAAAGAGGAACCCCATGAAACAAATAAATGTTATCATGATTACCTGTTATACAACACAAGGTCGATGGCTCATCACATTATTTGAGAAAATTGATATATAAAAAATATTTATTAAAAATTTATGAAAAAATATAAAATTTTCGATGACAACTCTAATCCCCATACTTTTTGGATCTAGATAAAGTTTTTTTAAATCGAATAACTTTACCTTCTTTCTTTACCTTATTGATTCTTTGTATCAAATTATTACTGATTTGAAATGAGCAACCGAAATGAGTGAAATCTTGACATGATTTCAAACCAGGAGGAGCTTTGGTCGTTTGATGATTATCCTTAGAAGAATTCCAAATAGTTTCGATGATACCATTTCCCAAACCAAAAATCAATGATGCACCGGTGGTCTGGAAAATATAAACCATGTCCTTTGATTTTAGCTGGAGATGGTATTGGGTGGCCAGTTATTGGATTGATATATGAGAATATTCCAAAAGTAAGAAAATTGGCATCATTCCTATCAATATGAATCCTATTGTGGAATCCAGAATGAGTGATAATAACATTAGAAAATAAAAGATATTTGTGGCTGATATCTTCCCATTCAGAGTCACACCAATTCGGTATTCCAACTTTGGTTGCAAGGTCATGATTTTTTTCAAATGCCTTATTACAGAGCTTTTTGAGTCGAAGAGCAAGAAAAGAATTAAAGTAGGGTAGAGTGTCCCATAAGCGAAAATCTTCATCTTATTGTGCTTTAGTGATATTATTGAGCAATGAATATATACCTATATAATTGAAATAAGTGAAATGATATTAAGAATGGAACAAAAATTATTAGACATACCAAGAGAATATCCTTTGACAAAACCAGGTCTCCAACCAAAACCAATCATGATACCACCCAACAAATTCTTATTCCTTATAGGTAATCGAACCAAAGCCATTTGATAAAGAGTTATGATAAGATCGGATAGTTGATTAAAAGCTTCATCTTTTACACCATCGAATGAATGAACTTCCAAAATGAATTGAGGCTTAAAAGCATTGCTGATAACTGCAACAACTCGATCATCTCCAAATTCTGTTAGATATTTGATATCTTCTGGTAATTTTTTCGGATATTGATTTTTTTTATCTACTTTAGTTTTATAAAAAAAAAATGTTTGGGATATGACGAAAATAACTTTTGCAGAGAGACTTTTTTTTTAAATATCTTTTCTTCTGATGAGACTGATTATCTTTAATTTTTTTTGATGATTTAGAAGATGATTGTATGGAAGTTGATTTCAAAGAAGATGATAGAGTTGATTTCAAAGAAGATGATAGAGATGATAAAGATGAAGATGATAAAGAAGATAAAGATGAAGATAAGAGAGAAGTAAGGGGTGAATCAGAAGAAGAAGACATTTTTTTGATCTGAAAAAAAATTAATTGTCAATAAAATTTTAACTCAAATTTTTTTTAAAAAAAATTCCTACCTAATAATAAAAAAAGCTGTTTTTTTATTTTAAAAATAAAATTGAAAAAAAAACCAAAAAATCAGTAAAAATTTTTCCAAAAAAAAAAATTATAAAAAAAAAACCTGAGGTTTTATTTTAAAAAACACAATCAAAGCAAAATCCTATTAAAAAAAAATTAATAATTAAATTCATTCAAAAAAGAAAATTTCAGTAAGAATTAAAACACAAAAAAAAAAAAAAAAAAATTAAAAGTGAACCTGAAGATTGGTTATTAAAAACCTTCTCACAAGATCATGAAAAAAAAAATCAGTAAAATCAAAATAAAAAATTAAAAAAATTATTTAATTAAAATCAAAATCACAAAAATTAATTATAGAAAAAATAAAAATAAAAATATAAAACTTTTTTGTTTTTTAAATAAGAGGGACAGTCCTTATCAGCAAAAAATTTTTTTTTTTTCTATATTACTGCAAAAAAAATAAAAAAAATAATCAAAATTACGAACAAAAATTTGTTAGTATCTTTATTTGAAAGTTAGTAACCCATCTTTATCTCCCATTAAAGTCCCCTTTTCCCCCTCAAATGCTCTCCTTGCCTGCCTCAAAATCCCCCTGAAATACCCCCCTTTCCCCCCTCTTTAGGTCCCTCATCACCCTCCTTCCCCCCTCATTAGCTGCCTCAAACCCCCCCATTCCCCCCTCTTTAGCTCCCTCAAACCCCCCCCATTCCCCTCACCTTAGGCGCCTCAAACCCCCCCCCATTCCCCTCTCCTTAGGCGCCTCAAACCCCCCCCATTCCCCTCTCCTTAGGCACCTCAAACCCCCCCCATTCCCCTCTCCTTAGGTACCTCAAACCCCCCCTTCCAATCTCCTTACCCCCTCCCAAACCCTTTCCCCAACACCCACCCCCCCCCCTGTTTATTAACAAACAATCTATAACGATCGTTCTTTAATAAACAGGGGGGGGGGGGGGGTAGAGGAGGATATAATGATTAGGTAGGGGGGTAAAGTGAGTAGAAGGGGGGGAAGGGGGGTGTTTGAGGCGCCTAAAGAGAGGGAAAGGGGGGGTTTGATGTGGGTAAAGAGAGGTGAAGGGGGGGGTTTGAGGCGCCAAAAGAGAGGTGAAGGGGGGTGGTTTGAGGGACATAAAGAGAGGGGAAGGGGGGAGTATTGAAGCACCTAAAAAGAGGGGAAAGGGGGTGATGAGGGACCTAAAGAGGGGGGAAAGGGGGGATTTGAGGCAGCTAAAAAGGGGGTAAAAAGGGGGTCAGAGACAGGTAAAGAGAGGGAAAAAGGGGGGCCTTGAGGATCATAAAGAGAGGTGAAGGAGAGAAAAAAAAACAAAAAAATAAAAAGATAAAAAAGAGAAAAAAGCAAAACAAAAATTAGTTTACCCTAGAACAAAAATAATAGAAGCACTTACAAAAAAAACAAAAAAACCAAAAAAAAAGCAAAAAAAAAGCAAAAAAAAAGCAAAAAAAAAAAATCATGATTAGCAAATAAAAAACCATGAAAAAAGAAAAAAAATGACCTACCTGGTGAGTTGAGTTGAGAAAATAAATGCAACCAAAATATTTGAGGGATGTTTGAGGAGAATAGGAAAAGGATATGAGTGATGAATGAAAAAAAAAATCACTGACAAAATATGCAATATAAGAAAATATGCAATTTCATGTTGAGGAAGTGAAAGAAAACCAATGAGCCATCCAAAAAAAAGATATTCACCGTAAATTCAAAAAAAAAAATGAATATGCAACAAACCAAAATACAAAACCAAGTGATTAAAGTACACAAAGAGGACATTTGGAAAGTATTAAAACATAAAAATAAAAAATTAAAAGGGTGAAGAGAAATGTTGAAGAGTAATTGGCATTATAATGGGGCGTATGCCAGTTGATTGAATGATTTGTGAATCAAGGGAGGGGAGTGCCAGTGGTGGTTCAGGATCCTCTTCTTCATAAAGATCATTCCACTCATCCTTTAAATCAGCTAGAATATTGTGGAGTATTATGCAAGTCAAGATCCAATGATTTGCAGTTTTGATCTCCAATTTTTTTTGAAATTGGATTCTGAGCTCCCGAAGACTAGAAAATCGTCCCTTTAAAATACCTATAGCATGTTCAATTTGTACTCTTGATTGTGCAAGGTGATAATTAAATTTAGTTTTGGGGTCATTTTCTGAAGTTGCACCACGGAAAGCAGGTATAATGTACTTTCCACTTGCATATGCTGAGTCTGCAAGGAGGTACTGAGATTCGTCAAAGTATGATTCAGGGGATTGAGAAATCCTCATTCTTTGGAAGACGGAAGAGTCATGACATGATCCAGGGCAGCCACTGTGAAAAGCAATAAATTTTTTATTGACATCACATACAAGTTGAACGGCAATAGAGTATCTAGAAAGAAGATTAAAAGTTAGATTGTGAAAGATGAGAACTTGGAGAAGATTTTGAAGAAACCTTTTTTTGCGATCAAAATAATGGTTGCCATCATGAGCAGGCTTTTGACTCAAAGGGATGGTTGTGCCATCAACAAAACCTATACAGCCAGGGAAACCTTCAGCTTGCATTACTTGAGAGGATTCAAGTCGCTGTTCTGGAGTTGGCCAAGCAAGAGTTTGAGACTTGAGGGAAAGGATAGCAATCATACAGCACTTGGTGTATAATATCACGGTACCATATCCTATGTTAAAGAGATTATCCAAACGTCTTACGGCAGCACCATTTCCATTTGAGCCAAAGCGACATAGAGCAACAGCAAGTTGGATGGCAGGATTACGCTGTTTGTTATGAGAATTGTTATGGAAGATAGGATGATCGGAGATGAGTTGATAAAGTTTGAAGAAAGAATCGGGAGAAGTTCTAAAAAGTTGTGTGAAGTTTAAATGAGGAATGTTGAGAATGGAGGCCAGATCATATCGGGGATCATGATAAAGATTTGGCCCCCTGGTGATGATGTAACGCTTTTTGGAAAGAAAACACATATAAGCTAAAGCATCTTCCAAATCAGAGTCAGATTTATAGTAAAGAACTAAAAGAAAAGTGATAGCATTCATTGTTGAGTGAAGTAGCTTCCTAGTAGAGAGGTGTTTCATTGTTGCCGGTGGAAGGGTTAAGTGATGAGGGAAGTGGGAATTCACCGCCAAATGTGCAGTTGGGGTGTGTAGATAGAAAAAAAACTTAAGTGTTTGCCACCAAAATTAAGTAGCATAGAGTGAGGAAATACTTAAGGATGGCATCAGCAATTATAAGTCATGTGACTTTCTTAAAAATCCATCATGGATGAGATGAGTTTGGGATCAGGAATTAGGAATGGAAATTGGGGTATAAGAGGTGGGATAATGCATTATCGTGGATTTATTATCCACTAGCCCTGGGGCTAGTGGATAAGAATCTTCCGCAATTAATAATGTCTGATCCCGGGAAAAAAAATTCCTGATCCCTAATTGCGGATCCCTGAACATTGATACCCCCTATTATATATATTAAAAGCGTGAAAATAATTCCTTTTGTTTTAATTAAAATTTTTCAGCTATTGGTATTACCTGTTTTAGATTCTCTTTCTCGCAGTTTTCAGGTTTTATGGTCACATAGTTATTCACAGGTTTAATTCATTGTTTCAATTTTCTTATTTTGCATGTTTTTAATTAAATTTTTTTAATCATTTGTTTCACATTACCTTACTCTTTTGAAAATACTATTGAACTGCTCCAGATGGTCCTCTTGCCTATAAAAGGGCTTTGGATACCTCTCTGGTAGATCATCACTTATTATATACTCTACTTAACTACAAATTTAAATATTATATGTTTATTTTATTTTTATTAGTATTATAAATCTAACTTAAAAATAAATAACTTATTTAAGGTTGCAATAAGTCTATTAATAATAATAGTGTTTGACGCGCATTGAAATTAATACTTATTTTAATTAGATATATTATAATTTATTAAGCCTCACTGTTGTGTCAAGTCCCAAGAGATTCTTGCTGTTTTCTTTATTTTAAAAATAACTATATTTTATTATTTAAATTTTTCTACCTTTTAAACATTTTTCCTATTCTTTTTCTCTTCCTCTGCTCTGTTCTTTCCACCTTCTACTTCGTCTTCTAGATGACCCACCAATAAACATGCTTCTTTAATAAAGAATATTTAACTCTGATAATTTTACTGTCTGATTTGAGCAGACTGATTCAGAAAGGGCCCTTGGATGAAATGATTGACAGGATGATTTAAAATTATTTCACAAGATTGAGAGGTGATATTATTTTATGTTATTTTATCTTTTTTTAATTTATTTTTATTATATTTAATTTAATTTAAATTGATTCAATTAAATCAAATCAAATTAATTATATTATATTATATTATCTTATTTCATCTTATTTTATTTTATTTTATATTATTTTTCTCCATTTTCTTTTCTTTTATTTAATCATATTATATTATATTATATTATATGATACTATACTATATTATACAATACTATATTATATTATATTATACTATATTTTACTTTAATTTAATTTAACTTTATTTAACTTTGATTTATTTTATTTTACTTTAATTTAACTTATATTATTTTATTGTATGGTATTATATGTTAATAAATTACATTAAATTATATTAGCATTTAATATTAATTTATTTACAATGTAGTGTTCATGAAATGTGCCATGAACACTAGCACCATAGGCCTGCTAATGACATTTTTGGGTGTGTGACATGTGACACTTGTTTTTCCTGAAAAAAGCATCACAGGTCACACACCTCTTCTGTGGCCACTAGGTGCATGTGGACCCTCAAGCTGGCTGTGTCAATTACTGGTCCACATGCACCAATTGTCCACAAAAGAGGCATGTATTCCACTCCTGGACACAGCCTGGTCAATGGTCCACATTTCCCAGTGGCCACAGAAGAGGTGTGTGATGTGTGACACTTCTTTCATGCAAAAGAAGCATCACATGTCACACACCTCTTTTGTGGACACTTGGAACATGTGGACCAGTCATTGACACAGCCAGCTTGAGGGTTCAAATGTGCCCAATGGCCACAGAAGAGGTGTGTGACCTGTGACGCTTCTTTTGCACAAAAGAAGAGTCACACGTCACATGCCTCTACTGTGGACTCTTTGTGCATGAGGACTAGTTGTTGACACAGCCAGCTTGAGGGTTCACGTGTGCCAAGAGTCCACCTAAGAGGCTTGTGACATGTGACACTTCTGTTGCACAACAGAAGTATAACATGTCAAAAGCCTCTTATATGGTCTCTTGGCACATGTGAAACAGTCATTGACACAGCCTGGTGGAGGGTCTACATCTGCTAAGAGTCCACAGAAGAGGCATGAGACATGTGATTCTACTTTTGCACAAAAGAAGCATCACACATCACATGCCTCTTTTGTGAAAACTTGGCGCATGTGGACCAGTCATTGACACAGCCAGATTGAGGGTCCACATGTGCCCAGTGGCCACAGAAGAGGTGTGTGATGTGTGATGCTTCTTTTGTGAAAAAGAAGCATCACACATCACACACCCAAAAATGCAATTTGCAGGCCTATGATGCATTGAACCATGGCACATTCTGTGAACATAAATATACAAATAAATAAATATTATATATTATTATAATAATGTAATATAGTAGCATATAATACTATATAATCTAATGAAATAATAGATAATAAAATATGTTTAAATAAAATAAAATAAGATAAACTAAAATAAAATAGAACTAAACAAATTAAAAAAAATTAAAACAAAATAAGATAAAAGGAAATAAAATAAAATATGGTAAAGTAAAATAAACTAAACTAAAATACAATAAAATAAAAATAAATAAAATAAAATAAAACAAATTAAAAAAATAAGATAAAAGGAAATAAAATAATGTAATGTAAAATAAAATAAAATGAAATTCAATTAAAAATTAAAATAAAATAATACAAAATAAAATATAATAAAATATAAGAAGATGAAATAAATAAAATAAATAGTTTGATTAATTTAATTAAATCAAATTAAATTAAATAAAAAAAGTTATAAGAAATCAAAATGAGAGAAAATAATCTTGAGTTAAACCAAACTAATATAAAATAAATGTAAATAAAATATCTTGGAAAAAAATGAAAACGTGTAAATAAGCTCAATGAATTTTTTAAAAAAAATTCTAAATTATGCATTGGGGCTGAATTGTGTTTTAAAATTTTTTTAAAACCACTACCTAATCATTTGAGTCTTGTCACAATTTCAAGGAGCAGATGGTATTTGGAGTGCAGCAACAGCAGTTTCTGAAGCTCAAAATTGGGGGCCCAGTCCCAGCTGGCTGGTGTGATCATGAGTTAAAACCTGAGAACAGAGCTTAATTCAATGTAGTCCTTCCTTTATTTTTACACTTGGTATATAATTTTGAGAACTTTTATTTTAATAAATCAGTACTCATTTCTTTTACAGATTATGTTAATTTTTCCCACTTCTTTCACAATTTAAACATTTATTATTCCAGAGAGTACTTCAATTCACTCAGTTATAAATCCTCAGGCTCACATCCTATACTGTGTTAAGTTTAAAAGTATATACACAAGTCACACTCAATGTAAACTGGTCAGTAATTAACTATAAAATCTATGATATAAAATATAAGAAAGCATATACACAGAGGGATAATACTATGCAGTGAATATCAAGTGATTTTATTGTTTTCAGATAATGATTCTGTGCTGCAAACTTGGTATTTACTCTGATTGAGCTTTTTACATGCTCTTTGTGGAAAAAAGTGAGGGAATGCACTGAACCAAAGGTCACTCCACAGTTCAGAACAAAAATATGTCCAGGGCTTGAGAAGTATCACCAAAAAAATAGATGGATAGTGCAAAGGCTTTTTCCTCTGTGATAGAAAATTTTGATAAAATATGGTGGGAGGGAGTCCATCAAATTTTACTCTGCATGTCCATTCAAGGTACCTGAAAAACCACTTGCCTACGAGTGCTACTTTTTTCACCCTGGATACTATGCTGATACAGCAGTGAGACTAAGAAGTATTGGATTACTATATAAGTTGTCCAATGAGGAGCTTTTCACAGCTCTTGCCTCATATAACGGCCTTATGAAATATCCTCTTTTCTGCCTCTTGCAATGCATAGCTCCCATAGTGCTCCTCCTCCTCACCTCTCAACAAAATTCTAACACTAAGTCAAGAATAATCTATATCTCTTTTGAAAATTTAGCAATACCATCCCCTGCATTTTATTGAAATAAGATGTGCAAGTCACCAAAATTTAATATAATCACATAAATTAATAAATAAATAAAAAAGTTAAGTCAAATATACTAGTTTTAAAGTAATGACAATTCCTCATGCCAAAATGCAGATCAGGTC
The DNA here is from genome assembly GCA_030280995.1 of Hemileia vastatrix. Classification (NCBI taxonomy): domain Eukaryota; kingdom Fungi; phylum Basidiomycota; class Pucciniomycetes; order Pucciniales; family Zaghouaniaceae; genus Hemileia; species Hemileia vastatrix. Next base: position 12,498,220 of record JASXTE010000010.1, on the reverse strand, counting down.
TAGAAAATAACAAATGGGGGAAAAAGTGGCAACCAGATGTCTGGTTGCCACTTTTTTCCTTCTACGTAAGTTTGGGACTTTCCACATGTATAGGCTAGAGGAACCTCATGATACAATTAAATGTTGTCATTATTACCATTTATACAACGCCAAGGTTGTTGGAAAATTAATTTAGTTAAGTAAATTAAAATATCAGATTTATTAGGACTATAGTACACAAGAATGGACTTGGGGGAGTAGATAAATAATAAGTTTATGTATAATAAATAAGGTAATTAATAAAATAAATAAGTGGGGAAAAACAGATGTGGAATCAGGAATGATTATACATCCATACATAATTCTCAATCTATCATGTTGTTAGATTAACAGTTAGGTTAGAAGGACAAAAGAAAAACTAAATTCAATATTTGGGTGTGTGAAAACACCTGCTTATCTATTCATAAAGTAGAATGAAAGTTAATGTAATGAAAGAAGGACTAAGTAACTAGTAATAGCCGAGAAACTATATATATCTATATTAAAATTTATACCTCACTTACTCAAAATCACCAATGTGTCCCCTTCCTCAGGTTCACTTCTATTGGCCTCATCCAGCTAGATCCACTGATGCTTATTGGGCTGGGTGTCCAAGTACCAGAAGGTCTACCACAGGCTACTTGTTCCTTCTCAATTGTAGAGCCATATCTTGGCAGTAAAAGAAGAAACACACTCTTTCTCTACCATCATCTGAAGCTAAATATCTCTCTTTTACCCAATCAGGACAAGAACCCATTTCGATAAAAACCTTACTTGAATCTATCTCAGTTATTATACCTAATCCAATCACTATCTATGGAGATAATAAACAGAAATTTCATTATCTCAAAATCCTGTCTTCCAAGCACATACCAAGCATATAGAAGTACCATATCACTAGATTTGCAATAATGTGCTAGCTGGTAATATTTAAATTTCTTATACTCCAACAACCTCAATGCTTGCCAATAGCCTGAACAAATCAACTCCACTTTAAACTCTATCCACATTCCTTAAGTCTTTCTGCTTACATTCTCAATAGCCAGAAGACAGATGGATGTTGGAATTGTTGTAACCTACTTAACTATGCCACAGAGCCCTAACTAAACCTGTATATATATTCAATGCACAATTATGATTAAGACCATTGGTAATAGAATAATTTACCTTCACCTAAAACTCATATATCTGTAAGAATAGGTAGACCACACAATATGGGGGGTGAACTTGCTAGCAAGTCTACAACCTTGGACCCAAAATCACCACAGATTGAACACATGTTGAGCTATTGAAAAAGGAACCATAAAATCAGGGATGAGAAAAACTCAGCAGAACAGTTTTAGATTGGTATTCAAGTAGAGTACAGTATGGGTTCAGTATGAGTCCAGTCTGAGTTTCAACAGAGTTCAGGTTTGGTACTTGCCAGCTAGTCCACCCCCTATATTTTGTAGTGGTAGTTAAAAGTAGTTCATTATACTGAAACTTTTCATGTTGATTTTATATTAACTATATCAGATTAATATTTTCAAAGCATGTAAAACAAAAACAACTCATAGTAAGATAGCTTTACTATATAAGGAACATAGATAGTTTAATTTCAATAATCTTGTGCTTATCATCTTTCTACTTGTTTATCTGTAAAATTTTTTACTTATAGGGTATTCACTGATCCCATAATATTGCCTAAAGTATCTTTTCTCACTGGATCAAACACCTATAAAGGTAAATCATATAGAAAACAACAATATTTACAATCAAAGATTAAAACTGATTTAATAAATCTTACACATTATTAGTACCAGCTGATAACATGGATGCAACTAATTTTCAAGAAGCAATAAAAAGGCCGTTGAAGGAGGTACAACCAGACTTAAAAACAAAACTATGTCACCTGGTCTATGTACATGAGATCTTTACTTTACATTTCTGAGCTTCTGTAGAAAATCACCACATCATTCAATATTATAGAAACAATAGATGAAAGTAGAAATATCAGATACAACCACTCATCTGAAAATTTTTAAAAAAAAGTCAGAAAGAAAGGCATAAAACATCATCATCTGAAAACTAGATCAACAAAATGTGCAGTTTTTATTTGATCATCCAGAGGTTGGGTCCAATTCCTGGAATACCTGGAAACTATTGAAAGATAATCATGCAGGTAATACTGCAATTAACAAAGCACAAGCATTGCAATACCTCAAAGACTTAAAGTTCAACTCTGATACAAAATTATATCTCACAGAAGCATAAAATGTTATACATATGATAAAAATATTTGAGACCAATTATTCTGACAACTGCTTAGCCATAGAGCTCCTGATCAGACTTCTAGAAGAGTTTGACACTAAATTTCACACACTTATAAATCATGAAGACCTTACAACCAAATATTTCCTTGAACAACTTGAGCACACAAAATATATTTCTCAACTGCAAAATCATGACAGAAACACAGCTCTAACAGCTTCAACATTTAAATCAAAAACTAAGTACAAGAATTGAAAAAAAAACATGATTTGAACAAGTGTTGGTTCAAACTCCCAGAAATTAAACCTGAATGGATGAAACAAAAAGATCAGACAAGAAATTGGTCTTCATAATTGAACAAAGAAGTCAAAGAGGCTTCAATGATGGAAATTTCCAAGTATGTACTCACATCAATTGACCTCAATACTCAATCTAACAAAATTATTCTTAATTCAGGTGTTTCAATGGTGATGATTAGAGATAAATCAATGTTTCAATAACATTTTACTATTAGAGAAAATATTGTAACTGGAGACCAGAGACTTTTTAGTGCCAGTTCTGGGGATGTCGCATATACAGAAAATTAGATCTCAGTTTGTGTTAGAGCAATGCATGTTCTGAATTTACCTTATGATCTTCTGTATGCACATTATATGTGGAAAAAAGGATTTAAAATCACCTATAAAGAATTTCTAACAAAAATTGTTACTATATCAAACAAAAACAATTATATGAGAGCTGAGATTAAAAATGGACTTCCTATTTTTTAAAGGGTCATTTAAAAAATCTCAAATTTCAAAAATTTCTGGATGTATTTCTGAACTACAGAAATGGCATGATTTTCTCAGACATGCAAACACTCAGTAGATTAAATCAATCATATCAAATATCAAAACAGAAAATGACTTCTTTTTTGAAGACTTAGCAATGTCAAAATCATCAAAACTACTATTCAAAGGAAAAATCAAAAAACCTGAAAACAAACTTGATTTCATACATACAGATCTGAGTGGTCAGAAAACACCAAAAAACAGAAGTGGATACAAATATTATTTGAAGTTCACTAATGGTCAATCTTCATCCCAAGCTGTATATTTACTAAAAAAAAGTCTGATGCTCTACAATGTTTCAAGTTGTATAAAGCATTAGTTGAAAATGAGAGTGGAAACAAAATAAGAAAACTGGTAATAGAAGGTGGTGGAGATTACACATCTAAACAGTTCTCCAAATAGTTAAATAAAAATTGCATAAAAAACAAAATAACTGCACCTCATACACCCAAATAAAACCCTGTGTCTGAAAGAGGAAAAAAAATCACTACCAAATGTGCTAGAGAAATGCTTCAACAGTCTGGTTTGCCATTATCATACTGGGGGAAAGCAGTTTGTACTGCAGTTTACTTGGAAAATCTTATACCTAGAAAAGTAACAAACCTTGATTCACTAATCAAAATGTGGACTAGAAAAAACCTATATTTTTATCATCTGAAGACATTTGGAGGTGCAGCCTATTCTCATATATCCAAAGAAACACACAAAGGAAAATTTAAATCAACAGCAGTTTTGTGTGTATTACTTGGGTATACCAAAAGCAACTACAACTATAGACTCTTGTAAATTAACAAAAAAAATAATTGTATCAAAAAATGTTTTATTTAAAAAGAATCAATTTCCTTTTAAACTTTTAATAAGTCTCCTAAACAACTAGTGATAGTAAATAAAATTGAAACAATAAATATGATTGAAAAAGATGAAGAGTGTTTTCATGTGCTAGAGGATCAAGTTGAACCAGAAACCAATTCAAGTACATCTGAAACATCTGAACCACATCAAAAATGTCTAATTTTATGATTGGGTCCACCACCAGTTGATCTGGTAGCTCCAAGATGATAAGACATATTGAAAGAAAACTAAGAGAGAGAGGAATTAATCCAACTACTTGAAGGTGATCATAATTCTCTGGAAAATTCAGAAGCACAACAAAATGTGGATCCACATCATTACAAAAGAGTGATATTTGGCCCAAATTCTGATAAATGGATTAATACAATCAATTCTGAGTTAAATTCACTTCATCAAAACAAAGTGTGGACAGTTGAAAAAGGAGACCCTGAAAGAAAGATGATACCTTGAAGATGGATATTCTAAATAAATTTGATGAAAAAAGAAATGTATCAAAATGTAAAGCTAGACTTGTGGCTAAAGGTTATCTTTAAAAACAAGGTTTAGATTTCGACAAAACATTTTCACCAAATGGTCAAATTACAGCATCAAGAGTATTAACTGCAATGGCTGCTCATGAAACTCTAGATTTATTTCAACTGGATGTTATGACTGCATTTTTAAACAGTTCACTGAAGGAAACAGTGTATATTCAGATTCCAGAAGAACTGATTGATTGGATGAAGAATTCAGGATTATATACAGATGAACAAATACTCAACCTAAGTCAACAGTTGCATTCAACAAAACTTCAGAGAGCACTTTATGGCCTCAAAAAATCTCTAAGGTGTTGGTACAATGAGGTAAAGACATGGCTCATAAAACATTGCTTTTATGTAAGTAATTCCAACCCATCTCTATTCATAATAAATACAAAAATTTATCCTCTATATTTATATATCTGGATGGATTATATGGAAATAGTTAAACATATTTGTCAAGAATTTTATGAAGATCTATCATAGGATTGTAATGTAGATAATTTTGGTCCAGAATTATTTCTACTAGGAATGAAAATAACACAAAGTAGAGATAAAGGGACAATATATTTATCACAAAATCAATACATATGTGATACACTTGAGATGTATGGGATGGAAGACTGTAAAAGAAACCCTAAAACAATGCAGTCAAATATACAACTTAATAGCTCAATAGATCAAGAACATGCTAAATTTTTCTCTACTGGTCTTGATTATTGTTATGAGATAGGAAGGCTGGGTTATCTAGCTTAATGTACATGACCAGAATTAGTACTTCCAGAAAGTGTGCTGTCTCAATTTCTATCAAAGCCAAATCTCCAGAAGTGGAATGCATTCAAATGTATTTTGTGATATCTAAGGGGAAAATCAACACATAATCTTATATATGGAGTCAAATCATGTTCAGAAGAAATATCAAAAATAAAATTTACTAGAAATGAAGAATCCAGATTGAGTGATTCTGACTGGGCTAGATGTGAACTTAGTAGAAGATCCACAAGTGGATATGTATTTATGCTTAATTTTGGTGCAGTCTCTTTGAAAGTTAAAAAGCAAAATACTGTTGCTCTATCATTAAAAGAAGCAGAATATAAAGTTTTAACAGACACTGAAAAAGAGGGTCTATGGTTATGAAGGTTATTGACTAAATTTGGCTGCAACCAAAGAAACTAAAATTTATTGTATGGAGATAATCACAGAGAAATATCACTTTCCAGAAATAAAGTGGCACCCTCTTGAACAAAAAATATTCAAGTTCATTTTAATTGAATTAGAGGGCAATTAAAATCTGGAAAAATAGACTTAAAATATTGAAAAACCAATGATATGATAGCTGATATAATGACAAAGCCACTTGACAGAAAAAAATTTAAAAGGTTTTGACAATCTATGGGATTAATTGACACATCAAACTCATAATTTTGAGATATGAGAGAGGGAATAAGTATATGTAGTTAGTAGTAGCTCATTATACTGGAACTTTTCATTTTGATTCCCTATTAATTAGATCTGATTAATATTGTCAAAGAAGGTAAAACAAAAACAACTCATAGTAAAATAGTTATACTATATAAGGCACATAGCTAGTTGTATTTTAATTGTCTGGTGATTATCATCTTTCTACTCATTGTTTTCTAAAATTTTTTACTTATAGGTTAGTCAATAATCCCATAATCTTGTCTAAGATATCTTTGCTCACTGGATCAAACACCTATAAAGGTAAATCATATATAAAACAACAATACTTACAAGCGCAGATAAAAACTGGGTTAATAAATCTTACAATATCACTGTAGCCACAATAGTTTATGGGCTTATAAGTGCCTCTTTTATCTTTTTTTTCAACTTTTTTCAATCATCTCACTTGAAGACAAACTAAAAAAACACCTTTTTTTCTTCTCTATTCTTCTTTTTTCCTTTTCTTTTCTCTCTTTCACATCCTTTTTTTTTCTTAAACTTTCTGTCTCCTTTTTCATCTCTAAGTCTCTCTCTTTTTATTTCTTTTTCAAAGTTCTTCATAGATTAGGTTGGGGTATTGGCCAAGCATCAAAGTGTTTACATGGATAAAAGTTTACTCCAATTTTTTTTCTTTCTTTCTTCTTTCCTTTCTTTCCTTTCTTTTTCTTATTTTTCTCATCTAATCCTTTCTATAATTTCCTCTTATCTCCATTGATAGTTTTTCTCTTTTCTCTTCTTCCCTCTAATACATCCTTACCTTTTTTTTCTCTCTCTTCCCAAACTCAAGAAAAAAATATAAAAAAATAATAATAATACATATATTAGCCAAAATTTCAACCTCAATACCACCTCTCATTCCAACATCCCATTAATCAATGTCAACCAGCTCAGAAAAACCATCTCCAGCTTGCAGAGATCCCCTACCCCACCAATCCTTAACAAACCCATCAGCTGTAAACCCCAGTGACTCAAATTCTGCATCCACCCATCTCATGTGAGGAAACCATTCAAAGCTTAGTGTACAGGACAGCACAAGAACAAATACAACACATGCATCAACTAATTTCCAATGCTAAAACAGAAATTCAAGCCTGGACTAACAAATTGAAAACTGACAGAAGCAACTTCAAATCATGGTATGAAGATGTTCCCCTTCTCCTAGACAAAAAATAGACAGTGAATACTATCTCACACTGCCTGGGACTACTGGCACTACCTTCAATAAAGCAAAATTGGCACGTACCATCTTGCTCAACTCTGTTGAACCCAAGATAAAAACCAAACTCCTTGACATAAGAGAATCCAGTGAAGCATTCACCAAACTGACAAACATGTAAAATTTGGCTTCACATGTTGCCAGTTTTCATGTTTTTCACAACTCTCAACCTTACAATTTGGTCAATCTGGTGATCCCACAATCTTAATCAAGAAGCTCTAGGAGATCATCAGTAGCTTAGAGAGTCAAAGTCAGACATTGAACAAAGATGCCTTCTATGGCGTACTCCTGCAAAAAGCCCTCTCCAATAACAACACTTTATATGAAAAGGTACTTTAAGACACAGAATATCACCTAAAAGTTGCATGTGAATTTACAAAGCTGTCAGACATTTGAGGCATTGTGACAACTGCATGAGAAAATTTAAACATAAAGAACAAACTTGTTTCCACCCCTGAAGGATCATCCACCAACAATCTCACAAAAATGGCTAATCTTGCCATCCATGACAGCACCATCACATCAAAAGGTGATCCACAGCAAGTAATGGCAGCACAAGAATCCCTTTTCTGGAACTGCAATTTGCCTGACCATTTACAGGCACAATGTTTACAACCTCCAACATACAGAAAACCCCCACCTGATAAGGAGAAATAATATTGGAGGTTCTACCCAGTGCTTTCCCCAGTATCTTACAAATCAGATTTCCAAAAAAATATAACTCCAGCTACCCAAAAGTTTCACTAGAAAGTCAATAGCTGCTGCCCTACATACCCTTCCAAAATATACAAACCCATTTGTGGGAAACAGCCATCTCAGCATGCCAAACAAATAGAAATCAAAGATTAACAGCCTACAGCATCCAACATCACAATTGAATAACTTACAAGCCCAAAACAAGGTACCAGCTCCACTCCTATCCTAGACACTGTTTCAAATCATTAATTCACTGGTGGTAGAAAATAATTAGTGAATTTTTCTCCTCTAGTTCCCCCATTCCTCTTCAAGTTGCAACTGACACCTCTCAAACTTTCCTTACAGGGATGGGGAGTCTGTTATTTGCTTGGAAGAATGGGAAAACTATTAGTGTTATCCTGGTATAATTCTTTGAGAAACTCTCCTGCTACACTAATAAGGAGTTGTACGCTGATGAAAATTTCTGGTTCAGACTTTGTATTTAGTAAAAATAATACCCATTACTTCAGAGACCATCTAAACAAAATATGCTGGCTTTGGCCACATCCCATCTGCAATACTTATTTCCTATATCAATTTCAAAATATTCTTCCTTCCCAAAATGAATCATTGTCTATAAAGAAAAACAATAAAATAGAAACAAAACCATCCAAAAAAATCATAAACCCTCCAAATAACATCTTTGCATTAGCCACTGTCCCACTCCACAAACAATTCCCAAACACCAAAAACCTCACCCAAACAGCTGATAAAAAATTATTGTACACATAGCACTGCAAATCTGGACATACAAGCCAGATCCAGCTATGCTGCATGATTTCCAACAGAATGGCACTGGGCCTACCAGAAAATTTACCATCTGGTGATATAATATGTGAAGCATGCTGGCTCTGAAAAAGTAAGGTTTGTTTTCTCCTTAACTCCACAGGGAGAACTCCAACAAAAATTGAGATACTCATGGTGTAGACAATCCTATAGTACTAGCTATAGGCTTTGACCATGGGAGTTAGAGAAAAACCAGGGAGAAAATCCCCTGTCCCTTTGAGAAATACCAGGTGAAATTGATCTGCTACACAAAATTTAAGACTGTTACAATACCCCTTCAAACACACTTCTTGACTACTTAACAAGTGAATAAAGTAGTCTAGATATACCACAGACCAAAGAAAAACTGAAATTCAGAAAGCTCTACACCTGAAAACCAAAACACTGTGCACTTGTTGCACAGAAAACAGAAAAAATACTTGATGCAGGTTGCAAAGCTACACCAGAGAAACCAGTTGTCAAAGTTAAGTTAAATGAAGAATTAACCTTGCAACAAACACAGCCAATTGTGTCCAAAAAACATTGAAAACAGAGTAATAAATAGTGATCTTATTACCAGATGGCTGTATGATAATTAAAGTTTCCCCAAACTGTCTTATTCAGTATATATACACAGACCCCCATCTAAAAATCTATGCAACAGCAACTAATTTGGCGCTTCTTCCAGCCAAGATGCATAGAAACCCTCTAGAAGCGCTCCCCAGCATGCTACGTCAGAGGCAGGTGGGCCACCCAATGTTGGGCAGCCTTCCTGAAGGTGGCCGGGCCGCCTGAAGCAAGAAAACCACTAAAACAACAGAAAAAACCTTAAACCTTAAAATATACTATAAAATCATCCAGACATAAAATGTAGAGAGTAACCAAGGCTGTCTAATGGCGCTAAGAACTTAACCTCAAGACTTAATTTTAGCCCAGAAAACGCAAAAAACATAAATTAAACAACTATAGTAAAAATGAAAAATGACCAAAAGAGCCCTTAAAACTCAGAATATAAAGATATCACCAAACCATAAAAAATAGAGAAAACTAGGGCTATCCAATTATAATGGCCCCATCCCCATAGCTCTAATATTCAGCCCATGAATCCAGAAAAACACCATAAACAGAAATCAATGCCATTTAAGACATCACCAAACCATACCAAACTACACAACAAAAGCCCCAGCCAATTTTGGATGACCACATCCTCCTTCCAATTATGAATGTCAACATTCTTCCTTCTTTAACAAACACCATGTTCAAATTATTTCCAAGGTCAACCTCTGAGATGGGTTGCTGTCAATACTGTATTGACCATAACCTTATCTGTACCATAACACCACCAGCTCATTCATACAGAACCGCTTGTGATGCCTGCTATTCCAGAAAGAAATTTTTCTACAGACCTGGTCCCTCATCCTCTTCATCAACTTCATCTTCACCACAACCTGGTCAATCATCCAACAGAACCAAAAGATCTAGGCCTTCCATCCTGATACCCAGATTAATCAACAAAACACACCCTTCCAAAAAGAGTTCCAACACCATTACAAACACTAGTTCCACAATACCTGGTCCTTCTGATGGAAAAACCAATTTTTCTCAATACTGAATAAAAAACTAATGACTTTCAAGTTCATCCCCATCCATACAGTGATGATGACAATGTGGGAACCATTGCAAAACCAACACCCAATCATTTGACTACCATTAAGGCCAAATTTAAACAACACTCTTCTCAACCAAAACATCTCATAATAAACTAATTCCAATCCACTCCTGCTAAAGATACACAGGAAATTGAGAAAAGAAGACACCTCATCCACCAGTTCACAACTAATGCTGAACACTTTGTTTCATCTCTTGATTCTCTTCTGCAATTTGATTCTTGACTTAGAAACAAATTTTTTGACCACTTTCCAGACTTCCTGAATGTAGCCAACATAAAGAAAAATCCCTCCGTTTAAAGTCCTGGGGGACTCATCCTCACTTTAAAGTCTTGGGGAACTAACAGCCCTCATTTTATAGTCTTGGGGGGTGCAAAAGCCTCAGTTTATAGTCTTGGGGGACTTAAAACCTAAATAAAAAATACAGAAACAGAGATCAAACCATTTAAGATTCAAAGAAATAAACTTACATTCTGGGGTAACTGTTCTACTGAAAAGCCAGATCATAATTTGCCCTCACACTTGTCTTAACTAAATTCAGAGACTCTCTCTTTGGATGCCCTCTGCCCTATTATCATTCCAAACTATCATTTTATAGTCCTTAAGGACTCACCCATAACCAATCCACAGTTTATAGTCTTGGGGGACTCACATTTCTCAGTTTAAAGTCTTGGGGGACTACAGCATTTTTGCATAAGAATTTACATCTGTTCTCATGCATACACACCCACATTCAACTTGTTGAAGTTCAACATCCCTTCATCTTCTAACCATACACTTATAAAAATTTCATTTTTATCTCTTTCTTTTTTATTCTTGTTCTGCCACAGATCATGTTAAACCTTGAATCCCCTGATTTTGGCCCATAAAATCTTCATTGCTTCACTTCTCCAAAGGGCTATGCTTGTAAAAAGTGTATCCACAGGTGCAGACCCTGCACTTTCACTCTACCAACTCCAGATTCCAAACTATACAGCAGGGATTGTGACTCTTTTAACACCAAAAAGAAAAAATATGATAGAGACGCCAGCTAGCCTATACCTCCACCTTCACCTTCCCACAAATACATTCCCAGATCTCCTACTAGATCCCCAGAGCTAGGACCAGCCTCTTCTTCATTATCTTCAGCTCCTTCAAGAAACTCCAGAAAATCAGTCCCCAGAACACTCTCTAATAGGGAAGTTTAACCTTCCTAAAAATTTGATTTTACCTCTGGCAATTCAGGTCCTAGGATTCCAGACTCTGTCCAGGATGCCCACCCAATGTTGGGTGGTCTGCCCTCCTCACTAGGAAGAAAAAATCAGGCTCAAAATTTTCAAATTCAACCAGAAAACAGCCAAAATCCTCCAACAAACAACAACACTTCTATGCAACAACCTCCTAGTGCTCCCAGAGCAATAAAAACAACAATTTTAAAGTCCCATAATGCCAAAACTTCCCATACTTCTAGAAGACCTGTCAGAGATCTCCAAGGAAGAATCAGAACTCCCACAACTGCTCCAAACCCAAAATTACCTTCCCCATGCAGAAGAAGAAGCTACACCTCTCCTCTTCTTTCCAGCTATTCTTCTGAAACTTCATTTTCTTCAAGAAATTCATCCAGAACACAACAGTCAGCTCCTAGATCACCTTCACCTGCTCCATTATACAACAACTTTGGTCCTCCAGCACCAGCAACCAAACCAACTGAGCAGGATATCAATAACAACAACAACAACAACAAATCTCCATTACAGCTAGGCCCCAGGAAAGGTTTCATCAAAGTTCAACTTCTCAACACCCGATAGAAAATGAACAAGACAACCCATATTTATCTCTGGTTGATCCTCCAACCACACACCATTCCATCCCTTCAGAAGTCCGAATCCCTATGGCTTACAATTTTAACAAACTTCCCATCTGTAAGTATCATAATATTTTCATCAACAAAAACAACTTCTGAGAAAAATTCTGCTTTTTTAGATGGGAACCATCCTCCTGAAACCAGTAATAGAGCTGGACAACCTCTTGAAACTTCTTTGAACCTGGATTATGAGGATATGAAGATAAACCTAAGCATCATGTGTTCAAACATGCTAAAGGCTATTGCTCTTCATGGAACATTGAATTATTTTGAAAAGACCCTGAGAAAGCAACTTCTGGAAAACCACTGGAAGATGTATAGAATCATCAAGCACACCTTCCAACATTCTATTCCAGCCTCTATTCCTTCCTCCAACAAACTGCCTTCCAAACCGGTTCCAGACCATTACAAACCATACCATCTTTCCAGCAGAATGCACTTAAAAGAACACTGTGCATCCACAAACCCCAACAAAAAACAAAAGTGTCAACACAATCCAAACAAACATCCAGAAGCTTCTTCTTCCAGACATTAAATTATTAAAAATAAAAAATAAATGAAATTAATAAATAAAGAAAACAAGTTGTAATTATCAATTCAAAAAAAAAATTTATTTTTATTTTTATTTTTATTTTTATTTTTATTTTTATTTTTATTTTTATTTTTATTTTTATTTTTATTTTTATTTTTATTTTTATTTTTATTTTTATTTTTATTTTTATTTTTATTTTTATTTTTATTTTTATTTTTATTTTTATTTTTATTTTTATTTTTATTTTTATTTTTATTTTTATTTTTATTTTTATTTTTATTTTTATTTTTATTTTTATTTTTATTTTTATTTTTATTTTTATTTTTATTTTTATTTTTATTTTTATTTTTATTTTTATTTTTATTTTTATTTTTATTTTTATTTTTATTTTTATTTTTATTTTTATTTTTATTTTTATTTTTATTTTTATTTTTATTTTTATTTTTATTTTTATTTTTATTTTTATTTTTATTTTTATTTTTATTTTTATTTTTATTTTTATTTTTATTTTTATTTTTATTTTTATTTTTATTTTTATTTTTATTTTTATTTTTATTTTTATTTTTATTTTTATTTTTATTTTTATTTTTATTTTTATTTTTATTTTTATTTTTATTTTTATTTTTATTTTTATTTTTATTTTTATTTTTATTTTTATTTTTATTTTTATTTTTATTTTTATTTTTATTTTTATTTTTATTTTTATTTTTATTTTTATTTTTATTTTTATTTTTATTTTTATTTTTATTTTTATTTTTATTTTTATTTTTATTTTTATTTTTATTTTTATTTTTATTTTTATTTTTATTTTTATTTTTATTTTTATTTTTATTTTTATTTTTATTTTTATTTTTATTTTTATTTTTATTTTTATTTTTTATTTATATTTTATTTCAATTTTAATTTTAAATGGTACTGATTACTACCTATAATTACCAACATACTTAAAAAACTTGAAAAGAATTAAAACCATAATACCCAAAAAAATGAGAGCTGAGAAATAAAATGAATAATAAATCCAAATGGTATCCCCCAGCCAATTGATGAGCTGTCAGCCAGGCTATACCAGAAGCCCAGTAAATTTTATGTCAATTTACTGTAACTAAAAGAGGGCGTAAAAATTTGCTTCTTATGTATATAAATTAATCTTATATTGCATAATGAAATGATATAATTATTTTAATAAATATATATAAATATTATATTAATTTTATTATTATATAAATTATTTATACATTTAAATTAAGCATGTTATATATTCTATAAATTATGGCGCATTTTTTATGTATGTAATATATACAAATTTATAATTAATTAGTAATATATTATAACTATAAGAGTAATATTGACTTATAATGTAATTAAATTAATTAATTAAATCTATATATTAAATAAAACTTTTCATACATTATTAAACAATAATATTGGGCCCATTTTTGACCCTTAATTGTGTCAGTAAAATTATTAAATAAATTATAACACTTATTTAATAATATGGTATTAAAATTCTCACTTTAAATTAGAAATATCATTAAATTAATTATATTTTTCATTTAAACTATTTATTGAATTAATTACATAGTTAAAAAAATTAATTAAAATTGCTTTATACTGGATTGAATTGTCTCACGCGCCACGTGACACTCGAGGCAAAAGTAGCTCATTAAATCAATACTAAAGGGTTCAAATCCATACTTGAAGCGCAGAAAGCAACTCTCCATAGCAACTACAATTTTCCTTTGTGTACTCGCTATTCAATCGCGCTAGCCTAAAACTCTAAATCTAAATTAGTCAATCTCTCAATAGTGTGTCTTAGTCTTTTTCCAATAAGCGACGCACAGCGCAATAGTTAATATAATAGTACATTAAAAGGTTCATGAAATGTCTGTGGGTTATTAAGGGGTAGTGAGCATGGATGGAATGGTTAGTGAAGGATTAAGGGGTTAACGGATGTAGTGAGGAGGGTCCAGGTGTAACGGATATATTTTAAATGGGTTATGGTGTGCGGAATGGTGGATGAGTATGAGGTCAATGCAAGGAGGAGTAAAGGATATAAAAGGGGCTGGGTTTTTGGTTCGAAATTCCTTAGAATTAAATTATAAAACGTATTTATAGTTAATAGTGATAAAACTCTAAGTGAAAATCATTATTATTGTATCTTTCTTTATTTTCTCAATAATCATATCTAAATCCTAGATCTTTGATTGTTGAGTTTCCAACCCTTCGTGAGATCTTAAGAATTTTAATATTACCGTTCAATTATATTAGAATCCTTCTCGAACATAACTCGAAGCAGTAGTTCTTCCTTCGAGTCATCTTCGAATCACTTCCTCAAACTCTCCCTCTGTGCTTCGAAGAAGTATCTGAACCTTTTATCTCACTTGCAGGAACATCCTCGACCTTGTGCGTAGGTCGTCCGGTGACAGTATAATTTAATTCTCCGTAGTTCTCATTCTTTGTACTACTACATCCCTTTTCTGGTGTTTTCTCTAAATTCTTAAAATGGCACCTGTTCAACGCACTCCTCCTACAGGCGCTACTACTAGAGCTCGCGCCAGAGGCAGGCCAACAGCCACTAGGCCTGTTTCCCGCACTCACTCCTTGGAGCCACTCGACCTTAGGGAACGGCAACATTCAGTCCAATTGGTAGAAGACATCCCACAAGATTTTGATGATTCTAGTGATGATGAAGAAAGAGAGGATACAATGCACAAGGCACCATCCGCCCCTGCTAACCACCCTTCTGGTCAACCTTCAGAACCTGGACCATCCAATTCTCTGGAAGATTTCATGAGACTTTTCATAAAGATCCTTTCAAATTCAACGTCTTCAGAGGGATCTAAATTCAAAACTCCTTCTATGAAATCTCCTGATAAATTCGATGGAGAACATCCAAACAGATTGCGACCCTTCTTGCAAACCTGCAAGCTCCTGTTCCATAATGACCCTCGAACCTTCAATAACGACCAATCGAAAGTTGTTTATGCTTCTTCATTCCTGGCCGGAAAAGCAGTAAGATGGTTTGAACCTTATCTTCTCATGCTCTCTTCAACCGAAACCCACTTACTTATTAATAACTGGGAAAATTTCAAAGACAAACTCTTCACGTTGTTTGGTGACCCTAATGAAACTGACAATGCAGAAATTGAACTTGATTTCCTTTGCATGAGTGATAATGGGAATGCCTCTGAATATATCTCAAACTTCAGAGCGCTTCAAACTCAAGTAGGTTGGAATGATGCTGCCCTAAAATATCATTTCAAAAAAGGACTTCCTTCGAGGATTCTGGATCAGTTAAATCTTCACGGTCAGAAGATGACTACTTTAACAGATTTAATGGATCAAACCCTTGAACTTGATGGCGTTTACCAAGGACGACTTCAACATCGTCAATACGCCAACAAATCTCAAGGCTTAAATTTCAAATCGGGACCTTCTTCACACCCACAAATAACTCAATCCTCCTTGACTCAATCCAAACCTATTAAGGGAAAGGACAAACCTCGACCAAAAGGCTCGACCGCAGGAAATATCAGTAAAGTACTGGATCCTAAAGGGGAACTTAAAGAAGCTGAGAGGAAAAGGCGAACAGATAATGAGTTATGTATGTATTGTGGGTGTAAGCACAAGCTGGAAGATTGTGTAAAGTTGAAGGAAAGTGAAGGTACTAGTTCAAAGCCAAAAAACTAGTAGATAGTTTACTTGTGTACAAATCAAACTATCTTATATCTCCCAGTGCACAGAACCTCCATGTCTTAAGGACTGGAGTTGCCTTAAACCGCTTGAGATTCATTCTTTTTAAGGAGGATATCCCCTTCAGTTGTCTTATAGACTCTGGAGCTTCAATTTCTTTTGTCAGTTTATCTTTTGCCGAGAAATTACAGCTGACATTTACAGATATCAATTGAACTCCAATTTATTTGTTCGAATCAGAGGAACCCAAATATTGGGTCAGTAAGAAAGTTTTATGGGTTTTCAACTTTCCGAATTTCCCCCCCTTCGAGTGGGAACTATCAGTCTTGGATGCCCCAAGGATGGACAATACCATTCTTGGCCATGACTTTTTAACGCATTTGAATCCTGAAATTGATTGGACACGGGGATTGATCACCCCACGGACTAAGTATATTTCTAATTCTTCAATGCATGTCAATAGGGAATTAAACAACCCGCCTGACAATGTCCTGCTAGATGACAAACCTCTGCCAGATGACTTGAAAGCATCTGATCTTTCTTTAAATGAGCAATTGGCTAACCCTTCTAGCTCAATGACTTCACTCGAAGAGGATTTAAATTGCCTCAAAGTAATTGAATTATGCTCTCTCAATTCTGGTCTTCCCTCAACAGATTCACTCAAAGATGATGTGGACGACCAAATCAACATTGAAGCCATTAAATCGACTCTACCAGAAATATATCATGATTTCCTCAATCTTTTTTCAATCCGCAAGGCCGATAATTTACCACCTCATCGACCCTACGACCATCAGATAGAGTTAATAGGTCCAGTACCTCCGGCAGGTCCTGTCTATTCTTTGTCAAAGGACGAATCTCAAGTTCTTTGAGACTACATTGCAGAGAATGTAGCCAAAGTTTTCTTCAAAGCCAGTAAATCTCCAACCGGCTCCCCTGTCCTCTTTGTAAAAAAGAAGGATTGTAGTCTTAGGTTGTGTGTTGACTATAGAAAGCTCAACACAGTCACTAAGAAGAATGCATATCCTGTTCCTCCTATGTCATTGCTTCTTACCCTTTTTAATGGTGCTAATTTCTTTTTTAAATTGATCTTAGAGGCGCTTACAATCTTATTTGCATTGCGGAAGGTCATGAACCACTGACTGCAATGCGCACTAGATTTGGTAGTTTTGAATATTTAGTTATTCCTTTTGGATTGTGTAACGCACCATCTACTTTTCAAACTTTTGTCAATAACATCTTACAAGATGTTGTCAAACAATTTGTTGTCGTCTATTTAGATGATATTTTAATTTTCTTGAAGACACTGGATGAACATATTCATCATGTTCGACAGGTTTTAAATCGACTTCGAGGTCATGGACTCTACGCCAAGCATAATAAATGCGAATTCCATCTTAAATCTATTGATTTTTTGGGTTTTACATTATCCACTGATGGTTTAGTCATGGACATCAAAAAAGTTCAAAAGGTCCTGGAATGGCCTGAGCCCAAATCCGTTAAATCTCTCCAAGGATTTTTGGGTTTTTCAAATTTCTATAGAAGATTTATTAAAGATTACTCTAAAACTATTTTCAACCTTACTTCTCTTCTTAGAAAAGATATTTCTTTTGTTTTTACTTCTACATCATGAAAGGAATTCAAAGCATTGAAGACGGCGTTCACCACAGCTCCAATTCTTTGACACTTTGATCCTACTGCTTCGACAATAGTCGAGACAGATGCGAGCGATTATGCTATTGCAGGGGTCATTTCTCAATTGAATACGGAAACAAAACTGTTTCATCCTGTTGCTTTTGAGTCACGCAAACTCATTGCAGCAGAGTTAAATTATGAAATTCATGACAAAGAGCTTTTAGCTATTATTCACTGTCTTAAAAAATGGCGCTCTTTTCTTCTCAGCTTAGATAGACCTTTTCAAATTTTAACAGACCATAATGCTTTGAAATACTTTATGTCTTCCAAAGTGTTAACCAGGCATCAAGCCAGGTGGGCTGAATTTCCCTTTTCTATTTCCTATCACCCAGGTAAGAACTGCATTGTCCCAGATATCTTGTCACGTCAGGACGACGTTTACCCACAGCGGGGGGACACATTTGCTGACAAAAATCCAGAAAATGTGAAATCAATCTTCAACGAATCAATGTTAACGACTCATCAACTTAATTCGATGACAATTCAATTGTTTCAAAATCCACTATCCAACATCCTCGAAGCTCAGTCAAAGGACAATTATTGTTTAGGGTTAAAAGACAAAATACTCTCGAAGCAAGGGGCCAAAAGATTTAGTATTGAATCAGGTCTATTAGTCTTCGAAGGTAGAGTAGTCATACCCAACAACAATGAGATAAAATTATGGATTTTCAACAGTTGACATGATTGTCCATTAGCTGGTCATTTTGGTGTTGATAAAACCTACCATTTAATAGTGAGGGATTTTTTCTGGCCAGGTATGACCAGGGAAATCAAGGCCTATATAAAAGCATGTTACGAATGTAATAGGAATAAGGCTCCCCGTCACCGGAAGTGTGGGTTGCTTCAACCACTTCCTATTCCCTCTAAACCTTGGGAATCTTTATCGATGGATTTTATTTCTCAACTTCCTCTTTCTAATAATTTTGATGCTATATTAGTAATAATAGATAGATTCTCAAAAATGTCTATTTTCATTAAAACCACTACTACTGCTACTGCAGAAGATCTGTCAAAATTGTTTCTAGAATATGTATTTTCCAAACACGGCTTACCTAATGATATTATTTCAGATAGAGGCTCATTGTTTGTATCCACATTCTGGACTCATCTGTGTCGACAACTCAATATCACGAGGAACCTTTCCACAGCCTATTATCCCAAAACCGATGGGCAAACAGAAAGGGTCAACCAAATCCTCAAACAATACCTTTGAATGTATGTCAGTTTCCAACAAGACGATTGGACCACATGGCTACCATTGGCCGAATTTGCTTATAATAACTCGACTCATTCTTCGACACAACAATCTCCTTTTGAAACTGTTTATGGAAGACATCCTCAATTCAATTCAACCCATGTAGGAACTAATCATCCTGAGGAACATTATCTTCAAACCATATCATGACTCCAAGAGGAACTTAAATCAAATCTGGAATTAGCGGTTTGAAGGTACAAGGAACAGGCTGACAAACATCAACAAACTGCTCCTCCTTTCAAACCAGGTGACAAAGTATGGCTCGACGCACGGAACATTCGAACGACTCGACCATCAAAGAAACTGGCTGAAAAACGCTTGGGGCCATTCGAAATTGACTCTGAAGTCTCTAAAACTGCATTTCGACTCAAGCTACCTCCTAAATGGCGGGCTATTCACCCTGTTTTTCACGTATCTCTCCTGGAACTGGCTTGAGAAACATACCCAGGCAAGAACCAACCTCCTCCGGAAGCGGTCGAAGTAGAAGACCATCTAGAGTGGGAAGTAAGCCGTATCCTTGATTCAAGAATGCGCAAGGGGAAACTTCAATACCTCGTGGAATGGGAAGGCTTCCTCGATGACTCAGACAAAACATCCTGATAACCAGCCATCAATGTTTCTAATGGCCCTGAACTCCTAAAATCTTTTCATCTTAAATACCCTTTAAAACCAAAACCTTAAAACTCTCTTTTTTTCTTTTCTCTGTTTTTTTTCTTTCCTTTTAAAATCTAAAACATTTTTATTTCTAAAATATCTTTTTTGTTTTCTTCTTTATTCTTTCTCTTTTCAAAATGTTTCAACCTTCTTTTAAAAAAAATAAAATAAAATAAAAGTAAAATAAAATAAAAACCAAATTAAAATCAAAATAAAAATAAAACAAATAAAATAATAATAAAAATTTTTTTTCTTCTCAATTTTCTATATACATTCTTCTTTAAAATTTTATTTTCCTCGAACCATCAAAATTCTTCACGAACATTACACTACCATCTTTCTCGAACTTCACTTTAACTTCTAAATCACCTTTTTTAAATTCGTCGAAACAAATTACTTCTTTCTTCAAAATCCTCTTAGAAATTTTATTTCGTCTCTTCTTTTCTTTCTTTTCTTTTTTCAAATAACTAAAATCCCTCAAATCGTCAATTAACAAACTTAAATAAAAATTTTTTATTCCCTAAATTATCTCAATCAATTATTTCTTTCTTATTTCTTTCTTCTTACTTAATTCTTTTCTTTTTGAACTTTAAAACTAAAACTCCTTCAATCAAATATTCTTTATTTGTTTTTCTCATTTAAACTTCTTCTTTAAAAATCTTAAAATAAATTCTATTTAAATCTTTTTTCTGTCGTTTCCTCCTTTCTCTCAAAATCTTATATAAAAAATAATAAAATAAAATAAAAAAAGAAAATTCTAAATAAAATAACAAAGTAAAATAATTAAATACGAATTGTTTTTACATTCTTTTTTCTTCTTTTCTCTTTTTATTTTAAATTTTCTCTTTTATCTTCTCCTGAACCAATCCCTTCATCTTCTCCAAAATTTCCCTTATCTCCTTTCTACATTTCTCAAAGTTCTCCCCCTCTCCTACCGGAATCAATTCCCCAAGTTCAAGTAACTCCTCGGCTACGTCAAAGAAGCGGCATCGACAATGTTATCAATCTCGCCGCTCAATTCTTCAATATATTTTGCTCGTCGAACCTGACGAGGTTTCTTCGACCATACTTGATCGAGGGTTTCTTCGTTTTCCTCCCTTGAGGTAACAATTGGTAATCTATCCTCCACTGCCACTTCCACCGCAATGGGTCCCACAAGGGTCGCTTCCACATTTGAAGCTTTGGTCGTAGAGGCCTCGATGATGATGTCTGAATTCTAAAAACGGAATCATTAGTAATTAAATTTATAAATTATAAAAGGGTGAACTTACTTCAAAGATTGGGTCAGGCTCCAAAAATAATCTAGGAGTGACCTTCTCTTCCACCTCCCTTTCCTCTTCGTCATCTTTGATGACCACCCATTGTTTTTTTGGGGTTTTCCTCGAGATGGGAATTTCTTCCTCCTCCTTGACCAATTTGTCAACTTCCTCCTCAACGACCCCCCTCTTGTTTGCAGCCCTAGCCACCCAGATGTTCACATCATCTTTGACTTCTTCCTCATTTTCCCTTACCAATTGATCGTCCCCAATGGACACATCCCAGATTTCCTCGACTACTTCCTTCGTTTTAGGGATCACCCAATACTTCGTCTTAGTAAACCGACTCTCAATGTCGGCATTCTTTGCTAAGGCGTCACACGCCACTCTTCTCCATCGGCAAAACTTGCACTTCTGGCGAGGCCCTCATGTCGCCATGCTCTCCACGCAGAAATACTCCATCGACTCGCTAGCCGTGCAAGTCTTCGAAAATTGCCGTGTGACAACACCCCCATCCGCTTTAGGGTGTGGAGGCGTGGGAGTCAGTGTAGGGAAATCCGTCATAGTGATTCAAAGTAATAAAATTAATAATTAAGTAAAAGAGGAAGGGAAATTAGTGTGGGAAATATGTTTTACGCTCAACGGAGCTCGCGTTCTTATACCCGGGCATCTGTCACGCGCCACGTGACACTCGAGGCAAAAGTAGCTCATTAAATCAATACTAAAGGGTTCAAATCCATACTTGAAGCGCAGAAAGCAACTCTCCATAGCAACTACAATTTTCCTTTGTGTACTCGCTATTCAATCGCGCTAGCCTAAAACTCTAAATCTAAATTAGTCAATCTCTCAATAGTGTGTCTTAGTCTTTTTCCAATAAGCGATGCACAGCGCAATAGTTAATATAATAGTACATTAAAAGGTTCATGAAATGTCTGTGGGTTATTAAGGGGTAGTGAGCATGGATGGAATGGTTAGTGAAGGATTAAGGGGTTAACGGATGTAGTGAGGAGGGTCCAGGTGTAACAGATATATTTTAAATGGGTTATGGTGTGCGGAATGGTGGATGAGTATGAGGTCAATGCGAGGAGGAGTAAAGGATATAAAAGGGGCTGGGTTTTTGGTTCGACAATCCTTAGAATTAAATTATAAAACGTATTTATAGTTAATAGTGATAAAACTCTAAGTGAAAATCATTATTATTGTATCTTTCTTTATTTTCTCAATAATCATATCTAAATCCTAAATCTTTAATTGTTGAGTTTCCAACCCTTTGTGAGATGTTAAGAATTTTAATATTACCGTTCAATTATACTAGAATCCTTCTCGAACATAACTCGAAGCAGTAGTTCTTCCTTCGAGTCATCTTCGAATCACTTCCTCGAACTATCCCTCTGTGCTTCCAAGAAGTATCTGAACCTTTTATCTCACTTGCAGGAACATCCTCGACCTTGTGCGTAGGTCGTCCGGTGACAAATTGGTTACATGGATTTTGGTGTGAAAATAATTCTAATTGTTTTAATTAAACCCTTTACATCCTACTGTAATATCTTTTTTGGATTCTTTTTCTCATAGCTCTGATGTTTCAGGCTTACTTAGTTACCCACTATTTTAATTGACTGGGCTGGGAAATTATGGTGGGAAAACTAGTTAATTATTCATGGGTTTAGTTAATTGTATCATGTTTTTCTCTTAATATCTTTGTTTCATTTCTATTCTTTTATATTCTTGTTTTAGCCTATTACTATTTTGTATATACTGATTTGTGGCGCTTCAGAGGTCCCTTGGTCTATAAAAGGGCCTTGGGTAATCCCCTTTAGCCCATCACTTATTATACACTCAAACTTGAATATATTTTTTTAATATAATATGTTTATTATTATTTTTATTAGTATCACAATTCTAATTTAAGTTTTATATAAATAACTACAGGTTGCAATAAGTTTAATAATAATAATAGTGTTTACCGTGCATTGAAAATAATTCTTATTTAAATAAATATACTATAATTTAATAACCCTCACTACTGTATCAAGTCCCAAGGAATCTTGTTGCCTCTCTCTCTTAGAATAATTATTTCTTTATCTTTTATAACCTTTTCCCTTTATTTCATCCTCCTCTTCTCTGTTCTTTTTCCCTTTTTTACTCCTTCTACTAGACGACCGGCTGATAATTGGGAACCTTTCCAAACAGTGACGATGACTACAATACTTGCAACAAAACGACATAGTGCATGGACCACCCAACCAAAAAGTAAAATTTTTGCCACGACCATGTTTCCAACTTGTGTTCGATCATTTAGGTTTATATTAAATTAAATCATATATTATTTTGAAGTGATTATATGATCACTATAGTAAGTTAACCTTTGCACCTCTCACTCATATTATTATATTTTTACTGCAATAACAGTGTTTTTGGCTTAATTGCTGATTCACTGAGTGTAAGTGTTCATTATTTTTAAATTTTTTTTCCTAGTTGACCATAATAGAGTAAAAATCTTAGTCCTAGAAAACAATTAATTTTATTATTATTTTTTGTTTATTGGTTGACCATAATAGTACTCAGTACTTAGTCCCAATATTGCCAATATATTATTTTTAGTGTTATTATTTTGGTTGACTTATAAAACCTTTGTTGGTTGGTCCCATTTTAATTATTTTTATTTCTTAATAAAAATAATTGTAATTTCATTTATTTGTATTACATTTTTTTGGTTAATTAATTGATTTTTGATAAAAATTTAATAATTTATATTTTATTTTGAAATTAACAATTTGAATCATTAAAATAATTTTGATTCTTTTTTCACAGATTAAATGTCCACTAGTTTGGCTAACAGCATGGATAACTTAAATGTGGATGAGATTGAAGTGAATGGTGACACTGAATCTGTAGGTTCTTCTAAATTAACTTACAAAAAATTATTCAGCTGACAAAAAACCTTCATGACGTGGAAATGGCAGGAGAAGTGGCAAACCCCCCTCACCAAACACCTCTTAAAGAAGTAAAACCTCTAATAAATCAGGAAAATCAACTCAAAGGTATAAAAATAAAAAAGATACCACTGACTCAACAAGTAAAAAAACTGTCCAGTCACATCAAAGAGCTGAGAGCAGAAAGTATGAAGTACAAGGCAAGAGTAGACACACTCTGGCAGCAGATGCAGGAATTATTAAATCCCAAACAGGCTCAAACTCCTCATTTCCCAGCCTCCCAGCCTCAGCCTCAAACTCAGCCCAATCAAGTACCCAGCTCCTTCACACAAAATCAAAGCACTCTGCAGGTGGAGCAGTGGAAATGGGATTACTTGATGAGCCATTACCAGCAGAATGTTCAGCAACCAACAGCTCAACACCCTGGCCCATCCAGGACACCAACCTACCATCCATCTCCTCAGCCCCATCCTTATCAGGGAGGCAGAAGAAAGAAAGAACAGGGGAAGTTTCCTCCCTTGCCATGGTGAGTAATTTGTTTGACAAACATGTTGGTATGTATAATAACAAATCTTCTTCAGGTAATATTGTGGATCCTGCTGAAAGAACAGTTAAACCCTTAAAAAGACAACTTCCTTTAATAAGTAGCCCCAATGATGTAATTAGCAAATTATCATTTGATGAACCTTTACATTTGACTTCTACTTCTTTATTTAATCCTTTTCTTGCAATTAAGAGTGATTCTGTTTCCCCTGAAGTCTACACTTTGATTGAGAAAACTTCTGAAGAAATATTGAAAGATACCCTTGATTTTAATGTTGTAAAATACAAACATTTAAGAGATGTGTTAATACATGAGAGTGATAGATTAATTAATTTGCACTTTCATTGTAAAGTAAGTTCTTCTGTACAAGATACAGCTTATTTTAAAATCAAAGAAACCTTGAATATTGTTCTTAGCCAACAAAAACAAATAAGGAGTGACCATAGATCTATCTCAGATAAGAATATGAATCTACATAAAACCTTGAGTGAATTGAAACCCCTTATTGAAAAAAATTATTCATTAAAAAGTGAAATTAAATATCTACAAAATGAGTTTAAAAAGCTAAAAAATGATTTCCATGCACTGAGTGCCAAACACACAGTTTCTGAGGACAGAAATGTTTTATCTTTGAAAAAGTAAATGACCAGATGTCTGGAATTCCAAGGATGAGAAACTATGTGGCTGAACTGCAGGAAAAATTTTCAACCTTAACCATCAATAATTATGGTAAAATGAGAATTCTGCTCATAAGCTGCATAAAAATAAAGGAAAAGAACCTGAACAGAGTTTCTCTTTTCTTTCTCATATTTCAGCCATTAAACAAACTGACAATGAGTCTGTAAAATCTTTTGCTACTAGCAAAAAATCTTGTGATGGTCATGTACCAGCTGTTTCTGTAAATAATGAAATTTTTGAACACCTTGCTAAGCTTCAGGAATTATTAATTATAAAAAATTCAACCCAAAGGATGGACCATCCCAGTAGTAAGAAAAATTGGCCTAAATTAGACCAATATCCTACCTTTGATGGTGATTCTTCATCTGATTGGCAACACTTTATCCAAAGAATTGATAATTTAAAGAGATCTTATAAACTACCTGATGAGGAAATGGTTTCTAAGCTAATTTCTTTATTTTCCAATGTAGCCTTGATGTGGTATGAATCTGTTCTATTAGATAACAGCCATTATACATCGAATGATTGGAAATCCTTGGTTGAGAATCAGTTTGGTGGTTCAAAATTCAGGTTGGCTCAGCAAAGACTGTATGAGAATACTAGATATGTATTTTCAGCCTGTATATCCCCAGGACTGAGTAAAAACTACTTATAAGTTATGTTAAACACATGAACTATACATGGGAATAATAATTAAGAGTACACAAACAGTATATATAAGTAAAATTATGATAATATACAAAATATGCCATTATAACACCTTATATACATGCATATATCCACCTTTTATAAGTCTTATGTACTTAATATTAAGTTGCAATATTTTAGGGTAATCTTAAGAACCTTAAGTATAAGGCTACATAATTTTTAAGTACACTTAAAGCTGTTATTTTCACTGTTTTATGCAAAAAACAAGAAATGCGCTTTATTTCACTTAAAAGTTGACTATATGCGCTATAAATTTGAGAATATCAAAAATGCGCTTTGACATAACAATTTGTCTCATTTAGGACTATTGATTTGGGTATTTAAATGTATAAAAATAACACTGTTCAAATTTGGTGTTTTTTATGCCAGAAATGGCTTCTGTGTACTGGCCACATACTGCCTGCTTTTTTCCCATGTGAATAGCTTCATTTTTAGCAAAGTTAGCCTTTTCACACTATAATTACCCCACATTCTATGCCCACTGTGGGGAAACACACTAAAATAGGCAACAGGCGCTTATTTAGTGTCCTAGCTTAATTAATAATGCATTGACCCTGTTTATATGCACTAATTTCATTAATAAACTCACTCTTGGAGTCTTATTTTATCACCACACTTAAATTCGCCTAATTTTAGTCAAGGATTTACCCGTGCAAGTGCCTTCCAAGGACTGCATGTAGTTACCCCACATCTCACGCTCTTTTTTAAGTTTTTGGGTGATTTCTCAGTCAATATTGGTTATTTTTGGATGGGAATTTCACGTAGTATAATGTCAGGGTTAGCCCCTCCATTTCAACAATTAATCCCCCTTATTATTAAGCTATTATTAAACTTAAAAAGTCTCCTTTAGTCTTTTATATTATTGGTTTATATGCATATACTCTCTTTTTCTCTTTTTCTTTAATTTTGATGGATTTCCCTTATTATTACAGGGTTTTGACGGTTGTTATTTGTCTAATTATGTCATGGGTTACTAGGGATGTTGATGGGAAGTTCTATTAGTGGTTTTGAGGCGTAATTAACTGTGTATTGGATGGTACATCAAGGGAATCATTGGGGAATTCAGTGTGTATAAAAGGAGGAGGTTTTTGGGTCTTGTTTCTTCATTCTTTATCATTTACAATTTACCAATATAACCAAATAAATTACAATACATATCAATTAGTACTTTTATAAGACTTTTGAATAGTATCTGAATTATTTAATCTATTTTTCTACCAACTAAAAAGATTGTAAGCCATATATAAAAATAGTGAGAATTATATTACTGAGACCTTTATTTTTGATTATATTTTACTACTAGTTGGAATTATACCAAAGTATTCATATAGGACCATTAAAATCTTCTAGAAAACTGATCATTCAAGCTAGTTCACGTCTTTGTACTTGACCTCAGCCTGACATGTATCCTCCTCTGTTGAAAAACTCATAGTTTTTCTTATAAAAGTAACATCAATCTTGAGAGCAATTGAACCAAAGATGGATTATGATATTTGGAGAGATAAAATTTTGTATAAATAACCAAATTCTCTTAGAGATTTAATTGTAGCTAAAACTGAGCATGTGAGGGAACATTCTTCTTTCATTAATATCTGTAAAGAAGTACTGCTCAACCATAGATATGAACCAAATAATTACCTTGGAAAATCTTATCATGATCAGAATAAACCCTCTACAAAGCCCCCAGAAAAATCCATTAAACTCTCTGTCCCCTTTGCACCTAAAAAATATGCAACAAATACTTGTTATAAATGTAACAAATTATGGCAAAAGGGTCATGTTTGTGACAAGAAAATTCATCTTGTTGAACAAAATGAAGACACTGATGAAGCTGAAATTGATATCAATAATTCTTCTAGTGACTGTGAAAGTAATATCTCCTATGAAAATGAATCTTTTAAAGATGTTTTAATGTTGGAACAGGATGTCCATTATTTAGATAATATATCTGAAGAATGTGTATTGGATTTATCTTCAGTGGAAAATGCTGAAATAATTAAAGATATTGCTAACAATTCTATAGCCATATCTCCTTTGAAGGCACCTGTTATCATTAATGGTAAAAACGTTGATTTAGTTCTTGACTCTGGTGCTGGAGGAAGTGTAGTGTCTGAAAGAGCCTTAGCTTCAGTAGATAAGGATTATTTGGGTAAATTGTTACCTATGACTTCTGAAAAATGGAGAGGGTATGGTTCTACCTTGTGTCCCATTGGAAAATACAAAACCTCTGTATTCTTCAAATATAATGGTGGTTTTATCGGAGCTATTTGTGAATTTGTTGTCATGAAAAATGATAATTTAAGCAATTGGTTTATTATGGATAATGATACTTTAACCATGTTTGGTGTGAAATTGGACCCAGAAAATAATTGCTTCACCTTGGGATTGAATGGCAAAAGAAAATTCAAAATTTCCTCCCCTAGAAAACCTTCTGGGCATCTGTTAAAGTCTTAAAACTCACTGATCCAGTGTAAAGGCAGACCAACAATTGAAATGGATGATTTATTAAATGAAATAAATACTGCTTCTTTTGGTGATCAGTTAACTAGTGAACAAAAAGATTCTATTATTGCCTCAATTACCTCTTTCCCTATGGCTTTTTCTCATGGTTCTCATGTCTACGGAAGTGCTCAGGAAGAAATGAAAATTACCTTATCCTGTAACCTGAGTGATATTCATCCTAGTCTTAAGAAAAAACCATATCCTGCTTCTCCAACAAAAAGAAAGGATATTGAAGATAATATTGCCACATTATTAAAAATGAATATCATTGAGAAAGTGGATGTCACCCCCAAATATTGTGTCATCTCCCCAGTCTTGATTTCTTATGAAAAGGATAAGGCTAGATTATGTGGAGATTACAGAGCATTAAACACTTATACTGTTGATGATATTTATCCTTTACCCAGAATCAATTCAATACATGCTACCTTTCAAGGTGCAAAATTTATTAGTTGTCTGGATGGTAATAAAAGGTATCATCAAGTTCCACTTGAGAAAAAGTCTCAGAATTTTTTGCTTATTTCTACTCATATGGGAATATATAAGTATGTTAGAATGCCATTTAACCCTAAAAATGCACCTTCAGTTTTCCAAAAAGTCATGGATAACACTTTCCATCAGGAAATAATTGAAGTATGGCTTATGGTGTATATTGATGACATTATAGATTTTTCTAGAACTTTTGATGAACATATGATTCACTTAAATAGAGTTTTTCAAAAAATTGATGAAATCAATATGACATTGTCCTTTAAAAAGTGTAAATTTGGCTTTCAATCTTTAAAAGTCCTTGGCCATGTTGCGTCAGGCCTACAAATTTGTGTAGACCACAACAAAGTTGCTGCAATTCAAAATGTAAAGGCACTAACTTCTGTAAGAGAAATCCAAAGTTTTTTGAGTATGTGTGGCTATTATAGGCAGTATATTAAAATTATCAGGTCATAGCTTTGCCTCTTACCAAACTAACTAGGAAAGATGTTGAATTCATCTGGAATATTGACTGTCAAAAAGCTTTTGATACATTAAAATGTTGTTTAATTGCAGCTCATATCTTAGCTCTTCAAGATTTCAACAAACCTTTTTTCCTGTATACAGATGCTAGCTTTGTTGGTCTGGGTGCTGCCCTTCACCAGAAACAAATTATTAATGATAAATCCTCAGAGGTTGTAATTTGTTATATTTCAAGAACCTTGAGAAATAGGGAATTGAAATATGGTGCCACTCACTTAGAGTGCTTAGAAGTTGTTTGGGCCCTTGAGAAGCTTCATTACTACCTAGATGACCAAAAGTTTGAATTGGTAACTGACTGTAGTGCTGTGAAGTCCCTCTTAAACCTGAAAACACCTAATAGACATATGTTCAGGTGGCAACTTGCTGTTCAAGAATACAGAGGAAGAATGACAATTATCCATAGGGCTGGAAATTTTCACTCCAATGTTGATATGCTGTCAAGATTGCCTCTTCCAAATAATGACTCCAATCCTGCTTATGTACCTGAAGATGATACTGTTCATATCCATGGTATATTTATAGTTGATATGGAAGAAGAGTTATTACAATTAATTCTGGATTCATATGATAAAGATTCTGATTTAAATAAATTAGTTACTATCTTAAATGATCCTAAGAATGCTTCAACTCAAGCATTGATCAAAACTCTTCATGAAAAGTATCAAAATGCTTTGATTAAAGGAAAGTTTTCTATTGAAGATAGTTATATATATTATAGAAGAAAGCTTACTAATGTAATTGAAATTCCTCCTTCTATGAAAGAAACTATTGTCAAACCTTGTCATGATGACATTTTAGCTGGTCATTTTGATCTTGAAAAGACATTAATTAGACTCAAAAACACTGCTTGGTGGGCTAATATGGCTGAAGATACAAAATTATATGTTGAATCTTGTGATTCCTTCCAGAAATCTAAAAGGTTGAAAGGTAAAAGAGCAGGGTTATTACAACATATTGAAGCACCTGATTCTCTGTGGCAAATCATTAACAAGAATTTTTTCACTGGTCTTCCTGTAGCAGGTAAAGACAGTTATAACTCTTGTTGGGTAATAGTGGATAGATTCACAAAAATGTGCAAATTTATTCCCACCCACCAAGATTAATTCACAAAGGAATTATCTTTCTTATGGTGGACTTACATGTTCAATATTATTGCATTTCCAAAAGCCATTATCTCTGATAGAGATCCAAAATTTACTTCTGAGTTTTGGACCTCTTTGATGGATATTTGTGGCTGTGAGTTAAAGTTTTCTACAGCTCACCATCCTCAGACTGATGGTCTAGCTGAAAGAATGATTCAAACTCTGGAAGATATGATTAGAAGGTATTGTTTCTTTGGATTAGAATATAAAGACAATTACAGATTTACTCATGACTGGGTCACTCTATTACCTGGTCTTGAATTTGCATATAATAGCACTGTTCATTTTGTCACTGAGAAAAAGCCTTTAGAGCTTTGGTTAGGTTATGTCCCAAACACTCCTGATCAAATTCTTAATAATAAATTACCTAAGTTGGAACTACACCCTGGTGTAAAATCTTTTGTGCAAATGCAACAGCTATGCAGAAAACATGCTCAAAGTTGTATTGATAAAGCATTTGAATATGAAAATAAGAGATGGGATTAATCCCATAAAGAATACACATTTAACAAGGATGATGAAGTGTTGATATCTACTTTCAATTTCAATTTACAAGGTAAAAACAAATTAAAAGATCCTTTTGTAGGACCATTTGTTGTTAAAAGAATGGTTGGAGATAATGCAGTAGAAGTTGTATTGTATTCTCAATATGATAGGAAACATCCTGTTTTTCCCATTTCTTTGCTTAAGCCTTATAGTTCAAACAGTGACTTATTTCCCAAAAGAAGGGGAAGACCTAAGAAAAACCCTCAGGAAGTCACAGAAACTGCAGAAATTGATAAAATTCTCAATGATAGAATTATCACTTCTGAGAGAGGTACTGAATATTTATTGAGATATAAGAACAGATCATCTGAACATGATGCATTGATACCTGGCAAGGAAATTTCAAATCTGCCTACTCTGTTAAAGAAGTACAAAAAGAAAAAAATTTAACATTTTTTTATATTTTTTTTTAGAGTGAGGGAGTGTCAGCCAGGCTATAACAGGAGCCCAGTAAATTTTATGTCAATTCACTGTAACTAAAAGTAGGTGTAAAAATTTGCTTATTATGTATATAAATTAATCTTATATTGCATAATGAAATGTCATAATTATTTTATTAAATATATATAAATATTATATTAATTTTATTATTATATAAATTATTTATACATTTAAATTAAGCATGTTATATATTCTATAAATTATGGCGCATTTTTTATGTATTTAATATATACAAATTTATAATTAATTAATTATATATTATAACTATAAGTGTAAAATTGACTTATAATGTAATTACACTAATTAATTAAATCTATATATTAAATAAAACTTTTCATACATTATTAAACAATAATATTGGGCGCTTTTTTGACACTTAATTGTGTCAGTAAAATTATTAAATAAATTATAACACTTATTTAATAATATGGTATTAAAATTCTCACTTTAAATTAGAAATATCATTAAATTAATTATATGTTTCATTTAAACTAATTATTGAATTAATTACATAGTTGAAACAATTAATTAAAATTGCTTTATACTGGATTTGATTGATTACATGAATTTTGGCGTGAAAATAATTCTAATTGTTTTAATTAAACCCTTTACATCCTACTTTAATATCTGTTTTGGATTCTTTTTCTCACAGTTCTTATGTTTCAGTCTTACCTAGTTACTCACTATTTTAATTAACTGGGTTGGAAAATTATGGTGGGAAAACTAGTTACTTATTCATGGGTTTAGTTAATTGCTTCATGTTTTTCTCTTAATATCTATGTTTCATTTATATTCTTGTTTTAGCCTATTACTAGTTTGTATATACTGATTTGTGGCGCTTCAGAGGTCCCTTGGTCTATAAAAGGGCCTTGGGTAATCCCCTTTAGCCCATCACTTATTATACACTCAAACATGAATATATTTTTTTAATATAATATCTTTATTATTATTTTTAATAGTATCACAATTCTAATTTAAGTTTTATATAAATAGCTACAGGTTGAAATAAGTTAAATAATAATAATAGTGTTTACCGTGCATTGAAAATAATTATTATTTAAATAAATATACTATAATTTAATAACCCTCACTACTGTATCAAGTCCCAAGAAATCTTGTTGCCTCTCTCTCTTAGAATAATTATTTCTTTTTTATTATTATTTTATTTCTTCATCTTTTATAACCTTTTCCCTCTATTTCCTCCTCCTCTTCTCTGTTGATTTTCCCTTTTTTACTCCTTCTTCTAGACAGCCGGCCAATATGAGCTGATACCCTGATACCATACCCACATTCAAGTGGTACTTGATCTGGTTACACCTTTAAATAATTGTTGTAAAATTTTGAACTGAAATAAAATATAAATATTACTGAAAAATGAAAAATAAATAAAAGAAACTGATAAGTAATAATAATAATAATAAATAATAATTAAAAAGAAAAATAGAATTTTCCGGCCAATTGATGAGCCTTTCCCCACCAATGCTTGCCCACATTTAGGTGACTCTGATGTGGTGACACCATATATATTTGATTTATGGAATTTTCCACCTTTTTATCTAATAAACTTCAATAAAAAATTAAAAGAAAAAAAAGAGAAAAAAAGAGAAAAAAAAGAATATAATCTAAAACCACATCCATAGACACATAACATAAAATAAAAAAATAAGATAAATCCAAGGTCAAGTCCAGTCCAAAGAAAAAATCACTGTGTGGGCTCCCTCCGATAAGTTAAAATGATGGGAGACCACCAGTGATCCACCACCATTCCAAAGAAACCAAAGATTAAAGAACCAGTACATACAAGTTTAAAGTCATAGAGGACTAAAAACCTGAATGAAAAAAACAGAACTAAAATTCAACTAGGACAAACAAAAGACTTGAAACAGAAATTCTGGGGTAAATTTTCTACATAGCAGCCAGCTTATCAGTTACCCCCACACTTCCCAAAATAAAATCTAGAAGCCCCCCTGGGTACCTTCTTACAAAAACAAACATCCAACACAATAAACCAAAAAAAACATTAATAATGAAGAGTTCAGCACTTGAAGACCAAAGAAAAACCAGTTTAAATTTATAGAGGACTAAAAAACCTGTGAAAAGAATCCAATACTAGGGCTCAACCAAATTAAGAGAAGGCATTAAAACAGATAATCTGGGGTAACTTTTGATTGAGCAGCCAGCCCATCAGTTACCCACACACTTTCCAAGATAAAATCAAGAGCCCCATCCATGGGTAACTGTCAGATTATGTATCTCCAGAACTGAGTAATTATTATGGTTAAAATAAGATAAACTTAATTACATTAAGCTTATTACTTAAAAATAAGGTTAAAATACTTATATATATGGTTATAATACATATATAAATAATAATTACACAATTATATGACTTATAGTAGTTTAAATAGCTTATCCATAGACTAATAATACTTATTAAGGTGTTGATGGAGTCATAGTATACTTATCTTAAGTGATATTAAGTAATTATAGACATACATAAGCTTATATGTATACATAAACCTCATATTCAGTGAAGTATGTAGTTATATTATGTATATTTAGGTCTATAAGTGGGTTTTAACCTCTTAATAGATTATAACCTTAGTTTTTCTGCTTATTTTAGGTCATATGGACGTATCCAGTGGACTCACAACACCTACACAAGCATATACACCTATTTCAGGCGCATATATCCAGTTTGGACAACTAAATCTGCTTCCTTGGATGGATTTTCACAGATTTATGGGTTGGGATATGATTACTGGGTTAATATGGATGCTTGGGGATGTTATTGGGAGCTTGGAAAGTTAATTTGGTTCCTTATATGCTTTGGGTTTCATTATATCCTCTTTGGATGAGTTATTTTACCTGTTTCTTTATGGTTTCCGCTTTGATCTGTTTATTCTATTTATGGTATGGGTCTGTAGTATCATTAATTGTGATGGAGGGTCCTTAATGGAGGTCTGGGTATTGAAAATTTTTGAGTGGATGCCATGGGGAGGTTATGGGCCCTCACAGTGCTGTAATTTCCGTGGAAAGCAGTAACATCATCTGGATTGAAGGTCTGTGCACTCCAGTGGATTTTGGTATAATTAAGGGAGGATTTTGACGGTTATTAGACATCACTTACTTACTACAATTCAAATAAAACATTAAAACACAATTATTATCATATAGAAATATATTATAAAGCATTTATAAATTGATATTATCTTTATATAAGCTATCATTATATTTTATTATTCTATTTTCCACCACTAGCACGCATAACATCCAAGTATTGTGAGTTTAATTGAGAATAACTATTTTATTAGTCTTCCCCTGAGGTTTAATCACTAAATCATTCAACAATAAGTAGTAGGTCCATTAATATTTACTATTAAATCATACTTATATACTAGCATAAACTGACAGTACCTCTAACAAAAAGTTTCCAACACAAAAGCTGCTCTGCAGCAAATAAATCAAAATTAAAAGAATGGTCCTTAGTTTATCCTCATTGTGAAGTCAGTGTTCTTCATATCTTGTGCCTCCAGGATGAAATACCTTCACTTGATCTGAAGCCACTGTTTTCTTTAAGACTGAACCATACAACTCTTCCAAAACCTAAGAACCTCCAGATACCTGAGATCTGATTCTGTAAGTTGCATTCCATCTGTCAGAAAAAAAATTTCCCCACTGACTCCTCAAACTTCTATTATAAAACAAAACCAAACAAACAGGATTTAAGGTATTCCTGAGTCTATCAGCCAGCTTCTTGTCCCAGTATCTGACTGATGAATTTCTAATCTTCATCATTCTATAGTATGACTTCTCCTGACATTCTTCTTTACATTCCAACTGTTGCATCCTAGCTCAGAGAAGATCTTCTGTTGAGTGCACCTCATCCCAATCAATTCCCATACAAGAAACAGCTTCCAAGTCTACTGGAAAAACTGCCTTTTTCCCAAACATAAACTCATAAGGAGAATAGCCAGTTTTCCTTTTCACAGTGAAACTATCAACAAACAACACCAAAGGTAAATAATGCCTCCACTTTTCAGCACTATCTCCACACATTTTCACCAAAGCATTCTTGATAAATTGATGACCTCTTTCAACCATGTCTTCAGCTTCAGGATAATAAGGTGTAGCCAGTTTAACTTTAGAACCAATGCTAGCCACAGCTTCTTTGAATTCAGCTCCAAACTCTGGCCCACCATCAGAAGTAGCCAGCTTCATCAACCTATATCTATAAAACCATTACTTTTTCAAAAAATCTGCCACATTTTTAGCAGTCAAATTTACCAGAGGCACAGCTTCAACCCAACCAGACAAATAATCCCTGGAAATAATCAAATATTTATACCTGCCCTCTTTAATATGGACAACATTCAGAATGACTCTTCCAAACACAGTTGATTCACCAGTATCATGACCAATTTCTTTTGGTTTCAAGTGATTTCTTCTTTGATACTCTCCACAAGATCGGACCCAAACCTGCACAGCCAACATCATAACAGGCCACCAAAATCTGTCTGCTACTCTTCTGTAAGTCTCCCCAAAGCCACTATGACCAAGGTCTTCATTCAAAGACTTCAACACCACCTCTTGACCCTTTTTCTGAGTCACCACTACCTGAGGATTTGGATGCCTCCTCCTAATCAACTTTCTCCCTGACACATAAAATCTGGAAAACTTCTTCTTGATTGCTAACCAAGCATCATCATTACAACTATCTTGCCTCTCCAAGGTCAACAGATATTCCACTATAAAAAAATAAAACCCAGACTGAACCCAGGTCTCAAATTCAAAATCCAACAAAATAACTTCCAAGGACACAGCCCTGTCATCAAAATCACCAGTATACACATGGGCCAATTGAGCAGCCCATAAAGGATACCAATCTTTAAATTTTGGCACATCCTTCTCTTTCCACTGAATTTTTTGAGAATACAGTGTACCAACAAAACCACCATTTTCTAAATTTGAGCCATCACAAACAACAGCCCCTTCTTCATTAATAAAAACATCCTGATCACCAAAATCAAGAACAGATCTGGCCAGTTTAACCTCATGGGGGAGGTCCAAACCTTCATCAGAAACACAAATATCACCAGCCAGTTTAACCTTATGGAGGAGGGCTAAACCTTCATCAGAAACAAAAATATCACCAGCCAGTTTAACCTCATGGGGGAGGGCCAAAACTTCATCACAAACACAAATATCACCAGCCCGTTTAACTTCATGCGGAAGGGTAGAAAAATCTTCAGAACCTTTTGTGCTGTCCTTGACCACTGGAAAATCTTCATCAAACTCTTCAGAGTCAGAATCTTCATCTGTAGGTAGCCTCCTTGACAACCTATCAGGCATAGTAAAAATTTTACCTAGCTTATGAACCAGGTCAAAAGAAAAATGTTGTATAAATGCCACTCAACTAGTCATTAAATCATTTGGAAGACTAGGTGTGTTGATCATCTGAAATTAAGATTTTGCATCCACCTGCAGCTCAAAATGCTGACCCCACAAAACAACCTGTAGCTTCTTCAAGATTTTAGCTACCCCACAAAATCCCAACTTAGGCTGAGAATACCTAGATTCCACCTCATTTAACACCACTGACTCATACCTTACTGTCCTGACCCTCCTAGCTTTATCTTCCTGAGACAAAACAGCACCAGCAGCAATATAGCTTGAGTCCACTTCCAGATAAATTTTTCCAGAATCAACACCATAATCCAGCTTGTGAAGAATAATATCTTCACCTACCACATTTTTCAACTTATGAAGAGCCTCTTCACACTTTTCAGTTGATTCCCAGTCTGCATTTTATCTGGTCGGCTTCCTTAAAGATGAGGCCAACAAATAAAAATCCTTAAA
Organism: Hemileia vastatrix; assembly: GCA_030280995.1. NCBI lineage: Eukaryota > Fungi > Basidiomycota > Pucciniomycetes > Pucciniales > Zaghouaniaceae > Hemileia > Hemileia vastatrix. Next base: position 12,460,616 of record JASXTE010000010.1, on the reverse strand, counting down.
AAAAATCCTGACATACACACACACTCCCAAAAATTCCCTGACTTCAGTAGTATTTTTAGGTCTTGGCCATGACTGGATTTTGTTAATCTTCTTCTTTGCCATAATCATTCCCTCTTTAAACACTACATGACCCAGAATTTCCAAAGCAGGAACACAAAAACAAACTTTTGACCCAAATATGGTCACACCAGCCTTTTCAATCCTAAACAACACTCTCTCTAGAGTTACTGCATATTCTCAAATAAACCTCCTTATACCAGGATTTTCTTTCAACACCTCATTGCCTTAATCAGTGGATGGTCCTTTAATTCCACTATCAGCAATAAAAATTCCATCATGAGTAGGAAACTCATCCTACAAAATCAAAGCCATTTGTGCTTAATAAACTGCCACTGAATTTGTTACTCCTTGAGGCAACCTAGTGAGCTGAAATCTTCCCAAAGGAGTCTCAAAAGTTGTGAGAGGCCTTGAATCCAAATAAGGTCCCCTCTCATCATAACTACCCATAATATCACCCAAACCATAACAAACTCTTTGAAAAAAATCTTCAACAAAATCCTCTGCACTTGGTGGAGTACCAGCATCTTTGATAGTGACTCTATTCATAGCTCTAAGATCATGCACCACTCTTAAGTTCCCATTTTTCTTATTCACACAGAAAACAGGACTTGAATAACTGGATGTTTACTGTTAATATAACCCAGTCCTGACCCTTTCCCTGAAAATCTCTACAGAATCATCTCTGATAGCAGCCAGAATTGGAATAGGTTTGATTTGCCAAGGTTCATGACAAACCACATGAATAAAGTAAGGTTACCTATAAGAGTGTTTCAACACCCCCCTTTCCTCCTCTACAAATGCCAGAGCCTTCTCTCTCAGAACAATAATGTGCAACAACAACTTATATACCTCCTTAGACAACCATCCATCAGGACCAAAATTAAAAACTTTTAACCTTTACACAGTCACTCTAGCAGTTTCCACAAAATCAGGAGAATTCTTCACCAGTGGAGTACAGTACGGATCTCTTGACAGCAGAGGTCTCCTCAAAGGAGGATTCAAACCTACAGGAATAGGCTCATTGACTGGCCTAATCTTCTGAGAAACCTTCTTATATTTTTCTGCTTCACATTCAAATTGAGGAATCTTCAGGAATCCTTCTTTACCAGAACTAGAACAAAAGCCAAGTGTTTCCCCATTGCTTGCATGTGTGGCCAAGGTAACTTTTTTAAAAGGTGAAGAAGAAAGCCTAGCGGTGAAATATTGGGAGGACTTACTTTTAGACCCCAATCTCACTACTCCAAAGCTTTTTCTAACATCCTCATCCTCATCTTCACTCAAATCTTGATTTATCTATAGAATCACATCTTCTAAACTTGTGCAGTTTAACCGCATGCTGGAGGCCCAAATTGTGCAGTTTAACCCCACTTTGGGTGCCATAAATTTAGATAATCCTATAGTACTAGCTACAGGCCTTTACCAAGGGATTTGGGGAAAACCCAGAGATAAAATCCCCTGTCCCTTTGAGAAATACCAGGTGAAATTAATTTGCTACAGAAAATTGGAGACTGTTACAATACCCCTTCAAACAAACTTCTTGACTACTTAACAAGTCCATATAGTAGCCTAGATAGACCAAGGACCAAAAAAAACCTGAAATTCAGAAAGCTTTATACCAGAAAACCAAAACACTGTGCACTTGTTGCATGGAAAACAGCAAATACTTGATGCAGGTTGTAAAGCTACACCAGAGAAACAAGTTGCCAAAGTTGATTTAAATGAAGAGCTAAACTCGCAACAAAAACAGCCAATTGTGGCCAAAAAACAGTGAAAACAGAGTAAGAAACAGTGATCTAATTACTAGATGGCTGTATGATAATTTAAGTTGCCCCAAACTATTGTATTCAGTATGTACAAAAGACCCCCATCTAAAAATCTATGCTAAAGCAACTAATTTGGAGCTTCTTTCAGCCAAATTTCATAAACAACCTCTAGAAGTACTCCCCAGAATGCTACTGTAGAGGTGGCTGGGCCCCCTGAAGCCAGAAAACCACTAAAAACAACTAAAGAACCAGAAAACAACAGAAAACACCTTAAACCTTAAAATATACTAAATAATCATCAAGACATAAAATGTAGAGAATAGCCAGGGCTATCTAATTTTGCTAAGTACTTAACCTCAAGACTTAATTTTAGCCCAGAAAATGCAAAAAACAAAAATAAACAGTTATAGTAAAAATGAAAAGTGACCAAAAGAGCCCTTAAAACTTAGAATATAAAAATATCACCAAAATATAAAATATAGAGAAAAACCAGGTCTATCCAATGATAATTTATTTTTCCCTGTAGGTCCAATATTCAGCCTTTGAATACAGAAAAACACCATAAATAGAATTAAATGCCATTTAAGACATCACCAAACCGTACCAAACTATACAACAAAGGCCCCAGCCAATTTTGGATGACCACAACAGCCAATTTGATTGGTAAATTTGAAGAAACCACTTTCCAAAATGGCCTTTATGATATGAAAATAAAGGAAATAGCAACCCCCTATGGTGAATGCCACATTCTGGAAAGAAGTCAGATGCCCCTGATTGTATCATGAAGATAGTGACAAGACTTGAAATTAAATTTGGAAAAAACATGAAGGTCTTTAGAACTGACAACAGTGGTGAATCCAAAAAAAATGTTAGAAAAATTATTGGAAAACAAAGGCATTTTCCACAAACTGACTCTTCCTTATTTCCATGCCCATAATGGGAGAATCAAACAATATAATCAATCAATTGAAGAAATGGGCCATGCAATACTATTTGAAAGTGGCCTTCCCAAATTCTTCTGGTGATTTTCTTTTTAGTGGGATTCATACTTATATGATTGCCTAAGAAACACCACCAGCCAAAATATGAAACCCTACAAAGAAATGTTTAAAATTAAACCACAGTTAGACCTTTTGAAAAAAATTGGCAAAACTTCCTATTCTCTCTCTCCTAAAAAAAAGCCTCAAATCGGGCACAAGGACAGAGAAGGATTTTGTCATTGGCTACCCTCAAGGCTCAAAGGGCTGGCTATTCTGGAACCCTGATAAAAATTCACTTTTATCATCTGAATGGGCAGATTTTACCAATGAACTAACAGCAACACCTGAAAAAATGAGAATATCTCACTTACACAATGCATGCTCCACATCAAACAGTGACAAGATCATTACACTAGGAAATTTATTGGTAGAAAAACAATTTGGAAAACAAGATAAAGTTTGAAACACAATATTGACGTACTCACTCTTCTTTGTCCTATCAACACCTAAAATGTACAAAGAGGAAATGAGGTGACACAAGTCAGAAAAATGGAAAATTGCATGCAAAGAAGAAATGCACAACTTAGATAATACGGATGTCTTGTAAAAATGCAAACCACAAGAAGTTACTCAGATCCTTGACCCAAAATGGGTGTTTACTGAAAAAGGAAATGCTGCAAATGAAATAGTAAGATAAAAAGCTTGATACATAGCAAAGTGATTTAAACGAGAACAAAGGAATAGATTTCACAGATAATTTTGCACCGACAGCCACATTCATGTCCCAACACCTTATCCTTACCTTTGCAGCTGTGAAAAACTTGCAAGTTCAATCCTTTGATGTCACTTCTGCTACCTGCACAGTCCAATAGAAGAAGATATCTGGGTAAAAGACCCGCCCGGTATGGTAAGGTAAACTCTTACAGTCGCCTTGCTGTAAGCAGAATCCGGAGGAGATATGTGGATTTAGCTGAAAACCCCGTCCTTCCAACAAAAAATAACAAAGTAGGTGTTCTAAATCACTAAGCTAACCAGTCTACTTGGATCTTATTGATAAAAAATAATGAAACTCTAAAATAATTAACGCTTATTGAGATTTAAAGAAAGTGGCTGTTGAGAAAGAAATACTGATTACAACAATTAAGGTGTACCAGTGAAAGATCTGAAAAGATTGACTTTTATGTTTTTATAATATTTGAGTTTTTATGAGACAGAAATAATCAAGTCCCAGTGATGAAGACCTTTCTAAAGATACCCTGTATGAAGTGTGATTTAAATTGTTGAGTAGTATTTCTAAAATGTTATTTATAAAGTATAAAGTTATAAGGGTATTACAATTTATTTAATTTGTTGAGTAATTAAAAATGAGACTGTGGTGGTTAATGATTAAGCTGTATGATGTGTCCCCCCTCTCAATTTCGTGTTTGAGAAGCGCTTAAGTATTCCTAGTCACGTGCCTAAGTTTTCCCCTCCAGAGCTCTCCCAGAGTCAATCCGGAGCCCGTACGGAGCCGGAACGGAGTCCGTACGGAGTCGAAACAGAGTCCGTACGGAGTCCGTCCGGACTTCCAGACTCAATTAGAACCTTAAAACTATAATAAAAAAACTAGAAAAATTACACATAATAGAGCTACTTCCCCTTTACATACCAAACTAATGTTCGTAGTCTGCGCAGCTTTAATTACCCCGTGAAAATTCATCGAAGTTAAGTAATTTCTGAAAACGTAAATATTTCTATAAAACTTTAAAATTCATTTAAAAATATAAGAAAAATAGTAAAAATTCTGGGAAAATTTCCCAAGGGACTTGAGTGACTCGACTTGATACTTATAAATTTTTCAGACCGTAAAAATAAGTTTTCTCCGTAAAATAAATTGTTTTTGTGTAAGCATTCGCTCGTGACCAATTTCTTCATATTTAAAACTCAAATAAATTAAATAAAACCCTTTTATATAAAAAATAATAACACCAATCTTGCATGCCGTGATAACTCCATTTACATATTTAGGTGCCGTACTAAACTTTAGGCTACCACACCGGTTTTGAATTCAATGTCATAAAAGCCATCAAGCTAAAAAAGGATCTGTATGGGACCTGTAAGTTAGCTAACTGTTGTTGGAAACACCTAAGCAGAATACTAAAAGTATTGGCGCGGTTGTCTAGAAGGTGGAAGAAGGAAGAAGAAAAAGGAGAAAGAAACACAAGAAGACAAAGAATGGAAAGTAGGAAAAGAGGGAAGGAGGCAAACAAGGGAAAAAAGTTTAATTTATAAAGTGAGTAGTTCTAATATTATTGTAATGTAAGTATTTTAGTTTCAATGCGCAGCAGTCAAATATTATGGTTTAATGTTCTTACTGCAACCTTAAGATTTTGTATATAGTATTTATTTATTTTATTTCAACTAAATGTATTACTAGTTAAAAGAAAAGGAATCAATACGTGTATAAAAATGTATAAGTGTAAATAAAGTGTAATAATGTAAGTGATGCAGCTGAAGGGGGTTCCCAAGGCCCTTATATAGCCAAGGGACCCTCTGAAGCGCCACAAAAGTAAATACAATAATTTATGAGTAAATGTAAGGGGTGAGAAATCAAAAAATGTACTAAATTGTTAAAATGCAGTAGCCAATATTTCACCAGTATTAATTCCCCCTGGATATTACGCATAAATAAGTACAAGACATATAAAAAATAACTAATGTAATTTAAAATAAGTATTATGCAGTACTATTTTAAAGTGGAATGTAATATATTGCTAGTTTAATTCATACAATTAATATAAGTAATTATTTTAGATTAAAATATGAGAATGTAATTAGTTTAAATGGTTTAATAAATTTAATTACATAATTTTGAGCCACAGAAGCGCCCAAAAATCAGGGATAATAATGTATAAATTATTATAAGGGTCTAATAATTAATTAATATTATTATAAGTCAACATTTTGCCTTATAAGTATAATATAATATTATAATTAATTAATTATTATTTTATAATTTTTTAAATACATAAAAATGCGCCCAATTTTTTATAGAATATAATATAATTTATGTTTATTTTAATAGTATATAATTAATAAAATAATAAAATAAATATAACCCTTATTTTAATTTTATTTAATAAGGTAATTTGTACTTAATTTTATTATGCAATATAATATTAATTTATATACATAAAAAGCATAAATTTTCGCCCTCTTTCAGGTCCAATAACTTAACATAAGTTTTACTGGGCTCCTGGTACAGGCTGGCTGACAAAAAGACTCTGGTTACAAAGTATCAAACTATGATAAAAGTGTTTAACATCTTGAAAAATGTGAAAACACCAAGACCTTCATATGGATATACGGTGACAATGGCTGAATTACCAGAAGTTCCACTGCCTCCCTCATGAAACTAGAGAAGTGCCTAAAATATAGTCTCACAATATAATGGGAGGACAGGATTGATGTTATTGTTGGAATAAACAACAACAAAAAAAATGGTGGGTTCATGTTGCATCAACACAATCTGATCAAAAAAGTTTTATACAGCCATAGAAACAGCATATCACCCAAACTGACACCCCTTGCACATAAAATATCCCTCACCTCACCACAAGACAATGTGCAACCCATTAATCCAAAAAAATACCTTTTGACCATTGGCTCTCTTAGTTACATCATGAGTGGGACAAGATCTAATATTTCTTACTCTGTCAATCTACTATCAATATTCACTAAATTTCCTCAAAAAGATAATTGGCAAGCATTACTACACATACTAGGCTATTTACAAAACATATGAGAAAAATGCATCAGCATCACTCTTAACCAAAAAAGTATTTCCATCAATGTATACTCTGACTAAAGCTGTGGAGTAGAGTATAAAAAATCAACTTCAGGGACAGTAGTCCTACTAAAAAACTCACTACTCTGCTGGAGTATGAAGAGAATGGGGTGTGTTGCTTTGTCTATGAGTTATGCCAAGCTTAAAGCCTCAGGTGCTGCAACCAGGGTAGGCATGTGGGTCAAATAATTTCTCAATAAACTCACTGGTTTCTCTGACCCAATTTCCCTGAAATGTGACAATAAATCAACCATATGAGTAGCCTTAGATAGATCCTCAAACAAAAAAACAAGACATATAGAGAGGAAATTCTTCTATGCTAATTAACAACTTTACAGAAAGAATGCAACCATTTATTGGATAGAAACCAGTGAACAGGTAGCAGATGTAATGACATAAAGTCTGGGAACCATTTTACATAATAGAGAATGCTTATTGCTTGGAGTTAGATAGTTTTTATTATTTTATTTTATTTTATAATTTTTTTTCTTTCTTATTTTCTTTTTTTCCCTCCTTCTATCTATCTTTATTTCTCTCTAGATAATACATATACACTAGCCCAAATATACTGCATACTGTGACTGGTTGAGAGGGAGGGTGTTGTAACTTACTCAACTACGCCACAGAACCATAACCAAACCTGTATATATATTCCATGCACAATGATGATAAATATCATTGGTAATAGAATAATTGCCTTTCAACTAAAACTCATATATCACCATAGCCACAATAGGAATATGTATCTCATGTCATAATTTCTATATATCTACTAGCTCACATCTATTTCCTTTTCTAACTACATACAGACTTACTTGTATTAAATTCAATCCATTAGCAACTCTGGACTTTCCACTAAGGATAATCTCAAACACAGATCTTTAGCATGTCCCTTTCACTCTCCAATTGAATACTAGTGTATCCAGTATCTAGTCCAAGATCAGTTATTAAATTTTAGTCTAATTCTCTTATCCCACACATACTGTTTAATTTATTTATATTTTCTCACCCCTGCTGTTGTAAAAAAGCGCCAACTGGTTAAAAAGACTCACTGGTCCAACCATGTTTCCCTAGTTACTTGTTTTCCCTAGCAGGTGAGTCTATATTTTCTCTCCTAGTACAATATTACTTATCCTTACTTTTATCTACTCAATAGGTATCTTAAGATTTGATTTTTTCCTTAATGCTGCATTACACCTTCTTACTTGGAGACTATTCTTACAATAAAAGGACCCTGTCTTACAACTCCAAATTTCAGGAAATAATCATGCACTGAACTCAAACAGGGACCAACAAACTATTATGTTTCATTTAGAGCTCTGTTTCTTCCTCATGTGTAGATTACAAGAATGTCTGAAATGCAAAATAAATTTACACCAACTATGCTTTTACTTAGCACAATTTACCACACCTGCGCCAGAGATTGAAATATACAATTAATTGCATAAGAGAATAAAATATTCATTACAAGCTTCCACACTTGCATATGGAATCTTTTAATAGATGAATAAGATCTCGTAAGTTACAAGACCAGAAAGAGTTGGCGAGTGTTAATGAGCCAACCTATGGACGGTTGTAACAGGTAATTACAAGAGGCGCAAATAGTCAGATATGGAAAGTTGGTTATTGATTGTAATGCGATAACAATCAATGGGAGCATATTACTATGTACAAATAAGACTCTAACCTTTTAATAGATGAATAAGATCTCGTAAGTTACAAGACCAGAAAGAGTTGGCGAGTGTTAATGAGCCAACCTAATGGATGTTAAAGGTAAGTGTCTGGTGAAAGTGATAAAGCAGGATAGTAATCAAAGAATACCTATGGACGGTTGTAACAGGTTATTACAAGCAGCGCAAATAGTCAGATATGGAAAGTTGGTTATTGATTGTAATGCAATAACGATCAATGGGAGCATCATTATCACATTAAGGGGATATATATATGTGTGTGGTGATTTATCATCACCGTGTAACCTATTTCACTAACCTATTACGCAAAAGAAATGTCTAGTATGTTATAAACATAGGTATCTATCTAATAGTATGGCTATACAGGCTGGCAGAGAGTAAATCAACCAGTATCTAAGTAATGAGTTAGGAAGCACAAGCAGTAGAAGTTTGACATTGCACCGGACACAGAGAATTACTTAATGCAGTTTTAAAGCTACACCAGAGACAGAATTGAGGTTTCTGAGAATGACTAGTGAAAATACTTTATTTTTTGTTAATTTTATCATAAAAGTATTAAATTTGAGCTGCCAAGGATTAGATTTATCCAATGTTTGATGACCTTTATCTCCCCATTAACTACTGAAAACTTTCCTTTAAGATTCTTTTGTAATTGTTTGAAAGATATTTCATAACACAAAAAGAAAGACTAAAGATTGACATTAATTCCCAGTAAAAAGGTGTTTTTGGGGCACAATATAGCATATTTTAAAAAATAATTATGGTTGATTTGTTGGAAAAAACAGGTATGCTAAATGGAAGATTCCTAACTTTGATACCCCCTAATGTCTAATAATTTTTAAAATATCACCAAAGAGAGTCCCATAAGATAGAAAAGATAGAGACTTTTCCCAAATTAAAAAAAAACAAGAACAAAAATAATGAGAAAGATGCACCTTGTGATCATACCAAAATTTGGAATGCCACGCCATTTACTTCAAAAACTTGAGTTAGTTTGCGATGACTGATTTGGGATGAAATCAGCAATTAATTTGAGTGATGATTTTCAAACTTTGACATCTCCTATTAGAAGAATGAGGCATAATATGAAGAGGGGAATAAATAACATATAGTTGGCTTTCCGTACAAATTATTTGAGTTATCTTTAATCCATTTTTGAATATATATCAGCTACCATTTTTTGCCACACAATACTTTCTGCTTGTCTAATGGGAGAGCATGCCATTGTTTTTTGGCTTTGCGCTTTTAAGAAATATCAGAATTTAGTTAGCGAATCGTTTACAACCATATCATAAAATTACTTAAGGCATGTGGTGGTTTTGGATGAAAACTAGCCCCAATAACAGGGCAAGCGCTTTTCACAGTACAGTGTTTCATGTCAAATATCGAAAATTGCGGTTAAACGTCAAGCAAGAAAATGATCCCTAACTCGTCATACTGCATCGCCTCTCACCTGCAGAAAAAAATCAAGGCAAAGTGGCAGGTGAAAACTTGTGGAGACGTATGGTGTGATGCTTACAAATGCAAGGGACAAGTTTAAAAAGAAAATAGTGAAGGGATAGACGGTAATTTATGTTTCTTTGACGCACAAGGTATAGCGTTAGAGCAGGTGCGTTGCTTGAAGATGACAAAATTGTGTGCTTTTGTACGTCTAAAAGGAGTATTGCAACCTGCCTTATTCTAGTGTAGACATACTGATGGAATTCAATATCTTCGAGGGATAAATGCTAAAAGATCGAGCATGTCACATTTTACTACAACACAAGCACCTTGCTGCTAGTAGATCGGTCATGATTCCCCGCCATTACCTTTTAAAAGACTTACATTTCACTGAGGAAAGAAGTTGCTGTCATATTTCTCTCCTCTCCAATCAGTATAGAGTCATATCTTTTACATTTATAGTTTTTTTCACATTGATAGGTTTCAAAGGAACTATATGGAAGCCAGAATTATTTCGTTTACCTGTGTCTGTCTCTAATTATTCAGCACCTCCCAATTGCTCGTCAAATTCTTATTGCACAAAAGCTGTCTATGAGGATCCAACTTGGTATACGTCAGTTAATTATTGTTTCATAAAATTATTTTTAGGGTGGTAATTTTGAACATTCATTCTTTGGAAATGAAACCACAGTCCTTCTTTTTTTCTCGATGAGACTTTTTCTCCAAAAGATGCCAAAATTTTACCATGCGATCCCTACTCACTACCAGGTTATTTAAATTTTACAAATCCTTCGACGCCTATCGAGTTCTCCTCCAAAATTCCCTTTTCAAAGTATGAGCATCATCGCTTTGATTTTTCGAGAAAGGAACCAGAAACGACCCCACCACCTATATGGACTCCATATGATACACGCTGTTATCCTACAGATCATATGTCTCATATTCGAAACAAAAAATTAAATAAACTGGTACCATGGGCAGAAAATAAAACCATAATTGTAATTGGCGATTCGGTTGACAGAGATCATGTTGCGTATTTTTGTCACTTGACGGGTGGAAAAGACGAAGCCATTGTTTTTGACCATCCATTGAGGCCTGACGTTTGGGATTTGCCATCACAGCCCGGAGACGACAATTCATTCCCTTTTAATCCCAAAAGTGAAATTTTTCAAAAGTATGGTGATTTAGAAGGTGCTTCAAGGTACTGCTATGTGTCCGAGCTTAACCTTTCAGTTGTCTTCCTATTTCATTGGGGTATATTTGCTTCAAAAGCTACTGAAAAAAGAATACGATCTATGATGGCTCATTTCTTCCCACCTTCTCAAGTAGAGCTAAGAGTAGAGCATGTTTTAATCCCAATTTTAGAAAAACTTAATAAAACTCGGCATTCTGTTGATCTTGTTGAATTCGGCTCAGGTCCTTGGGACACGTTAGATTGGTGGAACTTGAACGATGAGCAAGCAATCAATACCAAAAAAGTTCATGAAATGAATCCTCTCTTAAATCCTGAAAGATTCTCAAGTTATTCAGCCCAATTACTGGCAAACTACTCAAGAAGATTTTCCGAGACGCTTGATAACTTGATGACAGAATTATTCCCATCACCTCTGACTGGTTTTAATGTGAGGGCAATACATCCTGTCGGGCTTACGGCAATGGTTCCTTCTCCTCAAATGACTCAGTTAGGTGACCTTCAGGAATGGATAGTGGAGCGCTTTAAGGAAGATCAGCGAAGAGGAGTTCCTGAGGGAAAGCTTGAAATAAATAGATGGGGGCATATGATGCGTGGTCAAGTGGGAATTAGTTATAAGGATGATGTTCATCCTGATATTCTCCCAGGAGGTAAGGCTGTCAATTTTTGTCGCGAAAAACATTTAACTATTGCTACAAAAATGTACTGAACCCTTTTTTATTTTTGGTTTGATAACATTCAGGCTGGCTTTGGGGGAATACTATTTTAGATCGACTAAGAAGGTGGACCATGCTAAGAGTTAAAAATGAAACATGAAATATATCCTCTTGGTGCATTAAATCATAAAAATGTCATTATAAGCTTCGGAATATATTCGACTTGTAATCTAAAATTTGGGAAAAACTTTCGTACACCTTGCTTCTTGCTTTCTCGATTGTTAGTTTTAGTCTAAGTTTAACAGTAATATTTTATGTTGCCTAACTTTTTTTTTTTTTTTTTGCCAAGTAATATTGAAAAGAAAAATCATTGACTAAGGTAAAGGTAAGATTGAAGCAAGAATAATAATGTCAAGTAGCTCTGGAGTTTTGTTGGAGTAGCATGTTTCCTATCGCATCATCAATGTATTTACATCATTGAATGTGAATTAGATCACATTACGACACATTTTCGTTTCGCCAATAAAACGCAGCAATTACGTAACAGTTGTGCAACGGTTATGTGACAATTGTTTTTTGCACTTAAGATCCACTTAACACCTTTAAGTGCTAAAAATAATTGTTACATAACTGTTGCGTAATCCTTGCGCCTTTGTTGCGCCTCAAGAAGAAACGAAGATTTATTGTAGTGTTAGAATATACAGCTATTTGGGAAAAGCTTGCTGTCTTTTTGCCTTCCACTCCCCGCCAAAAACATGAGTTTAAGCCGCTTTTGGCGGGGGATGAGAGGCAAAAAAAGAGAAAGCTTTTCCCAAATAGCTGTAAAAAATATCATCAAGACATGAAATATAGAGAAAACTGGGGCTATCCAATGGTAGTAGCCATATCCCAAGTGTGTCAGGATTCAAAAATTGATGCTTCGTAAATCATCATAAACATTGTGTAATTCTTGTGAACAGTTAAATCAATAGTATCATCTTACTTCTGAGCATGTGTGGCAACTCAGAAATGTAGATGTTGAACAGTCTATCAATAGTGACAATATTAGGGGGTATCAATGTTGACCGATCTGCAATTAAATTAATTGCAGAAAATAATCTGCATACCCCAATTATCTTCCGCAATTATTTTTGCTAATAATTGGGTTATTAGACACTTTACGTGTCAATGTTCACCTCTTATCGGACATTTTTTTACTCAATTTTTCATAACCACATCTTGGACAACTTTCTGTCATAACCACATCTTGACCTACTTTCTGCCATAACCACATCTTGGACTACTCTCTGAATATGCCTTCTACCTTGCTGCACACTCACATTCTCGTCCCATCCTGTCCATTCTATCCGCTCAGAACCCCTCACCATCTCATCTGCTTGTCTCTGCTCCTTTTCATCTTGCTATCTCATCTGCTTGTTTCTTCTCATTTTCATCTTCATTTATATTTTAACATGCCTCGTCGTCCTAGATCCTCTCAAAGGCAGCCATCACCCAGTTGCTCTTCAAATCCCACTACTCCCTCTTTCCGCCACTCAGCCAAGAAATCTAAGACCGTTCAATTAAAAAAAGATGATCATCTCACTCTTATCAACTGGCTAAAAATCAAATCTAACTATGATTCTTGTTTTGGTACTGAGTATTCAACTAAAGTAGGATGGCCCCCAGCGTCAAAAGTTAATGGCTATCTTTTAATGGCAAATGAATTACGGAATAACACCAAGGGAAGGATTGATCTTTTGCCTAAACAGATGTCTGAACGCTTCAAGCATTACCAAGCCAAATACAAGAAGGCAAAGGCTCTTTCATCTTCCACTGGTTTTGGGGTTACCGACATTGATATAACTAAGGGTATCAAATCCATAGAGGATAAACTTGATTCTTTATGTCCTTACTTTAAAGAGATGGATGCAATTTTTGGAGAGCGAGCCGATGTTAATCCTGTAAACATGTTGGATGGAGAAGATCCTATCTCCGAACATGATGTTGAAGCAAATCTTTTCCCATCCTCTTCCTCCACTCAAGCCTCCCCTCATTTGAATGAGACATATCAAGATAGCTTTTCTGTAGATCCTATAGGTGATTTAACCCAACCAAATCTAACTCAGGTCTGTTTCTTTTTTCTTTTATCTTATCATTTCTATTTTTTATTTACTTATCTTTTTCTTATTTCTTAAAAGGCTGATGAACAAACCCAGGATCCTCAATCAACTGAGTCTGAAGGTAGTGACAATGATGAGGAGGAAAATATGACCTTGAACAAGAAGCATAGGGCTTCAAGTAGTCTAAATTTCCACTCACAAAGAAGACGAAAAAGTGATACTTCATCACAAACCCCTTTTTTGTCTATGGAGCAATTTTTAGAGAAACGTGATGCTGGTAAGTGTGTCACGCGCCACGTGACACTCGAGGCGAAATTAACTCAATAAATCAATAATATCGAGTCCTACATCTATACTCGAAGCGCAGAAAGCAATTCTCCATAGCAACTGCGATTTTTCCTTTGTGTACTTACTATTTAACTGCGCTAGCCTAAACTCTAAATCTAAATTAGTCAATCTCCCAATAGGGTACCTTAGTCCTTTTCAATAAGCGACGCACAGCGCTAGGATCAACGAAATAGTACAGTAGTAGTTTTTCATTAAAGTTTTGTTAATTAATTAAAAAGGGGTATATTGAGCATGGACGGATATTTAGTGAAGAGGGTCTAAGTGTATGTTAGTAATGGTCAATGGAATGGGAATACTGCGATGGAAGGGAGGTCAATGCGAGGAGGAACAAAGGATATAAAAGGAGTTGGGTATTTGGTTCGATATTCCTTAGAATTAAATTATAATATCGTATTTACATTAATAGTGGAAAAACCTTAAAAGTTAAATCATTGTTATTGTATCTTTCTTTTACCTTCTCAATATTCATTTCTAAATCCTAAATCTTTGACTATTGAGTTTCCAACCCTTCGTGAGATTTTAAGAATTATTATTACCTTGGAACTAGTTTATAATTCTTCTCGAACAAACCTCGAACCTATAGCTATTACTTCGAGTGACCTTCGAATAATTTCCTCGAATCATTCCTCTGTGCTTCGAAGAAGTTTCTAAATCCCTCATCTCACTTTCAGGAACATCCTTGACCTTGTGCGTAGGTCGTCCGGTGACAGTATAATTTAATTCTCCGTAGTTCTCATTCTTTGCACTACTACGTCTTTTTTAGGTGCTTCTAAAAAATTTTAAATGGCACCTGTTCAACGCACTCCTCCTACGGGCGCTACTACTAGAGCTCGCGCTAGAGGCAGGCCAACAGCCACAAGGTCTGTTTCTCGCACTCACTCTTTGGAACCACTCGACCTTAGGGAACGGCAACACTCAGTTCAATCTGTAGAAGACATTCCACAAGATTTTGAGGATTCTAGTGATGAAGAAGAAGGAGAGGATACAATGCATGAGGCACCATCCGCCCCTGCCAATCACCCTTCTGGCCAATCCTCAGAACCGGGACCATCTAACTCTCTGGAAGATTTCATGAGACTTTTTATGAAAACCCTTTCAAATCCAACATCTTCAGAGGGATCTAAGTTCAAAACTCCTTCTATGAAATCTCCTGACAAATTCGACGGAGATCACCCCGACAGATTGTGACCCTTCTTGCAAACCTGCAAGCTACTGTTCCATAATGACCCTCGAACCTTTAACAGCAACCAATCAAAGGTTGTTTACGCTTCTTCATTCCTAGCCGGGAAAGCAGCAAGATGGTTCGAACCTTATCTACTCATGCTTTCTTCGACAGAAACCCACTTACTTATCAATAATTGGGAAAAGTTCGAAGAACAACTTTTTACGTTGTTTGGGGACCTTAATGAAATGGACAACGCGGAAATTGAACTTGATTTTCTTCGCATGAGTGATAATGGTAAAGCCTCTGAATATATCTCGAACTTCAGAGCACTTCAAACTCGAGTAGGTTGGAATGATGCTGCCCTTAAGTATCATTTCAAGAAAGGACTTCCTTCGAGGATTCTGGATCAATTAAATCTTCACGGTCAGAAGATGACTACTTTAACGGATTTAATGGATCGAACCCTCAAACTTGACGGCGTTTATCAAGGACGACTTCAACATCGTCGATATGCCAACAAATCTCAAGGCCTAAATTTTAAATCGGGACCTTCTTCACACCCACGACCAAATCAATCCTCCTTGACTCAATCCAAACCCAATAAGGGAAAGGATAAAACTCGACCAAAAGGCTCAACCCCAGGCAATATCAGCAAAGTACTGGATCCTAAAGGGGAACTTAAAGAAGCTGAGAGGAAGAGAAGAGCAGATAATGGGTTATGTATGTATTGTGGGGGTAAGCACAAGTTGGAAGACTGTGTAAAGTTGAAGGAAAGAGAAGGTACTAGCTCGAAGTCAAAAAACTAGTAGATAGTTTACTTGTGTGCAAAGCAAACTATCTTATCTCTCCCAGTGCACAGAACCTCCATGTCTTAAGGACTGGAGTTGCCTTAAACCGCTTGAGATTCATTCTTTTTAAGGAGGATATCCCCTTCAGTTGTCTTATAGACTCTGGAGCTTCAATTTCTTTTGTTAGTTTATCTTTTGCCGAGAAGCTTCAACTAACATTTACAGATATCGATCGAACTCCCATCTATTTGGTCGAATCAGAGGAACCCAAATATTGGGTAAGTAAGAAAGTTTTATGGGTTTTCAACTTTCCGAATTTTCCCCCCTTCGAGTGGGAATTATCAGTCTTGGACGCCCCAAGGATGGACGATACCATTCTTGGCCATGACTTTTTAACGTATTGGAATCCCGAAATTGATTGGACCCGGGGATTGATCACCCCACGCTCTAAGTATATTTCTGATTCTTTAATGCAGGTCAATAGGGAGTTAAACAACCCGCCTGACAACGTCCTGCTAGAGGACAAATCTCTGCCAGATGACTTGCAAGCATCTGTACCTTCTTTAAATGAGAAATTGGCTAACCCTTCTAGCTCGATGACTTCACTCGAAGAGGATTTAAATTGCCTCGAAGTAATCGAATTATGCTCTCTCAATACAGGTATCACCTCGACAGATTCTCTCGAAGATGAAGAGGATGACCAAATCAACGTTGAAGCCATTAAATCAACTCTACCGGAAATCTACCACGATTTCCTCGATGTTTTCTCAATCCGCAAGGCCGATAAGTTACCACCTCATCGACCCTACAACCATCAAATAGAGTTAATAGGCCCAGTACCTCCGGCAGGTCCTGTCTATTCTCTATCGAAGGACGAATCTCAAGTTCTTCGAGACTACATTGCAGAGAATGTAGCCAAAGGTTTCATCAGAGCCAGTAAATCTCCAACCGGCTCCCCAGTCCTCTTTGTAAAAAAGAAGGACGGTAGTCTTAGGTTGTGTGTTGACTATAGACAGCTCAACACAGTCACAAAGAAAAATGCATATCCTGTTCCTCCTATGTCATTACTTCTTACCCTTTTCAATGGTGCTAATTTCTTTTCTAAAATTGATCTTAGAGGCGCTTACAATCTTATTCGCATTGCGGAAGGTCATGAACCACTGACTGCAATGCGCACTAGATTTGGTAGTTTTGAATATTTAGTTATGCCTTTTGGATTATGTAACGCACCTTCAACTTTTCAAACTTTTGTTAATGATATCTTTCAAGATGTTGTTGAACAATTTGTAGTCGTCTATTTAGATGATATTTTAATATTCTCGAAAACACTGGATGAACATATTCATCATGTTCGACAGGTCCTAAATCGTCTTCGAGATCATGGTCTCTACGCCAAGCATAATAAATGCGAATTCCACCTCAAATCAATTGATTTTTTGGGTTTTACGTTGTCCACTGACGGTTTAGTCATGGATGACAAAAAAGTCCAGAAAATCCTGGAATGGCCTGAGCCCAAAAACATTAAATCACTCCAAGGATTTTTGGGTTTTGCAAACTTCTATAGAAGATTTATTAAAGATTACTCTAAAACTATTTCCAATCTTACTTCTCTTCTTAGAAAAGATATTCCTTTTGTTTTTACTTCTACAGCACGAAAGGAATTGGAAGCACTAAAAACGGCGTTCACCACAGCCCCAATTCTTCGGCATTTTGATCCTTCGGCCTCGACAATAGTTGAGACAGATGCGAGCGATTATGCTATTGCAGGGGTCATCTCCCAATTAAATCCTGAAACAAATTTGTTTCATCCTGTTGCTTTTGAGTCACGCAAACTCATAGCCGGGGAATTAAATTATGAAATTCATGACAAAGAGCTTTTAGCTATTATCCATTGTCTTAAAAAATGGCGTTCTTTTCTTCTCAGCCTAGATAGTCCTTTTCAAATTTTAACTGATCACAATGCTTTGAAGTACTTCATGTCTTCTAAAGTGTTAACCAGGCGTCAAGCCAGGTGGGCTGAACTTTTGTCTGAATTTTCTTTCTCTATTTCTTATCGCCCAGGAAAAAACTGCATTGTCCCAGATATCTTGTCACGTCGGGACGACGTTTACCCACAGCGGGGGGACGCATTTGCTGACAAGAACCCAGCAAATGTGCAATCAATCTTCAACGAATCAATGTTAACAACTCATCAACTTAATTCGATGACAATTCAATCTTTTCGAAATCCACTATCCAACATCCTCGAAGCTCAGTCGAAGGACGATTATTGTTTAGGGTTAAAAGACAAAATACTCTCGAAGCAAGGGGCCAAAAGATTTAGTATTGAATCAGGTCTATTAGTCTTCGAAGGTAGAGTAGTCATACCCGACAACAATGAGATAAAATTATGGATTTTCAATAGTCGACATGATTCTCCGTTAGCTGGTCATTTTGGGGTTGATAAAACCTACCAGTTAATAGCGAGGGATTTCTTCTGGCCAGGTATGACCAAGGAAATCAAGGCCTATATAAAAGCTTGTTACGAATGTAATAGGAATAAGGCTCCCCGTCACCGGAAGCATGGGTTGCTTCAACCACTTCCTATTCCCTCTAAACCTTGGGAATCTTTATCGATGGATTTCATTTCTCAACTTCCTATTTCTAATGATTTTGATGCTATATTAGTAATAGTAGATAGATTTTCAAAAATGTCTATTTTTGTTAAAACCACTACTACTGCTACAGCAGAAGATTTGTCAAAATTGTTTCTAGAATATGTATTTTCTAAACACGGCTTACCAAATGACATTATTTCAGATAGAGGCTCATTGTTTGTATCCACATTCTGGACCCAACTGTGTCGACAACTCAATATCACGAGGAATCTCTCCACGGCCTATCACCCTGAAACCGATGGTCAAACAGAAAGAGTTAACCAAATCCTCGAACAATATCTTCGAATGTATGTCAGTTACCAACAAGACGATTGGACCACATGGCTACCATTGGCCGAATTTGCTTATAATAACTCGACTCATTCTTCGACACGACAATCTCCCTTCGAAACCATTTATGGACGACATCCTCGATTCAACTCAATCCATGTAGGAACTAATCATCCTGCAGAACATTATCTTTGAACTATATCACGACTCCAAGAAGAACTTAAAACAAATTTGGAATCAGCGATTTGAAGATACAAGGAACAGGCCGACAAACATCGACAATCTGCTCCTTCCTTTAAACCAGGCGACAAAGTATGGCTCGATGCACGAAACATCCGAACAACAAGACCATCAAAGAAACTGGCTGAAAAGCGCTTGGGACCATTCGAAATCGACTCTGAAGTCTCTAAAACTGCATTTCGACTCAAGTTACCTCCTAAATGGCAGGCGATTCACCCTGTTTTCCATGTATCTCTCCTGGAACTGGCTCGAGAAATATACCCGGGCAAGAACCAACCCCCTCCGGAACCGGTCGAAGTAGAAGATCATCTAGAGTGGGAAGTAAGTCGTATCCTTGATTCAAGAATAGGCAAGGGGAAACTTCAATACCTCGTGGAATGGGAAGGCTTCCTCAATGACTCAGACAAAACATCCTGGGAACCAGCCATCAATGTTTCCAATGCTCCTGAACTCCTAAAATCTTTTCATTCGAAATATCCTTTAAAACCAAAACCTTAAAATTTCTTTATTTAAAATTTTCTTTTCTTTTCTTTCTTTCTTTAAAATCTAAAACACCTCTTAAATTTCTTAGCCTTGTTTTCTTTTTTCTCTCTTCTTTTTCTTTCTTCTCCTTCTATAAATTTCCTCCAAAACCAACCAAAAATAAAATCAAAATTAAAATTAAATACAATAAAAAAAAAAATAAAATAAAATTAAATTAAATTAAATTAAATAAAATAAAATAAAATAAAATAAAATAGAATAAACATAAATAATAAAATAAAATAAAAAACTCATAAATCTCTCTAAATATTTTCTTCTTTTCTTTTTTCAATTCTTTAAATACATTCTTTTCTTAAATTTAAAATTCTCTTCAAAATTTTCTCTTTAAAAAATTTTTATTCTCTCTTTTAAAGACTTTCTTTTCTTCGAATCATCAAATCCTGTATGGCACGACCATTTCCTCGAACTTAACTTCAACCCCTGAATCTCCCTATAATAATTCTTCGAAACAAATAAATCTTCTTTTCAAACTCTCTTAAATTCTACCCTTTGTTTTTTTTTCTTTTCTTTCTCCTCTTTTTCAAACTAAAATTTCTTTAAAAAAAAAAAAAAAAAAAAAAATTTTTTTTTAAAAAAATCCTCAATTTAACAACTCATCTCAATCACAAAATTGTTTCTTTTTCTCTCTCTTTTCTTACATAAAAATTTTTCTTTTTTAAAAAAAAAAAAAAAAAAACACTAAAACTTCCTTCAATTAAAACAACCTTTTTTTCTTTCTTTAAAATTCTTCTTTCAAATTCTAAAATTTTTTATTTAAAACTTCTTTTTTCTTTTTTTTCTTTTTCTCTCTTTCTCAAATCTTGTAAAATTAACAACATTCACCCACAATATATAAAAAAAAAATAATAATAATACTAATAATAAAATAAAATAAAAATAAAATAAAACTAAAATACAATTTTTTCTTCTACTTCTTTCCATCTCCTTTTCATTTTCAAATTTTTTCTTTTAATTTTCTCGAACCAATCTTTTCATTTTCTCCAAAACTACCCTTATCTCCTTCCTGCATTTATCAAATACCTCCTCCTCTCCTACCGGAACCACCTCTCCAATCTCCAAGAGCTCCTCCGCCACGTCGAAGGAAGCAGCGTCAATAATAGCGTCGACCTCCCCACATAGTTCTTCCGCGAACCTTACTCGTCGACCTTGACGAGGTTTCTTCGACCACACCTGGTCCAGGGTGTCTTCGGGCTCTTCAACCACTTCCGTGGCCGGAGGGTTTGCCTCAGTTGGTATAACCGGCGCAGGCTCCGCAATCGGCTCTTCCAGGTTATTCGATGTCTAAAACGCGACTCATCAGTAACTTCATCCTTGAAATAAAACAATTAAAACTTACCTCGAAGATGGGATCAGGCTCCAGAAATAACCTGGGCACCACTCCGACTTCTACCTCTCTCTCTTCCTCATCGTCCTCGATGACCACCCGACGTTTCTTGGGTGCCCGCCCTGGAACAGGGACTTCATCTTCATCCTCCTCCACCAATTCATCGACCTCTTCCTCGACACCTCGCTTCGAACTCGTGGCCTGGGTTACCCAGGTTGAGATCTCGTTGTTCATCTCCTTATCATTTTCCCCCACCGATTGTTCATCTTTGATCGAGACATCCCAAATGTCTTCGACCACCTCTTTAGTCTTTGGAACTACCCAAAATTTTGTTTTTGTGAATCGATTTTCGATTTCCGCGTTCTTCGTCAACGCATCGCACGCCACTTGCCGCCAACGGCAAAACTCGCATTTCTGGCGAGGGCCTCGAGTCGCCGTACTTTCGACACAGAAATATTCCATGCTTTCACAAGCCGTGCAAGTCCGTGAAAACTGTCGTGTGATTATTCCCCCATCCGCTTTAGGGTGTGGAGGCGTGGGTGTGGGGGTAGGGCAGTTCATTATAAAATAAATAATTGAGAGATGCGGGAAAAAAGTATTAGACAAGTGAAATTAGTGTGGGAAGATGGTTCAAGCTCAACGGAGTTCGCGTTTTTATACCCGGGCATCTGTCACGCGCCACGTGACACTCGAGGCGAAATTAACTCAATAAATCAATAATATCGAGTCCTACATCTATACTCGAAGCACAGAAAGCAATTCTCCATAGCAACTGCGATTTTTCCTTTGTGTACTTACTATTTAACTGCGCTAGCCTAAACTCTAAATCTAAATTAGTCAATCTCCCAATAGGGTACCTTAGTCCTTTTCAATAAGCGACGCACAGCGCTAGGATCAACGAAATAGTACAGTAGTAGTTTTTCATTAAAGTTTTGTTAATTAATTAAAAAGGGGTATATTGAGCATGGACGGATATTTAGTGAAGAGGGTCTAAGTGTATGTTAGTAATGGTCAATGGAATGGGAATACTGCGATGGAAGGGAGGTCAATGCGAGGAGGAACAAAGGATATAAAAGGAGTTGGGTATTTGGTTCGATATTCCTTAGAATTAAATTATAATATCGTATTCACATTAATAGTGGAAAAACCTTAAAATTTAAATCATTGTTATTGTATCTTTCTTTTACCTTCTCAATATTCATTTCTAAATCCTAAATCTTTGACTATTGAGTTTCCAACCCTTCGTGAGATTTTAAGAATTATTATTACCTTGGAACTAGTTTATAATTCTTCTCGAACAAACCTCGAACCTATAGCTATTACTTCGAGTGACCTTTGAATAATTTCCTCGAATCATTCCTCTGTGCTTCGAAGAAGTTTCTAAATCCCTCATCTCACTTTCAGGAACATCCTCGACCTTGTGCGTAGGTCGTCCGGTGACAAAGTGATACCATACCTCTTATTACTTTACTCTAATTTTCTTCCACTTTATATTAATTTTTATTATCACTCTAGAACATGTAGAAATTGCTAAAGAGACTCTAAGCTTTGAAAAGAAGAAATATGAGCTCTCTTTAAGGAGGGATTATGGGCTACAAGATTTGGAAGAGAGGAAGTAAAATCTCTCTTTACCGAAAGATGATCGGGCCCAAGATTTGCAGGAGAGGAAGTACGAGCTCTCTTTACAGAAGGATGGTCGGGCCCAAGATTTGGAGGAGAAGAAGTTTGAGTTAACTCTAAGTATTGAAAAATCAAAAAAAGAGGAGAAAACACTTGAACATCAAAACCTATTAGAGCAGATGAAATATAAGCTTGATCATGAACAAAATTCCAAAAAGAAAGATTTCTTGATAGAATGTGTTAAAGCTAATAAATCTGTTGAGGAAATTGAATGTTTAAAGAAATTGTTGGATGACTAGTTTGTTTTATTTCTCTCACACTTCAACTGTTCATATTTATTTGTACTTAAAATTTACAATAATTTCCTGTATTTCATTACTCTATCAATCATTACTTGAATTTTTGTATTTTAATGTTAAATATTCTTTTTTTAAATAAAATTTTCATGTCTCCTTTGAAAATTTGATGATCCCCCACCCCTGGATTTTTTTGAAGTAAGGGGTGGGTATCACCAAAATTATTTCATGTCATGAATCTTGAAAGTCTTATATGAAACTTTGGCTTTACTACCCCCTGCATTTTACCAGTATCCCAAAAATTCTTACATGTCAAGAATTTCACAAGTCTTATAAGAAATTTTGGCAAAACCCCCCATGGATTTTATTGAAGGGACAGGTATCACCAAAAAATTTTCACCAAAATATTTAAAAGTCAAAAAAATTCTATATCTGTTTTAAAAAATTGGCAATACTCTCCCCTGCATTTTATTGAAGCAAGGGGTGGGTATCACCAAAATTTTTCTAAGTCATCAATTTCACATGTCAGATTTGAAAATTTGGCAATACCCCCCCCCCTGCATTTTATTGAAGTAAGGGGTGGAAGTCATCTAAATTTAATATAATTACATAAATTATTTAATAAATATCTAATATATATCAATTTCCCTAGTTTAAAGTAATGACAATTCCTCAAGCCAAAATGCAGACCAAGTCTAGAAACAAAAGTTTGGGACTTTCCACAGGTATAGGCAAGAGGAACCCCATGAAACAAATAAATGCTATCATGATTACCTGTTATACAACCAAAGGTCATTGCTCATCACTTAACTTGAGAAAATTGATAAATATAAAATATTTATTAATAATTTATGAAAAAATATAGAATTTTCGATGACAACTCTAATCCCCATACTTTTTTAATCTAGATAAAGTTTTTTTAAATCGAATAACTTTACCTTCTTTCCTTACCTTATTGATTCTTTGAATCAACTTATGACTGATTTGAAATGAGCAACCAAAATGTGTTAAATCTTGACAGGATTCCAAACCAGGAGGAGCTTTGGTTGTTTGATGCTTATCCATAGAAGAATTCCAAATAGTTTCAATGATACCATTTCCCAAACCAAAATCATTGATACACCGGTGGTCTGGAAAATATAAACCATGTCGTTTGATTTTAGCTGGAGATGGTATTCGGTGGCCAGTTATTGGATTGATATATGAGAATATACCAAAAGTAAAAAAATTGGCATCATTCCTATCAATATGAATCCTATTGTGGAATCCAGAATGAGTGATAATAACATTAGAAAATAAAAGATATTTCTGGCTGATATCTTCCCATTTGGAGTCACACCAATTTGGTATTCCAACTTTGGTTGCAAGTTCATGATTTTTTTCAAATGCTTTATTACAGATATTTTTGAGCCGAAAAGCAAGAAAAGAGTTAAAGGAAGGTAAAGTGTCCCATAAGAAAAAATCTTCATCTTTTTGAGCTTTAGTGATATTCTTGACCAATGAATATATGCCTATATAAATGAAATAAGTGAAATGATATTAAGAATAGAAAAAAAATTATTAGACTTACCAAGAGAATATCCTTTAACAAAACCTGGTCTCCAACCAAATCCAATCATGATACCACCCAACAAATTCGTATTCCTTATAGATAATCAAACCAAATCCATTTTATAAAGAGTTATGATAAGATCCGATAGTTGATTAAAAGTTTCATCTTTTACACCATCAAATGAATGAACTTCCAAAATGAATTGAGCCTTATAAGAATTACTGATAACTGCAACAACTCGGTCATCTTCAAATTTGGTTAGATATTTGATATCTTCTGGTAATTTTTTCAGATATTGAATTTTTTTATCTACTTTAGTTTTATGAAAAAAAATATTTGGGATATGACGAAAATAACTTTCACAGAGAATTTTTTTTTTTTTAGATATCTTTTCTTCTGATAAAACTGAATATCTTTAATTTTTTTTTGAAGATTTAGATGATAATTTTTTTTTTCAGATATCTTTTCTTCTGATGAGACTGATTATCTTTAATTTTAATGAATTATTTAGAAGAAGAATTTTTTTTTTTGGATATCTTTTATTCTGATTAGACTGATTATCATTAATCTTTTTGAATTATTTAGAAGATGATAGAGATGATAAAGATGAAGATGATAAAGAGGATAAAGATGAAGATGATAGAGAAGTAAGGGGTGAATCTGAAGAAGAAGAAATTTATTTGATCTGAAGAAAATTTAAATGTCAAAAAAAAAAATCAACACATATTTTTAAAAAAAAACTCATGTAATAATATCTTTTAAAATAAAATTTAAAGCAATATCCTTTTAAAAAAATAAAAAAAAATTTAAAACTAAAAAAATTTAAAAATTTTCAGTAAAAATTATTTTAAAAAAAAATTACAAACGAAAACCTGAAGTTTGGTTATAAAAAACCTTCACAGAAAATCCTGTCAAAATAATAAATAAATAAAAATTTTCTGTAGAAGAAAAATCAGAAAAAATAAAATTAAAAAAAATTTAATTCAGTAAAATGTAAAATTATTTGTAAGAAAAATTAAAAATTAATATCTAAACCTTTTTGTTTTGTAATTTACAGGGAAAGACCTTAACAGAATGTAAAAGTTATTTTTTTCTAAAAATCTGCCAAAAAAAAAAAGTTACAATTTAGTATGTTTTTTGAAAAATAGGTAACCCCTTTTTAACTCCCATTACAGTACCCTTTCCCCACCTTTATTTCTCTGAAATTACCTCTAAATTCCCTCCCTCCTTGCCTCAAAACATTCCTCAAATACCCTCCTTGCCTGTCTCAAAATCCCCCTGAATCCCCCTCCTTAATTGCTACAAAACCCCCCCAAACTCCCCCCCTTTTACCCCTTCTTTCCCCCCCTCTTTAGCCGCTTCAACCCCCCCTTACACTCCCCTTAATTCATCTCTAGTGCCTCCTCCTCCTTAACAAATGATTGATGGCGATCATTCGTTAAGGAGGGGGGGTAGAGGTGGCTAAATGGAAGTGGAAGGGGGGAAGGGGGGAATTGAAGCAGTTAAAGAGAGGAGAAGGGGGGAGTGATGAGGCACCTAAAGGGAGGGGAAGGGGGGGTGATGAGGTGGCTAAAGAGAGGGGAAGGGGGGGTCTTGAGGCACCTAAAGAGGGGGGAAAGGGGGGATTTGGGACAGGCAAAGAGGGTGAAAGGTAGGTAAAGAGAGAGGAAAAGGGGTGAAATGAGGCAGCTAAAGAGGGTGAAGGAGAGAAAAAAAAAGAAAAAAAAGAGAAAAAAGAGAGAGAAAAAAAGTTAGTCTAACCTTGAAAATAAAAAAAAAGACTTACAAAAAAAAAAAAACAAAAAAAAAACCAAAAAAAAAAACCAAAAAAAAACAAAATAAAAAAAACAAAAAACAAAAAAAAGCAAAATAAAAAAATTCATGATTAGCAAACAAAAAACAAGAAAAAAGAAAAAAAAAAGACTTACCTGGTGAGATGAGTTGAGAAAAAAAAAGTAACAAAAATATTTGAGTGATGTTTGAGGAGTGGATGAAAAGGATATGAGTGTAGAAAGAAAAAAAAATCACTGAAAAAATATGCAATTTCATGTTGAGCTGGTGAAAGAAAACCAATGAGCCATCCAAAAAAAAGATTTTCACCGTAAATTACAAAAATAAAATGAATATGCAACAAACAAAAATACCAACCCAAGTGAATGAAGAACACAAAGAGGACATTTGGAGAGAAAAAAAATAATTTAAAAGGGTGGTGAAGAGAAATGTTGGAGAGTAATAGGCATAATGACAGAGTGTATTCCAGTTGAATGAATGTTTTGTGATTCAAGAGAGGGGAGAGCCAGTGCAGGTTCAGGATCCTCTTCTTCATAAAGATCATTCCACTCATCCTTTAAATCAGCTAGGACATTGTGGAGTATAATGCAAGTCATGATCCAATGATTTGCATTTTTGATCTCCAATTTTTTTTGAAATTGGATTCTGAGCTCCCAAAGACTAGAAAATCATCCCTTTAAAATACCTATAGCATGTTCAGTTCATACTCTTGATTGGGCAAGGTGATAATTAAATTTATTTTTGGTGTCATTTTCTAAGGTTGCACCATGGAAAGCAGGTATAATGTACTTCCCACTTGCATATGCTGAGTCTGCAAGGAGGTACTGAGATTTTTCAAAGTATGAGTCAGGGGTTTGAGAAATCCTCATTCTTTGGAAGACAGAAGAGTCATGACATGAGCCAGGGCAGCCACTATGAAAAGCAATAAATTTTTTATTGACATCACATACAAGTTGTACGGCAATAGAGTATCTAGAAAGAAGATAAAAATTTAGTTTATGAAGGATGAGAAATTGGAGAAGATTTTGAAGAAACCTTTTTTTGCGATCAAAATAATGGTTGCCATCATGAGCAGGCTTTTGACTCAAAGGTAGAGTTGTGCCATCAACAAATCCAACACAGCCAGGGAAACTTTCAGCTTGCATTACTTGAGAGGATTCAAGTCGTTGTTCTGGAGTTAGCCAAGCAAGTGTTTGGGACTTGAGGGAAAGGATAGCAATCATACAGCGCTTGGTGTATAATATCACGGTAACATATCCTATGTTAAATAGATTATCCAAACGTCTTACAGCAGCACCGTTTCCATTTGAGCCAAAGCAACATAGTGCAACAGCAAGTTGTATGGCAGGATTACGCTGTTTGTTATGGCAATTGTTATGAAAGATAGGATGATCGGAGATGCGTTGATAAAGTTTGAAGAAAGAATTGGGAGAATTTCTAAAAAGTTGGGTGAAGTTTAAATGAGGAATGTTGAGAATGGAGGCCAGATCATATCGGGGATCATGATAAAGATTTGGCCCCCTGGTGATGATATAACACTTTTTGGAAAGAAAACACATATAAGCTAAAGCATCTTCCAAATCAGAGTCCAGTTTATAGTAAAGAACTAAAAGTAAAGTAATAGCATTCATTGTTGAGTGAAGTAGCTTCCTAGTAGAGAGGTGTTTCATTGTTGCCT
Organism: Hemileia vastatrix; assembly: GCA_030280995.1. NCBI lineage: Eukaryota > Fungi > Basidiomycota > Pucciniomycetes > Pucciniales > Zaghouaniaceae > Hemileia > Hemileia vastatrix. The sequence goes on along the minus strand of JASXTE010000010.1, from coordinate 12,432,637 downwards.
TTGGAAGGGTTATGTGATGAGGGAAGTGCGAATTCACCACCAAATGTGCAGTTGGGGTGTGTTGATAGAAAAAAAAACTTAAGTGTTTGCCACCAAAATTAAGTAGCATAGAGTGAGGAAAGACTTAAGGATGGCATAAGCAATTATGAGTCATGTGACTTTCTTGCAAATCCATCATGGATGAGATGAGTTTGGGATCAGGAATTAGGAATGGTAATTGGGGTATAAGAGGCAGGATAATGCATTATCGTGGATTCCTTATCCACTAGCCCCGGGGCTAGTGGATAAGAATCTTCTGCAATTAATAATGTCTGATCCCCGAAAAAAAAATTCCTGATCCCTAATTGCGGATCCCTGAACATTGATACCCCCTATTATATATATCTTGTACCTACTCTCTTATTCCCTATTGATTATTTTTCCACTTACATTTCTCAATCATATCTATCTTCATTGCCTAAAGGCGCACTCATCATCACTGTTGTAACTTGTCATTACAATTGTGATTAGGTATTGTTTCAGCACTGTTTACATTATTTGTCTATTTATAAACTTTTCCTCATTTCCTTTTTATTATCCCCTATTACATAAGTTGGCTCACTCAGAATGACTAACTCTTTTCAATCTTGTAACTAACAAGATTTGAACATTTATTTTAAAAGGTTAGAAACATATTAGGGGGTGTCAGTTCTGGCCAAAACGCACTTACAAATCTGCACTTAAATTTGACCAAATCCGCATTTATTTAAGTGCAGATTTCCAAAACACACTAGCCCTGATACTGGTGGATTTCAAAATGAAATAAGTCACTTATTTCACTCAAATCTGAACTTTCTCAACCAAAAGTGCTAATTTCACCATCAAGTCCCATTTCACTGATTTTTCAGCATCATCCCAATCATACAAAACACTTTGCAGCATAACACTTCATAACTCAAAACATCGTACATCATTTACATTTTCATATCATATCATATAAGAGTCATGCCTTCCTCACTTTCAAATCATGATAAATTACATAAAGCAATAGATTTCATGGCTTTTGAACTGCTCTTGGACTATGATTGCAATTCTGATTGTGATCTAGAAGAAGATTTTGTCTTTTTATCAAAAATGGCTACAAAATGTTACCATCTTCCCAGAAAGCCTCAAGTACTTCATACCCCCAAGTACACCATCCAAACACTTCTTAATCTATCTACACCCAGTTTTAGACAGTTGTTCAGGACTTCTCCAGAATTTTTCCTTAAATTGCTTGAGCTTATTTAGGATCATCCCATATTTCACAATAATTCTCAAAAAGAACAACGACATCCTTCAATTCAATTGTCCATCACACTATGTCGTTTTGGTTCCAATGGTAATGGAGCCGCTTTGAAACGTTTAGAAAATGTCTTTGATTTAGGGTATGGTTCAGTTAACACTTATACCAAACAATGCATCACTATCATCAACTCCTTGGAATCTCAACCTCTCACCTGGCCAACAAAAGAAGAGCAACTTGAATCATCTCAGGTTATGCAAGCAGAGGGCTTCCCAGGATGTATTGGTTTTGTTAAAGGTACTACTATTCCTTTGAGCCAGAAACCTGCTCAAGGTGGAAACAATTACTTTGACCATAAAAAGAGGTAGATTATTTTTAACTCCTTTCATACTCTTTTAAACTAACACAAACAACTGGATCTTCTTTATAGATATTTAATTTCCGTTCAGCTTACACCGCGCAATACGGGGGGCGGACTTGTTAGCAAGTCCGCAACCTTGGACTCAAATTCACCACAGATTGAACACACATTGAGCTATTGACAAAGGAACCATACAATCAGGGATGAACACCACTCAGCATAACAGTTTTTGTGGGTCTTCAAGTAGAGTTCAGTATGAGTTCAGTATGAGTTCAGTCTGAGTTCCATCTGAGTTCAGTCTGAGTTCAGGTTGGGGACTTGCTAGCAAGTCCACCCCCTATATTGCGTAGTGTTATATGTGACGTTAACAAAAAATTTATATTATTCTGTGCTGGCTATCTTGGCTCATGTCATGACTCCTACGTCTTCCAAAGAATGCAAAATTCAAATGAACCTGAAAAATTCTTTGATGAAGATCAGTATCTTCTTGCAGATTCTGCTTATGTGAATGGAAAGTATGTACTTCCTGCTTTTTGGGGAGTAGCTTCAGAAGACAGTCAAAATGCCAAGTTCAACAATCATTTGGCAAAGTCAAGAGTCTATATTGAACATTCTATTGGAATCTTGAAAGGCCATTTTTCTAGTTTAAGGGAATTAAGAAGTCCTCTTAGAAATAAATCTGAAATGGAGGCAGTGATTAACTGGATTCTGTGTTGCACTATACTTCATAACCTACTTGCTGACGTCAAAGATCAATGGTTAGAGCTGTATGAAAATGAACAAGTTGATTCACCTCCGACGATATCCAACACTTCTATTTCTCAATCAACTAGTATAAGGGCAAAAATTCTTCCAATAACACTCCAACATTTTTCAACACAGTTTTGATTTTTTTTCATACTCTTCAAATGATCAAATTGCATGTCTTATTCACTGAAAATGGTAATTTTTTTTGCATATTTATTTTGTTTTTGAATTTGCTGTTAAAGTCTTATTTTTTTATCTCTCTGTGTTTTTTTCATCAACTCAACATGAAATCACATATTTTTTCAGTCACTCTCTTTTTTTTCTTCGCTCATATCTGTTTCCTCCTCTCTTCATACATCGCTCAAACAATTTCAATTCTATTTCTTTTTTCTCAACTCATCTCTCCAGGTAAGTCATTTTTCATTTTTACTTAATTTTTTGCTAATTTTTTTTTTTGGTTTTTTTTTGTAAGTGCTTTTTTTTAAATTTAAAGGTAAATTAACCTTTTTTTCTTTCTCCCTTCCCTCTTTTCTCTCATTCATCCTATTCTTTACCCCCCCCTTGGCCTGGGCTTTTTCCCATCTTTAACCTCTCCTTGGAATGGATATATCCCCCTTTTCCTCCATTCGGCTGCCTTATTTGCCCATCCTTGGCTCACTCTAACCTCCCTTTTCTACTTTTTTGGTCTCATCTTTCCCTTTCTCCCCCTTGTTGGTGTCCTCATTTCCTCCCCTCATTCATTCATCTCCAACCCCCCTCCTATCCCCCTCAGAACCCCCCTTATCCCCCCTCCAATCCCCCCTCCTTTCCCCCTCAGAACTCCCCCAACCCCCCCCCCCTCCTATCCCCCTCAAAATCCTCCCAATCCCTCCCTCAAAACCCCCCTACCCCCCCTCATTCCTCCTTAACAATTTGTTAGCAAATCATTCAGTTAATGAAAGATTACAATTAATTGTCCAGTAACTTAACGATTTGTTGATTACAATTAATTGTTAAGGATGAATGAGGGGGGGGGGGGGTAGGGGGGTTTTGAGGGGGGAATGGGGGGGTTTTGAGGGGGATAGGAGGGGTGGATTGGGGGGAGGGGTTATGAGGGGGATAGGAGGGGGGATTGGAGGGGGAGATTGGGGGGATTGGGGGGATTGGGGGGATGTGGATAGGTTGGAGGGGGGGTTGTACAAGGGTTTTGGGGAGGTAGGAGGGGGGTTTGGAGGGGGTAATTGAGGGGAATGGGGAAGGGAAAAAAAATTTCACAGTTTTTTTGAATTTTTTTTTTCTGAATTTTAGAGAAAAATTTTCATCAAGTTCAAGTGAAATAAAAAAAATTCTTATTTGTATTTTGAGGAATTTTTTTTTAATTTAAATTAAGTGAGTTTTTTTTAATGTATAATTTTGGGTATTTGAAAAGTAACAAATTTTTATGTAGAAAAATAAATGTCTTAACTTCAGATTCACCACTTACCTCACTCTCTTCTTCTTTAACTTCATTATCATCTTCAAATTCAACTTCTTTTGAATTATCATCTAAAATAATGACAAAAAATGAAGAGTATCAAAATGAAAGATATTTAAAAAAAAATTCACTTGGATCAAATATTTGGCCATATTTCAAAAATCAAGTACTATAAAACTTAAGTTGAAAAAGAAAACAATTTTCCAAAAACGTTACCTGAAAATATACATTATTTAACCAAAATTGGAGGTTATGAAGTTATAGCTGTTATTAATATTACTTTCAAACCTCAATTTATTTTTGAAAACCATTCTTTTAATGGTTTAAAAGATGAATCATTTAATCAACTCTACAATCTTATCATAACACTCTATCAAATGGCTTTGGTTCACTTACCTTTAAGGAATAAGAATTTGTTGGGTGGTATTATGATTGGTATTGGATGGAGACCTGGATTTGATAAAGGTTTTTCTCTTGATATGTTTAAAAATTTTCCGGATTTTTTAATATCATCTTACTGAATTTAATTATATAGGCATATATTCTATACTCAGATCTTTATCTAAAGCTTAATTATATAATAATTTTTAAAAATGGAATACATTACCTTCATTTAATTCATTTCTTGCTCTTTGACTTAAAAAACTCTTCAATAAAGCTTTTGAAAAAAATCATGAACTTGCTATGAGACTTGGAATACCAAATTGGTGCGACTCTGAATGGGAAGATATTATCAGTGATTATCTAATGATTTCAAATTTTATAATCACTCATTCTGGATTTCATAACTGAATTCACACCGACTAAAATGATGCCAATTACCTTACTTACGGAATTTTCTCATATATTAATCCTATCACTGGAAAACCTATTCCATCACCTGCTAAAATTAAAGGACATGGATTATATTTCCTGGATCATAGATGTATAATTGATTTTGGATTAGGAAATGGAATCATTGAAACAGTTTGGAATTCCTCTTACAATAATCACCAAACCACAAAGGCTCTTCCAGGTTTGGAATCTTTTCAAGATTTTACTCACTTTGGTTGCTCTTTCCAGATCAGTCAAAAGTTAATCCAACAAATAAACAAGTTAAAAAAAGAAGAAAAAGGTAATAAATTTAAAAATTCTTTAGGTAGATCTAAAAAGTATGGGGATTTGTAGAGTCACCAAATATTTAATATTTTTCCATAAATTTTTAAAAAATAAATCTGATATGTCACTTTACTAAATTAAAGTAATGAGACAATGACCTTGGGTTTTATAAAAGGTAATCATGACAGCATTAACTTGTTTCATGGGGTTCCTCTAGCCTATACTTGTGGAGATTCCCAAACTTAGTTTCTAGACTTGATCTGCATTTTGGCATGAGGAATTGTCATTACTTTAAAAGTAGTAGATTTGGAAAATCTAATTTATATATTAATTAATTTATGTAATTATATTATATTTGGTGACTTTCACCCTTTACTTCAATAAAATTCAGGGGAGGTTATTGCCAAATTTTTAAATCTGACATGTGAAATTGATGACTTAGAAAAATTTGGTGGTACCCATCCCTTTTTTCAATAAAATTCAAGGGGAGGTATTGCCAAATTTTCAAAAGAAATATTGAATTTTAATGAATTAGAAGTATTTAGATAAGCAAAATTATTGACTTGATAGTAAAGATAGAAAAATTGTATTATATTTTCAAATTTTTGTCAAAAAAAAAGTATAAGCAAACTTATTGACTTGAATGTATAGATAGAAAAATTGTATGATATTTTCAAAAATTTGTCAAAAAAAAGTACTATATTCAAGACCTTTTATAATTCAGAATATAAGTAAATATTACCAAAAAGAAATCAAACAAAATTAATATAACTAGAAAAACAATTTATCAATTGAATAGGTCAAGAAATTGTTTAATGTCTTCATAATATTGGCAATTTTTTACACATTCCATAATCGAATCTTTTTTTTAAAAACTTTCTTGTTTTTCCAATTCACAAGTAGCCATTTCTCTTTGAAATAGACAGTCATTTACTCTTTCCATCTGCTCTGCCTCAAATTTTTTTTCTTCCAAATCTAAGGCTTGCTGATCTTTCCTTAGCATATAATAAAACTTCATCTTCTCAAAGTCAAGGGCATTTTTTGCAATACTGCTTTTTGCTACAAAAAGAGAAATGAAAAAAATAAGTTAAAGAATAAGATATATAGTAAACAAATCTTACTTATATCTTTTTTTAAAATAATCCTCAAGGGATCCAATTGAGCTTGTTGAAGTATTACCATTTTTTAAAAGATGGTTTAAGTTCATTGAAGTTGAGGGTTGTTTCTTTATTTTGGAGTTTGAACAAGAGGCTTCAGGAAGCTCATCTAAAGCAGCTTTTAAAGCGGGATTCAAATGTCCAGAATTGAGATTATTTAATGGAGTTTGAGTTTGAGTAGGAGGAGACTAGAAAGAAAGAGAAATTTAGAGAAGAATTGAAGAAAAAAGAAAAAGTAAACATACATTTAAATTTTGGGGCTCTGAGGATTCAGATCTGCTGCAATATAATTGTTCTGATTGATAGTCAGGATCATCTTCAGCTGAACTATGGTTAGAAGGTGGGAGGGATTTATCTCCTTCAAGTAAAGGTGTGTTGGGAGGATTATAGGAAGGTTTGGATCCAGAGGGTATATCCTTAGTAGTATCATGTAGAAACCAAGGGTTTACATCAACTTGGGAGCCAAAAAGATTATCCATTTCCTCATAGAAAGGACACATGACATTGAGCTTTTTGGAAACAGTAGTAATTCCAATCTCCAAATCATCATTGTCAATACCAAAGCCAGTTTCATTTGCAACATGATGAGCCTTTTTATATTTTGATTGATAACTCTTGAATATCTCCTTCATTTTTTTAGGATTGATATCAATTCTCCCCCTTTTTTTCTTCCTTACTTCATTGGACATCCATAAGTAGCCACTAAACTTTGAAGAAGGTGAATGTCCAATACAAGTGAACTTTTCACATCTATAACATGAATCATTATTTTATTTTATTTTAAGGAAGTTGATTATGATGAGATAATCATCCTTTTTTAGCTTACCTGACTTTGTTTTTCAGGTGTGGGGCTTGCTTATGAGGAGACTTTTGTGACAAAGCAGATTTTTGAGTTACCTTTTGAGATATGGAATGTCTGGGGGGCATTATAAAACTGGTACATAACAAGAAATGAGATTAAGAGGTAGAAGAAATAAGTAAAAAATAATGTAAACATGTCTGGTCAAAAATTTGTAATAAAATGTTGAAAATCTTAGGAAGGGGTGTGTGCCAAGGATTGATGGGTAGGGAGCGAGGAAGTTCAGTGTGTCACATGTGACAGAGATGGGGTAAGAAAGGAAGGGATGTTGTGGTCAACATGTGGTTGTGAAAAAAAATGGGAAAAAAGTGCTCATTTGAGGTCATAACTGACACCCTTTTTGAAATAGGTGACTTTTTTTCAAAATTTAAGTGCTGATTTGGTTTGAAATACACACTTAAGTTAAGGTCGGATTCTCCAGAACTTAGACCGCCTATTATTGAGTTGTTGAGTAAATTTTATCATATATTATGTAAAAGTGTTTTATTTATAAGGGTATTACAATTTATATAATGTTATGTAATTATTGGCTGTTGATGTTAAGAATGTATGTAATTTTATCTGATCAATGATTTCTAATTTTGAGTCTGCAGACTTTATATGCATAGTATGTCATGTCCCATACTTTTTCCAGCTGGAGCGTCCTGGAGCCAATCCAGAGACTACCAGAGGTTGCACGGAGCTCATACAGAGAATTCTAGAGCTTTTACAGATGTCCATACTCAATCAGGGCCTTAAACCCTTAATAAAAATGTATAAAAAATACAGATGATAGAGCTATTTCCCCATTTTATTGTAAACAAATTATGGTAGCCTGTGCAGCCCTATTCATCTAATTAAAAATCATCAAAGTTAAGTAAATTATAAAAAGTTAAAAATTATTAAAAATAGTAGGAAAATAGTAAAAATTCCCCCAAAATCTCCAAAAGCTCTTGAGACTCCTGAATCTAATTTCCATAAACTTATAGGCATATACTTGCAGTTTTTTCCCATGAAATAACTGTTAAATATTGACTTGTAAAATTAACCCTTTTTATTCCTCTTTTAAATATTATTTCTGCCTCAATAAAATATATTGGCTTCTCCCAATCTTTATGATATTTTCAAAAACCCCTTTTTAAATAATTCCCAGTTCCATACTAATATTTAGGTTGCCACATCCTTCCTCCAATGAAGAATGTCCCCATTCTTTAAATTTTGAATATTTGTTCAATCACATATTCATTTTCTCTTCATCCTCTTCAACCTGAAGACATTATGAAGTGAAGATTACCATTGAAAAGTTTTTGATACTGATGTTGAAATATTCAAAAGAGATTATTTGTTTTGACTTTTCTTTTCTTCTTAATATAATTTCTTTAGTGCCTGATAAAATATTTGTTTTCTGGTTATCTTTTAAAACTTTTTCTGCCTGATTTTTATAAAATTAGCTTGATTTAACCATATTTTTCTTGTGATGATTCCACTACTGAGAGAAAGGTTTTAATCCCTTCATACTCTCCTCTACCAATCTCTACCTTTTCACAGCTTGAGAGAGCAAGCCTCCCAAATGAGTCAAATACTTTGATTACATTCCCATTGAGCCAAATACTTTTCTTCCATTTCACTGAGCCAAATACTTTGATTCAATTCTCACTGAGACAAATACTTGATTCCATTCCTTTTGAGCCAAATACTATGATTCCATTCTCACTGGGCTTCCCACTGAGCCATATACTATGATTCCTATCTCGCCATAAGGTCCTCCAAGCTTCCACCTAAATAGTCTATCAATGAGAACCACTAATAATCCAACTCATATCCATCTTCAATGATTCAGCATCGCAAAATTCAAATAAATTTCCAACCCTTTAAATAATTTTATAAATTATTAAAATTTTCATATTTTCCCAGAATTTTATTTTACCTTTATTTCCAGTCTTTAAAATCTTTATCTTTAACCTCTTTCAACATATCCACCTTTTTTTAATCATAAAAAAAATTTAACCATTGACACCTTCATTCTCTAAAGTTAGTTGCACCATATCCATCAATGATAGAGTTTTCCAATTAGCCAATATCAGTTTGAGCACTGATGTACCAGTGATAAATTAAAAATGAATGAGTTGAATATCCTCCTAGATTAAAATTCCTTCCTAAAATCCTTGAGGAACCAAACTTTTTATTAATTTCCAGTTTATAGTTTTGGTAGACTAACTTTTACAAAACACACATAAATTGTCCTTTTAAAGATTGATATACCAGTTAAAGTCTTGGTAGACCAAAGAGAAAGTAGTTTCCAGTTTATGGTCAAAGTGGACCATCCCTATATTTCAGTCCATTTTAAGGTCATGGGAGACCAAAAGCAAAGGTAATTTGCCAGTTTATGGTCATGGAGGACAACAAACATTCCATTTTTCATATATTCTCAAAATTTTCTTCTTTAATATTCAGTTTTAAGTCTTGATGGACTAACAGATCTCATAGAATACCCAAAAATCTTCATAATTTCACAGTTTAAAGTCTTGAAGGATTAACAGATCTAAAGGTGTAAATCCAAAGTTTTGAAAAATTCTTTGAGGACCAAAAGCATATCTTGAGATAGAATCCAACAGATATTGCCCCCCATTAGACCCTGTTCCCTGTACAAAATAGTAATAAAAATATATAAAAAGAAAAAACTAAAATTAAAAAGGAAAATTTTAAATTTTAAAATTATTTTCTGATATTGATTTTTTTTAACAAAAATAAATTTTGTGAAGAAATATCTGAAATACAAAATATATATATTTTTGTAAATTTAACACTAATACTATGAAAATGAAAAATTATTTTAAAAGATGTCCCCCAGCCATTTTATGAGCCGTTCCCTGACATTATACCCACATACAAATGCACCTTGATTTTTGGGTTACAATTTTACAATGAAATTGAAAATAAATTTATATAATTTTGAAAAAATTTAAAAAACATAATAAACAAAAATTTGGGAAATGATCACTGGGAGGGCTCCCTCCAATTTGTAAAAATGATTGGAGACCACAGGTGATCATTATACCCATACAAATTAATTTTAGAAAATTTAAAATGAAATTAAAATAAAATTCAGACATATATCAATCTAACATAAAAAAATTCATAAATCAAAAATAAAACATAAAATTAAAAAAATCTTGAATCTGACTTCAAACAAGCATATTTGTGACAATATCCTAGCAATCCAGTTTATAGTCTGAGAGGACTACCTATATGGCAAAAACAAAGCCAGAATTCAACTAGAAACAGGGAAACTATGGTGAAAAAATTGTGGGGTAATTGTGTATAGAGCAGCCAGCCCATCAATTACCCCCAAACTTGCCAATATTTAAATCAGAACAATCCCCTGTGAACACTTCTAACAAAAATAGTTACATTTCAACAGCATTCTTCTCCATAAAAAATTTATCATTCAAATTCAAAAATTGTATTTTAAAATGATAGTTGTTACTTTATACTCTTTGTGGAGCATATCTTGTAAAACAATAGTAGGTAGTTTATCCTCATTTCAGAGTTACAATTTGGCACATCTGGTGCCCCAAGGATAATACTGCTTGAATTGGTCAGCAGCTACCCTCTTTTTAACTCCACACCATCAAACTCCTTCAAAACATATGAACCAACATAAACTTGTTCCTTTACTATGTTAAGTCCACTCCACCTATCAGAAAACATTTTGCCCCACTGACTCTCCAAACCCCTTTTATACACCAAAACCATATCTCCAGTTTTAAAAGGCCTCTGTAATCCGCGAGTCAACTAATTATCCAAATATCTTACTGACTGAATTCAAATTTTCATCATTTTTGAATTGGCCTTTTCTAAAGCTTCTTCTTTCTTTTCTAACTGAACCATTCTTGCACATATTAATTCTTAATTAATTTTTGCTGTATCCTGATCTAATCCAAGATATGATTCAGCCTCTAGAACAACTGGTAGAACTGCTTTCTGTCCAAAAACTAGTTCATAAGGTGAATATCCAGTTGTCCTTTTGAAATTTATTCTGTCAGAAAATAGAATTAATTTTAAATAGTGACTCCACTTTTCAGCACTTGTCCACACATATTAACCAAAGTATCCTTAATAAATTGATGCCTTCTTTCTACCATTCCTTCAGCTTCAGGATAATATGGGGTTCCTACCCTAACCTTTGATCCAAATTTTTATATGGCCTCCCTAAACTATGTCCCAAATACAGGACCTCCATAAACCATTACCAACTTCATCACTCCATACATATATACCCAATTTTACAATTAAAAATCTGCCACATTCTTGGAATTTAAATTAATAAGAGGAACTTCCTCTACCCAACCAGATAAATCATCTCTAGCTACAATCAAATATTTATATATTCCCTCCTTTATATGAACAGCATCAACTCTAACCCTACCAAAATGAGTGTTTTCACTGGTTGCATGTCCAGGTTCCTTTGGCCTTAAATAACATCTTCTTTGAAATTCATCACATGAACAAACCCATTTTTTAATAGTCAACTTCATACTAGACCACCAAAATCTATCAGCAATATTCTATAAGTTTCACCAACTCCTCTATGCCCAAGACCTTCATGCAATGATTTCATAACCAATCCTTACCCCTTTCTCTGAGTAATAACTATTTGAGGATTTGGATACCTCCTCCTCGTCAATTTTCTACCAGATAGATAAAATTCCAGTGAATTCCTTTTGATATCCACTCATTCATCAATATCACAATTATCCAGCCTTTCTGAAGTTAAAAAATATTTAACCATTTTAAAAAAAATCCTTTCTGTCCCCAGACTTCATCTTGAAATTCCATTAATATCACATCTATGGACACTTCCCTATCACCAAAATCACCTGCACATGAATAAGCCAATAGATTTAAGCTTTGACTTTGCCTATTATCACAAAAGATTTTTGAACTTTCCACTTTTGAACCTTCCAACCTTTTTATAACCAAATTTTCTTCTTTCACTTTTTTACCCTTTTCAAAATCATCAACCTCATCTTTTTCCAACCTCCTTTTAACCAAATTTTCACAATCACCCAACTTCTCTTTAACTGAATTCTCTAAAAATCCAACATATACACCATTCACCAGTTTTCTGCTATCCCACAAAATTTTACCATCCTCATCATAATATACCAAAACGTCTCTAACCTCTTCTTTACCAAACTTATCTACGCCATCATAAAACCCCCAAAGAAAATCATTTACCAAATTTTTACAATCATCCAGTGTATTCTCATAGGGGAGGCTGGCATCATCTTTATTTACAATTATAGAACCTTCCAGTTTAACCTCATGTGGGAGATAAGGTCTTCAGCACCTTTTGTCCTGGCCATGATTACAGGTATATCTTTTTCATATTCTTCTGAATCAGAATCCTATTCAGTAGGTGGTCTTCTTGATAAGCCATCTGACATAGTGAACATCTTTCTGGGCTTGTGAACTAAATTGAAGAAAAATGTTGTATAAAAGCTACCCATCAGGTCATGGGTGAATTTGGTAGACTCAGAGAATTAATTACTTGAATTAAAGATTTTGAATCCACTTGTAATTTGAAGTGTTGTCCCCATTAAATATTTTGAAGCTTCTTTAAAAAAAATTCCACTCCACAGAGCTCCAATTTCAGCTGAGAATATCTTTATTCCACCTCAGTAAAAACCACATATTCATACCTGACAGGTCTGATATAACCAGATTTATCTATTTGAGACAGAACAGCCCCAGAAAAAATCTGAATTGAGTTGGCTGCTAAATAAATCCTACCTGCATCTTTTCTGTAATGTAACTTATGCAGTGCAATATTCTCCCCAACAACCTTCTTCAACTTCACAAAAATGGCTTCACACTCTTCATCCCACTCCCAATTAGCATCCTTCCTAGTCAAACTTCTCAATGGGCCGCAAATAAAAAAAGTCCTTGATAAACACTCTAACATAAACACATATGCCTAAAACCCCTCTGACTTTGGTCTTATACTTGGGTCATGGCCAGGACTGAATTTTATTTACATTATTCTTTGAAATAATCCTACCCTCTCTACATACCACATGACCTAGAATTTCCAAAGCTGGTACACAAAAAGAAAAATTTTATCCAGAAATAGTTAAACCAGCCACTTCAATCCTAAACAAAATCCTTTTTAAAACAACAGCATATTCCCTGATAGATTTTTATATCCCTGAGCTCTCCTTCAACACCTCATTAACATAGTCTATTGAAGGACCTTCAATTCCACCATCATCAATATATATACCGGAATATTTCAAAATTCTATCTTGAAGAATCCAAGCCATCTGAGCTTGATAAATGGAAACTGGATTTGTTTCACCTTGAGGTAATATATTTAACTGTAATTATCCAAGTAGAGTATCACAAGTAGCGAGAGGTCTAGAATCAGGATGTAATTCTCTCTCATCATATCCCCCCATAATATCTCCAAAACCATAACATACTCTTCTAAAAAACACCTTAACAAACTCCTCTGCACTAGATGGTATTCCAGAATCATTTATGGTAACCCTATTTAATTTACTAAGATCGTGAACTAACCTAAGCTTTCCATTAGATTTATTGATACAGAAAACCAGACTTGAATAACTTGATAAAGACTTTTCATATAACCCAGTTAAACTTTGTTCTCTAATGACTTCTATATAATCATCTTTTAAAGACATAGGAATAAGAATTGGTTTTTGTTGCCATGGTTCATGACAGAAAACTGGAATTTTGTAAGGCTCTTTATAAGAATGCTTTAACACACCTCTCTAATCTTCAAAAAATGTGATGGCCTTCTCCCTCTTAAACATCACACCCAACAACAACTTCTTCTCTTCACCTGAAAACCAATCTTCAGCTCCAAAGTTCACAACACCCAATCTCTCAAAAACAATTCTAGAAGTTTCAGAAAATACAGGCAGATTCTTGACTGAAGGAAATTCATAAGGATCTCTTGGTAATTTTGGCCTCTTCAAATGTGGATTTAATTTAATTGGTAGCGGTTTTTTAAATTGGTCTGACCTTATTTGCTACCTTCTTATATTTGTTTGCATCTACATCCACTTTTTATTGAGGTATTTTATCTCTTCTTGATCCACCATAAAATATATTGTCAACAGAATTTTCTTCATCATGAGAATAAAAAATAAAATAAGATGAACCATAATTTTTATTATTTAGTAAATTTTTACCCCCTATTCTTTTGTCTAATTTATCATCATATTTTTGAACACCATTTCCACCATTTTCCACAATAAAATACCCAGTTAATAAACTTCACAGTTTAACATCTTTCTGGAGGAGAGAAATAGTATCATCAAAAATTATTGGCCAGTCATCTAGAAGAAGGAGGAAAAAGAGGAGGAAAAGGATAAAAGGAATAGAGATATGATAAAGGTATTTTTTTAATAAATGATAGCTTAAGAAAGTAATAGAGAAAATTAAAGAAATACTACGACGATATTTGAGCAGTGAAAGAAAAGTGAGGTTCAATTTAATATTTAAATCTTGTAAGTTATATAGAAGTGCGCAGTTCTCAATTATAATTATTTTTAGACTTATAGCAACCTTAGATAATTTATTTACTTTTAAACTTAGATTTATAATGCAAATAAAAAATAAAATAAACGTAATATATTTAAATTTGTATTTGAGTTGAGTGTATAATAAGTGATGCAGCTACAGGGGATAATCCAAAGCCTTTAATAGGCAAGGGACCCTCTGAAGTGTCACCATATATTAATTAAAAAAAGGATAACATGAAACTAGACATTAAAAAGAATAGAACTAAAACATGGAAACTGAGAGAGAAAACATGAGACATTCAACTAAACCTGTGAGTAAGTAACTAATTTTCCCACCATAATTTCCCAAAAACACTTAATTAAAATAATTAGTAACCAAGTAAGTTTGAAACATGAGAACAGTGAGTAAAATAATCCAAAACAGACATTATAGTGACATGTAAAGGGTTTAAGTAAAACAAATAGGATTATTTTCATGCCAAAAATTCATGTAATCAATTCAATCCAGTTTAAAGCAATTTTAATTAATTGTTTTAACTATGTAATTAATTCAACAATTACTTTAAATGAAACATATAATTATTTTAATGATATTTGTAATTTAAAGTGGGTATTTTACTACTATGTTATTAAATATGTGTTATAATTTATTTAATAATTTTTCTGACACAATTAAGAGTCAAAAAAGCGTCCAATATTATTGTTTAATAATATATGAAAAGTTTTATTTAATATATAAATTTAATTAATTAATTTAATTACATTATAATTCAATTTTACACATATAATTATATTATATGTTTGTAATTAATTAATTATTAATTTATAATTATTAAATACATAAAAATGTGCCATTATTTGTAGAATATAAAATATATTATGCTTAATTTAAATGTATAAATAATTTATATAACAATAAAATTAATTTAACACTTATATTTAATAAGATGCTTATATGATTTTATTATGCAATAAAAATATTAATTTATATACATCAAATGCAATTCTTACGCCCTCTTTCAGGTCCAATAAATCAACATATCATTTACTAGACTCTTGGCATAGCCTGGCTGACACTCCCTCACTCTAAAAAAAACAATAAAAAAAATGCTAAGATTTTTTCTTTTTGTACTTTTTTAACAGAGTAGGAAGATTTGAAATCTCCTTGCCAGTTATCCATGCATCATGTTCAAATTTTTTGTTCTTATATCTCAATAAATATTCAGTACCTCTTTCAGAAGTGATAATCCTATCATTGAGAATTTTGTCAATTTCTGAAGTTTCTGTGACTTCCTGAGGGTTTTTTTTAGGTATTCCCCTTCTTTTGGGAAATAAGTCACTGTTGGAAGTATAAGGCTTAAGCAAAGAAATGGGAAAAACAGGATGTTTTCTATCATATGGAGAATACAATACAACTTCTACTGCATTATCTCCAACCATTCTTTTAACAACAAATGGTCCTACAAAAGGATCTTTTAATTTGTTGTTACCTTGTAAATTGAAATTGACAGTAGATATCAACACTTCATCACCCTTGTTTGATGTGTATTCTTTATGGGATTTATCCCATCTTTTCTTTTCATATTCAAATGCTTTATCAATACAGCTTTGAGCATGTTTTCTGCATAGCTGTTGCATTTGCATAAAAGATTTTACACCAGGTTTTAGTTCCAACTTAGGTAATTTATTATTGAGAATCTGAGCAGGAGTATTTGGGACATAACCTAACCAAATCTCAAAAGGCTTTTTCTCAGTGACAGAATGAACAGTGCTATTATATGCAAATTCAAGACCAGGCAATAGAGTGACCCAGTCATGAGTAAATCTGTCATTGTATTTATATTCTAATCCAAAGGCACAATACCTTCTAATCATATCTTCCAGATTTTGAATCATTCTTTCAGATAGACCATCAGTCTGAGGATGGTGAGCTGTAGACAACTTTAACTCACAGCAACAAATATCCATCAAAGAGGTCCAAAATTCAGAAGTAAATTTTGGATCTCTATCAGAGATAATGGCTTTTAGAAATCCAATAATATTAAACATGTAAGACCACCATAAGAAAGCTAATTCTTTTGTTGATACATCTTTGTGGGTAGGAATAAACTTGCACATTTTTGTGAATCTATCTACTATTACCCAACAAGAGTTATAACTGTCTTTACCTGCTACAGGAAGAGCAGTGACAAGATCCATGTTAATTATTTTCCAAGGAGCATCAGGTGCTTCAATATGTTGTAATAACGCTGCTCTTTTACCTGTCAACCTTTTAGATTTCTGGGAGTAATCACAAGATTCAACATATAATTTTGTATCTTCAGACATATTAGCCCACCAAGCAGTGTTTTTGATTCTAATTAATGTTTTTTCAAGATCAAAATGACCAGCCAATATTTCATCATGACAAATTTTGAGGATAGTTTCTGTCATAGAAGGAGGAATTACAATTACATTAGTAAGCTTTCTTCTATAATATATATAACTATCTTCAATAGAAAACTTTCCTTTAATAAAAGTATTTTGATACTTTGCAGGAAGAGTTTTAATCAATGCTTGAATTAAAGCATTCTTAGGATCATTTAAGATAGTGACTAGTTTATTTAAATCAGAATCTTTATCATATGAATCCAGAATTAATTGTAATAACTCTTCTTCCATATCAACTATAAATATACCATGGATATGAACAGTATCATCTTCAGGTACATAAGCAGGATTGGAGTCATTATTTGGCAGAGGCAATCTTGACAGCATATCAACATTGGAGTGAAAATTTCCATCCCTATGGATAATTGTCATTCTTCCTCTGTATTCTTGAACAGAAAGTTGCCACCTGAAAATATGTCTATTAGGTGTTTTCAGGTTTAAGAGGGACTTCACAGCACTACAGTCAGTTACCAATTCAAACCTTTGGTCATCTAGATATTAATGAAGCTTCTCAAGATCCCAAACAACTGCTAAGCACTCTAATTGAGTGGCACCATATTTCAATTCACTATTTCTCAAGGTTCTTGAAATATAACAAATTACAACCTCTGAAGATTTATCATTAATAATTTGTTTCTGGTGGAGGGCAGCACCCAGACCAACAAAGCTAGCATCTTTATACAGGACAAATGGTTTGTTAAAATCTGGATGAGCTAAGATAGGGGCTGTCATTAAGCAGCATTTTAATGTATCAAAAGCTTTTTGACAGTCAATATTCCAGATGAATTCAACATCTTTCCTGGTTAGTTTGGTAAGAGGCAAGACTATGACCTTATAATTTTTAATATATTGTCTATAATAGCCACACATACCCAAAAAACTTTGGATTTCTCTTACAGAAGTTGGTGCTTTCACATTCTGAATTGCAGCAACTTTGTTGTGGTCTAAACAAATTTGTAGGCCTGACACAACATGGCCAAGGACTTTCAAAGATTGAAAACAAATTTTACACTTTTTCAAGGACAAGGTCATATTGATTTCATCCATTTTTAGTAAAACCCTATTTAAATGAACCTTATGTTCATCAAAAGTTTTAGAAAAAACTATGATATCATCAATATACACCATGAGCCATCCCTCAATTATTTCCTGATGGAAAGTGTTACCCATGACTTTTTGAAAAACTGAAGGGGAATTTTTAGGACCAAATGGCATTATAACATACTTATATATTCCCATATGAGTGGCAATAAGAAAATAGTTTGAGAATTTTTCTCAACTGGAACTTGATGATACCCTTTATTACCATCCAGACAACTAATAAATTTTGCACCTTGCAAGGTAGCATGTATTAAATTAATTCTGGGTAAAGGATAAATATCATCAACAGTATAATTTTTTAATGCTCTGTAATCTCCACATAATCTAGCCTTATCTTTTTCATAAGAAATCAAGACTGGGGAGATGACACAATATTTGGGGGTGACATCTACTTTCTCAATGATATTCATTTTCAATAATGTGGCAATATTATCTTCAATATCCTTTCTTTTTGTTGGAGAAGCAGGATATGGTTTTTTCTTAAGGCTAGGAGGAATATCACTTAAGTTACAGGGTAATGTAATTATCATTTCCTCCTGAACACTTCCTAAGACATGAGAGCCATGAGCAAAAGCCATAGGGAAGGAGCTAATTGAGGCAATAATATAATCCTTTTGTTCACCAGTTAACTGATCACCAAAAGAAGCAGTATTTATTTCATTTAATAAATCATCCATTTCAATTGTTGTTCTGCCTTCACACTGTATCAGTGAGGTACAAGACTTTAACAGATGCCCAGAAGGTTTTCTAGAGGAGGAAATTTTGAATTTTCTTTTTCCATTCAATCCCAAGGTGAAGCAATTATTTTCTGGGTCCAATTTCACACCAAACATAGTCAAAATATCATTACCCATAATAAACCAATTGCTTAAATTATCATTTTCCATGACAACAAATTCACAAATATCTCTGACAAAACCACCATTATATTTGAAGAATACAGAGGTTTTGTATTTTCCAATAGCAATTAAGGTAGAACCATACGCTCTCCATTTTTCAGAAGTAATAGGTAATAATTTACTCAAATAATCCTTATCTACTGAAGCTAAAGCTCTTTCAGACACTACACTTCCTCCAGCACCAGAGTCAAGAACTACATGAACATTTTTACCATTAATGATAACAGGTGCTTTCAAAGGGGATATGGCTATAGAATTGTTAGTAATATTTTTAATTATTTCAGCATTTTCCACTGAAGATAAATCCAATACACATTCTTCAGATATATTATCTAAATAATGGACATCCTGTTCCAACATTAAAACATCTTCAACAGAGTCATTGTCATAGGAGATATTACTTTCACAGTCACTAGAAGAATTATTGACATCAATTTCAGCCTCATCAGTGTCTTCATTTTGTTCAACAAGATGAATTTTCTTGTCAAAAACATGACCCTTTTGCCATGGTTTGTTACATTTATAACAAGTATTTGTTGCATATTTTTTAGGTGCAACTGGGGCAGAGGGTTTACCAGATTTTTCTGGGGGCTTTGTAGAGGGTTTATTTTTATCATGATAATATTTACCAAAGTAATTCTTTGGTTCATATCTATGGTTGAGTAGTACCTCATTACAGATTTTAATGAAAGAAGAGTGTTCCCTCACATGCTCAGCTCTAGCTACAATTAAATCTCTAAGAGAATTCGGCAATTTATACAGGATTTTATCTCTCCAAATATCATAATCCATCTTTGAATCAACTGCTCTTAGGATTTTTGTTACTTTCATAAGAAAAAAAATTGGTTTTTCAACAGAGGAGGATACATATCTAGTATTCTCATACAGTCTTTGCTGAGCCAATCTGAATTTTGAACCACCAAATTGACTCTCAATCAAGGATTTCCAATCATTTCATGTATAATGGTTGTTATCTAATAGAACAGATTCATACCACATCAAAGCTACATTAGAAAATAAAGAAATTAGCTTAGAAACCATTTCCTCATCAGGTAGTTTATAAGATCTCTTTAAATTATCAATTCTTTGGATAAAGTGTTGCCAATCAGATGAAGAATCACCATCAAAGGTAGGATATTGGTCGAATTTAGGCCAATTTTTCTGACTACTGGGATGGTCCATCCTTTGTGTTGAATTATTTATCATTAATAATTCCTGAAGTTTAGCCAGGTGTTCAGAAATTTCATTATTTACAGAAACAGCTGGTACATGACCTTCACAAGATTTTTTGCTAGTAGCAAAAGATTTTACAGACTCATTGTCAGTTTGTTTAATGGCTGAAATATGAGGAAGAAAAGAGGAACTCTTTTCAGGTTCTTTTTCTTTATTTTTATGCAGCTTATGGGCAGAATTCTCATTTATACAATAATTATTGATGGTTAAGGTTGAAAAATTTTCCTGCAGGTCAGCCACATAGTTTCTTATCCGTGGAATTTCAGACATCTGGTCATTTACTTTTGCAAGAGATAAAACATTTCTGTCCTCAGAAACTGTGTGTTTGGCACTCAGTACATGGAAATCATTTTTTAGCTTTTTAAACTCATTTTGTAGAGATTTAATTTCACTTTTTAAAGAATAATTTTCCTCAAAAAGGGGTTTCAATTCACTCAAGGCTTTATGTAGATTGATATTCCTATCTGAGATAGATCTATGGTCACTCCTTATTTGTTTTGTTGGCTAAGAACAATATTCAAGGTTTCTTTAATTTTAAAATAAGCTGTATCTTGTACAGAAGAGCTTACTTTACAATGCAAGTGCAAATTATTTAATCTATCACTCTCATGTATTAACACACTTCTCAAAGGTTTGTCTTTTTCAACATTAAAATCAAGGGTATCTTTCAATATTTCTTCAGAAGTTTTCTCAATTAAAGTATAAACTTCAGAGGAAACAGAATCATTCTTAATTACAAGAGAAGGATTAATTAAAGAAGTAGAAGTCAAATGTAAAGGTTCATCAAATGATAATTTGCTATTTAGATAATTGGGGCTACTCATTAAAGGAAGTTGTCTTTTTAAGGGTTTAACTGTTCTTTCACCAGGATCCACAATATTACCTGAAGAAGATTTGTTATTATACATACCAACATTTTTATCAAACAAATTACTCACCATGGAAAGGAAGTAAACTTCACCTGTTCCTTCTTTATTCTGCCTCTCTTATAAGGATGGAGCTGAGGAGATGGATGGTAGGTTGGTGTCCTGGATGGGCCAGGGTGTTGAGCTGTTGGTTGCTGAACATTCTGTTGGTAATAGCTCATCAAGTAATCCCATTTCCACTTCTCCACCTGCAGAGTGCTTTGATTTTGCGTGAAGGAGCTTGGTACCTGATTTAGCTGAGGTTGAGGCTGAGGCTGAGGCTGGGAGGCTGGGAAATGAGGAGTTTGAGCCTTTTTGGGATTTAATAATTTCTGCATCTGCTGCCAGTGTGTGTCTACCCTTGCCTTGTAATTCATGCTTTCTGCTTTCAGCTCTTTGATGTGACTGGACAGATTGTTTACTTGTTGGGTTAGAGGTATCTTTTTTATTTTTATACCTTTGAGTTGACTGTCCTGATTTATTAGAGGTTTTACTTCTTTCAGAGGTGTTTGGTGAGGGGGGTTTTCCACTTCTCCTGCCATTTCCACATCCTGAAGGTTTTTTGTCAGCTGAATAATTTTTGTAAGTTAATTTAGAAGAACCTACAGATTCAGTGTCAACATCCACTTCAATCCCATCCACATGTGAGTTATCCATGCTGTTAGCCAAACTACTGGACATTTAAACTTTTAAAGTAGAATCAAAATTATTTAATGATTCAAATTTTTATTTCAAAATAAAATATAATTTATTGAATTTTTAACAAAAAAAAATTTAAATTTTTATCAAAAAATCAATTAATTAACAAAAAACGTAATACAAATAAATGTAATTACAATTATTTATTAAGAATTAACAATAATTAAAATGGGACCAACCAACAAAGGTTTTATAAGTCAACCAAAATAATTAATACCAAAAATTAATACAATGGTAATATTGGGACTAAGTACTGAGTACTATTATGGTCAACCAATAAACAAAAAATAATAATAAAATTAATTTAATAATTTATTAAAAATTAATTGTCTTCTAGGACTATGAGTTTTACTCTATTATGGTCAACTAGGAAAAAAAATTAAAAAACAAAGAACACTTACACTCAGTGAATCAGAAATTAAGCCACAAACACTGTTATTGCAGTAAAAATATAATAATATGAGTGAGAGGTGCAAAGGTTAAATTACTATAGTTATCGTAAAATTACTTCAAAATACTATATGATTTTATTAAATATAAATCTAAATGATAGAACCCAAGTTTGAAACACAGTCGTGTCAAAAGTTTACTTTTTGGTTGGGTGGTCCATGCGCTATGTTGTTCGTCACAAGTATCGTAGTCGTTGTCATTGTCGTTTGGAAAGGCCCCCAATTATCAGCTGGTCCTCTAGAAGAAGGAGGAAAAAGAGGAGGAAAAGGATAAAAGGAATAGAGAATTGATAAAGTGATTTTTGTAATAAATTATAGCTTAAGAAAGTAAGAGAGAAAATTAAAGAAATACTAAGACAATATTTGAGCAGTGACAAAACAGTGAGGTTCATTTTAATATTTAAATCTTGTAAGTTATATAGCAGTGCGCAATTCTCAATTATAATTATTTTTAGACTTATAGCAACCTTAGATAATTTATTTACTTTTAAACTTAGAATTATAATTCTAATAAAAAATAAAATAAACGTAATATATTTAAATTTGTATTTGAGTTGAGTGTATAATAAGTGATGCAGCTACAGGGGATAATCCAAAGCCTTTTATAGGCAAGAGACCCTCTGAAGTGTCACCATATATTAATTAAAAAAAGGATAACATGAAACTAGACATTAAAAAGAATAGAACTAAAACATGGAGACTGAGAGAAAAAACATGAGACATTCAACTAAACCTGTGAGTAAGTAACTAATTTTCCCACCATAATTTCCCAAAAACACTTAATTAAAATAATTAGTAACCAAGTAAGTTTGAAACATGAGAACAGTGAGTAAAATAATCCAAAACAGACATTATAGTGACATGTAAAGGGTTTAAGTAAAACAAATAGGATTATTTTCATGCCAAAAATTCATGTAATCAATTCAATCCAGTTTAAAGCAATTTTAATTAATTGTTTTAACTATGTAATTTATTCAATAATTAGTTTAAATGAAACATATAATTATTTTAATGATATTTGTAATTTAAAGTGGGGATTTTAGAACTATGTTATTAAATAAGTGTTATAATTTATTTAATAATTTTTCTGACACAATTAAGGGTCAAAAAAGCGCCCAATATTATTGTTTAATAATATATGAAAAGTTTTATTTAATATATAAAGTTAATTAATTAATTTAATTACATTATAAGTCAATTTTACACATATAATTATATTATAGGTTTGTAATTAATTAATTATTAATTTATAATTATTAAATACATAAAAATGTGCCATTATTTGTAGAATATAAAATATATTATGCTTAATTTAAATGTATAAATAATTAATATAACAATAAAATTAATTTAACACTTATATTTAATAAGATACTTATATGATTTTATTATGCAATAAAATATTAATTTATATACATCAAATGCAATTCTTACGCCCTCTTTCAGGTCCAAAAAATTAACATATCATTTACTGGGCTCCTGGTATAGCCTGGCACACACAAATATTATTTTTTTTCAATTAATTATACTAAGACCTTTAGACTTATTTTGATGAGTTAATCGCAGTTTATCCTCTTGCTTGAGGCCATAAAATAATCCACCACTACTATCCCTACTACTTTTAAAATTTCCATTCCAACTTTCATCCAACACAATGTTTCTCATTTTTCTTTTTATACCCTTTTTAAAACTGATTGAAAAATTTGACAATGATGATATACATATATAAAAATTTAACTCATAATTTCATTCCAATGAAATATCAACAGAAAATAATTTAGAATCCCGTTGAATTATCTCCAATTGAGCTGACCTATTGCAATCTGGGATCTCTACCACCATGCAATATTTGGGGGGACTTGCTAGCAAGTCCTCAACTTGAAGTCAGATATAAATCAAATGGAATTCAGATGGAACTCATGCTAGACTCCTCTTTAACAACATCTTGCACTCTTCATTAATGACGGATGAATCTTTACTGAAATAATTGTGAAACTTCAATGAACTCTGATTAGAAGTTACAATAAGGAAAGTTTAAGAATCTTCTAAACACAAATTTTTTTTCATTAAATTTTTTTATCTTATTTTTCAATTCTATTTTATCAATAAAATTACAGAAAAATGAATTATTAATTCTAAAGTTTTCATTTTTAAATTGATTTAGTATTTTAAGAAAATCTATTTCAAAATATGTGAAAGCTAATATGTACCTTTTAAAGGAAAAAAAATTGTTCATTTAGAATTAAAAATAGTAATATTTCAATAGAAACCCTATAAACTGAATTTTTATTGTATTTCATATAAGAATTTTTATATTGAAAAATATTATTTGTTGAACTTAAATGAATTATATGAGAAGCACATTGAACCATCAGGGTTTTTAAATTTTTAGATCTAGCACTAAGTAAAAAACACACAAAACCAAAAAAAAATAAGGAAAAGAAAAAGAAAAACCTGAGTCATGTGTTATTGATTAACTTTTAACTCAATAAAGAACTTTCATAGTTTCTTTTTACTAATCAATAATAAATAAATAAAATTGATTTTGCATCTTCAAATAATTTTAATTCTTCAAGTGGTATATTTGAATCATGTTTTTGCACCTTTTTCATGTAGAAAAATTACTGAAATTTGAAGGAAAATATATTCTACCTTCTTATAGCTATAGTGATTCCAAAAATACGTAATAAATATTTAATATATCTTAACTAAATATGATGAATTTGTAAAATTTATAATCTTGTTTTTATTTTTTTCATTTATTTTTTGTAAGATTACTTTGGGTAGTAAATTGATCTCATTTAAAGAAAAAAATGAATCAATAGTCAGTTGATTTTTATTTTGAAAAAAACTATACATAAAAATAATCTCAAATTTTCAAATGAAAATTATAATAAACCAATAACTATTTAATAAAAATTCATTTTGAAATTGGATTTGTGTGAGAATACCATTTTTTTCAATAACATTTTTATTCTGTAGCTCATACTAAAAATTGTACAAATAATTTTTATGTGAATATATAGGATTCAAGTTGGAATTTTATACTGTATTATATTTCAGTGACTCTTCTGAATACTGAGTAGAATATTTTTTTATTCATTATACCAGTTTTTCTATAGAAAAATATAATATAAAAATTTGTTCAAAATACAAATGATCAATATTTTTATCTCTTTCCTTAGAAAGTTTATATATTAGAAGAATTATATTGTAATTAATATAAATTTAAGAGAATATTTTAAATTTTTATTTGTCTTATTCTAATATGTTTCTTTTGAATTTTATATAGAGTACAAAGTTGAAAGTGCACATGTTTGCTTTCTGGGACAAAATATTTCACAAGGGTAAATCACATCTTAAAATTTCCACATCATTTTCAGGTAAAACAATAAAGTTTAAAAAAATTTTATGCTTAATAGTAATAAAATACTAAAATTAATAAGTAAAAAAGTAAATTTTTATTTTTAAAACAAGTAAATCTATACAATACACTATATTTGATATTCTTTTGACCATAAAAGACTACATATATACCCTTAGTTAATCCCTTTATCAAATAGAAATACAAGAATAAATATATTTTTAATAAAATTAAGTTCAACAAGAAGAATTTCAACTATTTAGAAGGAAAAAATGTTTTTGAGAGATTTTTCTATAATAAAATTTCAATTTATAAAAAAAATGTTTCATTTTTCAAGTTAAACTAGTAATTTCCTTCATTTTGGTATAAACTAAGACATATCTATCTAAAAATAGTTTAATATTCAGAAGGAGCTGTATAGTTTTTATTTAAAACAAGAGTGATTCTCTAACATATTAGCTTAAATATAAACCAAAAATGGGACTTATTTTATTACATAAGATAGATCTATAAGACTAAGTTTTGTGCATTTCTTTATCTATCATATGAAAGAAAAGAATATTATACTTTGTGAAAATAAACATTCTCATTTGTTGAATTTAAATTTTTTCTAAATTTATCTATAGTTTTACTTATTTCCAGAATTTTATGTATTATTTAATCTAAATCATGTTGATAAATAAATATACATTTATTTACATTAAAAAATAAAACATCAAAGTTGAAAGAAAATAAAAGAAGACCCCACAGTTTAGCTTATCTTCAACAACAGTCAGAACCAGGATGGCATTGGGAGTTCCATCTAAGTTCCATTAAAACTTAGATATATATTTTTAAAAGTAGATATATTCATTTTCATCAAGCTTATTTAATAATGAAGATAACTCAAAAAGATTTTCCTGTTACTGATTTAAAAATAATTTGTATTTTAAGAAATTCTATAATTTTTTTTTTTTGCATTTGTAATAGTTATATCTATTTATTCAGGTATTTAAAAATATTTAAATAAAAAAATCAAGCTTAAAGGTGAGATATATCCAAATATTTTATGTTATTTTGTTTTTTTTAATTATATAATTCATGTAAAATATGTTCTGTGCTGCACCAACAGATCTGGAAGTCAAATTAAAAGGAAAGTGAGCTCAACTCATCATTCCCATATTAATGGTTTAGATTTTAATATTGGTTTTTCTTTAAATTATATCTAGAAATTACCAATACTAATTATTTTATCATCATAGGCATAATGTGTAACTAAATTTCATAAAATATTTTTTTAGAAATTTTTCGTATTTTTTCACTTCTAGTTTTTATATTTCAATGCTTATACTTAAAAATCTAGTATTTATAAAAAGTAGACATTAAAGATGTACTATAAATGAAAAAAAGGTGTAAACAAGACCATACACCAGAATTTACCATCATTGTATGTTTAAAAATTGATACATATTTCTATTTGCACAAGGTAAGCAACGTATAGTCATAAACCAGTCCTGACACTCTTTAGCTACAGCTGTGTCTGTAATTGATAACTTAATTGATAGGTGTACCTTGACGTTCAGCCAAATATCAGAGTACAACATTAGTTTTTGGCCACCCTTTCTGCCTCCCTCATCACCCCTACCTAAAATCATTTCTTCCCTGCACTCACCACATCTATTCATCCCTATACATATCTTTTCTAGCCTTCTTTATTCCCTATCCATCTCACACCACCTCTAACTACCCCTTAACACCACTTTTGCACCATTTTCACCCCTTCTCAGCCCTTGAAAAGCCTTTTTCTACGCTCCTTACCCCTCACTACTCATTTGGCTACCCCCCCACCCCTCAATTCCCCTTTTTATACACTCCCCGCCCCTCCTACCCTTTTAGTTACTGTCAAAGGGTCCTGATGGTCTAGAAGATTTTTAAAGGAGGTCCAATGGTGGAGATAGGTGGATTTTGGGGTTTTCAAAGTCAAAGGTACGTGTGTTTCTTTTATGTTGTTTACTCAACTTTAAAGAGGTAGAATTATTATAATTATTATTATGACTTATAATTTAGAACTACTATGTTGTAATTACTGAAATAATAAATAATATTAATAAATATTTTGATTTAAATAATCTAATAAAATAAGTAAGTAAGTAAGGAATGAATGACCCAAAACAGTCAGAAAAGGGAGGCCTTATATAGGCAAAGGAGAAGAAAAGCACAGAGAAAAAATATCATAAATACAGGAGTATGAAAGAAGAAGAATATCCCAGAAATATATTTCAAATAATAAGGTTGTTCTAGAAAGAAGGTGTTGAAAATATGTATTTACTATATACATCAGAAATAAATTAGTTTATTGAAAAAGTACTGTAAGTGTCAATTTTAAATATGTAATTTAAATTTCTTGTATATAATTATTTTAATTTTTGAATTAATTTTTATTTTAATATTAATATTTATTTCTCTCATCCTTTCATTGAGCACAGTGCTAGGAAATAATATATAAGGGACAAATAATAATATTAATTTTAATTATTTACTAATTTTACTTCTTAGTTAATTTGTTACAAGTAAATTTAAAGTAAATAAAATAAAATTAATAAATAGAAAATAAAAAAGGCATGGCTTTATCCCAGGAAATAATTAATTTTTTTACTGGGTGAGTCTAGCAGCCTGGCTGACACTCCCTCACTCTAATAAAACAATAAAAAAAATCTATGATTTTTTCTTCTTATATTTCTTTAGCAGAGTAGGAAGATTAGATATCTCTTTCCCAGGTATCCAAGAATCATATTCAGAAGATTTATTCTTGAATCTCAATAAGTATTCTGTACCTTTTTCAGCAGTAACTATTTTATAATTTAGAATCTTATCAATTTCTTCTGTCTCAGTGATCTCATTAGGGGTCTTTTTTGGTCTTCCTCTCCTTTTTGGAAATAAATCACTATTGGATGTTTAAGGTTTCAAAAGAGATATTGGAAAAACAGGATGTTTTCTGTCATACGAAGAATACAATATAACTTCAACTGAATTATCACCAACCATTCTTCTGACAACAAATGGACCTACAAATGGGTCATTTAATTTGTTATTACCTTTTAAATTGAAGTGGACTGTAGAAGGCAGTACTTCATTACCCTTAAAAGTGTATTCTTTATGGGATTTGTCCCATCTCTTCTTCTCATATTCAAAGGATTTTTCAATACATTTTTGAGCATGACTTCTGCAAAGTTGTTTCATTTGAAGAAAATATTTTACGCCAGGATGTAAATCCAATTTAGGTATTTTATTATTGAGAATTTGGGCAGGAGTATTTGGAACATATCCTAGCCAGAGCTCAAAAGGCTTTCTTTGAGTAACAGAATGAACAGTGCTATTATTAGCAAATTCCAAACCAGGAATTAAGGTGACCCAATCATGATTAAACCTACCATTTTCTTTGTACTCAAGGCCAAAGGCACAATACCTTCTTATCATGTCCTCTAAGGTCTGAATCATCCTTTCAGCTAATCCATCAGTTTGGGGGTGATGGGAAGTAGAAAGTTTCAGATCACAACCACAAAAATCCATCAGAGACATCCAAAATTCAGAAGTAAATTTAGGGTCCCTGTCAGAGATTATGGCCTTAGGAAAACCAGCATTTTTAAACATATGAGACCACCACAAGAAGGCTAATTCTTTGGTGGAAACATCCATGTGGGTGGGGATAAATTTACACATTTTTGTGAATCTGTCCACAATAAACCAACAAGAGTTATAACTGTCTTTCCCAGCAATGGGTAATCCTGTTACAAAGTCCATGTTTATTATCTGCCATGGTGCATCAGGAGGTTCAATACGTTGCATTAATCCAGCTCTTTACCAGTTAACTTTTTTGATTTTTGGAAAGAATCACAGGATTCAACATATAGTTTGGTGTCTTCAGACATATTAACACACCAAGTAGTGTTTTTAATTCTGATCATTGTTTTTTCAAGATCAAAATGTCTAGCCAATATGTCATCATGACAAATTTTCATGATGATCTCTTTCATAGAAAGAGGAATAACAATAAAATTACTCAACTTTCTTCTATAATATAGATATCCTTCATAAATTGAAAATTAACCTTTTTCCAAAGCCTTCTGGTACTTTAGTGGAAGGGTTTTAATTAATGCTTGTATTGAAGATTTCTTTGGATCATTTAATATGGTACATAACTTTTTTAATGTCAGTGTCCTTATCATATGAATCCAGAATAAGCTGTAATAGCTCTTCCTCCATATCAACCACATATATCCCATGAATATGAATAATTTCATCTTCAGGATCATATTCAGGATTTCAGTCATCATTTGGAAAAGGTAACCTTGATAACATATCCACATTTGAGTGAAAAATACCAGCCCTATGCATTAGTATCATTCTCCCTCTGTATTCTTGAACAGCCAGCTGCCATCTGAACATATGTCTGTTAGGTGTTCTCAAGTTTAATAGAGATTTAACTGCACTGCAGTCAGTGACAAGTTCAAATTTCTGGTCATTCAGGTAATAATGTAGCTTCTCTAGAGCCCACACTACTGCTAAACATTCTAGTTGAGAGGCACCATATTTCAATTCACTACTTCTCAAGGTTCTGGAAATATAACAAATTACTACTTCTGATACTTTATCATTCATAACTGGTTTCTGATGGAGGGCAGCACCAAGACCAATAAAACTGGAATCAGTGTATAAAACAAATGGCTGATTAAAGTCAGGTAAAGAAAGAATTGGTGCTGACATTAAACAATGTTTCATAGTGTCAAAATCTCTTTATCTTTCACTATTCCAGACAAAAGCAACATCTTTCCTAGTCAGTTTGGTAAGGGGTAATGCTATGAATTGGTAATTTTTAATATACTGTCTATAGTATCCACAAATTCCCAAAAAACTCTGGAGCTCTCTAACTGTGGTAGGATCCTTCACCTGTTGTATGGCTTCCACTTTGTTTTGGTCAACACATATCTGTAAACCTGAGACAACATTACCAAGCACTTTTAGGAATGAAAACCAAATTTGCATTTCTTCAAAGAAAGTGTCATATTTTCTCATCCATCTTATGGAACACTTTACACAGGTGGTTAAGATGGTCCTCAAATGTTTTTGAGAATATGATGATATCATCAATATAAACCATCAGCCATCCTTCAATTATTATATGATGGAATGTGTTATCCATAACTTTTTGAAAAACTGAAGGGGAATTTTTAGGGCCAAATGGCATCCTAATATATTTATAAATACCCATATGAGTAGCAATCATCAGAAAATTCTGGGAATTCTTATCAACAGGTACCTGATGATATCCCTTTTTACCATCCAAACAGCTGATATATTTAGAACCTTGTAGGGTAGCATGTATAGAGCTAATTCTGGGTAAATGATAGATATCGTCAATGGTATAAGTGTTCAATTCTCTATAATCACCACATAACCTGGCTTTATATTTCTCATAAGAAATTAGGACAGGTGAGATAACACAATGTTTAGGTGTTTCAACTACCTTTTCAATAATATTCATTTGTAAAAGGGTAGAGATATTGTCTTCAATATCTTTTCTCTTTGTGGGAGACGCAGGATAAGGCTTCTTCATTGAACTAGGTTGTATTTCAGTTAATGGGAAAGATAATGAAAGCCTCATTTCTTCTTTTACCAATCCTAATTCATGTGAACCATGAGCAAAGGCCATAGGAAAAGATATTATTAATTTAATGATGGAATCTTTATCCTCACCAGAAAGTTGTTCTCCAAAAGAAGCATTATCAATTTAAGACACAAGGGCAGGAATTTCTTTTGTAGATCTTCCTTTATATTGAACTACAGAATGAAATGTGTTCAATCCTGGTGTTAATAATTTCTTGGGGGAGGAAATTTTAAATTTTCTCTTCCAATTCATCCCCATTGTGAAGCATTGGTTTGAAGGATCTAATTTTTTGCCATCATTGGTTAAAATTTCATTTCCCACAATGAACCAACTACTCAAATTATCAATTTTAATGACTAAAAAATCACATATAGCTCTTACAAAACCATGTTTATATTTGAAAAATACCGTGGCTTTGTATTTACCAATGGGGGAGAAAACAGAGCCATAACCTCTCCAATTCTCAGAGATGATAGGCATAAGTTTTGATTTATAATCTTAGTCCACTGAAGCAAGTGCTTTTTCAGATACTACACTTCCTGCAGCTCCATAATCTAAGACAACCTCAATGTTGTTTCCATTGATCAAGACTGGTGCCTTGAAAGGGGCAATAATAATTGAGCTATCCCCAAGATTTTTTATGATCTCATAATCTTCCACTGTAGATAAATTATTATTCTCAATATCAATATTGTATAAATAATGAATATCCTCTTCCAGAATTAAAATTTCTAGGTGAGATTCATATGAAATATTGCTGGCACAATCACTTGAAGTATCATCCAGTGCTATTGTGTCATCAGCATGTTCCTCTGTCTGTTCAACAAGATTTATCTTCTTGTCACAAACATGTCCTTTCTGCCATGGCTTTCTGCATTTGAAGAAAGTGTTTGTTGCATTTTTTTTGGTGCAACAGGGGCCGAAGGTTTACCAACCTTTTCCAGAGGTTTTGTTGGTAATTGGAGGTTTTCTCTAATGAAGTTCTAGAAATGAATCTTCTAGCATCATACTTGTTGTTTAGAAGGATCTCATTACAAGTATTAATGAAAGAAGAAGGTTCCCTTGAGAACTCAGTCCTAGAAACTACTAAGTCTCTCAGAGACATAGGTAATTTATAAAGGATCCTGTCCTTTCATAACTCAAACTCCATATCTGGGTCCATTGCCCTCATGATTTTCACAAGTCTCATCAGGAACTAAATAGGTTTTTCCATAGAAGAGCTATATCTGGTTCCTTAATATTGCCTTTGTTGAGCTAACCTAAACTTGGAACCAGCAAATTGTGCTTTAATTAATTTTTTCCAATCTTCCCATGAGTAGTAATTTTTATCCAAGAGAACAGATTCATACCACATTAGGGCTATATTGGTAAATAAAAAAATTAATTTTGACACAATTTCCTCATCTGGGAGTTTGTAAGAATTTTTTAGATTATCAATCCTGCAAATGAACTGTTGCCAATCAGAGGAAGAGTCACCATCAAATGTTGGATACTGGTCATGTTTGGGCCAATTCTTTTGATTCGAAGTCGTCTCCTTATTACAAGCTTGTTTCTGAGTGAGAAGGAGCTGTAACATCCCCAATTGGGCAGTAATCTCATTGTTTAATCCTTCTGTGGATGATCCAGGTACATCATCATGTTTTGATGGAAACTCAGTGGTATCAACAGGCATTTCTGGAACTAATTTTACTTTGGATGAACTAGGAACAGGTACAATTGGGATATCTTGCACAACAGGTTCCTTCAAAGAAATGTCAGAAAACTTTTGATCATGTAACAATGAATTCAATTTCTCTTCAATAGTTTTCAACCTAGTTTTCACTCTTGGAATACTAGATAAACTCTCATTGATGGTTGAAAAAGATAACTGGTTCTAATTTTGTAAATATGAATAATGGTCACTCAATCTGTTTAAGTTCAACTTATGTCCCTCTAGCTCCTGGAAACAGGTGGACACAGTATCTTTTAATTTAGACAAATCATTCTTGATATTTTGCCATAAAGCAACCTTCTTTTCATGAGTAACTTTGTAATGAAACAAATCATCAGAAACTCTCTGTAACTCACCACTCAATGCTTTATAACCCTGTCCAGTTAACAAACTATTATATTTCTGAGTCAATTGCATGCTGTTCATTATATGATTTTGTTTAGCAATAATATCCCTCAAATATTCATCATTAATGTTAGCTATATCTGGAGTATTTCTCAATAGGGAAAAAGAATAACTTTCCAGATTCTCATAAAACTCAGGATCAAGTGTCTCATCAATAATAGCCATATCAGGATTTTTCATTGAAGTAGCAATTAAAACCAAAGGATTAGATACATTAGAATATTGAGCAATTTTTCTACTATTTCCAGTCTCTACTGGTCTCACAGTCTCATCTCCTCTTCCAGAATTACCTGAAGGAACTGAATCAGTAACAAGATGGTACTTGAGATTCAATAGAGGGGCTTACCATGGCTTGGGAAAGAATTGAATGTGATTGTTTTTTCTCTTTCTTCCTCCTTGATAGGGGTGAGGAGGTGTGGGGCTGAACTGATTGGTTCTTGAAGAAACTGCCTGAGGTACTTGTTATTGTTGTTGTTGGGACAGATAATCACACTGGGTGTTCAGCCAATCCCACTGTCACTCTGAGACTTCCACCTTTTCTTGTTTCTGGGGGGCCAATTGTGGAAGGGCTCTTTGGGGAGGAGGAGTTTTCCTCTTCTTTTGAAGGAAGAACTCTATTTTTCTTACCTCGTCTTCTAGAGAGTCTTTTTTTGACCTCAGCTTGAAGTTTTCTGACCTCAACTCCTTGATGTGAGTGGAGAGATTTTTGACTTTCTGATTCAAGGGCATATTTTTTATTTAGAAGCCTTTGGAAAGCTCTTCTGGGGGGTTGATAGACAGCTTTTGATCTTGATCAGTTGTCCCCACAAATACTTCCATCATCTGCATTTCCACATCCTGATTGGTCCAGTAATTGATTAATTTGAGCCAGTTTTGTAGTTGAAGGAGAACTTACAGAAGAAGCTTCATCATAATCAATTAAATCCAGTTCCTCATCATGGCCAGCAGATGCACCTTGATCAGTCATAGTTGTAACTAACCTGAACTGAGAGAAAGAAATATTAAAATTTAATTAGTTATTATTTTTACTTTATTTAAATAAAAATAAGGAAAAAAAAATTTCATATAAGTAATTATCAGGACTTTGTAATCAACTGGAATTATTAAAATATAATGTTTATCAGGACAAAAAATCAACTGAATTAATAATCAAAATTTTATTAATTAATTTTAAGATAATTTTATTACCAGGATCTAAAATAATTCAACTGACTTAATAAAATAATTTAATAATTAGTAATATTTTGATAATTATCAGAACTAGAAGTCAACTGAAGAATTTAATTACCAGGACTTAATGTCAAATGAAAATAATTTTAATTACCAGGACTTAATGTCAACTGAAATAAATCAATTACCAGGACTTAATGTCAACTGAATTAAATTAATTACCAGGACTTATTGTCAACTGAAATAATTTAATATAATTATTATAATTAATTTTTAATATCATTAATTTACTGCCAGGACAATTTGTCAATTGAAACAATAATATAAAATTTTAATTATCAGGACAGAAGTCAACTTGAATAATTAAAAAATTTTAATTTAATTAATTTAATTTTTTATATCACTTCTAGGACTAAGAAAAATATAGTTCTATCTTGATCAACTAGGAAAAAAAAATACTTTTTTACCAGGCACCTCCCCCTATAAAATGAGCAAGTTAATGCCACTTACAGAGTGCTGAGTAAAAAATATATACGTGGACAATGAAATGTGCAAAATGACCCACTACTAGTAATCAATATAATTACCACAATTATATATGACAATTGCAAGTATATGAACCTAAAATTTGGAGTGCGGTTCAATTCCTGGTCGCAGCAAAAAAAATAAGTCACGTGGTCAATGATGTTTTTCATTTACATCATCTACTTGTCCTACTGGTACCTCATCATCGATGGTCCCTCAGTCTCCCGCTGTGGTCTTCCAACATTGGCAGGGGCCTTTGTTGTGTGATTTGGCGCTGTTTGTGCATGTCTTAATTGACATCTGTTAAGGAAATGGGTATTTTTCTGGTTTTATTCCGTGGATATTGGGTCTGCAGGTATGTGGGTACTATCATTGGATAGCCCCAGTTTTTCTCTATATTTTATGTCTTGAAGACATTTTTATATTCTAAGTTTTAAGGGGTCATTTCCTCATTTTTCATTTATAAAAGATAGCTGTTTAATTTTGTTTTTCGTGTTTTATGGGCTAACCTTAAGTCTTAGGGTTAAGTTCTTAATACCATTGGATAGAGCTAATTTTTCTCTATATTTCGTGTCTCAATGTTGTTATAGTGAAATTCCGTGTTTTTAAGGTTTTAGTAGTTGTAGCTAATTTTTCTAAGTAGATTAGTTGTTTTTATTGGTTTTCTGGCTTCAGGGAGGCTGGGCCGCTTCAGGTGGCACCTCCGACGTCGGGCGGCCCACCCGCCTCTGTTTTAGAAGGTTGGGGAGCACTTCAGGAGGGTTTTTTATTCAATTTGGTGGGTACAGGCACCAGATTGGTGGGTGCGCATGGGCTCTTAGATAGTGGTCTGTGTATACATAGTGAATAAGACAGTTTGGGGCAACCTTAATTATCATACAACCATCCGGAGGTGATATCCTTGTTCCTCACTCAGTTTTCACTGTTTTCTGGCCACAATTTGGCTGTGTTTGTTGCAAGTGAGTTCTTCATTTAACTTAACTTGGGCAACTGTTTTCTCTGTTATAGTCTTGCAAGCTAAAGCAAGTATTATTGCTGTCTGTGGTGTGGATTTGCAGCCTACATCAAGTATCTTTGCTGTCTCTGGTGTGGACATTGTTCTACATTTCAGTTTCCTTGGTCTGGTAGTCTGTCTGGTGACTACTTTCTTGGCTCATCAAGCAGTCAAGTGTGTTGAAAAGGGGCTTTAGCAAAACAGGAACCAGCTTACTTTAGCAAGTAAATCTCAGTCTATTTTTCTAAAGGGACAGGGGATTTTCTCTCTGGTTTTTCTCCAACTCCCTTGGTCAAGGCCTATAGCTAGTACTATAGGATTGTCTACATTTCTGGCGCCCAATGTGGGGTACAAATCTGTTGGCTTTTTGGAATCTCTGTTGATCTAGGCTTCTCCCTTTGGTGGATCTCCTTTGGTGGATTTTGGATTTTGTTCTATATCTCTTTGTTGTTGGTCTAGGGGTCTTCTTTTATGTTGGATTTGGTCCCTCCTAGGTCTCTAAGGCTCTTGGGGGGGACTTTGGCTATCTTTGGTGGAGATTGGAGGCTGTAACTTGGAATTCCTAGGATGGTTAGGATTCAGTCTTGGGATGGTTCAAGGTTTTTGAGGGAGGATGCAAAGGGGTTTTTGGCTAGGTTTGAGGTTGCAGCTGAGATTGATGGGGCCTCACTGTTGGACATGGTTAGGCAAGTAATCTTTTTCATTGGTAATAGAGAGGTGGAGAAGGAAGTTTCTGGCATGGCAGGATATAGGAGTCAGGACTGGGGAAAGTTGAAGATTGAAATGGTTAAAAGGTGGCCTACTACTTTCTCAATGTTGGATCTTCATGGGATTGCTAGGAAGTGGGAATTGAAAGGTGGTGTAACTTCTCTCTCTCAGTATGGGGAATTTATGGAGGAGTTTGGGGAGGCTCTGGATTATCTGGTATATAATGATATATTACTACATTAAGATGGGGCCAAGTATGTATTTTGGAGTGCCATGGGTAGGAATGTAAAGGTGGAGGTTTTGGAGATTCTTTTCAAGGCTGACTTGATAAAGACTCTTCCAAATGGGGAAAATAGGATTCCTGGTATGGCTATTCTGAGGGAGGTTATTTTGGGATATTTGGATGGTATGATGGATAGGGATGTGGAATCTGGAGAGGAAATCCTGTTGGATGGAGAAGTTCAGGAGACTGTGGTGGAAAATTCAATTTCTGGGGAGGTGTTGGAGCCATCAATTTTAGAAGATGGGTACTCTGATGATGTTTGTGAAACTAATTTTTCTTTTCCAAAGGATGCCATGGGATCTCAGGAATGTGCTTCACTGGATGTTTTGGAAATGTACACACTGGAGAATCAGTGTATTTCCTCAAGTTTGGGTGAATTATGTGGGAAGGAGGACTTGTCTGGTCATGAAGAAGGATTTTGGGATATTGAGAAGGAATCTGTGGTGGATGAATGGTTGCTGTGAGATGATTATTTTTCTTTCTCAAGTTCAGATAATGGCTTATTGGAGGAAGATGTATCAGTTGAATTTTAGGATGGACAGAAAGATTCTGTCTTGGATCTTTTTCTCATAGAGGAAGATTATTTTCAGGTGGTTCCCTCAAAGTCTGAAGCTCTCTGCTTGGAGGAGGATTTTTATATTGATGTTATGGATGTTATTCTGGAGGATTTTGAAGATTCTAAACAAGATTCCTGTAGGTTAGGAGAAAATTGTGATGTTTTGGATGTCACTGGTATGGAGGTTCCAGATGTTTCACAGGGTGGAGAATTTATGGATTCTGGTAATGTGAACTATGGTAGACTCACTGTATGGAGGAGGATGGACGATTTGTTTGGAGGTCTGATTTTGGGATATCAGAATTGGAAGAGGAGCTTAGGGGGCTCAAGCCCTAGGGGCAAACTTATTGGTTTAAACCTTGGGATTTCAAGAATCTGATTCCTCCGAAATGAGGATAAACTACTTAATTTGTTTTGGTTTAGCTTAATTTGGCCTCTATGTATTTGGTCAGGATTTTTTTTTGTTTTGTCCAATTCTTTTCAGTCTCTCTGGTTCAAGTCTCTATATAAAAAAAGAGGCCGGGCTGCTTCAGGCGGCACCTCCGACGTCGGGCAGCCGGCCTGTAATGAAAAAAAAAAATCTTAGTATAATGATGATGGAAGAAAAGAAAAATTCAAGTGAAGATGGGTATTTTATTTAAAATAAAATGAAGATAAAAATGAAGATTATTGGTTTTATTCCACCTCCAGCATGAGGTTAAACTGCAAAATTTTATTTTTGAATTGGTTTTTTTTTGGCTTTCAAGAATTTTAATGGTTTTTTAATGGTTTTGGTTTTTTATGGGAGAAAATTTGTGTTGGAAAATCCTTTTTGTTAGAAGGTACCCAGGGGTGGTGCTTCTAGATTTTATTTTGGCAAGTGTGGGGGTGACTGATGGGCTGGCTGCTCTATCAACAGTTACCCCAGATTGTCTGTTTCCAACCCCTTCTCTTAATTTTGTTGAATTCTAGTATTGGTTTTTTTTCTTTAACAGTTTTTTAGTCCACCATGGCTTTAAACTGGAAATTCTTTTGGTCTTCAAGTGCTGGACCCCTCATGTTTATTGGTTTTGTTTAATTCTGTTGGATGTTGTGTTTTTGTTAGAAGGTACTCAGGGGGGGCTTCTTAATTTTATTTTGGCAAGTGTGGGGGTAACTGATGAGCTGGCTGCTCTGTAGAACATTTACCCCAGAATGTATGTTTCAAGCCTTTGGTTTTTTTCTAGTTGAATTCAATTGTTGTTTTTTTGTGATTCAGGTTTTAAGTCCTCTATGACTTTATACTGGATTGCCTTGGATGTCTTTTGGCGATTTTGGATTGGTAGTGGATCACTGGTGGTCTCCCATCATTTTTACTTATTGGAGGGAGCCCACCCAGTGATCTTTTCTGTAGACCTGGAGCTGGCTTTGCTATGTGGTTCTAGGGTGTTGGATGTGAAAGTGGTGGATTCAAGATTATTTTCTTTTTTTCTCTTTTTTTTCTTTTAATTTTTTTATGGAGGCTATGTTTGTTCAAAGGCTCAAGATAGGGCTCTGGCAATGTTTTTGGGAGAAGAGGAGGAGTCAAAATAAAAAAAATTTTAGGTGTGACCACATCAAGGTGCACTTGGATGTGGGTAAGGTATCAGGAGATCAGCTCATCAATTGGATGGGGGATACCATTTTATTTTGTTTTATTTGTTAAAGGAGGTTAAATGTTTTGGCTTTGATGGTTTTTGGTTTGGGGATTTATGGGATATATCTTCAAGATTTTTTTTGGAAAGTCCTTCAAGACTTTAAACTGATCTTTTAATTACGGGCTCAAGATTTTTTGATGTCCATCAAGACTTTAAACTGAAAATTCTTTTAGTCCTCCAAGACTTAAAACTGGCTGGCTGTTAAAGATTTATTCAAAAATTTAATTTTACTACTGTGGATCTAGTAGTCCTCAAAGACTTTAAACTGGCTGATTTCAATATTTTATCAAGACTAGTCCGTCAAGACTTTAAACTGAACACTGTGTTAGTCCCCAAAGACTTTAAACTGAGGATTGTTGTTAGTTTAGTCCCCCAAGACTAGAAACTGAGGAATGGGTTTTGTTGTTGGAGTTGGTTTTGAAAGATTGGTGGAGGGTATCCACATGGGGAGCCTCCAAATTTAGCAAAGGCAAGTTTGGCGGTAATTGATGGGCTGGCAGCTCTATTTACAATTACCCGAGAATGTTAGTTTTTTCTCTGTGTCTTAATGTGGTTGATCTCTGGTTCTGGGTTTATTATTTAGGTTTTTGAGTCCCCCAAGACTTTAAACTGAGGGTTTTTGAGTCCCCCAAGACTATAAAATGAGGATGGTCCCCCAAGACTTAAAACTGAGGGTTGTTTGTGGTTACATCCTATAGAGGGTGTGGTCAATTTTTCTTTTCTGAATCAAACTCAAGTACTAGTGGAATTACAGAGGGAATCAAGAGATGAAATGAAGTGTTCAGAATTAGCCTTGAACTGGTGAATGAGGTGTCTTCTGTTCTCAATGTCCTGTGGATCTCTAGCAGGAGTGGATTGGAAGTAGTGAAGCAGAAGTTGTTTCTGTTGAGATGTGTGTTGTTGGAACTTTGCCTTGATAGTGGGCAAGTGGTTTGGTGTTGGTGGTGCAATGGATCCTACATTTTTATCATCACTATCAGAAGATGGAGGAACTGAGAAGTCATCAGTTTTAAAGTTGAAGGATGAAATGAAAGTTCTTTACCATCAGATGGACCAGGGATGGTGGAACTAGTTGTTTTATGGGTTGTGGCACTCTTCTGGGAAGGGTGAAGCTTTTTAATTAATCTGGGTATAAGGATGGATGGCCTAGATCTTTTGGTGCTGGCAGAAGATGGACCAGGTTGAGGGGGAGGTGAATCTGTTGCAGAAGATAATGGACCGGGTCTGT
Organism: Hemileia vastatrix; assembly: GCA_030280995.1. Taxonomy (NCBI): domain Eukaryota; kingdom Fungi; phylum Basidiomycota; class Pucciniomycetes; order Pucciniales; family Zaghouaniaceae; genus Hemileia; species Hemileia vastatrix. Next base: position 12,392,207 of record JASXTE010000010.1, on the reverse strand, counting down.
AGCAGGTCTTCTTTCTGGATTTGCAGACATCACAGGACGTTCTGTATTGATGGACAGGAGGTGTGATGGTGCAGATTAGATTATTGTCAATGCAGTATTGGCAAGGACCCATTTCAGAGGCAGATTTGGGAAGAAGGTTGAACATGGTGGTTTGATGAAGAAAGAATGTGGACATTCTTAATTGGAGGGAGGATGTGGTCTTCTAACATTGGCAGGGGCCTTTGTTGTGTGATTTGGCACTGTTTGTGCATGTCTTAATTGACATCTGTTAAGGAATTGGGTATTTTTCTGGTTTTATTCCGTGGATATTGGGTCTGCAGGTATGTGGGTACTATCATTGGATAGCCCCAGTTTTTCTCTATATTTTATGTCTTGAAGACATTTTTATATTCTAAGTTTTAAGGGGTCATTTCCTCATTTTTCATTTATAAAAGATAGCTGTTTAATTTTGTTTTTTGTGTTTTACGGGCTAACCTTAAGTCTTAGGGTTAAGTGCTTAATACCATTGGATAGAGCTAATTTTTCTCTATATTTCATGTCTCAATGTTGTTATAGTGAAAGTCCGTGTTTTTAAGGTTTTAGTAGTTGTAGCTAATTTTTCTAAGTAGATTAATTGTTTTTATTGGTTTTCTGGCTTCAGGGAGGCTGGGCCGCTTCAGGTGGCACCTCCAACATCAGGCGGCCCGCCCGCCTCTGTTTTAGAAGGTTGGGGAGTGCTTCAGGAGGGTTTTTTATTCAATTTGGTGGGTGCGCATGGGCTCTTAGATAGTGGTCTGTGTGTACATAGTGAATAAGACAGTTTGGGGCAACCTTAATTATCATACAACCATCCGGAGGTGATATCCTTGTTCCTCACTCAGTTTTCACTGTTTTCTGGCCACAATTTGGCGGTGTTTGTTGCAAGTGAGTTCTTCATTTAACTTAACTTTGGCAACTTTTTTCTCTGTTATAGTCTTGCAAGCTAAAGCAAGTATTATTGCTGTCTCTGGTGTGGATTTGCAGCCTACATCAAGTATCTTTGCTGTCTCTGGTGTGGACATTGTTCTACATTTCAGTTCTTTGGTCTGGTAGTCTGTCTGGTGACTACTTTCTTGGCTCATCAAGCAGTTAAGTGTGTTGAAAAGGGGCTTTAGAAAAACAGGAACCAACTTACTTTAGCAAGTAAATCTCACTCTATTTTTCTAAAGGGACAGGGGATTTTCTCTCTGGTTTTTCTCCAACTCCCTTTGTCAAGGCCTATAGCTAGTACTATAGTATTGTCTACACCGCTTTAAGATATCAATGCACCATTGACAATTTGGAAAGGCCCCCAAGTGTCGAAGGGTCCTGATGGTCTAGAAGATTTTTAATGGAGGTCCAATGGTGGAGATAGGTGGATTTTGGGGTTTTCAAAGTCAAAGGTACATATGTTTCTTTTATTTTGTTTACTCAAATTTAAATAGGTAGAATTATTATAATTATTATTATGACTTATAATTTAGAACTACTATGTTGTAATTACTGAAATAATAAATAATATTAATAAATATTTTGATTTAAATAATCTAATAAAATAAGTAAGTAAGTAAGGAATGAATGACCCAAAACAATCAGAAAAGGGAGGCCTTATATAGGCAAAAGAGAGACAAATCACAGAGAAAAAATATCATAAATACAGGAGTATGAAAGAAGAAGAATATCCCAGAAGTATATTTCAAATAATAAGGTTGTTCTAGAAAGAAGGTGTTAAAAATATGTATTTAATATATATGTCAGAAATAAATTATTTTATTTAAAAAGTACTGTGATTGTCAATTTTAAATAGGTAATTTGAATTTCTTGTATATAATTATTTTAATTTTTATATTAATTTTTATTTTAATATTAATATTTATTTCTCTCATCCTTTCATTGAGCACGGTGTTAGGAAATAAAATACAAGAGACAAATAATAATATTAATTTTAATTATTTACTAATTTTACTTCTTAGTTTACTTACTAAAAGTAAATTTAAAGTAAATAAAATGAAAAAAATAAATAGAAAATAAAAAAGGTGTGGCTTCATCCCAGGAAATAATTAACTATTATACTGGGTGAGTCTAGAAGCCTGGCTGACAGTTACCCTCCCCTCACCTCCTACATCTTTTGCTTCACTCCCCAGCCCACATTAGCCCATCCCTTCCCCTCCCCATCCCACTCATCTCCCTTTGATTCCCACCCTACCCTCTTTCTCTGCACTCCCTACCCATTTTTCTTGCTATGGAGTAAAAGGGGTAGAGATTAGTGGGGAAGTGAGCAAAAGGGATGTAGTAGGGTTAAGAGAGATGAAGCATGGTATGGAGGGGAAATGAAATGAATGGGATGGGAGAGGAAAGTGAGGTTAAAGAGGGAGGGTAATCTGAGAGGGGATGAGTTTTTGATTCATAAGAGGGGAGAGGGTATAAGCAGAAAGGGGAAGATTTTTCCTCAAAAAAAATGATATGATAGAAAAACAGATGAATTATGTTCAATGAAATTTGAAAGACGTATTACCTGAAATTTTTAAGAAAAAACATTAGACTTCTAGTGAATCATTAACTTTTAATGTGCTTCAATCTTTAAAAAAATTCCCCCCCTTCATAGTTAGATATGCTGAAGATGGAGGAAAGTCATTTTTAAAGAATAACAGTACCTGTGCGTTGCTTGCACTTACTGGTAAAAAAACTACATATACTTTATTTATAAACTACATGTTTGACTATGTTATTCTTTTATTCACTTTGAAGATTGTTTTGTGCTCTACAGATCCTTTGAAGGTTCAAGAGATTTGCTGCTATGTAATCATAAATAAAGATAAAATATCATATTTTTTAAAATTTTCACTAGAAATAATGTGATGATTATTATCACTACACTATATATTATGTTTTAAATAATTTTTGATGATATTTAATAATTTAAATATGTAATTGAGCTAAAATATCTGAATGCTTATGTAAAATGATGTTTGATTAAATCTACAATGAGGATTATTTTTTTGAAAGAATGAGAAAAGCACCATTTATAAAAAAATATTATGTTTTTACCAGCCTGGTTTAGCTATGGGGTGCACTAATTTCAGCCTTATATCAAAAAATCATATTGTTCAGATTTAAAAATTTTTTCAAGTAATGAATTCATTGAATTCAAGAATAATTCATCTATGATTCAGCATGAATTCAACAAACTTTTACCCTTGTTTCTTGGATATTTCATGGGAAGCTCAATTAATACTCAATTTGTGATGAATTAGGGTTCAAGGTTGAGTACTTTCTAGCAAGTCTGTCCCCCATATTGTGTGGTGTACATAAGAAGAGATTTCAAAGTTAGAGAAATCAGCCCCTATTACAAAAAAAAATGGGTCTCTTCATACTTATCTTTATTTATAAATTCACCAGAAGCTGACTTTTTTATTTGCCTCTTTGTGGTGCATGAACAACACTGACACATAGTGGTAAGGCCAGGCTTATTCTCCAAGCCACATCTCCTGGAGGTGCCAACCATAAATGAGGCCTTCTCATATCTTCACCTGTACTCTCTAAAATAATTCCCATTCTACTTTGATAAAGTATCTTAGCTTTAAATTCCATCAAAAATGGCCCACAAAGAACTATTTTCACAGATCCTCTTGCAACATAAAAGTACACTCTACCAACAGATCTACCAATACATAACTTGAAATTCTCTGCTGTCCCCATAATTTCAGTACATTCCCACCTATGCCTCTTAAATTACCACCAGTAACACTTTTAATTGGTAAGCCTATTGATGTTACTTGCTCTAACAAACTCAAGTTAATTTGAGACCCAGAATCCACCAGGGCCTTCACCTCTTTACCATTTAACATCACCATTAAATATCCTAAAGGAGCAGAAAAATGAGTTTTCACTTCTTCTCCAAACTTCTTTGCATTTTCAAATATATATTCCATCTCTCCAACTTATACCTGCCTCTTTTTCAGATGCTTCTTTTGATTCTCTGCAAGGGCCAGACTAATTGTAAATAATTCACCTAAATACAGAGGAATCTGAAGTTGATTCACCCTACCTAAAACCACCTCCATAGCATTTTCATGACCAGATACTACTGGTCTTTGATATTGAAATTTATTTTTAATAACCTTGGCCCTGGACACCTCTAGAGGACCCACATTGCCATCTTGACCCCCAATAATAACTTCTTCATCTACAATACCCCTAACTCCATCACCATCTTTATTTACTAATCCAGTTCCATCACTGGTCCTCCTTACCCCTTTCATAGGAGTAGGACTACTAAAACTTGGTCTGGGAAGAGAGGCTAATGGTAAATTCTCTTCAGAATCTGATTCTTTATCTTCAGGAATTAGCTCTCCATTAAAATTACATTTTCCAAAACTGGGAGACCTCATATCTGCCATCCCCCTCTACATCCAATAAAATTTGTCCTTGGTGTAAGGTTTCTTTTAAATCTTTTAATTTTTTCCCTGCCTGGTTTTTCTTTAAGTTGATTTTAAATTCTACTCTTAGCCTTGGTATTAGCTGCTCTCCTGGAAGCATCCACATCATATTCCCCAATCATACAACTGCCATCTACCTTTTCAACTGTTCCCAACTCTAATCCACCAAAAGAAGTTGTAAAAGTGGCCTTACTGACCTCCTTTTCTTTACTTCTACCTACTTTCCCACCATCATTTCCACCATTTTTTGTCCACCTCTACCTTCATCATCTTCATTATCTGTTAATTCTTCAAATCTGGTTCATTTTTTAGCCAACTGGTTCCTCCTAACTAAATTCAAAGGACTTTCTCCACCACTAGGTTTAATAAAAGACCCATCTGGAAATTTATAAACCCTACCATCAAACTTTACCCTGCCAGCCTTCAAATTATTATCTAAATGAAGACAATCTGCAGCCCTGTGCCCCTCCTATTACAATAGGAGCACACTCTAGGCTCAACATAACCTGCTCTAAAACCATTTCCATCTTTACCACCATTTCCATTACCATTAAAATGGTTTCCATTGCCATTACCATTAAAATGGTTTCCATTTCCATTAAGGCCATAGTTTCTCCTCTCATAACCCCTAAATTGATAAGAAGAAGAAGTAGGTGTTGAAGCCACAGGTGTCCTATTGGAATTTTGAGTTTCCTGAACAAATATTTTAAGCTGCTTAGTTAATTCAGCCAACTAATCCACCATTTTATTATCCACATTCCATTCAACCTCAGCAACAGGCTGACCCAGCTGAGCCTTCTTTGCCTCCTGAGCCTTGATCATAATATCATTATTTTTGGCCAAAGCTTCACTGATCTTGCTTAAATATTGAGTGCATGATTCTTGATACTTTTCCAGAGCCATAAGGTTTAAATATGCCTGTATATATTCCTTGATGACCTCTAGATCAGGCAGTTTATATTCTACATTTGGAATATCCTTTATTTTGTTCTTCCTAGACAGTTCCTTCAACACATCCATCCTAATTTCCCTACTAAAATCTGACCAAAACAAATCTTTTGCCTGATTTTTATGGCCAATCTCCTCCATCAGAATCAAATAATTCACCACTTCAGTAAAATGCCTACATAAACTTTTGAAGTCCACCATATTAGAAAAACTACCTTTAGCTTTACAATCACTGAAAATCTTGTTGAGGTCCACCATAGTATACCTAGCACCCCATCTATCAACCATCTCCTTTGAAAATTTTAACCAGTTCCACTTCTTATAACCCTCCAATTCAATAACCTCTAATTCCACCTCTAATTCCACCTCTCTTTCCACAATATAAAATCTGAACTGCTTCACCATATCCAAATAAGAATCCTCATCAACAGCAGCAGAAGCTTCATACCTATTTAAAAACCATTTAACTTTTTCCCCATTAAACTTGGGCCCATCCCAAGATACAATCCTGACCAATGAATTGACAGGAAGAGAAACACCAGATCCACCAGCAGAAGACATCCCAAATTTATAAGATAAAAAAACATTAAAAGAATATAAGTGTTGTTTAAATATGCCTCTTTCAGGCTAAGTGTGTCCAGATACCAAGTAAGATCAATTAAAAGCTAGATAATTCAAACCCCACATTGGGAGCCACCAATGTAGAAAGACTCCTACAGTTGCCTTGCTGTAAGCAGAATACAAGGTAGTTGGATAAACCAAAAAAACCCCTGTCCCTTTGAGTAAAATATGGGCTCACAATTAACTAAGCTAAAACCTCTACTTGATATAAAATGACCAGTTAACTATTTGTTAATAACATTTTAGAGATGTAGAATTGGTGTTCTTAATAGTGTGAGAAAGAAATACAACTGTGAAGCTGTACTAAGAAAAGTTATTTAAATGATTGAATATTATATTTTTTATAAAGCTTTTTTTTATGAACAGATTATAAAAATGTCCCTGAGTTTAAGACCTTTATAATGGCTCCCTATAAGTATATATTATTGAGTTGTTGAGTAAATTTTATGATATGCTATGTAAAATTGTTATATTTATGAGGGTATTACAATTTATATAATTTTATGTAATTACTGGTTGTTGATGTTAAAGAAGTATGTAATGTTAGCTGATCTATGATGTCTAAGTTCAAGTCTTCAGGCTTTATATGCATAGTATTTCATGTGCCACACTTTTTCCAGCTGGAGCATCCTGGAGCCTATCCGGAGATTACTGGAGGTCACACAGAGCTTGTATAGAGCATTCCGGAGCTTGTACAGACTTCCAGACTCAATTAGAGCCTTAAAAACTTAATAAAAAATGTAGAAAAATTAAAGATGATAGAGCTATTTCCCCTCTTTAATTTAAACTAACTTTTGTAGCCTGTGCAGCCCTATTCATCTAATTAAAAATCATCAAAGTTAAGTAATTATAAAAAATTTAAAATAATCAAAAATTCTTTTTTAAAATTATCAAAAAAAAGAAGTAAAAAATTCAAAATTACCCAAAAATTTTCAAAGGTTCTTGAGACTCCCAAATTTGATTTTCATACACGTATAGACCTATACTTTCAGGTTTATCCTATGAAATAATTGTTAAATATTGACTTTTAAAATTAACCCTTTTTATTCCACTTTTAAATATTATTTCTGCCTCAATAAAATAAATTGACTTCTCCCAATCTTTATTACATCTCCAAAAACCCTCTTTAAAAAATTTCTAGTGCCTTACTAATCTTTAGGTTTCCAAACCAAGTTATCCAATACTCTATACATATAATTTAAAGGATGCTTGCAAAGATTCTGACCATGAGAAAGATGATGCAGTTTTTTTTGAGCTTAAATGGCTTTTATCAAAAACCTCCCTCAAACTTTTACTATAATTTTTTTTTCTTTTTTTTACCTAATACCATCTATACCAATCATAAACCAGACCCCAGCTAGAGTGAATCAAGATACTTTTCATGAAGATTTGGATGTTGAGATAAGGGTAGATTATGAGCTGATCAAAACCCTAAACAGACTTAAAAGAAGAGCTTTGACATCTTTCACAAAGAATCAATCAAGTTCAAAATTGGTCTTATCCACTTATGGAGAAATTTTGGACAAACATGAAGAAGGTCAGGATTATTTGATTTGTTTCATTTCTATATGATTATTGTTTTTGACTTGGCTTTAATTTTTAAGTAAAACTTGTTGTGTCAAAAGAAAAAGCCCAGGTAGAAATTTTGAAAATTGAGTCTCAAGAGAAGTCTGCAAGCCAAGGATTTGACCAGGAAGAAAAAAAATTCTTTCACCTCCTCAAAAAGGATAAAAATTCTTTAGAAATTGAGAAAGATTTTTTAAAGATGGAGATAGAGAACTCAGAGCTTGAAAGGGAAGAAAATCTTACACTCAGAAATCAACAGCTTCAGTTGGAAAGAGAAAAATTACAGTTCCAACATGACAAATTAAATCAAAAAAAAGTAAAGAAAAACCCAGCAAAAAAAACTTGATGTTAGCATTTCTGAGTGCAGGAAAATCAACAGATAAAATTAAACAGTTTTTAGATTTACTTGATTAATTTAATCTTTTATGTGCTGACTTTACAAAGGTCTTAATTTTAGATTTTTTTTTCTTTTTTTTAGTCAAAATTTGAAAATCTCTTAGAATCTTGCTTGAAAAAGGTTTTGAATTACTTAATTATCTTGTAACTTATTTTTTCTTTCATGGTGGACATGCAATTTGTATGTATTCAACTTTCACAGCGGGGAAAGGCCCTCAAATCATTTCCTTGAAACTCTTCCATATTGCATTTCATAACGCATTTCAGAACACATTTCAAAACACATTTCAAAACACATTTCATAACACATTTCATAACACATATCCTGATCATAATCCAATTCTCCTTCCAAATTCCCCCAACTCTCTTCCTCTTTACATCTTTTTCTGCCCTTTAATCAATGTATGTTTTTTTCTTTTTCTTCATAGCTTCACATGTTCCTCATTTTTCTCTTCAAGCCCCTTCCAACACTTACCTAAGGTGAGTGCTACCTGATCCTGCTTTTATTTTTACTGACTTTTTTCTCTTTTTTTACTTTTTTTTGGTTTTATTTTTGGCCAAATTGCTTTGGAAACAGTCCCAGAACAATTCTAGACTGTTTCCAAGGATTTTTGGTATCTTTTTTTTTGCCTCAGAAACATGCTGGAAGAATGCCCAGCACATTTCTGAGTGATTTAATAACAATTTATTTTTCCAAATCACTTTGAAAACAGTCCCAGAAGAGCTCTAGACTGTTTCCAAGCATTTTTGGTATGTTTTCTCTTCTTTTCTTTTTTTCCTCAGGAACGTGCTCGCAGCATGCCCAGCACATTTCCAACCATTTTTACTAACTTTTTTTTTCAAAAATATAAAATAAATTTGTCCTCCTCATCCTTTTCTTCACTTTCTTCAATATCCTCCTCATCTCTTTCTACAACTCCATTGATCAAGTCCTCAGAACATATGTCCTCCTCATCTCTTTCTTCAATTCCATCCATCAAGTCATCACAACATATGTCCATCTCATCTCTTTCTTCAATTCCTTCTATCTCATCTTTAAAGGATTCAAGCATCATATCTAATAGAAAATCATCCATTACTAATGAGAAGAAAGCTTCATATCAAAAACATAAATTAATTTGAATGAAAAAATGGTGTGAAGCTTACTTTGGACATTTAGAAAATCTGAAGTTTTACAAAACTATGATTTGTAAGAAGAAACATTATCCAAAATCTTTACCTGAAAAACTAAAGTAATTAACTACTTGTGGAAAGGATATTATTGTTTCAGCTGTCAGTAATGGATATAAACCTCAATTCATTTTAGAAGTTCATTCATTCAATGGAGTTCAAGATGATGTCTTCAAAAAATTGTCAGATCTATTTTTAACTTCATATCAGATGGCTTTAGTTTGACAACCATTAAAGAATAAAAATCTGTTAGGAGAAAGTATTATTGGATTAGGATGGAGACCTGGATTTGAAAAGAGAAAACCTCTTGTTAAGATTTTATCATGATATAATTTCTTGAAATTATTTTTCTAATACCCATACTAGGTATTTATTCTTTATTAAAAAGTATAAGTTCCATCCAAATGGATGAATATTTAGAAAGATTGAAAATTTTAGGATCCTTTAATTCATTTTTGGCCAATCAATTAAAAAAATTATGTATTTGTGCTTTTCAATCTAATCATGAACTAGCCATCAAAGCAGGAATACTTAATTGAACAGATATGGAATGGGTCAATGTGGAAGATGATTATATCTTTTCATCTAACATTATTATTACATATGGAGGCTTTCACAACAAGATTCATATTGACAAAAACAATTCTAATTTTTTTACATTTGGGATTTTCACTTATATTGATCCTATTACTAGACTCCCAATTCCTTCACCTGCTCAAGTCAAAGTTCATGGATTATACTTTCCCAATCAAAAATATATTATCAAGGTTGGATTAGGGAATGTTCTGGTGGAAACAATTTGGAACTCTTCACAAGATAACCATCAAACAACTCAAGCTCCTCCTGGGTTAGAATCTTGTGAAAAAGTTTACTCATTTTGGTTGCTCTTTTCAGATCAACCAAAATTCAATAAAGAGGGTAAGTAAAGTGAGAAAAGAAGATTCAATGAATAGTAAAGCTTCAGGGAGGGAGGCTAAGTATTTTAAATAAATAATTTCCAATTGTTCATATTTCTTTCTTAAATTCATAAACAATCATTCATTAAAGATAATCATCAACTTTAAGTAATGGGCTGTCAGGCCTTTCTGCTTTATAAAGATAGTCATTCAAGCAATTAATTTATTGAATGAGTTCACAATACAATTCCATGTCAATGTATTCTTTAACTTTGGTCACATCTGAACTTATTGGCTGGTAGTATTCTGAGTGCCATTACTTTTAGTTGGTTGATCATCCTTTTTTGAATGATTTGTTTATTCATTTATGAAATAAAAATGAAAATTTGTCAATCCAGACCCCCTCCCAGAGTAATTTTCAGGGGAGGGTATTGCCATTTTTTATTTTTCTTTATGACTTGGTAGGGGAGGGTATTGCCATTTTTTTTTTCTTTGTGTGATTTGGTTGGAAATTTTTTTAAATGTATATACACAATTAAAAGACAAAAAATCTCCCTTTGAAGATTAAAAATGCATGAAACATGCATTTGCCTTTATGTTAAGCAGAAAGTGTGTAATCCAAACAATATCCAACTAAGTAGGTCTCAATCCTCAAGATGGTACAAACAAACCAAAAAGTTCAAAATAAAAAGTTTAACAGAAATATGAGTGTGGAATATATAAAAGGTAGTTCCTTCCCTCAAAAAATTATAGTAGCTTTCTAGAAAATTTCAAAGATTTCATCTTTTCCTTTCTAGTGACATTCAAAAATCTTACCTAGTTCTTTATAGTTTCTCAATATGAAATCTCTACCATCATCATGATCTACTTCAAAAGAGCATAATACAAAAGATTATAAGCTTACAAGGGGATACTGCATTCCTTGCACTCTTGGTAAAATGTCCTATCACTATTGTGTTAAAAAACTGGAGTAAAAAGATTCACTTCAACTTGTGATTGTTGTCAATGGCCATATTTACAATGTGATGTCCTTAAGCTCAATCCAGAGACTCAATGCCAATTTATGTCTTCTAAATACTGGTCTAATGAGGCAGAAAGAAAGATATTGTAAGATAACTTAGAGTATTATCTATCATTTATATCTTTTGGATTGATATGTATGAATTCTTCTAGGCCATTAGATCAAACTACTCATACTGAACAAGTGGTTATCAATGATGATGAATATTCAACAGAAGAACATTTTAAAAGAAAAAGGATAAAGATAAATATTTCAAGTGATTTTAAGGTATTATTTTGAAATATAAAACATATATCTAAAGAATCAAACTTAATTAGGTAAACAACGGTCACTTATTCATAGTAAAGATTCAGAGGATGAAGATAGTATTTGGAATCAGAGATTGGAACACAAGGATACTCAGCAAGAAGAAGCTATCATGGAGGTAATCAATAAGAAAGTTGAAGGATTAAAAGAGGGAGTAGGCAAACATTTATTAGAAATTTGTAGGTTAGTAAGTGAAAAACATATAAAAAGGTTTAATGATTTACAAAAAAATATACAAGATATTTTAAAAGACTTTCATAATGATATTAAAGAAGAAATAAAGAAAGAACTTTAGTACTAGTAGATAATCAATCTGTATTTGCAAAGTGAGCAAGAGTGATAGGGAGAATTTTAGCACACATTCCACCAGGTTGGAATGAAGAACTGGAGGATGATTTAATAGTTGGGGGTATTTTGGGAATTTAGTCTTCATAAAGATTGTTTCATTCATCCTTTAAGTGTGCAAGGAGATTATGTAGTATGAAGCACAAAATGATCCAATCAATCATAACCTTCATTTCTTTTTGGTTTCAAAGAGGACTCCTCATTTCCCTTAGTGAAGCAAATCTACCTTTCAAAATTCCAATCGCATGTTCAATCCTTACTTGAGACTTGGCAAGATGAGTGTTGAATTGTGATTTTTCACTATTTTCATCACCAGCCCCACAAAATGCTGGGATCACATATGTACCACTGGTGTAAGCAGAGTCAGCAAGAAGATATTGATGTTCATCAGAGTAATTCTCAGGCTTTTGAGAAATTACCATTTGTTGAAAAACCAAAGAGTCATAGTGAGCACCAGGAAAGCCAGCATGAAATGCAATAAACTTCTTATTTATATCACAAACCAATTGGAGAGCAATAGAATACCTGAAAAACAAAAAAGTAAGAGAGGATTAGTATTATATGTAAGAATATGTAAGATATAGATAAGCACTGACCTCTTTTTCTGATCAAAATAATTATTTCCATCCTTTGCAGGCTTTTGACTCAAAGGGATGATTGTGCCATCAACAAAACCAATACATCCAGGGGATCCTTCATTTTGCATGACCTGTGAGTTTTCCAGGCTAACCTTCTTAGTGGGCCATGTGAGGAATTGTGATTGAAGTGAAAGGATGGCTTTGATGGTTTTCTTGGTGTATAAATCTACTGTTCCATGACTTATACTGAAGAGGTTCTCAAGATGAGCTATGGCAGCACCATTCCCATTTGAACCAAATTGGCAAAGTGCCACAGAGATTTGTATTGCAGGGTCCTTCTGTGGGGAATGAGAATTGTTGTGGTAAATAGAATGACCATGAATCAAATCATGTAGGTATTTAAAACCATGATAAGTAGTTTAGAAAATTTGCTGAAAACTGGGTTCAGGTATTTCAGAAAGTTTGTGAAGTGTATATCATGGTTGATGGCAAATGGATGGGGTTTGGGAAGTAAGGTAGCAGTTTTTTAAAAGGTGACCCATAAAAAAAAATCAAACTTAGCATCAGAATCTGGATCAGACTCAAGCAAAAGATCAAGGGCTAGACCATCAGTAGTTGTTTGAAGCTGTTAACAAAGTGAAGGATTCATGTTAGTGTTTGGAAGAAAAAAATAAGAGCAAGAGTAATCAAAGGGTTGGAGTATGATGTTAGGGGGGGCCTAAGACTTTATGCACAGTGTACTGTGTGTGTGTAAATAAGCCCCTAAGGATTAGGTTAAGAAAATTTTTAAAGTATGAGTGTGTTTGTACCTAATGCTGACTAATCAAGTTAAGTGGAAGAAGTTCTTGAAAGGATTGGATGTACCCAACAGATGGCATGTGTAGGGAAAAGCACACTGTTGAAGTATACCAGTTAATGGGGTATGTAATTCGAATTTAAATGACTTACTTGGTACCTTTTTTGAGGCTTGCTTGAATGGGGTATATGGTAATGTTTGACACCTCCTATTGGGTATATTTCACTTTAGGCGTAGTGTTTTCAACTTTTGTTCAAGTTGGGATCGACTGGAACCCACACTTGCACTCAACCAAGAGTTCAACTTGTAATCCGTCCATGGTAAAACTAATTTTTTATGTCTCCTATCCTGAGCGTCTCTCAATCAGTCAACCCTCATGCCCCCCCCCCTGGTGGAATTGTACTTGAGATATCACATTCCAGTCTGGGTTTATTAAACGCTGCGTTGATCGCTGGCCAAGGATTTATGTCATTGGGTTTTGTCTTGCAACCTGATGAGTGAATTCCGATAAGTGTGAAGCGTTGTGATCAACAGCATTGCAGATTGGCAGCTTCACCATCCGCCAAGGGAGATCATACATGTCAGTTCTGTAAGTGGGTTGCCTAGTAATCAAGGCGCACTTCGATGGGGTCTCCTTGCCTTGACGGACCAAATTTACTGGTTCGCTACTTCTCACAAATGGCCAAGTGATAAACAGGGGCACTGCACTTTATTCATCACCTCGATCGATCATCGGGATGGATATTCAATAAGCCAAGGAGGATAAATCACTTCCTTGGCCTCATTTTCGTCTTGGGCTACAAGCAAAATGCCTTCGCCATCACAGATTTACGCTCTAAGAAATACTGATGTGCACTCTAACAGATTTCGGTAAGTGTGATAAACTCAAATTCTCTGATTGATGGGGGCTTTGAACTTATCGTGTGGCGCAATATGCTGTTAGGGACATGTCAATCGCCCACCTAGAGAGATTCGTCTCAGAGAAGCTTGGTCTTGCGCTATTCGAAGGTATGATGACTGCGTAGAGCATGGAGCTCTTCTCTTAAATACTTCTTTTTGGTCTTTTATGTGTAACATTATGGTATCTACCCAATTCCAGCTCGTGATGGCTCAAAGGATGCGGTCTCGTTGGAAGTTTGGTCTGCTCCCGGTTTGACAAAGCCTACATTTACAGAGGCAACTCAGCAACGCTATACCAAAATTACTACGGGTTTGTGATCTCATCTGACGATCGATTTCTTAGGTAGATTTTCATGATACTGATTGATGGGCTTGATTTGTCAGGCTTTAAATTTGGTCCAAGTTGGGTTAGTGATTCAGTTGGACCAGGATTTCAAAATCAATGTTTTCTTTCAATCACTAGCTAACTTTGGGTCTTAAAACAAGTCAAACCATTGGGTTCGAGCTACCCTTCGCGTTCCTCCTGCCTGGGTAGATAAAGAAAGAGTGCAATTTGAGTTTGACCCTGGGTGAGTTTTCGACAGTCTTGAACAGAAAGTAATATTTTACTAATTCTTTTGTTTTTTCAGATGTGAAGCTCTTATTTACACTACTGAAGGTTTACCCTTGCAAGGAATCACTGGCGGATTTGATGGCTCTAGAAGAGTAGAGTTCATCATTCCTCCTGAAAAGCGTAGCTTTCCTCTCAGAATTTACATCGAAGTTTCGGCAAATGGTCTGTAATCCCCTATTTTTTTGATGAGCATATTGATAACTATTTTGCTTGTGGCTCTCAATAGCAATGTTTGGTATGCCTTTTGATAAAGGTGTAAAAGACGATGTATATTTCACACTTCAGTCTGCAGACATTGTCGTACCCCGTCAAGAAGCTTGGCATCTCATGTGGGATTTTAATGCCATCTTGGGCAAGTTCAATTTTCAGATGTTCTTTTTCATCTGCGCATGTATGTTCTTGCCAGCTTAAAATACTGCCTTTTCCTTAGATATTACCAAGAATATCCCCACCAACCAGCCACTATCACTTAAAGCCCAATCAGTTGCAATGGATATTAGCAACCAGTTTAATGCTAGCGATCTAAGCACAATCGAGAAATGTCGAAAGATTGCCGAAAAAGTTTTTGGTACAGGTTGGAGAGAGCGAAATGTGTATGATCAGTACCATGATTGGAGTACAAGTGGAGATGAAAGCGTCCCAGTCCTGGCTTTGGGAAATTGTCATATTGATGTAAGATATCGGTTTTCATGGTTGGGTTATCTTGGAACTGAAAACCGTTTTTTTAAAATAGACTGCTTGGCTTTGGCCCTTTTCGGTCACCCAACAAAAAATTGCTCGATCTTGGTCTACTCAAGTTGATCTGATAGAGAGATATCCCGAATTTAGATTTGTTGCTTCGCAAGGCCAACAGTTTAAGTGGTAAGTACATGTTACACATTTTAACGCGAAACAATAATCTTTATCTTACATTGCGTTGATTCTGCATTTTCATTTTCCAAAAAAAGGCTTGAAAACTTGTATCCGCAACTTTTCCAGAAAGTGAGAAGCCAGATTGAGGATGGAAAATTTCAGTTTTTGGGAGCTACCTGGGTGGAAAACGATACAAATATGCCTAGTGGTGAAGCTTTGTGTCGGTATGCAGCCACCACGGTTTGGCTTACGATACAAATATTCACCACAGATTTAGTATTCATTAACCGATTTTTTTGGTGTTAACAGTCAGTTTAGTTTTGGACAGCGATACTTTAAATCTCGATTCGGAAAGACTAGTGAAGTTTTCTGGTTACCTGATTCGTTCGGCTATTCTTCACAACTTCCACAAATTTGTAGACTGGCCGGCGTTCCTTACTTTTTCACCCAGAAGGTGAATTATTTTTATTCTCGTGTTCCCTTAGCCCCAACCTAAACAAATATTGTGTGCTGAGTTATCTCTTTAGCTTTCATGGTCTCAATTTAATAAATTTCCTCATACTTCTTTCAACTGGATTGGAATTGATGGAACTCAAATGCTAGCTCACATGACCCCCGTCGAAACTTACACTGCTCAAGCCAATGTTGGTGACGTGGTTAAGGTTAGTTGTTTCTATAGGGTTCAACAAGTAAAATATCAATTTAAATGTTTTTTCCCACTGGTTTCCGATCTGATTTAGGCCATCAATAATCACAAGGATCTAGAGTGGTGTGACAAAAGCATGTGAGTGGATTGAGTTTTAGAAGACTAATGAAATATTGTTATCAGGTTGATATCAGATTTGACAATATTAATCATTTTCTTTCTATTGGGAAATAGGCTTGTCTATGGTAATGGGGATGGAGGAGGAGGCGTAAGTGCTCTTCCTGTGCATGTATATTCGATAACTTCTGACAAAAAACTATCTTTGTAATGATATAGCCTTTACCTCCCATGATCGAAAGTCTAAGAAGAATAAGAGCTGCTGCGAATAACTCTCCAGGATCTAGCTTGCCAAAGGTTACGCAAGGACGTGTTAGTAAATTCTCAAAACTAATAATTATATGTTCCTTTTGCCCATTATTTCAATGGTTGACATACTGAGTTTTATAACAATATAGTCAGTCCCGGAATTTTATGAGATGATACTGAACAAAACCCGAAATGGTATGGATCTACCTTCATGGCGAGGAGAAGTAAGCCTTTCTTTCTTCTCCCCACTGGCATCAAGCTTGACTTATACGCACTTGTGTTAAGCTTTACTTAGAATATCATAGAGGAACATATACATCGCATGGTTCTATCAAGCGGCACAATCGGAAATCTGAAATTCTCATGCGCGAGATTGAATACACTGCAACTTTAGCTTCTATTTTAAAGAATGAAGTATATGAGTACCCAAAACAAAAGCTGGATCAAATATGGGAAGATGGCAAGTCTGAATAGCTTTGCTAGAACATTTTTGTTACGGAAACTTAAAGTGGGTTTATAACATGATTTTATATAGTTCTTTTATGTCAGTTTCATGATGTCTTGCCGGGGAGCGCGATCGCGAAAGTGTATGTTGATGCTGAAAGGGTGAGGCCATTTTTTTATGAATCATGGTGTATCTTTATAAATCTGAATACTTTTCTCAGCACTTTAATTTACTAACTCATTTTTTTATTTCTAAATATAACATGATAGATATACGCTGATATTGCAAAGAAGGGCCAAGATTTGCTTAACGAAGCCCTGAATGCATTAATCCCTAATCAGGATTCTGAGAGTACATCAATTTTTGGTTTAAACACCCTATCGTTTCCACGCCAAGAGGTTGTTGAAATTTCCTACAAAAACCACGACAAGAATTCAGCTTTTTCAGCGTCTCAAATAAACCAAGAAACAGGATACATAATTTTAAAAGATGATAAGAATTATGAAAGATTAAGCCAGCCTGTCTCTTTAACCCAATACAATAATGATTTTCACCCAGCTACTGGTAATTTTTTAAAATTTCCGATTGATTAATAAGATCGCAAAAAGGTTAAAGTTTTTTTTCTATCTCTGCCTTCGTTTACAGCTTCAACGACGATAGATGAGATGGGTACACTATTCTATATTCTGGCAAACCGCTTTTTGTCCGTGCGTATTTCAAGTCGAGGTAGAATTGTTAGTATTGTCGACTCAGCGTTAGGGTAATTCAGCCTTTTTCTTTTGAGAATCACTTTAAAGTAGGAAAGTAATCTGTAATGTATTTAATGCAGGCGCGAGTTGGTTCCCGAAGGAAAATCTGCTGGATTTGTAATTTTTGATGGTTTGTTGACTCCTAAATTCAGCTCACATTTTGTTCCCTTTACTATCTAAAATAAGGATTTTTACTGAATCCATGTTTCAACGCTTGACTAAAATAATTGTAGACAGGCCATTGAATTTTGATGCTTGGGATGTGGATATTTACCATCTTGATACGAAGCAGCTGGTCGAGGCTGATGCCGTGAAAATTATAGAAGAAGGAGGGATCAGAGCTGCAATTCGCATTGAGTGCTCTATTCAAGGAAATAAAGGGTCAACCATACAAGTAAGTCTCAAATGATTGAAATTTGACGACAAATCTTGAGAACTTACAGACTTTGATCATTCATATAATGTTGATGTTTTAGAGCATCATTTCCCTTGATGCAATAGCTGCTTCCGTACAGTCCGACGCACTATCTTTGATTCGCTTCGATACCACTGTTACGTGGTATGAAAAGCATCGGATTTTGAAATTTGAGTTACCACTTGAAATCAACGCAGATCAGGCCATCTATGAAATTCAATATGGTGCGCTGAACCGCCCCACACATGCCAATACCACTTGGGATCAGGCCAAGTTTGAAGTTTGTGGTCATCGTTTCGCGGACTTATCTGAAGCAGGATATGGAGTGGCCCTTTTGAATGATTGCAAGTGTACGTATTGATTTTTGATTGTACAAGCTTTTGTTCATCAAAATGGTTGTTAACTGGTATTTTGATTTCGCTCCCATGGCTATGTTTATTTATGGAGACAGATGGATATTCATGTATAGGAAACAATCTCCGTTTGTCCTTGTTACGTGGTGCTACCTATCCCGATCCTCATCAAGATGAAGGCAAACACCAATTTTCCTTTGGTATATACCCTCACCGAGGACACTTTGTCCAGTCAGACGTTCCACAAGTTGCTATCGCTTTTAATAACCCGATACATGTTGTGCGGGACACCACCCTTCCAATTAACAAGGTGTTCAGAGTTGAGCAAAATAAATTGAGTGGTGGTCTGGTCATCTTGGACTGTGTCAAGAGAGGTGACGATGATGACTTTGGGTTCACTAATAGCAGATCCGGACTTGAGGAGAAGAGTGTTATATTGAGGCTATATGAAGCTATTGGTGGGGCGA